>OZ025303.1:23694008-24894008 GCA_964019185.1 Maratus speculifer | reverse complement strand
CACTTTCCGGTCTATTAGTTTTAATACGTTTGTAATTAATTTGAAAAACATGCGTAAGAAATTTGTACGTAAAAAAATTGTTTGGATGAATTGAATTTCCTTAAAAGTGCCTAAAAAATGTTTTCGTATTATGGGATTCACTTTACATATGCTTGATAGATATGGTTGCAATGAAGCCTTGATTCAAATTTTGCCTTTTTTAACGATCGAGTTTTTAAAGCTGTGTCTATGGTTATACAGGTATCTCTTATTATTGTTTAGCCATAGCTAATAACCTTTAGTTTTAGAGGTGTAGTTCCAGTTACGAAAATCTTTTACATTTTTTTCTGCATCATTTAAAAATTGATTTATGTTATAATACACTCTAACATCGTTAACCATGAACACGCTTAATGAATACAAAGATTCGATACTGATAACATGAATTACTGTTAACATGAACAATATTTTGAGTACCCTTGAATTACTGTTAACATGAACAATATTTTGAGTACCCTTGAATTACTGTTAACATGAACAATATTTTGAGTACTCTTGAGAATTAATTACGCTAACGAGGTTCGAATGTATTTAAATTTTTAAGAAATTCCGAATTTTATATATTGTCTGGTTTTATCATAAATTTCATTTAGAAAATCTTCCATGTTCTAACAAATAAACAGTAAAAAGTGATTCTCATTGACTTGATTGTTACTTATTGTAAAAATTGATTCTTACAAATCTTATTGAGTTATAATACTTTCAGTTTTTTTAATCTTCAATGTTTTAGTCACGGTAAATGGAAAATGTTTTAAGTGGAAAAAAACTCGCTGAAAATACAAAAAGTTCATACATTCATAGTTAGGTAAATTTTTGTTTTGCAGAACTTAAGTTTTTAAACACAAACTATTTTAATGATGTGAATTCACTTTAATGAAAAACGGCGTCTATACTTACTTCCAAAAAAGTATTTAAAATATTTTAATGAATGATTCCTTACTAAAATATCAGTTGGCATCACATACAGCGATTAATTACATGTTACAAAAATAAAATGTTGTTGGAAACTGTTATCTGTTCAAGAATGTAACAGTGAAACCTGTTAATAAAAATTAATTATATTTCCCATCTCTAAATTATACATGCTCAGATGCAATTCTGTTTAACACGCGATTCCCTGTCACTTGCGATAAACTCCAAACAGGTTTCTTGAAAGATCATTTATTAAAAATATTTTTTTAATAATTAAAGCATGTAGCATACAGTTATTTTGATTTTATAAAACTGATTTTATTTCTCTTAATATGTATTTCAATATGACTAAAGTGGGACCATCCTCACATTTTTGGGTCAAACTTACAATATATGAGGACTCTTGACCAATTATTTTTTATGAATAAAATAATTCCTTTTTCAAGTTTCTTATGTACTACTCTTAAATAGCAATTTTCTTTTGATAACTGATTGTACAACGAATAAAATGATATATAAAGCCTTATTTTAGGTTCGATATTTAAAAAATAAAAACCAATTTGTAAAAAGTGGGTTAACTGTCCTTAGTTTTCTCCATACAAGTATATTTTCCTTGTAAATACAGTTTCATCTATATTATAAAGGCCAAATGTATCTGCGCTGGACGCATACGTCATTTTGCGCATGGCAACACTTTCAAATTTCAAATGAATTTCGGTATTGCAATTTTTGCTACTAAAAGTTTTTTAACTTCTTAATGTCGCACATTTTCAATTTTTACACCATCGTGTAGGGAAAAAAAATGTACTTTTAAATGAAATTTGTTTGAAAACTGTATCTTAATTTGTTTTTGAAATATTAACTTTTTTGTAACTTTTTATACTTCTTTTCTAATCGTGGCAACAGGGGTACCAATTTCTATTTAAAGCAAAAAGAAAAAATTGAGTGCTGTATCTTTCTGTTGCCATTTTCTCATTAAAAGGGGAAAAAATAGAAATTTAAGTATCTTCTGTTATAAAACCCGGTGAATTTTGACTTCATTTGCAAAATTTGATTTACACGTAAAAGAATATCAACAGTTTAATATTTAATTCAGCTAATATCATTCAGACTTCAAGTTTTGAATCAAAATTATCAAATTAAAATGCCAATTTTTTTTAAAACATGAATGCAGATGTGAAATGTACATTTGTAAATTTTGATAAGGTGAAAATGATACCGGGTTTAGATTTCACGGGAAAAAATTCTATGATTGAGTCAAAGTTACATAAATTTTCCTTTTTATCATTTTGGAATACTAGCATAAGAGCCTTATTTGATAACTTTATCTTAATAACATATCTTTATTATTTTTTACTACTTACATATACGACTAAAGTTCAATTTTAACAATTTCTACTACTGTGTTTTCTAGAAATAGTATTTTGTTAATTTGGCTATAAATATCGTTTGTTTAAGAGTTTGTTTAAGAGAGACGCACCAATATAAAATGCATTTTTTACTATAACAGGGTGCGTAGTCTGGAAGCACCTTGTAAGGACCTTTTACCAGAATTTTTATAATGTGATGTTTGTTTTATTTATCGAAAAAGAAATCCTTTTTCAGATGTAACAACCAGTACTTTAAAGAATTTCTGATACTAAAGGAATTAAAATCCTCTGAGTTTCTTGATGACTACGCACCCTGTATAACTAATTTTGTAGGCTTATTATAAATCTATGAGACAGTTCCTTTTTAAACATTTACTTTCATCGAAAATCGACGGGTTCTACCTTGTTACTATAAAGAAGTCATTAATTTATTTTTATATAAAAAAGAAGTAATTTATATATTTATTTAAATGCACTGCTGTGTAAAAATTAAGAACGCAGTAGATAAATTAGCATAAAAGCCGAAAAAGACAACAGAACAAAGTGAAAGATCAATAAGGACACAGACCTGAAACAAACGCAGTAGGACATGCCCATATATAGCATATGACGTAAAAGGTGGAGAAGCTACGTGGGTAAAGCACAGAGGCGGTGGCCTTTCAGAAACATGGTGAAATGTATTGAACTGTTTAAATTGATTTCAAAGATGTTTGTTTGCTATTATTGTGTGATATGATCATAAGGCAATATAGGAGACGTCATGTGGAAGACCTTACACGAGATCGAATCATTGGGAAGTTGAAAGAAGGTCGAAGTGTGACAAGTGCGGCCGAATAGTTCGATATAGCTCACAGCATCATTTCAGGAGCCTGGAGTGTATTTCAAACAATGGGAAAAGCTGTCCAAACCTTCAGCAGTGGTGCCCACAAGAAACATCTGCAGTGGAGGACTGTTATATTGTCCTACAAGCGAAAAGATATTTTTACAAGCATTTTATTTCAGGGAGTAGACAGCTGGAAAAATCGTAAGACAGACAGAACAGACTACTGGAAGTCAGATTTCACGTTTTACTGTTGTTGAGAAACTGAGCAAAGGTGTTCTAATACAAAGCCGTCTCAAGTCTACTATCTTGAGTCTGCTTCGTTGTATTGTCTATCGGCTCGTGCAGAGACGGAAACTCGCGTCCATCTAAGGAGATTATTTTCAAACAGCTGATAATAACAAAATAAGGGACAACTATTAATTTTAATAACTATCATGATCCACATTAACTCGATTTATTTCGATTAATTGACTAAAGCAGAAATTTAAGTTGGAAATCATAGTTGATATAGATTGAACTAATATTAAAATATTAACATGTATAACTAATTTTTGAAAAACTAAAATGTACATATGAGATAAAAGAAAATTTTGGGATTGACACATTCAACTAGTTAATATTTCAGAAAAGATATTTTAAAACCCTATCACTATGTTCTGGGATCCACACGGACCCCAACCCATTATCGTAACATTGCAAGTTTTGATAGATAATAATAATAATACTATATAGTAATAATTATAATAATACAATACTGTTAATAATTCGTATGTTTATTGTGCGGAACCCTCTGAGCGTGAGTAACACTTGCACATGACCGTTTATTTTTACTTTACTTCAACTTAAAAAGTTACTTAAATCTGGTACTTTTGAATGTATTTCAACTGGCATTTATCTTTTATTTTCACGTTTTGTTAAACGCAAATTTTAAATAAAAGTAATTTTTAAAATGTTTAATTTCATATTTTGGTTTCCTCCTCCTTTTTTTAATTGTTTCATGTGGAAATTTCTCTTTTAAAAATGAAAATTAGCTATTGCTACTCGTCACATGACGATTAAAAAATATGTCATCGTTTGCCAAGTGAAATACACTTATTTAAAAAAAGCTTTACTTTGATTAAATTTAATTAGCATACTAGTTAACTGTAATTCCTAGCTGGATGCAAGCAGATTTCAATGACTTTGCTGTATTTTCAATGCTTCAACTTTTTCCTACATGCTCTTCAGTTGTGTTATTTTTCGAAGAAAAAAGTTTACTTCTGCAAAATATATTCATCAGCTCTGATACCACATCCATTTCAAGTAATTTATTCCTTTTTTCTAGTGGATAGATGCAGATTTTAAGGATATTGCAGTATCTTCAATATTTCAACTCCCGCTACATGCTCACCTGCCAAATTATTTTTTTCTGGAAATATCCCATAAAATATACTCAACAGTTTAGATTTCAGTTGTATGTAACATGCGTTAATAACATATTTATCTCCTAAATAATGTATAATAAAAAAAAATTTTTTTTTAATTTTATTATTGTAGAGACATATTTGATGGAATTTCCATTTAGTTATTTCTTTACATGAAGTAAATAATAGTAATTTTATTAATAATTGTGATTATGATGAACATATGCAAATGATTCATGACAATATTTCTAAAAAAGCTAATATGGTAATATATTTTTGATATTAAAAGGATTTTTCCTGAACTTTTAATCCTTCCCAATTCTTATCATGAATGCGGTTGGTATAAAATTCTGATACATAAAAAATATGCTTATACTTATATGATTATAGGGAAATTTCAATCGGCTGATTTACTTTTCGTCCGCTAATCAAAACTGCTCGGTTGACTTCTAGCCGCGTCCATAATCCTCTTTAGCTAACAATCACAACTGCTTTTCGACAATTGTTTGACCTCCAATGATCGATTTGTGACGTTATATGGAACTACCCTATAGTTTATGTAGACGTGAAAATAATTTGAAACATCACTGTCAGCCACTTTAAAAGATGGCCACTAATGAATGTACTACCCACTGATTATTAACACATTTTTCTAATTTTCACTAATTCTTATATCTTAAATATTAAATAGCGTTATAATTGCAAGAACATGAAAAAGGGTTTTTTCAAACGATCAAACATTTCTCACAAACATTTTCATAAAATGTGTGTAAAAATATTTTATGATAACTATATCAAAATTCATCATAAAAATATTTTTACACGCATTTTAAACATTTTTTTTTTTTGTTTTTCTTTACACTTTTTATGGATAACAATTAATCAGTTTATAATTTCTTCCAGAAAAAAACTCTGCAGTTATATGATTATATGTTAAATGAAAGACCGAAAAAAATGGAAATTTAATGATACTGCTAAATTAATTTATTTTCATTAGAAATCCAACATATATTAAAATGAAAAATTTTTGTTAAAAAAAGTTTTAGCATAGAAATGCTATAGGTTATCATTATAATGGTATTTTTCTAATTCTTTTAAGTAGTAAATATCAGTTTCACCATCTAAAAATAAAAATAGGTCATTCAAATCAAACTCATATATCATGAGAATTGAAATAGCTGAAAACAAACATCCGGACATGTGCAAATGATGATTGATTGTCTGTCCGTGTCCATAAATAAATCTAGAGAGCCAATCAGAATGACTCTGAAGTACGCTAGAACACAATTTTAGTGAAAAAAGAAATGCTGCAAAATTAAAACTATTATTATAAAATTAAGAAGTACACAATGAAAGGGAAATTAATTTTAAGTAATGTTTTATTTCAAAATATATAAACGCTGCATTCGAAAATAGGATAAAATATGAAAGGAACATTTCATCGAGTGAATGACAATTAGAATTA
Source organism: Maratus speculifer (assembly GCA_964019185.1). Classification (NCBI taxonomy): domain Eukaryota; kingdom Metazoa; phylum Arthropoda; class Arachnida; order Araneae; family Salticidae; genus Maratus; species Maratus speculifer. Next base: position 24,887,996 of record OZ025303.1, on the reverse strand, counting down.
TTTAAACATGATTTTAAACTAATTCTAAATAAAATGACAGTTCTTGTCTCACCATAAAAATGTATAAAACAACAGTGAAGGTCTTCAATATCACTTCAAGAATGGCTCTGAAGTACGCTAGAACCGAAGTCTAGTGAAAAAAGAAATGTTGTAAAATTAAAATGATTATTATAATAAATAAAAAAAAATACACAATGAAAATGAAATTTATTTTAAGTAATGTTTTATTTCAAAATATATACACGCTGCAAAGAAAATAAAACAAACTATAAAAAGATTATTTCACCGAGTGAATGACAATTAGTGTATTTAAACATGATTTCAAATTAATTCTAAACGAAAGGGCAGTTCTTGTTTCACCATAAAAATATATAAGACAATAGTGAAGTTCTTCAATATCACTTCAGCACATCTTCCATTTGCATAAACATGGATTAATTATTGTGCCTTGAGCTAAATAATTATATGTAAATTAATAATAAATAGTTTCTACAACCAAATATGCAAAAGACCTATTTCAATGCACCTTAAAAATTCACACTAATTACATTAAGTAAATTCTTGAAACAGTGTAAAATACACCACTAACGATTTTTGGACACAGATCGCAATATGATGTAATAATTAAAAGTGCTCTTTTGAACAACTATAAACACTACATAATTTATTTTATATAATGAATGCATCATACGAACCATCAGTCAGAACTACGTGGAAATCCAAGTAAATAACGAGAATTAAAGCACAGGCATATAAGAGACAATTCAATCAAGGCTTAAATAATTTTTAAAAAGTCAGAAAATTTTCTAAGAGATTCAATTAAATGAAGCAGCAAACTTTTTAAACGCATTTTACCAATATTTATTGCTATTTTTTAACTTTTCAAAATTTTTATTCATTTATGAAATAATAATCCGTGTATGAAAGGCATAAGTAATTTTTTCGACAAATAATTATATTTTATTTTTGATATAACGAAAGGAATCCGGAATAGTAGAATTTTAAAGAAACATACATTTTTTAGTTTTTGAAAAAGTCAGTTTTACAGTCAAAGGATTTATTAAGTGAAATCCTGCTTAACGTGAGTCTTTTAAAAAGAATATCCTCAATCATTATAGAATATTATAAACATTTAAATGTATATTATGTAAAAAAAGAAAATTGTACGATTTAAAAAAAAAAAATTATGAAGCAGCATCAAAATAAAAATTATTTGGTCATAGGAGATGGTCACACATCTAATATAGATATACTACTTTAAATTTTAACTATTTCGTTTATCAGTAATTCATTTAAGTGACATGAAATGCCATTTTCATAGTATTAGAATATTCAGCGTCTCCTATTAAAAAATTAATTAACAGCAAATTTAATACTTAGATTACAAAAAATCTTTGTTTATATCATACAGAGGCCGAGAAGTTCTATGTTCGAAACAGGTAGACGGAAGGGCCGTGTTTGAACCCAATCTGCCCAGTCGGAATAATCGTTCGGAGTTTTAAGATATTTTTTCGAACTTTGGATTTCCTTACGTTATAGGGTTAGGTTTCTTTAGATAGACCCTCACGGAGGGTATTCTATTCCTGTCGGCTTATATTATTCGTACAATTGGCCGTAATAAACACAACCAACTTACGCAAAAGGTTTCTCACCAGTATGAATTAGCAGATGCTTGCGTAAATAATTCTTACGTGAGAATTTCTTGTTGCATATTTCACAAGCGGCAGGTTTTTCACCAGTATGAATTAACAAATGTGTTCTTAAATTACTCTTTCGGGCGAATTTTTTGTTGCATATTTCACACGCAAAAGGTTTCTCACCGGTGTGAAATAACAAATGCCTACTTAAACTAACCTTTTCAGAGAATTTCTTGTTGCATACCTCACATACAAAAGGTTTCTCACCAGTATGAACTAACAGATGGTGGCTTAAACCACCTTTTAGAGAAAATTTCTTATCGCATATCTTACACACAAAAGGTTTTTCGCCAGTATGAATTAACATATGCTTGTGTAAATAACTTTTACGTGAAAATTTATTGTTGCATATTTCACATGAAGAAGGTTTTTCACCAGTATGAACTGACAAATGTGCGCTTAAACTCCCCTTTTGAGCGAATTTCTTGTTGCATATCTCACATGCAAAAGGTTTCTGCCCAGTATGAATTAGCATATGTTGGCTTAAATGGATCTTTTGAGAAAATTTCTTGTTGCATATTTCACATGCAAAAAGTTTCTGCCCAGTATGAATTAACATATGTTGGCTTAAATGGATCTTTTGAGTGAATTTCTTATTGCAAATTTCACATGAAAACGGTTTCTCACCAGTGTGAGTTAAGAGATGTGTGCTTAAATTTTTCTTATGAGTGAATTTTTTATTGCATGTCTCACATGCAAAAGCTTTTTCACATGTAAAAGCTTTTTCACCAGAATGCATTAACAGATGTCTGCTTAAACAAAACTTTCTATAGAATTTCTTGTTGCAGATTTCACATGAAAAAGGTTTCTCACCGGTATGAACAAGCAGATGGCTGCTTAAAGTACTCTTTTGAGAGAATTTCTTGTTGCATGTTTCACACACAAAAGGTTTTTCGCCAGTATGAGTCAACAGATGGTTGCTTAAATTACCCTTTTGAGAGAATTTCTTGTTGCATATATCACATTCAAAAGATTTCTCGCCAGTATGGATTAACAAATGTTTGCTTATATCAGCCTTTCGAGAAAAATTCTTGTTGCATATTTCACATACAAAAGGTTTTTTGCCAGTATGAACTAACAGATGCTTGGTCAAAACATTTTTATAAGGAAATTTTTTCCCGCATGTATCACACAGAAAAGGTTTCTTACCAGTATGAATTAGAAGATGGCTGCTTAAACTACTCTTTCCATAAAATCCTTTGCTACATACATCACAAACAAACGATTTTCTTTGCTGAGGGTCAGAAGCTGCTTTTTCGAAATGCAATAGAGAAATATTTTTCTGCATACTTGTCAGTGTTCAGTTACGTGATGTGTACATTTATGTCTTTTTTGCATCTGTTTAAGTTAATCAATCATATATCAAGATTTCTGAAAAAGAAATTTAAGAAAAAAAAAACTTATAATGTAAAATTTAATTAACACAAAAAACTGAATTGAAAGCGAATTTTGACCATAGTTATAAAATCTACAATATACTTCCAATTATACTCATATAGCCATTAGTATGTCAGATGTAATTCTTATTTTTATAAATAATAAACTATAACTAAAATTAGAATAAATAAAATATAAAAAAATAAATATATAGCTACCATCATCAAATAGGTGAATTATGATAAGGAAAATATTGTACATAAAAATCATAAATAAATTAGTTGACACACCTTGCAATGCCTGGGCCGCTCAATTCTTCCAAACGAATTTGAATACAGTGAAACCTCCAAATAAGGGACACCTATGCGACCGGAACTTTGGTCCTTTAAACAGAGGTGTCCCTTATTAGGAGTTTTCATTATTATTTTTAATTAGTCGTTCAAAAGCATATAAAAATTAAAAAAAACATTAAAAATGAAGCTTAAATGTATTCGAAGTGTATAAATTACGTTAATTAGACACAAAAGGAATAGATAATTAAATAATTGCATTTTTCAATTGATTACCATAATTTCTCGTGTATGCGCATAAGCTCAGGTAATTCGATTTTCTACCAGAATATGTTTTAGGAAACACGTAACTTAGTTCTGCTTAGCATTTATTTTGCTTCATTCTATACATAAACTTTCCGGTATCAGATAGACTTAACTAAGTCACGGAGCTTAATCGGGAAATTACGGTACTAAATCATGAAATGATTTCTAGAATTATTTATTTGAATTTTTTATGCAAACTTTGTACATGCGAATAGGATCAAAACATTTAAAAGAATTTTACATGACGTAATCAGTCAAAAATAATTGTTTTAGAAATTTAAAATTTTCAAAATGAACTTTTCAAGTGTTCATTTACCATACTTATAAATTTCAGTTCTTCATTACCATTAGTATTTACAAAAGAGCAGCAATTTCTTTGCATATTGTAAGGCAACAAATCTCTCAACTGTTCTGCTCAGGAAGCAGGAAACGTTTTGACACATTTGCAAATTCATTTTTTAACGGAAAGGTATAGAATTGGAACGCCTTACTATGGAAGCGATTTGGAATCAAACCGTGTTTTCAAGTTTTGAATAAATTACCTACTGATTAGGGATCTGCAAGAAGTGTAAATCAGAAGTGTTTTGCCGAAAGTGGTATCGTTCGAAAGATCGCATCGAGAGCAGTAAAAAAACTAACAGGAACTACCCGTTGCAAATGAGCCGTTTTCGAGATATCCGACAATTTATGTCACGTAACTAGTACATATTTAATGGGTGCCGCAAAAAATTTGTCTCGATTTTAACGAAAGGGATATCGTTAAAAAGATAGCATCATTACGGAGAAAAAATTCAATAGAACTACCCGTCGGAAATGAGCCGTTTTTGAGATATCCGATAATTTATATCACATAGCTAGTGCATACTGTTCTAGAGCACACTCAACGGGGGACCGCAAAAAATTGTTTTCTTGATTTTGATGGAAATGGTGTCGTTGCAAAGATATCATTGCAAGAAGTAAAAAACTCAATGGAACAACCCATCTGAAACGAGCCGTTTTCGAGATATCCGACAATTTATCTCATTTAATGCAGTTTCCCAGCAATGTGTATTAGCAATGTGGCACAAATTGTCGGATATCTCGAAAACGTCTCATTTCCGACGGGTGATTCCATTGAGTTTTTTATCCCACACGATGATATCTTTTCAACGATACCACTTTCGTTAAAACCGAGAAAACCGAGACTAAAAATACTGTTATACTTGGTGACTTACCATCATTTGAATTAATTGTATTATTTATTATTTTAGTTCTCTGTCAAATAAACTGCATAAGACTGTAAAATTTTTCTTCAAGATCCTGTTCTTTAAAATATCCCTTTGATTTCAAAACATTTGTTTTAGAATATAAGAAAAATATGTTCAGAATTTTAAATTAAAACTATATATATATATATATTAATTAAACAAGTTTTCTTAAGTAATATCTCAAAGCATAATTTTTATAGTGAACTTAAAATATAGTGTATGTTAATTACTTACCTGATAGTTGTGATTAGATTAGCCAAACATTCAGCTTGCCTGTTTTTAAATGTCTTTAATGTTTTTAAATGTTTTTAAATGTTTTCAGCCTGCATTTTAAATGTCAGTAAAAATGAAAGTTGCGACATATAAAACTTTAGGTGAACATACAATCAAATCACAAGTTGTGGAACATTCAATCGAAGAATAACTAAAAAAATTTCCCTTATAATCAATTTGTTTTAGTAAAGAAAATGAATTCAGTAAATTGATTGTAAAAAATAGCGAGTGTTACAGAGCGCATTCATTACTAAAGTATAGACGCCAACACACTGAATGAATCACGACGGAATAATTCATTCATTAATAATGAATCAATCCATAAATAATTTTAGTTCACAAAATAAAACACTTATTTATAAAAAAGGAGCAGAATGCATTACTAAAAATTCGTAAATCTAACATTTAAATATTTTATACAATATAAAATTTGACATTATTTAATTTTTAATAACACACGAAAATTAAGCTTAGATTTTTTGGCAAAGCTTGCTTCGATTAATGGCGGTCTGATAACCACTACTACAACCAGGCAGGCACGTAGCCAGGGAGGGGTCTAAGGGGGCTGAAACCCCTCCCGAAAGTTTGTAAATACAAAATTATCTGTATGATAAAAATATAAGTTTTGTTTGTTTTTATCTTCCATTACATTAAAATCAATTGCATTTTTAGCTGTAAAAATATCCATATTGAATTACAGTTACGGCAATCCTTCATTATATCGGTTATTTGGATATATTGTTTTTTTTTAATAGGAATATAGGGTAACATCCCCAGTAATTGGCACATTAAGAATTTGTCGTTAAACTTACTTAAATTTTCATTACAAAGAAATAAGCTATTTCCTTGGAAATAATTTTAAATCAAAGAATGCATATATGTGCATCTATTTTGCCCACTAAAAGCAAAAAAAAATTGAAAAAGCATTTTTATAAAAATATATTTATAAAAAGTTGCTGAAATCACCAGTAATTGGCACCTAGAGCACCAATGTATGACATCTTGTGATCCAGTAATTGGCATATGTTTATATTTAAAAAAAACTTTACATTTTGCATTGGGTTTAATCGCTTTAAATTAATTTACTGTAGATGAAGATGCCATATTTCAGGTTTTTGAGAGTAAGAAATCAGCATATTAATCTGAAATGTTAACACTTTAAAACAATACAATATACTTACATTAATACCCAGTAATTGTCATGCTGTCCCCAGTAATTGTCATATAAAGCTTTAATGGATTCCAATTACTGATAAAATTTATATTTTCAAATAAAAACAAATGATAAATAAAATTAGTCTATAATTTTAAAAGTACTTCCAAAATAAATGGTTTAATCTCAAATTCCTTGCGAATTCCTTGTAATTGGAATAGGTGCCAATTACTCGGAACTAGCAAAATTGAAGCACCATTAATTGGCAACTACCATTAATTCAGAAATCCAAATTTTGTGTCGAAAATACTTTTACACAATTAAAGTAACCCTTTTTAACTAAACAAAACTGTTGTCAATTAAAATTTAAAATATATTATAAATCATATAATAATGAATTGAAAAGCATGCCTTCCTTAAGCCAAAGAACAAGAATTTGCAACAAAATGGCTAATTTGATACAAGCCAGATTTGTTTCTCTTTCCTACGCTCTACTGTCATCTTGTAAAATAAATCAAAGTTATAATCTTTAATGTAAATGAGCATATAACCGATATATGGACTTGAATTTTTAAAAGACTGGATATAGATTTTTTTTAGGACATGTTTGTAAAATGTGCCAATCACTGGTGCCTGCCAATTACTGGGGGTGTTACCCTACCACTAAAAAATATAAATTCTTTTAAAAAAGTAATTTTTACTGTCTTTATGCGCAGTAAAATTCGATAGATTGTAATTTCTTACCATTAATTTGACTAAGAAAAATTAAATATAATACGCATATGACATACGAAAGGTCACGAAAAATTAGGAAGACTAATTTCTGCATGTTTCAGTCATTGGATAAAAGCTAAATGTTTTTGTTACAGCATTACAATTAGATTATCACAAACCGTATGTTATTTTAACAAACAAACTTTAGATTTCTGCAGGAAAATAGAAATAGAATTACTTCATTGTTGAGTTTTCAAAGAGCTCCAGGAAAAGAAGAAATTAGAGCACCTCTTGGGCTAATACTTGAAACAATTTTATTTTGTGTAGAACAAAACAGTAACTGACCACGATGATGACCCTCTAACTTTAGAGAAATTGATATAAAAAAGACTCTTAGTTAAGAGTTCTTTTAAGTTTTGAGCAAAGTCTGGAGCGAATGAATTGAAACGAGATATTATAAATATCCTTAGAAATGCCAGTTACTTCACTCCAGAAACTTAGAATGAAATCATTCAAATATTCTGGGATACAGTTAACCGAAGTATTAATTAGGAAAATAAATATTGTGATATGTTTTAGCTTGATTGTTAATGAAACTATAGACATTTCAAGCGCAGAACAGCTTGCCATTTGTGTTAGACATGAGAACTATTAAAAAGTTCACAAAACCCAATAATTCGGAAAATTTTTTACGTATTATTCCAATAAATGTCTTCTCTTCCAAAAATTCAAGAAAAGTAATTTTTCAACATTGTGATGAACTATGTCTTGGCATGCATAAATGTGTCACATAGGCATGTGACAAAGTAGCCAATAAGCTTGGTCATGTTACCGGGATTTATTCTAGAATTCTTCAGAGTATCTAAGAATTAGATACGTCCTCTGTGAGAGCCATTGATTAAATCTTGCCTTGTCCAACAGCATACTGATTCTCTTATTCGAAACTATCATGGACTTGTTAAAACAGCGGCAAAAGTTTTTAAAAATCATCCGAAGGCAAATTTAGCGCTTCAAGAAGCAATTGCATCATATATCCTAGAAAAAAAAATAACTTCTTCGCATTTCTGATACAAATTTTATCGAGAGGCATGAAAGCATACTGACTTTTGTTGACTTGCTTAAATACATTTGTGTTAGCTCATACAATATTTCGAAAAACACATGGAAGATTTCTTCAAGAGCTGGAGCTTTTTTGGCAGTCAGGGAGAAGAATCATTTTCTCATAAGCTTGTCTGTTTGTCAGAAGGTTTTCTGTCTGACAATCGTAGTGAGTTCTTCAAAAAAAAAAAAAAAAAAAAAATCGCGCGATATAATATTGGCTGTAATCATGCTAAAGATGCCTAATTGCTTTACATAAATATGCAGAAATATGAAGTAGAAATCTTTTGTGAGATTTTATCGTACATCCAAACTTCGGGAAGACATCTTCCAAACTGAAATAAAGATCCCAAGACTAGCATTTAGACATGCAACAGGTAGAAACCCTCAAATTACAACCACTGACAAGTATTACAATATCACGGTCTTATTTCCCCATGTAGAATGTTTTACTCAAAATTTCAATTATCGATTTATTTTGAATGAAGATATTCTAAGAGATTCCCAGTTACATTTTCCAGGATGTGCTTCACTGGAAAAAGCAAGCAAATTAGAGAACCCAATGCAATATTTTCAGGATATAGTGTCAGTGTAGCAATTGAAAGCTGAAAGTGAATTAGAGTGCAAACAAATTGCTAATGTTCACAGAGGTTTTAAAACTTTTTGAACTGTAATGTGACGTATTACGATAAAATCAAATACTTGCTGGCAATTTTGGTTGAAAGCCGAGTAACAACAGCCAGTGCTGAAAGATATCTCCATGATTTCCATTCTTTGGGAAATTACAGAAGATCTTGATAAGTCAATCAGAATCATGACTAAGAAGAAATTATGACGATTGCTTCTGTTGCACTAGCAAACATTGTTGAATTCAGAGGTTGGTCCGGGAGGGGGCCATTCTCCCTCCGTTGGCAAGTTTTTGACAGTGTGACGGTTTTATCCGGATTTAACCATAGTTTTAACTGTCATGTCAAAAAACCCTTTTTGACATAGTTTTTGACAGTAAGTGTCAAAAACCTAAAATTTAGTCCAAAAACTGTTTAATATTATTTTTAGAACAACATTAAATTTACAATTTTTCATAATTTTTAGTTTTCGACACTTGAATACATTTTTTGACAGTTTTAATACAAGTTGCTTAGAAAATAGAAATTAACTGTAAGCTATAAATATAGAATAAAGAATAATCAGAAGTATTATTAGTTGTTACATAAAAAATATAAACTAATGAAACTACTAAATGCTTTAATTTTTACAATGAAAGTACATGGTGAAAATACTTATAATTTAACATATAAAATTACAATATAAATAATAAACATATTTTTATTTTTATCTTAATGTTAATCCCATTCTAAATCTTTTTTTCGACGAAGCATGCGGTAGCAAAACAGTAGTTTTGATGTCTTCTGTACTTCAAGTTTGTTTCGTAATTTGGAGTGGATAAATCCAAAATTTGGAAATATTCGCTCAATTGAGGCTAAGCTGCATGAACTGGATTGCAAACGCACCATGAGCTGTATGAATTCACTTGGTATATTGTTTTTCTTCAAGCCTTTCCACCATACTGCTGCTGGAACATCTTGAGCTGAGAAGAAACTTTTAGGGTATGGTGGAGATTCAGCTTCAAAAGCAATGATAAATCTGAGAAAATCTGGGTGTCTTTCAAGCAGCCATGTCCGAGCTGCTTCCCTCTGTTCATCCTTTAATGATGCACTTTTGTATGCTGGATGCGTCATGTACGCCAGATAATAAAACGGTTGTAGATAGGATTCCATACGCTCCATAATTGCATCATAGTATGGAGCCAGATTTATGTCACAGCTAAAGAAAGGCAAGCTTAACAAGCATCAGCCAATATTGCATTATCTCTTTGGACCCTGTCAAGCATATTTGCCAAAGATTTTAACTGCATTTGCAATTCTTTTGCTTCTTGGTATAAGCTATAATTATTCACAAGCTGTACTATTCTAGGTTCAATTGCATGATCTTCACAAATTTTTACATAGGCTGACCTATTTTTGATAAAAGTGTCAATACAAGTGAGTTGGCTATTCCAGCGAGTTTCATTTGGAAGCTGCGGCTTCACAGTGTCTTGCAATAGACTTAAGGGGCTACTTCAGTCAAATGAAAAGACCCATTCACTAATGCTAATCGTATGGAAGAAATTTATACAGACATCTCGGTTGCATTTCAATAGTTTTAAATGATATTTTGGCTTTGGATATCTGAGATTGATCTGTATGCATGCCATTAGTTACTTTTTTCATTTTGTTTACAGTTATTTTTTATGAGGACGCTTTCATTTTCGGAACCGGTTTGGAAAGCGAAAGCAACCCTATAAAAAATATCTGCAACCAAAATCGAAAAATTAAAAAACAACCTCCATTCAGATCAATCTGAGTTGTCCAATGCAAAAAGAATCATTTAAAAATATTAAAATGCAACCAAGATATCTTTATAAATTTCTCCCATAGGATTAGCATTAGCGAACGAGTCTTTTTATTTGAGTGAAGTAGCCTCTTAACCAGGCAGAATTTAATTACTCTTAGAACGTTTGTGTTGCAATTGTGGTTTATATCTATGTAGGAAAACAAACATTTAGAACCAATAAAAAAAGAAGGAACTTATAATCAGTCATTGAATAGCGATCACTTTAGATTTACACAAGCTTTTTTTTTTCTTTTTTCTTAAGCAGCATAAATTAGACTTAAAATTTTTTACATCAAACTGAACATTTAATAGTAATAAAGATACAAACATAAATAGTACTTTGAAAAATGTACAGTAGCTTCAATGTTTTTAGCTATTTTCCTATACATGACAATTGACATATAATTTAAATTGTGATACATAATTTTATTACAACTCATAGTATAATTAAATAAAAATTATTTACATAATATATAAATTATTATGTAACCAGTTTTTAGCTTTATTTAATATAAAATATCATTAATGATTAATTTAAAAAAAAGTGTATAAGGTTTTTGACACTTTTTGAAACTTTTAGACAGGTTTTCGACATGTCATGTCAAAAACCATTTTTTGACGTCAAAAACCCAACCCTGCGCCGTAACCCCAAAAATCCCTCCCGGAGAAAAGTTCCTGAATTCAACACTGCTTATAGTGAATTTATTTTACCAAGTAAATTTATTTTAACAAGAGTATCATTTATAATTATTATAATCAGAGAATGTGAAGTACAAGCATAATTTTTATGAATACATATGACTGTAGCAATTAATTATTTTTTTTAATAATGCGTGTAATTTATTTTATTATGGATAGATAGTTTCAAGACCTCGCACTCGTAATGTCAGATTCTCGCACGTTAACATTAATCCTGTGTTTTAAAGCACATATTACTTGTTTGCACTTGAATATTTTACAACGGTTTTTTTTTCATAGGATAGAGGAGAGAGGGGGGCATTTTGAACAATTTTTTAAAAAATCAGTACATTTCTTATTTGAATTATATTTTTTGCGTTTTAAGTATTACATAATAAATACAGCGCATTTCTTCATCATATGAACCAGAAATTAAAAGTTTTCCATATAAGTTAAAAAAAAATTGTGAGGATTTAAAAAGCTTAAATAAGCCTGTTCAAACCTGCCCCATGTAGGGGTACCTTTAAACAAATAAGGAACACCTTTGAACAAATGAATAAAATATGAAAATAATGAGAGTTTTCATAAAATGCTTCATATGTTTCAGGAATATAAAGTAACATGAATAAAATTTAATAACTATATTTTATTGAAAATAATAATTTTTCTTTTATTTAACCAGACTTAAATCCATCAAAGTTGATATCAAAAATCATTGTTAAAACGACACAGAATGTCTCTCCAGTTACGTTTGTTTGAGAAACCTTTTTTAAATATTCTTGTAATACACTAATATAATATCTGATGCTTCTGGAAAATAAAAAATTATCATTCACACTTTTTATGAAAAAACTCGATTTAAATTCCGTTTTAACTAGTACGAAAGTACTAGTAATTCCGTAGTTGGGAAAGAGTAAATGAAAGAGTATAGGCTTTGTTAGACAAACCTACTAAACCGTGAATCATTATTGTGTATCCGGACTTTGCAAATATCAAATAAATGAATGCCATCATCAATTTAAATTTGAAACTTCCAATCGCTATACATCTAGATATTGTAATACATGTTTGCACTAAAGAATGATTGTTAACAGTATAAGTTCATGATCTTTGATATTATTAATTAACCTCTTTTCACACAGAAAAAAGTCCAAAATTGGTAATATTTAGATGCATCAACAACTCTTTACTTCATAGTTTTAGATGTTCAATGGTGCTCCAGCTTTTGCGTTCAATGATGCCCCATCACATGGAATTCAACATTACAACTGTTTACTCAATTTGGCTGAAGAATTTGAATAAAACAAAGCTTATAAACTAAAGATTATATCTTTATTTAAGTGTTTAACAAAACACCAAAACTTTAGGGGTATAAAATTTTGAACAAAAATCTTACAACGTTATTTTCTTTAATTTCAATTCAAGAGGGAAAAAAATACATATCTTGTTTAGACAGTTTTGTGCATAGAAAATGGATCAGCCTTGTATACTTATTGCATTGAGGCAGTATAGTAATGTATTGTCATAGACTTTTTAGAATATAATTTATTTGAAGGAAAACATTTAGAGTGTTCAAAGGTGCTCCCAGTTCAAACGTGCCTCCCTCTCCCCCTACTTGAGGCTCCTCTCAAACATCGTTAGTTTGTGATTTTTAAGTTTCGTAGAAATTTTTTCCTAAAAACTCTCCGGTTTTTGAACCGGTTTGGAAACTGGAAGTGCTCTTAAAAGTTAAAAATTGCAACAGAAATTGAAAAATTAAATATGAAATAACATTTTTTGACATAGTTAACACGTATTTTATGTAGAAGCACACATTAGGATAAGCCTAGATTGTTTTTAAAGTTTTTACTGAATATTATTCAAATTACCTTTTTATGAACAGAAAAATTCCAAAATTAAGCCCCTCCCGAAAGAAAATTCTGGCTACGGGCCTGCAACCAGGGATAAAAAAAAAAATTCTTGGCATTCTGCCTTTGCCGCAGTTTTATTCATAAAAAATATAAGTAATTAAGTCATTTACACTAGACTCCAAGGCGATTGGTATTGGAATACCTACGTGGGCGCGATGCCCACTTTAACTTCCATCGAACAAGAGACGATCTAAGCAGAGTTCATCATGATGATAGAAAGATTCTACTAATGTTCATCTCACATGCAGCTGCGGTGGAGAAGAGCAGATGATGTGCTGTCGATGGGTGGTCTTCGAGCAGTTGAGTTTTAGAGACATGCCAGGGCAGGGAGGGGAAAAGGGCTGACCAGTACAATAATAAAAGTAATTTTAATTTTCAAATTTTAAATATTTTAAATCGCAGTAGTGTGAATTTATCAAATGAAATATTAAAATCAGTGACAAGTATAAGGGTAACACAATGCAAGTGATAGATACAGATGCAAACAGATAAACATAATGATGCAAGCAATTGCAAATTAATTATATAAATTTCTATATACAAAATTAAAAGCTAAAAAAGGATAACAAATTTATCTATCACATAATTTAACCAAATATTTATTTTCTAATCCCCAATGTAACTAGGAACAAGTTAGAAAGGTAAATATTACCCGGTGCCAAAAGCGAGGCAGGAAGACGTCATTAGCTAAATTAGTGGGAGGATGCCAAATAAAACAAAATGAAAATGAATTTTGGAATTTGGAAAGACCACAATGATGCATTTAAGGGGATTCACGCCTCCTTTTTGAAGGAGGTGCAAATCCGTCATCTCTACTTCGGACATAAAATGTAAACGTATCTTAGGTCATTGGTTCCCTAAAGAATCGAATCCTCGGAATCGGTCCGAAATGCATCAACTCCGAAAAGGAACGATTCCTCGGACTTTATCTGAAATGAAACGACCCTGGGAAAGTTCGATTCCTTGAAGTCGTACCGAAACAGTAGCGTAGCTATGTTTTTTGGCGCCCGGGGCCAGCAAGAAATTTTGCGCCCCCACCTCAATATAGATATATAACAATTTCTCTCAATTTGGCGCCCCTAGGCCTCGGCGCCCGGGGTGGACGCCCCCCTTGCCCCCCCCCTTAGCTACGCCACTGTACCGAAATGAAACAATTCCTCGTTTCGAAAAAGACCGACTGCTCTGAATCTTTCCGAAATGACATAAATCATGCACTTTTTTTTGTTCTCTGCAACAGGATAGGGTACGCATATTCACAGTATCCGCAAAAGAACTCTTCGGGAGGGTTGAATTCTGATAGGAATTGGCCGACGCGTTTTCACGTAACTTGGCAATAATTATGCTTGGCGTAGCGATAGACGCTTCCGTCGAGTTTGATTTCCTTCGGAGCCGAGTACAAAGTAAACCGAGTCCAAGGAAAAATTTGTGTTTAAAAACTTTTAAACAGTACAGCTTTCAGTAAGACACGTTCCATCCAATGCAATGCTGCAAGAGAAAAGTTACTTTGTACTCGATTCGGAAGGAAATCAAACTCCTCGACGGAAGAATCTATCGCTCGCCAAGTATAATTATCGCCAAGTTACGTGAAAAACGCGTCGGCCAATCCCTATCAGAATTCAACCCTCTCGAAGAGTTTCTTTGCGGATACTGTGAATATGCATAGGGTACCAACTCCGAAAAGGAGCGATTTCTCGGACTCTAATTGAAATGAAACGACTCCGGAAAAGTTCGATTCCTTGAACTCGTTCCGAAATGAAACTACTCTGTAAAGGAACGATTCCTTGAACTCGTTCTGAAATGAGACGACTCTGTAAAGGAACGATTCCTCAGAATTGTTTCGGAAAAGACCGACTCGTCTTAATCGTTCTGAAATTACATAAATCACGCACTTTTTTTTTGTTCTTTGCAACAGGATAGGGTAGATTATTTTTTTGAAAAATAAACTAAATCTTAAATGATCTTAAATTCAGAATCGTCGAGGTTGGAAGGGTTCCGGATTTTGGATTTTGTATTCTATAAACACAATGGGATGCTGCAGCACCGATTCGCTAGCAAATTATTTTCTGATATTTTATTTATAGATTTTTTTAGGTCTCGCGTATAAGTCAACTCCCCCCCCCCCCCCCCCATTTTGAAGTTATGTTTTTGCCTAAAATTTCACGACATATACTCGAGTATATACGGTAGCTATTATAGATCTATCAATTTAATACTTGGCGATAGTTGCGACAGTTCTTCCAAACCCAGAAATAACTGTATTTAAGCAGTAAAAAAAGCCTTTACAAACATGGAAGAACTCTCCAAATTTCGCGGCATAGCGAAAAAATTTACAAATTCTGATGTTTTTATTCAAATTTTTGAGGTTTAAAAGTTGTAGAAAAAATATCATGATTTCCAATTTAAAAAAAAATATTTGTATAACCCGCACCGTGTATGAGCCGCAGCGGCTTTTTAGAAGGTTTTTACTTGTATAAGCAGCGGACTACATACATCCGAAAATACGGCAATTCAGTTTTTTTTAATGATTTTACGTATTTAAATGTTTAATGGAATTTAGTATTTTTTAAGAAACACAAATATATTTCTTACATGATGAAACTCTACAATTATAATTATGTATTTTATACTTTCTTTTTCAATTTTTGTCCACTGTGAAGTAAGTGCAAGAGTAATGGATCCAGTGACAAGGATTATGAGTTATAGTGTTTAGCTGCTGCCACTTTTAAAAGAATTATGAGGTGTAATTTGTTCTTTGTTTTTGAATGTGGCTAGACTGAAGACAATGACCTGCTAGACTGAAATTCTGGAAAGCACAGAAGTTTATTGTCAATGAACAACAATGACTTATGACTCTTAGCTGTTTTTAATCCAATGATGAGCAAGGATGGTCACCAAAAAACCCATTCAAGTAAGAAAAATAACTAAAAAAATTTATTATTAGAATTTAATCCTGTTATTCTACTAACTCTGGTAGCTATTCAGAATTTTTGTTTGTTTAAAGCTATAAAAATTAAATCTCTGGTAAGGCTATTTTTAATAAGTCTTAACCGTTATTTAAACTTTGTTTCAAGTTGGTATTTTGTGCATTGAATTTAAATTATAAATTTTATTGATGATTTTTTTAATATGAGTCACGCAATTACTACCCCCTCCCCCTTTTTGAAAATTCTTTTGCAAGTTTAAAATGTGATTAATTTTTTTTTTACTTTATCATAAGTTGAATTTAATTTTCACAAAATATATTGCACAAGTATCACAACATTTTATAAAGAAATGTTGTGATATTTAAGAATTTGAATATTATTTTTTTTTCAAATACATCCTTTACTTTTTTTTACATGAAAAATTAGGATAAACTGAAAATTCCTTAATACTGTTTTAAAGTCTCCTGCTCAATTCATATAAATGGCTTTTACATGCAGAATTATCTAATTTGCTCTAAATTTTGTATAAAGGTTCATTCCGATAAGGTATTTCCTTGATTAGTCTTGAGAGTTCATTGATTAAATATAAGAGAGGAGGGGGCCATCCTCCTTAATTTATATAAATGGGTTTTTCATGCAGAATTATCAGATTTGTTAAAAATTTTGTATATGGGTGATTCTCAAAATAGGGGACAATTTATGTCTTTCAGCATACAAAAAAAAAATTGAGAGGTTTTCTGTCATGTTTTTATATTTAGATATGTTTATCTAAATATTATTCATTATTTGCACTCAAAAATTACTCACTTTTTAGTTAAAAACACCTTAAAATAACAGAATAAAGGTTCAAAATGTCATTAGCATGGATGTCCACAGCAGCATGTGTCATTAGCATGGTTTTTCTGTCCATGCTAAAGACTCCTATGTGCATAAATGTAACCATTGCTTATGTTGTATTTTTATAAAGTTTAATTTTACATATAAATTTAGGTATTACATTTATTATCCCTAAAATATGCATTAAATCTATCAGAAAATCACTAAGACAGCTTCTTACATTGTTAGTGTCAGAACGTTGCTCATGTAAACAAAGTTTGCTCTTTGGTAATCTTTTTATTCTCCTTATATGTATATATGTAAAAATGGAAACCATTTGCTGAAAATGAAGGCTAATAAATATAGAAAAAATATTTAAACAGGAAGAAAATAAAAATTTCTTAATATATTTATTCCATGCAATTTGTTTTGTCATTAGCATGACTCAAAAAATACTAATTATTTTTTTAAGTTAATTTTTAAATATTTAGCTCTGCTGACTACTTGTAAAGTATACCTAATACTATATTAACAACACCTATTTTTTTCAGAAATTTTGCTAACAGTAATTTTTTTACGATTTTTCTTTTGAAATAGTCTCCTATTTTGAGAATCACCCATATAGGTTGATTCCTGATAAAGTTCTTTTCTGATTAATTTTGTTGGCTAAGTATAAAGGGGGAGGGGGAGCAATCTTCTCCTCAATTTAAGTAAATGGGTTTTTCATGCAGATCTGATTTGCTCAAAATGTTGTATATAAGTTCATTCTGATATATATGAATATTTAATTTTTTTTTTCCTCATTGGATAGCTGAATACATCTATGCAACAATCATTTTTTGATTAGTTTACAGATATTTTTAACTAAGCTGCTTTTACTTTTGGAACCAGTTCTGAAATATCAACTTTCCTAATAAGAAGAAAACTAATCAAAATCAAAGAAGTAAAAACGAGCCTGGTTAGAGATTATTCTTAGCTATCCTATGCAAAACAATCATTCAAAATTTTAAAATCAAAATAAGAAATTTGAAAATAATGTCCCCATAGAATTAACATTAAAATTCTGTTATTTTGCATGACTGAAGTAACACGCTAGCGAAGTGATGACGTGTTTCTTCTGGTTTCGTCTGCTACGGTCACATGAAGCCAAGCAGCTAATGTTATGCGCCCTTAGCAGATATATTAAAAAATCGTTATAAAATAAATATTTTCGTTCCTGAAATTGTAATCTCTTGATTTGGATACATTGATATAAGAGGCATTATTTGCATAAACGTAATTTAGTTATTTTTAACTCAAATTTTTGTTTTTTAGTTTTAAAAATTGAAAAGCCAGTGTTAATACACAAATCCTAGCTGTTTAAATCTAGGAGTGGCGCCATCTGTTAGTAAAGGTTATTTGTTTTTCTAATTTCTAAGCATATATATTTACTTGTGTAAAATATTTTTTAAATATCTTATTTACCATTTACCTACATAATTTTTACCGAATACTTACGATTTCAATCGTTTAATGATTTAATAATTATTAATGTTGTTAAATTAATGTGAAATAATTATTGTTAAATTAATGTTTCAATAATTTGATTACAAAATACAATTTATTTACCTTGCATAATGATGAATTTTTATTTTTTTTATTTTTTTTTAATTTAGTAGTAATTTTGGAGACTAAAAAGTTTTAATGCTACTTTTTTTATACATATTTACAAATTTGGCTGCCAGATTTGAAATATGAGAATCTTGAAATTCAAAGATTATGTTTTTAAAAATATTGTTTGCTTATAAATTTTTCTTTGATGAATATTATTTGGGATAGATTAATTAGCTTTTTATTAAATTAAAAATTATGACATTTGTATTTTTTCAATGTTATGATAGCTTGAGGGAGAAGCGGAATAAAGTATTTACGGGATTATAATGATTAAAAGAAGTATACATATTTATGTATCTGCACTGTAAATTATTTATTGATTTTCAATCTCAAAACTGATATAGGTATGGGGAAAATTTTGGCACTTATTAGCAGATATGCAATACTCCCATATGCACTAAATTCTTATTTATATGTATTATTCAAAATTTCTTAACATAAGAGTAGTTTAATATTGTTATAACCTTTAATTAAATTTTAATTTAAAGAAACATTCATTTAAATGGACTTTTATAATAAAAAAAAATTAAAAAAATTTTTTATAAGGTTTTTTAAAATAATTATTCTGGATAAAATAACTTTTTTCACTTTTTTTTTTTTTTAAATAAAGTTTATGACTCTCTTTCTCTTTATATACAATTAACGCTATTTAGTTTTCTGAGTTTATTATTAAACAACAAGCTTTATATATTACACATGGTCGATCAATTTTATTTAATAATCAGATTAATAAAAATATAATTTTCTACTCATCTTTGAATTTTTTTAAATGATTGAAGATCGTAAATATTTAGTAAAAAATATCTAAACGAGTTTTTTTTTTTTTTTTTTTTTTTCCATATTACATAAAGTTTATAATAATGACCTTTATTGATCATAGATGGCGCCATTCCTTTTATCAAATAGCTATGATTTGGACCAGAATATTAGCCTTTTGATATTTTAAAACAAATATACAAAAATCTGAGCTAAAAATACATTAATTACACTTACGCAATTGATACATCTTATATGAAAATATCCAAATCAAGGGATAAAAGCTTTCGAAACATGATATTTGGTTTAATATGAATTTTTAAAGCGTGTCTCTAGGCGTTTAACATTAGGCGATTGGGTTCATGTGACCGTAGCAGACGACAAATCATGGATGACGTCACACTTCGCTAGCGTACAGAGCCCACTAGTCATGGAAAGAAACACTCATGCTAATGTTATATTTATAGGAAGATTATTGAGATTTCTTACCTCATTTTAATTTTTTTTTTAAACATAGGATGTACCTGAAATCGATAACTCTGACTGTATACATTTGTAGTACAGTTCATTCCTTGAAATCCGTAACCCTAAAATGTACACATAATTCATGGATGTAAATAATGAACATTCAGTTCAGATATAGGGACAAAATTGGACTTTTTCAGTTCATATATCATTTCTCTCTATATATTTTTTAATTTGTAATTTTTGTTAATATTAGTCAATGGATGTTTTTTTCATGAAAGAAGAATAAAGTTATTTCTAAAAAAATTCAAGATATTGCTGATGTCATCGGTAATCACAATCTTCATTCCAAAAATATCTATATGTATTGTAGCCAATCTTTTTTGGTAAAGTCTGGCTAAACTTGAAATAAAGCTTCCTTATTTTATGATTTTGATGTGAATTAGTAATGTACTTTTATGACGCAAGTTTCATTGAATAACATAGCAAAATTACATTTCATATTTATAATGAATATTTAATCATACATTATTGATAATTAACCTGACCTGTGCTTTTACTATTTTAATCATTTAAAAAAATTATCTAAATTTTTATTATTTTAGTTTATTACATAATTTAACATTTTATTATATTGTAAGCACTCATTACAGTTTCGATTTCATTATTAATTACATTCAAATGACCAGGGATGGGAAAATACATCATTTTGCTCGCCAGTGGCGAGTGGATTTTCTGGCAAGGCGAGTGCATTTTTAATTTTTGAAAAAACTGTAGGAAATAGAAGCATTATCAGAGACACTTTTTCAATCTAGATATTTTATCTTTCCAAATTATTACAGTGTAAATATGATACTAAAGTTCTATCTTATATTAAGCTTACCTCTGTTGCATATATTTCTTAATTTTATAGGGAAAAAAGAATTAGGAAAATGTATTGTAGTAATAGTAATTTCATGTGTGATTTTGTCAAAACTATTTTCAACTGCATGCATGTTGTATCTTGCAGGCTGGTGAAATAAGTCCATGGCTGGTAAGATTTTTGAAAAATTCCCCACCCCTGCAAATGACTGTTTAAAAAGTGTAAACAAAGCAATCACCAGAATCCACAAAATTCAAAAATCCGCCAAACATCTAGCCCCAAGGTATACAGAGTCTATTATGTAAGCATCATACTTTACAATAAATTACCTTGTAGAGAAATGTGTCTCAAATGGTGACTCTTAGGTCTTACTCAACAACACAGTAAGTGGCAAATTACTTATAATTAATATACAGTAGACTCCCTCAAATCCACGCAGCTTGGGACCAGAGGCTGTGTGAATTTCTACTCATTGCTTTGTTTACATTCTTTAAACAGTCATTTGATTGGAATTAATAATGCAACCAAAACTATAATGAATGCTTACACTATAATAAAATGTTAAAATAAGTAATAAGCTGAAACAATAGCAAAATGTCTAATTTTTAAAATGATTAAAAAATTAAAAGCAAAGGTCAAGTTAATGGTCAATAATGTATGATTAAATATTCATTATAAAGATGAAATGTGTTTTTCCTAAATTATTCAGTGAAACTTGCCTCATAAAGGTTCATTACTCATTTACATCAAAATCACAAAATAAGAAAATTTTATTTCAGATTTAGTCAGACTTAATAACCAAAAAATTTTGATGAATACATAAATATATTTGATAAGAAGATTATGATGACCAATGATATCTTGATTTTTTTTCAGAAATTAATCTATTCTTCCTTCATGGAAAAATATGAATTCTGTCATATTAAGAAAAATTACAAATTAAAATGCATATGAAAATGATAATATGCTAAAAAAGTCAAACTTTGTCCCCTGAATGTTTCATTGTTTACATTCATAAAATATATGCGGATTTTATAGTTGCAGATTTGAGAGACTCTACTGTATATCTAAAATCGCTTTACTGTATTTTGGGAACAAAAGGAAAAATAAAGTACAGTCGAAGTTCTATAATCTGCACATGTTGTGCGGATTCTGGAATATTGTGGATTATAGAATATTATGAATTATACATCTTTTTATTATTCCTAGACAGCATTTTAAATTCTTAATCAATATATCATGAAAAGATAAATATGAAATCTAATAATTAATTTAATATGCTACCTCAAAAAATGTCTTTTTAAAGTTATTTTATTAAAAAATTTACATATATGTACATTTAAATAAATGCATATGTTCCATAATGCATATAATCCATTTTTTACTGTTAATAAAATAAAAGAGTTATATTTAAAAAAATGAATGTTTTTTATGATTTTCTTTGACTTTTTTATTATTTGTTTTAAAAAATCATTTTTGGATCACGAATTTGTAAATTTTCTAAAATGTTTATTTTGTTGTTTATATTCGTAAAGTAACGCAAATTGTAGAAAATTGTGGATTATTGATCTTTGGCTGAAAATAAGATATACAATCTGTTTTAAAAGTGAAAATTATTAACTATACTATGTGAAAGTTCAACCAGAACAAAATTTAATGAATTAGTGCCATTTTGCGACACATGGTTGATAGTAATTTTGCATGCTACCAACTACTGGTAATAAGAAGATTCTAATCACCTGTGTTTTGTGTCTCGTACATTATATCAAATAAAGGTTAGAGAAGGAACTGGTCTTTTCCCTCTCAGAAAAAACCTGGAGATTTCTCCATGAATTTTATAAAAAAAATTGTTTATTTTAAAAAGTGAAACCATAATGGAGCTGAGTTATACAGAATAAACAGAAAATCGTTTTTTTTTTTTTTTTTTAAAGTTGGATAAACACAGACTATCCTTTTGATTGTATATATGTATGTGTGTGTGTGTGTTTTAAGTTTTGTTACGAAATAAAATTATTAAAAGTAATGAAATAAAACTATTAAGGACAAGTTAGCAACTTAAATATATCTGTGTCGAAACCTTTCCAATTCGATGAATGAAAATGTTTAAAAAATTTATTGATTGAAGTATAAGAATATAACAACAATAATTACAAAAATTTGATTTTTATTAATTATAATTAATATAATCATAATTTATAGTAGAAATTATTGTAAGAAACTCCCCCAAATGGAGTATAAGTGCAAATCATCGCAAAATGAGTGACAAATTGACCGAATTACCAAATATTTACATTCTGTAATTTAAACAAAAGGCATTCAAGCAAAATAGCTCTGCTTTTTTTATTTTTAAATATTTACTATATTGCTATTCTCACTCTTAGAGGTCAAATGTTATTTTTGTCACACAAATGTTGCATTTTTATGTTTTTTTAAATGTAAATATCAATCAATAACAACACCGTATGCATTGGGGAGGGGGGGGGGGGGGCACGGATGTCTTAGGTGCGGAAATTTAGGGGACACCAATCTGAATCTTTGCTGCGGGCGCAGTTTTCTCTTTGCACGCCACTCAGTTTTAAATATGTCTATTTTTGGACGCATATTTTTTTCGTAATTCATTTTGAGTTTATTTTATTGGGATTTAGCAAATTCAACTGATGTGCAAATACTTTTTAAAATTCACCTGATGTGCGAATATTTTTTTTTTGCTCATTGTACGTTTTTCACTGCACATTATTTTTTATGTTACGTATTTTGAAAAATATATCGCACAAATTACACAAATTAAATAATTTTATATGTCATTGTGATAAATAAACTTACTTTAAAAATATTTTGATAAAAGTATAAAACTCTGCAAAAATCTATCGTAGAGTTATAGATCCAGCAAAAATTTAATTTGAAGAGACGCCAAATGATTGATTCAATTTGAATGAATCAGTTATGGAAATTTGCTTATAGGATTTTTCTGTGCAAGACGCATGTGTTATAACATAATTAAAATTATTTGATTATTTAGTTAAATAAAATTAACGATTTTTTTTCATGTTAGAATTTTTATTCAGAAGTATATATTTTTCTTTTTCTGATTCCTCGCTTCTAAATTTCTTCTGAGACCCAAGCCATGTTCCAGCCTCCTTGGCATACCATAAAAACAAAACAACAAAATCAGTTTATTATTCATTTTCCAAATGGCGCATGCATTAATTATTATTATAATTAGAATTATTAGAGCTTTAAGGAGTAGGTGCTGCAGCAAATAAGGCGCCTGCAGTTTACCAAAGTACCTATGTAGCGACTCCTACACAGTTCGGCCGTGTTCAAAAGCGGCTTTTTTTGTGCGCGCGCGCTCAGAAGATTCTGCTTGGAGTAGGTATTATCAAAGAAGAGAATTTTAAACTTATTCAATTATTGTATTATTTTTATGGTTCAGAATTGGTAAATACAAATACCATATCTCTTTATCCTTTCAAAACATGATTTTCGTAACAGAAATACATACCTGTGACCACTCAAATAAAATTAAAAGTATTCCGGAAAAGTATCACGTGACCTATTTCATGTAATTAAGCCTGATTAGCATTTAAAAAATGACAATCAACCATGCTCAAACCTTGACGCGCGCGACGCAAAAAAAATGATGGGCGATTTGATCACGTGATTGTGCGTTTTGTGCTTATCTGTTATTGGTTGCACGTTGTTTGTTGTCAAAGTTGGTAGGTTGACTGATACAATTTAACAATTGGTGATTTAATTTTTTAAATAATTTTATTTTTATTTATTTAAAAATCATTTATCAGTTGCTTTATACTTTTCGTATTAAATAATAGAATACTGTTGATTCTATTGTTGTAATTAATAGAATGCTGTTGATAAACCAAGGTTGAGATATCCACACGGGGGACTAGCTAAGGGGGGGGGGGGGCTACCCTCCCAAAACATTGACAAATGTTGTTACACTTTGCAAATTTAAAACTTTTATGTCAAATTTAATTAAAATTTTAATAAAAACTGCAATACATTTTCTATTTTTGATAGAATTTGCAAAAGTTACAACTCTAATTGGGAATATTATTAATCTTTTTACAAATAAGAATTGTATTACATTTTCAAAGTGCGTTAACTTGGCAAAATTATAAAACGAGTTGGCGAATATAAAAATTTGACTTGACAATATTAAGGTTTTCTCCCCCACCAATAAAAAGTCTTAACGATGGCCCTGTATCTACATATTACAAGATTGATTTGTAATCTACAATACTGGATTGATTTCAATGGAATTTGCATTGTTAGTTAGATAATTTTTCAGAAGAAGTTTTAGTATGTATATATTTCTTATTTAATGATTGTATA
Source organism: Maratus speculifer (assembly GCA_964019185.1). Lineage (NCBI taxonomy): Eukaryota > Metazoa > Arthropoda > Arachnida > Araneae > Salticidae > Maratus > Maratus speculifer. Next base: position 24,862,991 of record OZ025303.1, on the reverse strand, counting down.
TTTTAATACCGTGTGGATAACAGGCCAAAATATGTCATAAAATATGAAAAACAAACGACATCCGAAATTATGTTAGTATAAGCAAAACACTTATTTATACTTTTAATAGAAAAATTATAAACATTCTAATCATACTTTATTCATTACAAAACTAGAAGGCAAACTCCAAATATTTCACTTCTTTAAAATATATGTATGCAGATATTCTTAATTTAAAAACATGTATATCTTTTACATTTTGCTTTTATAATATTTTCCATTTTGATTTTAACACCGTAAAATATCCACGCATGCATTATATTTGCATCCTAATCTCAATAAAAAATTACTTCTAAAATTTTCAAAAAAAAAAAAAAAAAATATATATATATATATATATATATATATATATATATATGCGTATACGGATATTTTCGCAGAAAACTTTTTTTTTCATTTTCTTAATATATATATAAATCACTTTGGAACGATATTAATATCGTTCTAATTATCCTTTTAATATTCTAAATTTGGAATATTAAAACTTTCTCCGCAAAAATCTCATTTTCTCATATTTAAATAAGTATTTTATTATTATAATAGAAATACATGTGCTTCTGTATTATTAATATAAAATTTACCTTTAATAAAAATGTCTTATGTATTAACAAAAAGCAAAAAAAAAAACATAAACAAAAACCAACGTTTGGCCCGCGCAGGTTTCGAACCCGTATCGTCTGGGTTCAAGCTCAGCATTCTGACCATTCGGCCAGCTAGCTCACTTTCATTTGTAACAGATTATCTTTATAATTGGCACCACAAGTAATTACATCCTTGATCTGTTCTCCATCTGTTACTGAGCGAACAGTTACAGCAACTGGTGGCACAGTAGCGAGGACTGAACGCACATCCCACCAAGTATAAGTACCCACTCCATGTCCGTGGCTCCTAGCGTGCGCGTGCAGCGCGCGTAACAGCTGAACACGGCCTTCATTACCTCGTTTATGATTCATTCACATTGAATCAATCATATCTCGTCAATCTGTGAAATAGATTGTTACAGTGTCTTATCTGGTAATTTTTATCAAAACAGTTGTTTAAGGTAAGTTTATTCATTATAAACCTGCCACTAAGACAAATTTGAAATCTGTAAGATTTTTACTATGCAAATTTACGATGTGCTTAAAAACATATAACAGTGAAATTATGCATCAGTGTGTAAAATGTATGTGTACAGCGAAAAACGTATATTTTCTTCGTTGAAGTAATCCTAATTTGTCCAAGAGTCGATATAGTTTCTTTTTTTCTTATGGTATGTTTTGTGAAAAAATATCGCGAAATTTATTATTATTATTATTATTATTTTTTTTTTTGTGAAGAATAACATTTTGTCTGGAAAGATGAAATAGTTTTTCAAATTTTAACCAAACTAATCATATTTTCCTTAAATTCTTGAGCTAAATATTTCTTTTCTGTCGAGCTTCTTTTCTTTAAAAATTAAACATTTGTGAAGTACCTGTTTTATTGAAAAGAATTTTTTGATGGGACCTTTTTTATTGAAATAAATTTCACAAAGGACCTGTTTTTTATGAATTTTGTGAAGGGTTCTGTTTCATTGAGAAGAATTTCGTGAAAGGGGTTGCTTTATTAAATTAATTTATTAATTGACCCATCCTTTATCTTTACAAAGATGTAAAAACATAAATAAATCTGTTAAACACATATCTTGCATTTATAAGGGATTTTTTGAATGCTTAATTTTATCAAATAAATCTTTCATTCTCTTGATTTGAAATACATAATTTTAACTAATTCCACAATACTTTTGCAATATTAGTTTGCCTTGGCTTTTTTTAACCATTTGGAAAACAGTTGTTGTTTTTGTTCGAAAATTTACCCTTGTGGTATTCGCATTTTATTTTTTTATAATTTGAGGAATAGTATTAGTGAATTTCAAAAAATTACTAGGAAAAAGGAGATGAATATTAGCACGTTTCGTAGTAAAATTTGAAAATTTTTATATACCTTTCATCAGAATGAATTTCGAGCATCTGAAAAAAATAGTTCCAGATAATCGAGTTTACTGATATTCAACAGACTTCTTTCCATTCTTACGTACTAAGTTCAAACCAAATTTCAAGTGTCCATCCTAATTTGTTTGGAAGATGGAGCGTTTACAGGCAGACTGCAAACTTTTTTTTCTAAAAATTTGTTTTTTGGAATCTCCAGTGTCTGAAGCATGTAAATCCATCAAAAATTTTTTCGATTTTCAAAACGTTTGCAAGATTTACCTTATACTGTACATAAATGGAAAAAAAACAAATCCATAAAAAACATCATATGAAAGTTTGTCTTTTAAACCAAAAAATTAAGTCTTATTATCTAGTCCATTCATTATGAAATTTGGGACGATCACGAAAAGGAAATAATTGAAAGTTGAACTGATTGATTGTAAATATATACATATGTATACACAGAATTTGTTTATAAGTTGTAAATTTTAATCTTTGAAAATATCATTTTTCAAATGATAGCTCTAATTTGCTAAACTATTTTTTTTTTTTTTTTAATTCTCATTGTCAATTCTGATTTTTTTTTTTTCCTTAACAGCGATATGTTTAGGGAAATTTTAGGTCCTTTAAAGGACCCTTCACAAAATAATTTATCTTAAAACAGGACCCTTCACAATTTTTTTTATCCCCAAACAGGACCCTTTACAAAACATTTTATCCCAAAACAGGACCCTTCACAAAATTACTTGTCTCTTAAATAGACCTTTCACGGAATTTTTTCATCTTCAAATCGAATTTTTCACAAATTTAATCATTTAATAATAAAATCTGGCTTGTGAATAAGCAGTTGAACTCACCAAAGAGCATATTACTGAGCTTTTTATGTATGAAAAATAGAACTTGAAGACATCAAGAATTTAAAATTCACAAAATTCTGACTAGAATTTTCACAAATATAAGAAAAAAATTCACAATTTCATAAAAACAGGACCCTGTGAGAAAAGTCTGGACAGACCCCTGCTTAATATTATTTTAATTTTTGTGCAATTTTGGCTTCAAAAAGTTAGCTTTGTTGCAAAAAAATATAAGTAGCCATGAAAACAAACCTGATGAATGTTTATTCTTATTCTTACAAATAATAATTCATATGATCTATACACACCAAGGTACCAAACTGGCATCAAAATGGCGTTTATTTGCTTGACAAAGTTACTATATAAATGTCATAATAAATTGTTTTGTTCTATAATTATTATCATTTATTCAGAATTATTTCCTTTATAAAATAACAGAAAATGCTTAATGTATTAGTTTATTTTGTTTTCATTTTGAAATAAAAAAAATAACATGCTATATGCAACTGGCAATTGAAAAGAATTTTCGAAAATCTAAAAGATTTTCGTCAAACCCAGTTCTTATATGACATTTCTTTAAACATTTTATTAATATATAATAAAATTAGTGTTTTTTATGCACCACTTACTTGTTCCTGTATAAAAAATAATTAAGTAGCTTGTTTACTCAAATATATTTTATAACTCTTTAAAAAATTGCTTGAGTATATAACACAAGGAGTAGGTTTTGAGAAAATTTGACTTGTCTCATCAAACCTATTTTCTCTACCAAGCCAGGGTCCCTGTACAAAAAAAATATGAATTTAATTTTAAATTCTAAAAAGAAAAATGTTGTTGTTATTGTTTTTGCTAAATTAGTTTAAAATTCCTTTTTTTTATGTTTTTTAACTTACTTTCATTAAAATTAACAAAAATGTAGGAAATTGAATGTTTTTAAATACATTAAAAAGTAGAAAAATATTAAACAAAAACTTCTAAATGCGCAAAATTTAAATTAAATTACTGTTAGTTCAATTATGACAGGTAAATGGATTTCAATGGGAATTTTGAAGAATTAACCAGTTATCGACAGTCTATACCAATTGGTTTCATATATGGCAACTTATATTTGTCACCAAATTTGAGGACATTTTGTTAAGTTGGCTAAAATTTGATGATATTGTGGTAATCCTGTCATGAGTATTTTTCAACAAATACTCATTGTTGAACGTAATGCCGATTTCTCCATAGAAAGTAAAAAATGATCAAATCTATTTTTTTTTTTTTTAAGTTTAATTCCTGTATTGCTCCCAAGAATATGTACATATTCTAAATTTCAAAGCTCTATGTCAACAGGAAATGGGTGAATAATGAGCACAGATGTTATATACACACTAAGGTTTTTAATTGGCATTAAAATGGTATTATTGTGTTTGAGACAGTAATTCGGCTGTTATTGTTTATTTATATATAAAATGCATATTTTCTTTCATTTTTTATTACATAAATTGTTTGTTTCTGTAGTTATTAATTACTTTTTTTATTTACTGTAAATTCTTTTTAAAACAATATAATTTAAAAATGTATATGAAACTGGTATTCGAAAACGAGGTTTTGTCAAATGTGTGTTACAAAAAAATTGTATGAAATCTGGTGCACATATGACATCTGTAGCGAAAAATGAGTTATATGAGTTCTACACACAAAATATAAGTTAAAAGAAAGCATGTAATGAACTAAAATATGAAGAAATGATGCCTTAAACCGAAATATCTAATTAAAATATACAATTGTTTCTAATTTTCACCCACAAATTATAAAATATTCTTTTGGCAATTTAAATATACTATTGAGAGATTATCACAAAATCAAAGTTTTTTACGCCATTTTTTTCTTTTAATGGAAAAAAAGAAGAAAATTTTTCCCTCTGCTTGATTAAATTGTAATATGCTTTCATGCAATTCAATATTACTGTGTGCATAAATGTTGTAAATGTCCACAACTTTCACTGTGCCTAAACGTTTTGTATTTACTGCATGTATTCCAAATCAGTTGTCTACAAAACATCTAATCGATTAAACTGATGCATACTAAATTTCTGTGATGTAAGTAAATAAATTGTGCTTTTTTTATCAGTTTTTTAAATATAATTTTTTAGCTATTTGAAACTTTTTTTTTTTTTTTTTTTTTTTTTTTTTGTAGTAGGTGCATATAGTAAATTACCTTCATAGGTATCTTGTGGTATAAACAGAATCAAAATCTAATGAGTATATTTTGAGATGTGCTTGACAAAAGAATTTTGTTTGACTTTTAATGTCATTTCATAGCTGTTTATGTCCAGAAAGTAATACTGTGCTGTGTATTAGCCTTCACTTTGCTCAGACAATAATTTTTGATTTATAGCTTGTATCCATGGAATATATGAAAAATCTAATTTTTTAATTTTTTACCCATCTTTCCCATTTTTTAATTACTTACCCATCGTATGTAGTATAGGGTAAGTCTTCCGATCGCTTTGAAAATCGAAAAAAAAAATTTTTGACGGATTTACAGGATTCACATACTGGGAATTCCAAAAAACATATTTTTAGGATAAAAAGTGCCATCCATCCGTTTGTGTGTCTGTCTGCAAATGCTCTAAATCCCAAACAAATTGAGATAGAGACTTAAAATTTTGTATGTGCTTAGTACGTAAGAATGGGACGAAGCCTATTTAATATCAGTAACCTCGATTATCCAGAACTATTTTTTTTCGGACTCTTAAAAAGTTCTGATGAAAGATATATAAAATTTTTTATTTTTATTTTTTATTGTAAGGAAAGGAAGAAAAAGGCAATAAAATAACACAAATTTTGCAGAAATATATATATTATTTATATTTTATATAATTTATTTTATAATATATTTATTTATATAATATATTTATTTTATATAATTTATCGAAATTGGTTCATCAGAAATTTATTAATAAAGCATTAATATGTGTTAAATATATTTACATATACGTTTACATTTTATCTTGGATTTCCGATGCATTTTGTAAGTAGTTTTCACATGTTTTAATTTCATATTTTCTATTATCCATATCCATGATAGGTGAATATTATGGTCCCCCCCCCCCCCAAACGACTTGTTTTTTTTTCCCTAACGGAATTTTAAATATGGCCAAATTTAATGAAATTCTCAATCACAAAATCATCTACAATTCTGCAACAGATTGGGCCAGACAGTTCAGTTATATCATATTTGAGAGTTCCTTTTAATGGGTTATAATATGGATGCAACTCTAACTATTTTGAGTAAAATATTTTTTTTAACGGATTTTCAAAACTTTTGAATTTAAATTTCTCTTAAACTCGGTTTATAATTCTTTTTCAAAAATAAAATTATGAATCTTTGACTTTTTGTCTACAAATATGCAAAATTTCAAGATGGAGAAAATATGAGATTTCGAGCTATTACTTTTTAATGAAAAAATATTAATTGAAACTTTTCAAGTAACTGGTTCTTTATACTTGGAAACAAGGAGTTGTATATTTCTACTCTTAGGTAATTACAAAGAATATAAGTTGAAACTGGTGTGAAACAGTAAGAACTATCAAATTTTAAAACATCATTAAATTTTTTTGGTACTACTAGGCTATCGCATTGACCAAAAAATTATCGCCAAACTATAAGATTAAATGCCAATAATGGATAATCATGAATGTCACATTCAATGACATTAAATACGATTCACATGTTTAAAATGTGATTAATTAATTTTTATTTCGACTTTTTATTTGTATTTTTATTAATATTCTACTAATTATTTGTTTTTCCATTATTCAAAATAAAAATTGCGTCAATATGTATAATTTGGCTATTAGTTTGGTGATTTGCATAATTTGGCGAAATCGGTCGATGGGATAACAGAGTAGTACCATTGAAACTTTTCAAGTAACTGGTTCCTTTATACTTGGAAATAAGGAGTTGTATATTTCTACTTTTAGGTTATTACAAAGAATATAAGTTGAAACTGGTGCAAAACAATAAAAACTATCAAATCTTAAAACATCGTTAATTTTCTTTAAATAAATACACTGATGGACAAAATTAAGAGATGGAAGGCATTTTCCCAAATATTTCGAGAAAAACTGGATAAAAATAAATGAAAATTGGTATGGATATAACTTATAATATGACAATAATATGTGCAAAGCAAAAATTAAAGTGCCATTCATTGGCAAGAGTTATTGCCAACAGTCCAATATGGACTGAAATTCATGATGAAAGATGGCAATGAAAGTGAGGCTTGTATGGTGTGTGGTCGCCTCTAGTATGGTGTGTGGTCACCTCTGACAGATAGACAGCATGCACAACGAGTATACATGCTGTTAATAAGAGAGTTAAGAATTGCTTGTGGAAGACTCTCTCACTCTTCCACCAGAGCTGTTTTTAACTCCGGAATGGTTCTGGATGGGGGTTGGCGTCTCGCAATAGTCCTTCTAAGAGCATTCCAAGCATGTTCAATGAGGTTAAGGTCAGGAGATTTCAGGTCAGGCCCAGGGAAGACCAGTATTTGCTATTTACAGCCAAGCGCCAGAGAGCGTCTACAGCAACACAACTGTCTAAAGACCTTGCTGCTGCCACAGGAACATTAATTTCAAGGAAGGCTGCTGCCAGGAGGCTCGGTAAAAGAGGGTTGTATGCCAGGTATATAACGCCGATTGCATCCCACTCACTCCCTTCCACAAAAGAGAGCGTGCACCCCATATAGCACACTTGCCTCCCCAGGATGTCCTTGGGAGGATTCACATCCCAGGACCCTCATCCCCCAGGCATCCCTGAGGATGCAGAAAATTGTCACCAGGAGGTCCTCAGGAACCGAAAATGTCCGCTTTACAGCGTCCTGGGGCGCTCCCCAGGACCTCCTTCAGGGTCCTCCCCGGGAGGTTCTGGGGAAGATTTGAGGAAGTGATATAGGAGGACTTTGGGAAACTTCAAGGTCACTAATATGTTAAAAAAAAATTAAAGCTATGATTTAATTCAAAATTTGTTTAGGAGAAAACGCGAATGTTTTATTTTTTTATTATTATTCAGCCGGTTTTACACATATAGAGATTATTCAGGAACAAATTTCTTACCTTTATTTTTCCTGCTGGATTTGAACCCGAGTACCTTGGTATTCCGGACGCTCACTCTGACCGTTATGCTGTCGGGACAGTAAGGAACATAGGTTTCTAAGGTATAGATGCATTTTTACTCCGCTTTTGAAACTTAAAACTAGGAAATGTCCTCATATTTTGTGCCTTTTGCATACACTCGAAATAAATTTAAGTTAATAATTCTAAATAAATTGTCAATAATTATTTGTTATAACATAAATGTCTTTGGGTTTAAAAAATTTTAAATGAAATTGTAATTTTAAATGAAAAAAATATATTCTTTTAGCTTTTAATAAAAATCCATTAAAATTATTCAGTAGTTATAAAATTGATTATGAATTATATATTTTGACACACAATGAATGATGCAAAACGTTTCTGATGATATCTCCTATAAAATTTAATTTTAGTTAATAAAAATATTATTTCCAGAAATTAAAATAGTAAGAGATTAAAACACATAGTTTCTTTAAAATTATGAATTTTACAGAAATTTTAATCGATTTTTTTTCTTTTTTCTCTTGGTGGTAGATGGTAGATGGGAGGTGGTGAGTTTGTACCCAATCGCACCCGTCGGCCTAATCGTTCGGAGTTTTCCACGGTTTTCTTCGAATCTTAAACTTCCTTGCGTAAATACGGGTAGGTTCCTTTAGAAAGACCCTCATGGAGGGCAACCCTCATCCCTTAATATGTACCTTGGGGTTTTTTTTTTTTTTTTTTTTTTTTTTTTTTTTTTTTTTTTTTAATGATTGACAAATAAAATCTAAGTAAATCCTTTCAAAAATAAAACTTTTTTTCTCTATCTCGATATTACTTTTTTTAAAAGAATTTTTTATCGATATTTTTTCTTTTTATGCTTGTTTAAAGGTGCTCTTATTATACGAATTTATGAAAAAAATATGTAAATTTGCTTAGTCTTTTCTTTCCTAGTTTTTACTCTTTGAAATATTTCATTGTTACAGTTTCATTGTGGGTGACACCAGCGATCAAGAGATTCTGCTTTCGAAGGTGGTAGATGGGAGGGGCTGAGTTTGTATCCAATCGCGCCCATCGGCCTAATCGTTCGGAGTTTTCCACGGTTGTCTTCAAATCTTGGATTTCTTTGCGTAAATACGGGTTAGGTTCCTTTAGAAAAACCCTCACGGAGGGCAACCCCCCCCCCCCTCTCTTGATATGTCTTTGATGATTTTTTGTTTATGATAGACATATAAGCTCTAAGTGAATCTTTCAAAAGTAAAATCTTTTCGCTCTCTCTCTCTCTCTCTCTTATTTATTTTATTTTATTTATTTATTTTTTACAGAAATTTTAAGCGATTTTTTTTTTTACGCTTGGTAAAAGGTGCTCTTATTATATGAATTTATGAAAATATATATATATAAATTTGCTTAGTCTTTTCTTAAGCCTTTTCTTTCCTACTTTTTGCTCTTTGAAATATTTCATTGTTGCAGTTTCATTCTGGACCCCACCCGTGGTCAAGAGATTCTGCTCTCGAAGCTGGTAGATGGGATGTGCAGAGTTTGTAACCAATCGCGCCCGTCGACCTAATTGTTCGCAGTTTCCCGGGGTTTTCTTCGAATCTTGTATTTCCTTGCGTAAATACGGGTTAGATTCTTTTAGAAAGACCTTCACTGAGGGCAACCCCCCCCCCCTTCCCTTGATATGTCCCTCATGTTGATAATTGACCGACATAAATACAACCAATCAACAAACTCGTTTTAAAGTGATTAGGTATATTTTGACGAGTATTTATTAACAAATAATTAAATCCGTTACTTGTGAAATTCTAATACAACGGTACGAGTTACAGATGTTTGGAGATTTACCACTTGTTGCGGGATTAAAAAATACTGTAAAACCACTGTATTATTTTATAACATTGTAAAAATATTAAAATTCTGTATTTTCATCAATAACACACCATTGTACAAATTTGTATAATTTTATTATATCAGAATTTGGTGTGAAAATCATTTGTAAAATTCTATCATTACACTGAAACACTGCTTGAGTTATATAAAATAGAAACTATTAATAAAATTTTTATTTGTTACAAACTCATTTTATTTTCTTATTGTTATAAATAAAATTACTTTTCATTTAAATCTCCATTTAATTGTCTTTGAAAATTGTATGAAATATTTATAAGCATAAAAAATACAATATGCACCATTTTTCATTTAATTAAAGACGGGAATATTTTTGTTGATTTCTTTACATGTAATTTTAGAAACTAAGATTTTAGGCAATTTAAAAAGCCTAAAAAAACTGATATTTTTATTTAAAATATAAGATGTTTTCAATAGATGTATATATTTCTTTTACATTTACTAACAAAATTCTTTGTAACGCTTTTTCTTACAAATTCAGAAATAGTCTATTCTTGGAATATCGCACTTTCTTTTTCTCTCTCTCTCTCATTGAGTGACCGGCGAAACGCACTCTCAGCTGACAACTGACTGGGGGGGCAGGATAATCTTGTTAAAAATTCAATTGTTGAAAGGTTGGGAAGGGGACTGCCTGAAGGTTGGGAAGGTCACTTGGGGTAGTAAAATTCCATTCAATTCAGTTGAAACTGTGATAAAAATATTTGTTACTTAGGAAATACAGATAAATATTTATCTGTAATTTCAGAACCAAAAAATTATTTATATATCTGAAGTTTTCAAAATAAAGACTTCATTTTATCTTTCAGAATGTAAATAATAATAATAGGTTTGATAATCTATAAAAGATATTAGAAAAATAATTTGTTATTAAGTACAACTTACATTTAAAAAAAATATTAACGATAAATAAAACAAAATAAATTAAACCAAAAAAATTTCTTGTCTTCAATACATATATAAATTACACTGGATAAATAATTGATAATAACCTTAATTAAACTTTAAATTAGCGTGAATTTATATTTTTTAAACTGATTTTATAAGAATGTATATTTTTGAACAGAAAATCTTTTCAAATAAACCATTTATTGGTATGTGTATGCGGAGGGGGGGGGGGGGGGGGAGCGGCTCAATATTTATGTATTTTAAATCCAAATATACCATTTTAAATGAATTATCTTTGATTTTGCGTTATGTGCTGTGATAAATATGTATAATTTCGTCGGGACACTTTTGTTTATTTTATTTCTATATATATACATAAATATATATATATATATATATATATATATATATATATATATATATATATACACAAAAAAAAACATTTAAGACATTTGACATTAAGATGCATCAGGACTCAATTTAAATAATTTTCATAACAAAGTTTTAAAGGATACTCATAAACAAACTTACATTAAGATTTTTTTTTTTTTTTTTTTTTTTGCATAAATATCTTTACCTCTAAATATCAGAAAAATATATGATATAGAAATTTCTTCTATTTAGAGATTTTAGTGTATTAATTTAGAAACTTACTATTTAGTTAATTTAAACAAGTTAAATTAATTTCTTAATTAATAAAACAAATAATAATAAAGCAAAACGCAATAGGTTATTTATTAATAATAAAATATTGATAAATGAACAAAACTTGATTTAAAAGATATATAATAGTACTTAGTATATAAAAATAGTAAGTAACTGAAATAATAAATAAAAAATTTTAATTTAACTAAAAAGATTAAAAGTTACAACAATAATTAAAAATAACAGCAATTTAATAACAATTATTTAATTTGCTAATAAATAAGGAATTGAATAATTAATAAAATAAAATTAAGTCATTAAAATCGATACTGATTAAATTGCATTCGATATTTTATTAAAAAACAATTGAGTATTGTATTCCTGAATCATTCATAAGATGGCGCCATCACTGTGACTTCCTGGGCACTTCCCCAGGAATGACTAACCGGGTACATCCCCAGGAGGGATTTCCCATATACTTCCTCAGGAGTAGCGTCCCTGGGAAATTGCTCCGTGGGATGTTACTGGGAGCTCATTCCTGAGGACATCGTAAAAGACTCTTCCCCAGGACGTCCTGATCTTGTCATTTTAGTTTTAGGAGGAATATGGGATGGCTTGGAGCTCCTGGGGAGGTATTGAGGAGCTTTTGTGCTATATGGGACAATGGTGCAGATAGCACCAACACTGGACATAGCTCCAATGGGCTAATGTTTTGTTCACAGATGAGTCCAGATTCAGTCTTAAATCAGATTCTCGGTGAATATTCATATGGAGGAAGCCTGGGACAAGATACCATCCCAGTAACATCATGGAAAGGGACCATTATGCTGGTGAGGACTGATGGTTTGGGCAGGGTCATGCAAGATACCCGCATCCCGCTCCATGTGTTTGACATTGGTTCCGTGAATGCCCAGAGGTACAAGCAGGAGATTCTACAATCTTACGTGCGTCTGTACAGGGGTGTTGTTGGCCCTGAATTCGTTTCTATGGACGATAATGCCCGACCACATAGGGCTCGCCTGGTAGAAGAGTATCTGGAAAGCGAGGATATTCATCGAATGGATTGGCCAGCAAAATCTCCTGACCTTAACCCCATTGAACATGTTTGGGATACTCTTGGAAGGGTTATTGCGAGATGCCAACCTCCACCCAGAACCATTCCGGAGTTAAAAACTGCTCTGGTGGAAGAGTGGGAGAGTCTTCCACAAGCAATCCTAAATTCTCTTATTAACAGAATGCATACTCGTTGTGCATACTGACTATCTGTCAGAGGTGACCATACACCCTACTAGAGGCGACCACACACCATACAAGCCTCACTTTCATTGCCATCTTTCATCATGAATTTCAGTCCACATTGGACTGTTGCCAATAACTCTTACCAATGAATGGCACTTTAATATTTGCTTTGCACATATTATTGTCATACTATAAGTTATATCCATAACAATTTTCATTTATTTTTATCCAGTATTTCTCGAGATATTTGGGGAAATGCCTTCATTCTCTTAATTTTGTCCACCAGTGTAGTTGTATATGGCTCATCCATTTCAGACTAATGTATGAAGCCTACCGCCAGAGGACTCTAGCACCCTGCCCAAGCATGGCTAACTAGATCCATACGGTCCATCCATTTCTGACTAATGTATGAAGGATCCCGCCACAGAATCTGATACCCCTCCCAAGCATGGCCAACTAGATCTAGTCACCCGGGGTAAAATGGGTATAAAAATCAGCTTTTTTAATTTTAATGTTTCATAGCAGAAATATTATGAAATAAATTGATGTTTTTGTTCAATATTTTTGACATTGTGTATCTTAGGTCTAAATTAAACATAATTTGTGTTTACTTTTCTTTTAAATTTTTGTGTAAAACACTATACCTATTTTACCCCGGTGTATACCCATTTTACCTCGTGGTTCGGGGTAAAATGGGTATGCACCGGGGTAAAATGGATATATGCTGGTTAAAGTTGAATAATAAATTAAATATACTTAAATACACTGTAATTAATGTGTAAACCATTTAAAAGTTTTGTACTTTCATCCTCTGAATCATGTGTAAACTTGGAAAGTGAGGGGAAGGGGCTTCAAAAACTCCCCACTTCAATTTGCTTACATTTTTTTCTTGACATATAAAAACACTGTTATGAAACTAATGTAAATAAGATGAGAGTACTGACAAATCCTATCCTTCACCACATGAGTTTACGCACATGCTGTGAATCGTGTTTCTCTTTAAAAGTATTTTTTTTATTTAGTGAAATTCAAAAGCAGATAGATATCAGCATGAATATCTGTAGGGAAAAAATGAGAAATTAAATTACACTGGAAAATCAATGTTTAATCAAAAGCAATTTATGCAGATAGGTATAACATAATAAAAATTTACATGCAAAGTGTATATTGGCAAGGACTATTGCAGCTCTGTTGAGATAGCTCTCTGGCAATTAGGATGCGTTCACATCAGCAACATAGTCTTCCTCAGGAAAGATATAAAAATAATCCAGCAGATGACTTTGTTGCAAACTTCACAGTATTTTCACCTTCATCAGGGATATCAATAAGACCTGTGAATTCTTGAACAGACTTCTTTACATTAACTTTTACAGGGACTCAATTGCAAAACACTGGATTCATTGCAGTGAAAACCTTTGGTTTAACTTCTATTTTATGGGTTGCTTCGATTCTTTTAACTGTTTGTACTTTTTTAGACTTGCTGCTACCTGCTCTGTACTTAAAACTTCTCCTACCTTTGCTTGTACTCTCCTGCGTTTTCTCTGAGTTTTTTTATAGCCTCGCCAGTACTAGAAAATGTGTTTTAATTTAATTTTGCGATATTTTTCTTACCTTGTGTTTCTGTACATTTAGTCAATTTGCATGTATTATAATGTCACCTGAAATAGCCTAATTTATAATATAAATGATAAATTGATGATATAAGTAATAGCCTAATTTCATATAACAAAGCATAATTTCAGTTTAAAACATATTATCAATAACAATTTGCCCTCAAAAGTTTCTTTCAACTTTGATCAATCTTCATGCATTCATATCTTGACCTATACCCATTTTACCCCATATGACAAAAAACGCTATAAAATTTTTGTGAGTAAATAAATTTACTTAATTTAACAGTTTTCAGTTAGAAGAATCCCTCTTCTGTAAATATCAAACAGTTTATTCCTAAAATTCTTCCTGTATATTTTTCTGGAAAGAAGTTTTTCAACCACTAAAAACACTTTGTTCTATCTTCTGAAAAACAAAATGGTTGCTAAGCCCATTATATGCGTCGCCAGTTTGTTTTTATAAGGTTTAAGTATTGCCAGATATGTAAGCACTTTGTTCATAATTTTAATTTATTTTAAAAATTTGTCTGGTAAAATAATAAAATAAATAAATAAAATATACCCATTTTACCCCGGCTACCCATTTTACCCCTGGTGACCCTATACAACCCATCCATTTGAGACTAATCTATGAAGATGTAATGTACAGATATCAGCTTATTCAGTGCTAATCTGGGCAGGATTTGCGCAACGTGATCCATTGAAATGGTTCAGGGTTTGAAGCTGAATCTAGTTACACTTTTTCGCCGGTTTTTAGCGAAACGCAGAGGCCGTTATATATTTAGTTGGTGATTGGTACATAGTTTTATCTGTCAAAATTTTTTTTTCGATAGTCCGAAAAAAATGGTTCCCGATAATCGAGTTTACAGATATTAAATAAGTTTCGTCCTATTGTTACTTAATAAGTACATACAAAATTTTAAGTCTCTATCTCCATTTGTTCGTGAGATTGAGCGTTTACAGACAGACGGACGGACGGCAATTTTTTTTTCTAAAAGAATTTTCCGGAATCTCCAGTATCTGAAACGTCTCTCATAGCATGCATGTTCACAGTGACGTCACTGTGAGTCACTTTGGTCACATCACATCTGTGACGAAAATGCCACCACTCAGTGACGTCACAATGTGACTAAGATGTGACTTTCTAAAAAAAATTTCACAGTTCGTCACAATGTTAATGTCAAAGTAGTCACAAATGACACACTTTTCACAAATTGGTCACATTGTGACGTCACAAAGTGGTCACAATGTGACGTCACAAAAAAGCTCTAAAACGGCCATAACGACTTCACATTTTAGTCACTGTGACTTCACATCGACGTCACCTGACGTCACATCGACAATCGATGGTCACAAAGTGACTTCACAACGACGTTGCAGTGACGTCACCATGTCTTACGAGGTGTAAATCCGTCAAAATTCTTTATTGAGAGTTCGAAAAAAATAGTTTCGGATAATTGAGGTTACTGATATTAAATAGGCTTCGTCCTATTCTTACTTACTAGTATATACAATATTTTAAGTCTCTTTTCCCATTTGTTCGTAAGATGGAGCGTTTACAGACAAGCAGACAGACGGACGGGAATTTTTTTTCTAAAAATATGTTTTTCGGAATTTTCCGTATCTGAAACGTGTAAATCCATCAAATTTTGTTTTTCGGGTGTCCGAAAAAACTAATAACGGATAATCGAGGTTACTGATATTAAATAGGCTTCGTCATATTCTTACTTACTAACTATGGAAGTGCACGAAGTATGAGTCAACGATTTTGACGAAAGTGGTATCGTTGGAAAGATCTCATCGTGAGCAGTAAAAAACTCAATGGAACTACCCGTCGCAAATGATTCATTTTCGAGATATGCGACAATTTATGTCACGCAGCTAGTGAACACTTATACAAGAAAGGCAAAATATTTTAGCCTTGATTTAACCGAAAATGATACCGAAAAACGAGTAAATCCGTCAAAAAAATTTTCTGGAGTCCGAAAAAAATACTCACGGATAATCGAGTTTTCTGATATTAATTACGCTTCGTCCTGTTCTTACTTACTAAGTACATACAAAGTTTTAAGTCTCTGTCTCCATTTGTTCGTGAGATAGAGCGTTTACAGACAGACGGACGGACGGCAATTTTTTTTTCTAAAAATATTTTTTTCGGAATTTCCAGTATCCGAAACGTGTAAATCCGTCAAAAAAATTTTCGGGTGTCCGAAAAAAATAGTTACGGATAATCGAGTTTTCTGAAATTAAATACGCTTCGTCCTGTTCTTACTTACTAAGTACATACAAAATTTTAAGTCTATATCTCCATTTGCTCGTGAGATTGAGCGTTTACACACAGACAGACAGACGAACGGCAATTTTTTTTCTGAAAATATGTTTTTCGGAAACTCCAGTATCTGAAACGTGTAAATTCGTCGAAATTTTTTTTCGAGAGTTCGAAAAAAATAGTTCCGGATAATCGAGGTTACTGATATTAAATACGCTTCGTCCTGTTCTTACTTACTAAGTACATACAAAATATTAAGTCTCTATCTACTTTTGTTTGTGAGATTGAGCGTTTACAGACAGACGGACGGCAATTTTTTTTCTAAAAATATGTTTTACGAAATCTTTAGTATCTGAACCATAACTCAGAACTAAATCTATACAACCCATCCATTTGAGAAAAATGTATAAAGCCTCCCGCCAGAGGACTCTCATACCCTGCCCAAGCATGGCCTACTAAATGTAGACGGCCCATTCATTTCAGACTAATGCATGAAGCTTCCAGCTAGAGGACTCTACTGCCCTGCCCAAGCATGGCCAACTAGATCTACACGGCTCATCCATTTCAGACTAATCTATGAAGCCTCCAGCCAGAGGGCTCTAGTACCCTGCCCAAGCATGGCCAACTTGATGTAGACGGCCTATCCATTTCAGACTAATATATGAAGCCTCCCGATGGAGGATTCTAGTATCTCGCCCAAACATGGCCAACTAGATCTATACGACCCATCCATTTTAGACTAATATATGAAGATGTAATGTACAGATATCAGCTTATTCAGTGCTAATCTGGGAAGGATTTGCGTAACGTGGTCCAATGAAATGTTCAGGGTGTGAAGCTGAATCCAGCTTCACTTTTTGCCGGTTTTTAGCGAAACGCAGAGTCTGTTATATGTTTAGTTGGTGATTGGTACATTGTTCTATCCGTCAATTTTTTTTTTCGAGAGTCCGAAAAAAGTAGTTCCGGATAATCGATTTTACTGATATTAAATATGTTTCGTCCTATTCTTACATACTAAGCACATACAAAATTTTAAGTCTCTGTCTCCATTTCTTCGTGAGATAGCGCCCTTACAGTCAGACAGACAGACGGATGGCAATTTTTTTTCTAAATATATGTTTTACGGAATCTTCAGTATCTGAAATATGTAAATCCGTCAAAATTCTTTTTCGAGAGTCCGAAAAAATACTTCCGGATAATCGAGGTTACCGATAAAAAATAGGCTTCGTCCTATTCTTACTTACTAACTACATACAAAATTTTTAATTCTCTATCTCCATTTGTTCGTGAGATTGAGCGTTTACAGACACGTAGACAGACGGTCGGACGGCAATTTTTTTTCTAAAAATGTGTTTTTCGGAATCTCGAGTATCTGAATCGTGTATATCCGAAAAAATTCTTTTTCGAGAGTACGAAAAAATAATTCCGGGTAAACCAGGTTACTTATATTAAATAGGCTTCGTCCTATTCTTACTAAGTAGGCGAGAGGGGGGTTAGTGTGGACAGAAAAATTTAATTTAATTTTATAAAATTCTATGAGCATTTTTGAAATTTCACAACCCTTTCAAATTGAAGAATGATATTTTCTGTTTGTTAATATACAGGAAAGATGAAGATAAATACAGTTAAACAATAAGAAAATTGGCAGTTTTTAACATTGATCCATGTGTCCACACTAACCCCTTGTAGGGGTTAGTGTGAACAAAACCAAAATATTTTGGGGGCTAGTGTGGACAGGTAATTTTTTCACAAATATTCCTTACTATCTAAACTTCTAAGTTTAAATTACAGTCTAAAGGGTTTATGGAGAAAGAAGTAACACCAACAATCACAAGTTGTGCGATTTTTTTCTATTATTCCCCATATTTAATTAGCTAATTATTTTTGATATCAAAAAAAGTAAAATGATGTGCTGGTTCTTTTTTTTTTTTTTTTTTTTTTTTTTTTTTTTTTGCAGAAATACAACATCATAGACACTAAAACCATTTACACTTTACACTCTGTCTACAAAATATACAAAATTGCAACATCTAACAGTTGGTGACGATGGGATTCGTTTATAATAATGTAACAGTTGTTATTTCTCATGCTTCTAACCAACATAGAAAAAAATGTATGTTCTATTTTATTGAATTAATTTAAAATTCAGGCTAAATTAATCCTCTAAAAATGCAAAATTGGGGAATTTAAACAAAAAAATAGCAAAAGAAAAAATTTCAAATTTCTGCTTGAAATGATTTGAGGAAAATTTCAAAACATATTGTTATTTACATGGAAAATAGTCTTATTTGATGCTTAATATAGGAATTACATTTGAAAGCTAACATACTTTCTGTAAACCTTTACATTATAATAAATTTTTTACATAAAATACAAATTATGCAGTACAATAAGCTGTCTACATTAACCCCTAGTAGTGTGTCTACACTAACCCCATTGTGAAGTTATTCTTCAGTTATACTCATTTAACCAATTTAATATCTTAACAAAGGTTATAGAAATAAAGAAGACAAGTCACACTTGTCTTACAGCAACTTGTTTATTGGATTCTAAATTTAAATCCTTTGTGCTGCAAAAATGAAAAAGAAATCTTATTTTTACTTTTCATGCATGAAATTAAACTTCTTGCAACTATTCGAAAACTTTTTAACCCTTAGCAATTAAATTTTTGCTTACAAGGAAGGTCTCCATTGGGGGCATACTCAGAATTTTTTGAAAAAAATACGAATTAAACTACTCATGTAGGTAATAAAGGATCAGTGAAAATTAGCGGCGGAATTACATTATTAGATATGTAAAAAAATAAAATAGTTTGGAATAATTGGCGTGAAAAGCTGAAAGCGACGCGGGATTTGGCGAGCAGTGCATTTCCTCGCCAAAAGCAGACGATTTTAACGAATCTGAAAATTGATTTCAATTGACTTCACTGTTAAAAATCTGCAGCATTTACTGCAACGTCACTCCACTACTTTTATAGAATGTCTCTCTTCTGACCAATGAGAATGCTCCATAGCACGGAGAATTGACCGTGTCATACACTGTTAAAAATCTGCTGCATTTTGCTGCAACGCACTCCACCGCTTGTATATAATATCTCTATTCCAACCAATGAGAAAGCCCCATTTCACGGCCAAGTAACCGTTTTCTATACAAGCAAGGGAATGCGTTGAAACTAAATGCAGCAGATTTTTAACAGCGTATTTTTCAATTTGGAACAATTTAAATCAATTTAAATTGTGTTTTAAATGATAAAATATATTAATTTCATTTTGTTATAAGTACATATAAACGTATATGACAAAATTATACTTAAAGTAAAGTAAAAATGCAAAACTAAAATTACTTAAACTAAACTTATTTAAATAAATTGAACATAGAAACTTTTTTCTTTGAAAAGTATTCGAAGCGTAAAAGCGTATTTTTCAAAATTTCGTTTTTTCGCCAACCGGAGATAAATCGCCAAATAAACGAAATTTTTATTATTTTTTTACGGACGTTATAAGGAGATTCCGCCAAAATTTTTTTTATAAACATATATAACTATATGAGAAGAACATTCTGTAATTTTTTCAGATTTTTCTGAGTATGCCCGTATGGAGACCTTCCTTGTTAGTATGGAGAACATTGTTGTCAGTTTGTGTAAATTTTTTTAGTAATTTTTCCTACATTATTTAAATTGTTATTTTGAATGTCTACACTAATCCCTTGTCCACACTAACTCTCCTCTCCCCTATTTTAATGATTATAAATGGTTTCATGTGTAATTAAATTGATATACGTCGCTGAAACTTAATATGAATTATTCCATGCACAATACGAAGTGTGTAGCTTTTACAGAGACACATAAAAGATTTCAAATAGTATATTCTATCTCAAATACTGTATATTATGGATGATGACTATTCGATAGATGAAATACATTTTCAATTATGATATACGTTTTTAAATTTCACTAAATGTATGTACATTATATGTTGTGTATAAAAACTAATAGTTACACAATTAAGATATACAGAGTTACACAAAAGAGCATGGAAAGGATGCTGAATATGAGCGTAATTTACTTAAAGGTGGTTTTTAAATAAGTTTTGCATTTTTACGTTGAATTGCATTCAGTTTACTATGAAATGTTTGTAGAATATAGATAAAATAATATGCAGGGTCACACAAAGATCTATATACAAGGTCGCTTAAGAATGATAATTTCTGGAAATGTGGTTTAAGTAGTTTAAAGAGTTTAGTTAAGAGTAGTTTTTTTAAATTTCAGCAAAATACTTTCGTGCAGTAAAGGAAATAGATATTTGAACAAAAGTGTTGAAGTATGTTTCCATCTATTAGTATAAATTACTGAAAGAAAAATAACCCAACATAACCAGCTAGGCATTTTCTTGCTAAACTAAATTTCCTCATTATAGAGTATATATATCACCCGACAAATCAAATACAGGGCTGTTCAAAAGTATTGGAATACATATTTGGTTATGGACAATAACATCTTATTTCCTTGGATAACGAGGTTTTGTTAATGATTTCAGGAAATGTTGAAAAGTGTTTCATAATCTATGCCTAACGCATGATTTTTCTTACTCGTTTCTATATACGACAGTTGTAAAAATTTACAAAATTAAAAATTTGCATTAGCGAAATTTGCAAAACCGAAATTTAATTTCAAATGTGAACTATTGCCATTCGCAGAATGATGTCAGAATTACGTACAGATATGTTTGTCTTTTCCTTTATAGTTTAAATTGAATGATTACATAATATAACTTATACGAATTCAAACTAGTGCTATTGGGATTTTCTTTAAAAGGTTAATTTCGATGACAGATTTTTTTTTAATTTTAATCGTTAAATTTTAATAAAAATACAGAAGTAAAATAGCCCCTAATTCGATAACTTAGTTCCTATAACAAGTTTTACAAACACTAAAAATTAATTATTCACTTAATAAAAAACTACAAGCAAATTTACTTAAAACTTAAATTGATGATAATCGTCGGAAAAAATTCTTTTTTATTCTATGAATTTGCTTTTTTTTTTTTTTTTTTTTTTTTTTTTTTTTTTTTTTTTATAAAATAGTATTTTTTACAGTATGCTTTCATTTTAGTATGAAAATATAAATTTTCAATTTTTGATCTAATGAGAAATGCAAATAAATAACTTTGCAATATTTTCGAACGAAAGGTATAGTAAAACAAATGAGAGTTTCAGAAATATAGTCGACCAAGTCTATTTGAAAAAAAAAAAAAAAAAAAAAACATAATGAGACGGTCTTTTCAGAAAATGCGTAAAATCTGTTTTATTTACTCCCGCGAAGAATGCAGTCTGTCAACAGATGTTATATGTGTGAAAGTGCATGAAAACAGACTTTATTTACTGTTGGAGTAGATAAAATTTATTTTATACACCGTCTAAATGTACGATCTAAAAAAAATCAAAATAGACTGTGTCTACTTCATATGGTTGTGAGTCTTTCAAATATACTCCTCTGAATTAATAAAGAATAAAATCTTCCCCTTCACTTGCGAAAATTGATTAAAAAAATAAAAAAACGTTTGTAACTGCAAGATTATTGCAGTAAAATGCTAATTTTAGAAATCCATAAAGCATATACATTTTAACGAAAAGTGTTCGAGGGTACACATAACACTATGATACAAAATGGGATAATAAAAAAGCACATATTTTACAAAACAAAACATCTTTTATTTTGTAAATTGTTTTGTATTGTCAATTTAGATATGCAAATATGAAAACATTATAAATAAAATTTGTACAATATAGGAATGCTATGAATGAGTTACAATTATTTTTAAACTTTAATGGATCTTATTCGTTTGATCCAGTATATAAACGGCGTTTCAAATTCTTGTTGTACCAGACAGGCATTTCCCATGATCCAGGACAAGCGATATTTAATGAGATACTGGCCCTTTCATCGGAAGTGAAAACTTTAGGGTAATCCCTGCTGAGTTTCACAAACTCTTCGATAGTCAAAGCTAAAAAGTTCATATTTTGCAGCAAGTCTGCCAAATAGTCTCGAATGCTTCTACAAGACGAATTTTTATCTTCAGACTTTGCTCTCCCCCATTCAAACATCCATTTGATCAATTCATATTCGGATTCGAGAGATAGACTCGGCATATCGAGGATGATGTGGACCATGGATGGAGTTATATCGCACAGTTCGTAGGATGCCATGACTTCTCTGGTTTTGTTTTGTAAAATTTTGTGGCACATATTTTTAAGACTATTGTCTTCCATTTCCTCTGAAATCTCCAGAATACAGAAAACATCCCCAGGATTAATATTCGTATGTCTAAAGAAACTGCAACATAAGTTCTGGAGGCTTCTCACTTTGTATTCAGTTGCTATTTTAAATAAGACACAAGCCTCTTCGGTTGTTTTGAGAGTAGGTGTTTCGCCATAACAGCACCTGAAAAGAAAACAGAAATGGTAAAACAAAAAATGATCGAAATTGGAATAAATGAAAACTTTTAGGAATTATTACATAAAAAAGCTTGACATAAAATGTATCAGTCTTTGTGTCGAATTTAGGAAATACTAAGGAATAAGGAACACCCTTTAAATAAACATAAATGCTTCTAGAATTGTTAACCTTCCTACTGCCGCTACCGGATATATCCGTTCACTAGGCTGCAGGTTTCACTGCAGTCGAAGCTTTATTTAAATTAAGATAATTCTACAAATATAATCCAGTTTTAAAAAATTAAGTTATGATTGATTATTTCAAGACTTATAAGCATATACGTAACAAAAAAATTATACCATGATAAAAAATCTCTCTTTTATCAACATTTAAAATAAATTGCAGAGAAAAAAATTACAATTCTACGCTTTTGATCGGTGGTCTGGGGGTTAAAATTACTTCTAGACATTTTTAATAAACGTGTTCATATCTTAAGTATTGAGAGACAGACTGATACATTGTTCGAAATATTTTATAGAAATTTTAAACAGGTTTTTGTGGTCCTTCGTAATATTTGTCCCAAGACTGAGAAGGTTAAGAACAATAGTTAAAATAGTTAAAACGGATATCAGGGATGATCTCTTTGCATCGGGAATATGCGGCAATTCCTATTAATCAATTTTGAGCGAGCTGGTTTGCACAATAAAATAAAGTTGTATTGAAATCCAAAAAAGAAGAAAAAGAGCTACCACATTAGGCAGTAAATTGATTTGTCTGGATAAAAAACTCTTTATCATATTTGGCATTTTGTTTCTCATATAACAACAGATGTTCTACAAAATAACTCTTACGTTTTCGTAAAAATTTAAAAAAAATGATGTTTACCCGATGCAGATTATCAAATTTTATTGCATCGCGCTTTTAAATATAGTAATCAAAATCGTAATCTGATATTGGCTGCGTTAAGGAAACGCATCTGAAGGGAGTTAAATTACTGAAATTGATTTTAGAATCTATTATTCCAACTGAAAAACATCAATATGTCTGATAGCGAAAGATTTTATACACTTTATACATTAAGACATATATTTACATTGAGATTTTGTTTGTATAATTTCGAATTTAGTGTCTATTTTCAGGATGTGAAAAAGCCTTTCATTTTTTTTTATCTCCCCCGCTCTTTACCAATGATGTAAGTGCATTCTAGTTACGAAAGGTATCCAATCTATATATTTCCTTGATCCGGAATCACCGTGGTCATGATGATTCTCAATTAAAGAAACAATTCTATTGTTATTTAAATAGAAAACAACTATAGAGCATCATTAGCTATATCATGATTAAAATTTATACCATGTTAATCGATTAGTGCTTAATGATCAGAGAGGAGTTATTTTTTTATGTTTTTCTAAAAGTCAATAAATTAAAAAAGTCTTGAAAATGAAAAAAAGCTGACATGATGCCTAATAATCAGTGATTTTGCTAGATTTTTGATATTCTGTGTCTCTGGGTCTCAGATTCTTCTAAAAAGTACCTTTTTAGAAATAAGACAGACATAATTTTATATAAAAAAGGCCACTTTTACGAACTTTTGGCCGAAAAGTTATACATCCTGAAAGACCCCCAAAAATTATATTTTTCACCCTTTCTCCAAATTTTCTGCTTAAATGGTGCAATGAAAGATATCTTCGGCATTTTAAAATTCATTGTTACATTATGTTTTAAATGAAAATTTCATGAGTTAATTGAATAACATGAGAATCTTTTTGTTTTATGGTGTAACCTAGTAACAACTGCACTTTCACCCCATATCAATATAATTTCTATGGATTTTAATTTAAGATTTATTTTTAATTTAATTATAGAAATGATCTAATTATAAACTTTATCATACAGTATCAAACATAAGATGGCAAAAAGCCAAATTAATCTAGTATAGAATAACATAAAACTTTAAAAGTTAAAATCAGTTACCTAATCATTTGTTCAAATGCCTTCGGGTCGATTCCTCTCAAAGGAATGACCCGGTGTCCTTTATTTCTTCCTTTATCGTAAAACTCGTCTGCAAAGTGAGGGGACATCACAGACAGGATTAACTGGTGAGCAAATATCTTTGTTTCACCACTCGCAGTCTCCATTTCAAAAGTTACATCTATGCCTCTATTGTCTTTCAGTAAGTGACTGATGTCAGTTACAAAACCATAATCTTCAGGTAGACTCTTAAATGAAACTGCAAAGTAAAAAATAATGTTAGTGAGAGTTTAAAATAACAAAGAAAATGATAGCCTTAAGCATACACATACAAAAGAATTTAAAAAGAATTTAAAGAAATCTAACAGAATATACAATTTTGTAAATAAATAACTTTAGACATATAAACACTCAGTCCAATTTTAAACTTTAAAACAGTAGAAAGAACTCTTTTATTTTTCTAAGGGTTTTTTAACTTGAAAAATTATTGTTCAAAGAAATCTCATATGTAGAGCATAGTTAAAAATATGATAATATAAACACGGATCTGGAATAAATAGTACACATTACAAATTAGCCTTACTTAAAGCTAATTATAAAAAAAAACCCTTTTTAGTATTCTGGAGTTTTTTTTATATCTGCATGTTTAAAGCAGTTCTCGAGAGTTTTCTTTGATTTCGGTGTAACACATTAAGATCAAATAAATATGATGTCCATTTAAGATGTTTTTACTTCTTTTTCAGCCTCTGCAATCCGTTGAAAATCTATAAGTTTAACACAGTCATTCTTAATTACTTTTCCTTTCAGACATAGCAATAACTAGAGAGAGCTAATGAAATCAGTGCAGATGACCACAATAGATTTGCAATTGTTGGCACTCTGGCGATAATAGATTTGCATTTGTTGGTACTCTGAAGATGTACACACGCCAATCTGTAGCTGGAAAAAATGTTAATGATGTTTTGTCTGCTCAAATGAATTTATCCTGTATGTCAATCAACAAAATCGACGTCAATTTTTGTCGCAACATCTACTTTGGTAATTGCATTTATATCTGCTACAAGTGGCTTAGAAATTGTTTCTCTGCTGCATAAATATTTATCTATGTGTGTACATTTTCTTTGACTTATAATAATTTATTAGAAAATGTACGAAAACACATTCACCTCCGTAGTCATTTTGGGAATTTTTTTTTGGACGTCACAATCAGCATTAAAATTCACTTTGCTCAGATATAGAGTAACATCCCCAGTAATTGACACATTAAGGATTTGTCTTTAAACTTACGTCTATTTTCATAACCAAGAAATAAAATATTTACTTGCAAATATTTTTAAATCAAACAGTGCATATCTGTGCATCTATTTTTCCCACTAAAAGCAAAAATATTTGAAAAAGTGTTTTTATAAAAATATATTTATAAAAAGTTGCTGTAATCACCAGTAATTGGCACTTAGACTTTTGCACAATTAAAGTAACCCTTTTCAACTAAACAAAACTGTTGTCAATTAAAATTTAAAATATACTGTAAATCAGATGATAATGAATTGAAATGCATGCCTTTCTTAAGCCAGGGAAGAAGCATTTGCAAGAAAAAAGGCTAATTTGATACAAACCACAATTGTTTCTTTTTCCTAGGCACTGTTGTCATTTAGTAGCATAAATCAATGTTATATTTTGTAAAGTAAATGAGCATATAACTAGTATATGGTCTTGCATTTTTAAAAGACTGGATATAAATCTTATTTTAGGACATGTTTGTAGGATTTGCCAATTACTGGTGCCTGCCAATTACTGGGGATGTTACCCTATCTCTCACCACTTCTTGTATTTAGCATAGGATGTTTTACAATGATTGTGCAATCTGTTGTTCAAACTTAGATAAGAAAAGTCTATCATGAAAATTGTAGCAGTTAAAAATAGTACAAGGCAAGCAGGCAAACACCGAGATTTTTTTCTCTCTAAAAGCTAAGCCCTAGGTCTTGCAACATGCAACAGATTTGCAAAGCTGACATTTTGGAAAAGCAGACTCACAATAATCCTGATTACAGCCATAAAATTCATTTCAAAAGGAGGTGACGAGAGAAAAATGCAGTAAAACTGTATCTTAGAGGAATATAAGGAACTAAATACAATGGAAAATTTCCAGTAATAAAAGCAGCAGTAGGTATATTAACGGAGAAAACAGTCTTTATTAACATATTTTCATTCCATTATGAAACACTGAAAGCTCACATCCACCACTGTGTCTGGTCTGAGACATTTCTATCTCGTTTATTCCAAGATAATTAAACAAAATGTTTTCAGAGAAATTTGGATGATGACTGCCAAAATGTTTTCAAGAAATTAAAAAATATTTCCTCCAAGAAATTGCAGTGTTTTATGTCATTATTGCAAGAATGCAGAGAAAACAGTGTGTCGTGAAGAAAGTGTGTGTAAGCAAGATCATTATTCTTAGTATTGTAAAAATTAAAAAAGTAAGTAAAGAATAGAAGCAATGATCGTCATTAAAAATGTTGTTTGAAATTGCAAACAGTGTGTCGTGAAGAAAGTGTGTGTAAGCAAGATCATTATTCTTAGTATTGTAAAAATTAAAAAAGTAAGTAAAGAATAGAAACAATGATCGTCATTAAAAATGTTGTTTGAAATTGCAATCCGAAAACACAATGCAGGCATCAAATCTCCTGTGCATTTAAGTTCTAATGTTCTTGAAACTTGACGTGCCCTCTCTAGCAGCAGCGACAGTGCGTGCAACAAATTCCTCAGTACTATTCAGCATTATTCCGGTATTTTGCGCTACTAAGAATGATAAATATATTTTCACTCCTTGTTACTATCTTTTCTTTATTGTATTTTGTGTCGTCACTACCGCGCCAGTAAAACGTTTCCGACCATGCATTATTATAGTATTTCCGTCATCTAAGTGCAGTGCAGCTCTCCTGAAACTTTGTAACCATTGTGCTGAAACAATCTATATGTGTATACATAATATGTATGCTCACTATATTTAAATATTTTGTAAATGTGTTTGTTATTGAAAGCACATATAATAAGGTTACGTTTCCAGTATGCGAACTTTGAAGACATTGAGAAAATGGGCTTAGTAAGAAAAGAAACCTTTTCATGCGTATGTTCTGCCAATCAAATCACCGTTTCATACACACCAACAATTTTTTTTAAATATTTAGCAACAATTTATTTAATAGAAATAAAACAATTATCTATTTTTATGTAAAAGTAGAAGTAAACTGCATATAGCTGATTTATATATATATAGGAATAAACTTGAAACTACATCAGGTTTGTTGACGTAGCTGTTAGTATCATTGGGCAACAAATTTCACTTTTTGGATCCTGAACTTCGGTAAGCTTTTATGAAAAGTGGCCATAACTCTATATTTAAAAATGTCATTATAACGTTAATTATGCAGTTACAATGTAGAAAGCAAAATGGTATTATTATAGTTAGTATGATTATCAGCTATTGCTAGAGCAGTATATGTTAGTGGCATGGATAACATACGATAACAGTCAATATTTTCAAAAATTTTACTGCTATCTTTAAAATAATCAAATATTATACAAATATTTTGTATTAGTACTTGAAAAATTTTTCCTCAGAAAATTTTGATTTTCATTTGAATATCATTTCATTTTGAAATTTGATTTTCATTTGAAATAAATACATTGTTGCTGTTTCTAATAGACTTACCTGGTCCTTCAGTTGCAGCAACTCCTCTCTTAGATTCAGATTCATCAGTTTCAGCTACTTCCGGTCGATCAGCTATGATAACGTTCTCGTCTTCTGCTGACATTGTCTGTGTTTCTTCTGGAATAAAGGATATTAAAGTAAGATTTGGTGTCAAAACTCTCCCAAAACTATTCAGCAAATTCCGTACATTTTAAAAATTTCACCAATTTGTAGTCTATTGCGAGACAATCCATTTTTTGACAGAAATTTTCACTTTAACTTTCTACGTACACAAGTGTGAAGTATATTGATTAATTTTCACAACAACTCAATTTTGTGTGCTAACAGGATTGAAGTACCAAAAAAAGTTATAGAGTTGCTTAATAATATAGTTAGAAAAAAACAACGATACATACTTTTATAAGCATGCGTAGCTGATAGAGATGTTTTGGAATAGTGATAAACGCATGCTATAGCAATGACGAGTATAATAATGGCGGCAGCATAAAGAACAAATTGTTTGCCATGATCTTTAGGTGAATTGTGATCTGAAATGAGATGAGAAGGTGATATTTAAATAATGATTAAACAAGCTTTTTTAATAAAACAATCTCATTTTTAAATAACAACAAAACAATTTGTGTTAAAAGTTTAAAGAAATTTTTAACAAGTAAATTAATTGGTGTGATTTTCTTTTAGTGTTTTTTAGATAACTTTGAAAAAATCCCAAACGCAAGCACAATTCTTATTCAGAGTGAAAACAAGTAAATCAAAATCTCAATTGGTAATATCCAATATTTTCATCGCAAAATGATTTTCATGGTGAAAAAAAAGGGCACTAAAATTGCAACAGTTAACATAGTGACATATTATAAATACACAACAAGCAACTGGAGAAGTCAATGCGCCCATCCTGTCGACGTAAAACAAACATTTAACAAGCTTTATTTGTGCTCAAAAATGATGGCATATCATATCGTATATGCGAGAATGCGGGCAATAATAAATTATGATAGGAAGTCAGTGCAGTTTAACCCTTTGAAGGACGGTGATGCCACTATAGTATCACATAACTTTAATGACTAGTTGCCACATTGGCACCCAAATTTCTTAAAGAAAATTTCACTTTTCTTAAGTGCACGAAATTCATTTATACTTGTTTAACAATAAATTTTATTATAAATACTAATGTTTATTAATTATTTCAACATTTTACTAATGCAAGTACCTTGCCCCTGAAAGGGTTAATTAGCAGTTGAGAGAGTCAAATCTGTTGTTTATGGTATTTTTGCAAAACAGTCTCAGCTGTTTTGACATGCACTTATAATTTTTTAAACCCGAAAAGACAAAAGTCAATTGAGATATATCTGCACCACCCAACTAACCATGGTAAAGCAAAATGGCGGTAAATGACAATGTTATAAAATTTTAACATGTGGAGCATAAACTGAATAATGAAATTTTTAATTCCATTCATCCTTTTGCCAGTTAATCTAGGATGAAGTAATTGCCTGTCAACAATGGAATCTTTTTTTTTTTTTTTACCACTGAAACTACAACTGTGAGAAGTGGATTGTGATTCGTCACTTCATTCTTGGGTACATGCCATAAAATACCCATATAGCAATTTGAATTCTGTTTTCTAAAGAGGGATAGATACCAGGGGGCTCATGCATCGAACATGGCCACCATCTATCAAGCTTAAATGTGTTATGCGAAATTGTATTATATAACAAACCGGAAATGTGAAAACTGAAAGGCACTTATCGTACATACTCGCATATAAAATGAGAAATTTCTGACAATTTTTAATAATAAAATTGAGATTTATTTATATAAGAGTCAATAAAAAAAGGAGAAGGGAAATCTTCGATACTGCAAAATTCTGGGTTTTTATGTGTACGAATAAGAAAATAAAACATAAACTGTACAATAAATAATAATTTATTATTAAAAATATTTCATCGATTTCTCTTTGTTTACTTATTACAGTTTCGCATTAATAAATGAAACCTTTGGTTTGATTGTATACATTGTTAATGTAAAAAATTTAGGGAGTCGGTTTATACACAGGTTTTTGATTTTTTGCAGAGTTTGCATTTAAAAGTTGTGGAATTAATTTATACGCTATTGCACACTGTTATAAATTTGAAACTTGTGCTGGATCATCAGACCACCGCTATCATAGAAAACGATTATTTCGCTGCATTTTGGAGCATTCTCATTGGTGAAAATAGCGGTAATCTATAAAAGTAGTGAAGTGAAGATGCAGAAAAAACTTCAAATTTTTTACTGTGTGTACGGTTTCAAGCAGTAGGGGAATATGTTTTACAGTAAATTCCTTCAAATCTGCAGAGCTTGGAACCAGAGGTTGTGCGAATTTTAGAATTTTGCAAATTTCTGGTCATTGCTTTGTTTATATTTTTAAACAGTATTTTAAATGTAATTAATAATGCAGTATAAACTATATTGAATGCTTGCAGCATAATAAAACAGTAAAATAGATAATAAACCAAAGTAATAAGAAATTAGATCATTTTTTAAAATGATTAAAGTATTAACCGCAAGGGTTAAATTAACAATCAATAATATATGATTAAATATTCATAATAAAGATTAAATGTGTTTTTCTTAAATTACTCTTGTCTCATAAAGATACACTGCTAATTCACATCAAAATTATAAACTAAGGAAGTTTTATTTCAGGTTTAGCCAGACTTAATTACCAAAAAAACTTGTTTAATACCTAAATATATTTCGTAAGAAGATTGAGATGTCCAGTGTTATCAGCAATATCTTGAATTTTCTCAGAAATAAATTTATTCTTCCTTCATAAATAACACGAATTCAGTAATATTAACAAAAATTAGAAATTCAAATATATATGGAATTAATATTAAACTTAAAAAAATAAAATTTTGTTTTCTATCTGAACTGAATGTTTCATTGTTTAGATCCATAAATTATATGCGGATTTCAGAGAGCTGCATATTGGAGGGAGTCTACTGTATTCAGAATAATAACTGTATGTAGATTAAAAGACTCTAAAGCGTTCAGAAACAAAAATCGAGTAATTACGAATAACTTTATTGGAGGTGCGAACTGTTGCAATCTCACTGCATTTTGACTTGTTTTTATGTATTGTTCATGTAAAAAGTTAGGGGGTAGATTTATATGCGTTTTGATTTTTTGCAGAATTTGTTTTTAAAAGTTATAGAATAAATTTATATGCTAGTGTACATTGTTAAAATTTTGAAACTTTTGCTGCATCGTGACGCCACCGCTATTATAGAAAATGATTATTTCGCTCCATTTTGGAGCATTCTCATTGGTCAAAATAGTGATAATCTTTAAAAGTGGTGGAGTGAAAATGCAGTAAAAGTTAATAATTTCTAAGAGTATATACGGTTTGCTGCAGTTGGACAATATGTTTTACTCAAAATAATAATTGTATGTAAATTAAAAGACTCTAAAGCATTCAGAAAAAAAATCGAACGCTTACCAATAACTTTGTTGGAAGTGCGAACTCTTGCAGTCTCACTGGATCTGCCAAACCCGGAAGAGTCGACGGCCATGACGTAGATCTGATAGGACGTTCCTGGGTCCAGATTGGTCAAGGAGTAAGAGGTTCCAGGGACATCTGGGAAGGAGACCACCTGCCATTGGCCTCCATACTTCCTGAAGTGTACTATGTAATCTGGGAAAAAAGTAAAGAAAATAATTTATTTCGGTGCAATATCCAACGTTATACATTTTAAGTTACGCAGAATTTTTTTTTTATACAAACGTCATAAAAACACACAAAAAGTTACCTATTTTGTCATTAACCATAGATGAAGATATGATGAGACACGACCCATAGATGAGACATGACTTTTAGACTCCTCTTGAAGTCAAAGTCATCATTTCAGACTTCAAGAAGAGTGCGGGGATCCAAAAAAAAAGAGACGAGAGGGTTGGGCAACTATTTTAGGACATCGCATCTAAAATCTAAACATAATCTGATACGCAACATTGCTGAGCAGCATAACAAAGCTCATTTAGGATATAAGTATGTTTTCAGACACGTATCTTGCTTTTTTCTTGAATTTCAATAACTCGAATTAAAAGTCCTCAACATTTTAAAAGTTGTATAGTATTCGCTGAACAATAAATACAAATTATAATAAATTTAATAGTATGCCGTGAAGCAGAAGAGAGAATATCGCTTTATTGGGACAGACTCTGGCACTGGGGTAAAAAAATATGGATAAAAGAATCGGGAAAGATGCATAATATAATAAAAAGATGACGCTCCAACTAAAGCCTCGATGAATGTTTCTTGAAATAAAAAAGAATCTCTGTTAAAAAAAATAATAACAAATAAGGTTTATAAACACAATTTATAATGTATTTCATACTATGAAATTAATGGCTAAGAAAATAAAATTGACGCTAAAAAGTCGTGATTGTGTTTCAAAATGACTTATTGTTCCTTGCCGTTTTAAACAGATTGGATCAAGCTACTAGCAACAGCACAATACTTTTATGATTTTTAAATGTTACATACAATGCAATGAAGTAACGTTATGAATAAATTCAAACTTCAGGAAACGTTGTAAACAATTTTTAGTCACAGTTTTGAAGAATCTTCTCTCGTCACTTACCCTCCGTATTTCTTGAGGACTTTCCAGTATTTTCAAAAAAAAAAAAAAAAAAAAACTTATATAATAATTTGTAATAAAATTTTATCCCTGTTTGTTTCTAAAATTCACTTTATGCTCCTATATTTGATTTAAATTTGGAAATACCATTCTGTTTAAAATACTTTTGTCCACACCGGATTAAAGATGTTTTTCGGAATGGAAAAACACGGGCAAGCCGCTCAGAGCGTGAAACACTGCACCATTATTCTCCAATTGTGAAAACCCATGATAATCCATGTTAAAACCTTAATTAAATTATAACATCACTTAATGTCATTTTTGAAATATGATTTTCACCATCAGGACGTAAATGAAAGGTGTCGATAACAGTATACCTTTAAAAATGTCTCCTCAAAATTTAAATGTCTTGAAACTTCGACTTGTAAACAGTGTTCAAATTTTATAATCTTTTGAAAAAAAATTAAACTTACAAAAATCTACTTTGAAAAAAAGTGAAAATCTCATTTCGATAACTATATATATTCGGTGATAGGTCATCATCTAATTAAATTATTTCATGTGCTAACACAGGATTTCGTTATTGGCGACAGGAAAAGATTTTCATCCACCACACTAAAAGTTTATATTTAGAAAACAGCTGACAAATGTCACACATAATTTGGCAATCAAAATATCGAATACACAATCAAATCTAATCCGTTTTTATTTATAAAAAGAAAACAAAAATCTCATCAAAATATAAACATTAAATTTTTATTAAAATATAATGCACAGAAATTATTCGGACATTATATATTTCAAATTATAATCACATAATCGATAAATAGAATTACGATGAAAGAAAATAGTGAAATAAACATACGTGTAAGTGCAGCGTTTGATTTTGATTCTTCAGGCAGAACCCAAGCTACCTCTAAGTAAGTTGAACCAATCTCTGTCACCATCAAAACAGGTTGAGGAAGAGATTCTAATAAATGAAACGTACATGAGTAAAAGTTTGCTCACGCAAACAAGAATTTAAAGAAATAAAGAGAAAATAACATTAGCATACATTGTAAAAAAAATGCATATTTTTGAAAATATCTCGTCCTTTATGGTTTACAAATATACATTTTAAATTTCTTTTGAGCTCAAACTAAAGAAGCACTTCTCAAATAAAATTTTCTTTTGTTACACAGTTTTTGGAATTTTTTTCAGAAGTTTTACTACATATCAATCTGTTTCTTTAACATAAAATATATTTTTCTTGAATGCTATCGATTCTAAAGAAAAATATCAGCTGATTAACAGAATTTTTACATACATGTGAAGAAAAATGTTTAAGTTAATACTTCTAATTTAAAATGTATCTGGTTTGAACATAGTTGCTGATGTACATTATAAATTTACTTGAAAATGCAGGTAGTTAAAGAAAAATATTTTATATTGAGAAAGCTGTTTAATATACTATTCAGAAAATTTTCCAAAAAAGTTAGACAGTAAAAGAAACTTATATTTCAGAAATCTTTAAGTTTCGGAAATCTATTAATTTCAGAGGTTTAGTAAGAAAAAGGAAGTGGTATATTATATTCCTGGATAAGTTTAAGGAAGTTAAAGTTTTATAGACTGTATTAAATTTAGAAATATTGTTGAATAAAAGTATACAGTATATAGATACAGTACTTTTCTATATACAGTACAGTACATAGATGCATACTTTCTTACAGTATATAGATTACGGCAAAATGCAGATTATTGCGAAATCTTGTCTTTATCACTAATAATAAAATACAGAAAATATTTTTCAATACTCCCATAATTCAGACTTTGGAAAATTATTTTTATAAATGCTGACATTCACACAAATTTTGGATTGTCCCTGTAAATTGCAGTCATGTCCCTGTAATTGCACAACATGGTTAATTAGAATCTCTATTCAATGCTACAGAGTACTAGAAAAATCAGCAAGACTTTTACTGATAGATTTCCAAAGTGTATTTTTTTAAGTAAGGATACTTGTTTGAATGCATTTTCTAAATTCCAAACAATTTAAAAATTTTGTATCAATGATAATCAGAATTAAAAATAACGTAAACAGAGAAATAAAAAGAAGTGTCCATATTTAAGCAAATGAAAAAGAGGCTTTTCTAGTTGGCTTTTCCAGTTAGCATTTTCCAGTTGTTTTATATGCGTGGACTAACTATTAAATTTCACCAGGCTTTTCGAACTATCATTCATTGTATTTTAATGTAATGATTTATACTACAGTTTTAGTGCAAAATGAAAATATTATAACGTAGTAATATTAAATGTATTATGTACATTTTTGTTTGAACAGTGCCAGACAAAGAATTAAGGCATTATAATTGTTAGTGCTTAGCATTTTTAGAAAAAACTTTTACGAGACTGCAACAAGGCCAACTTAATATTCGTTTAATTTTCTTATTTGTCTAATCTTAGTATTATTAAATCTCGTCTTGTATTAGTAAGTACAAGAATGTGGGTTGTCTTATGGCATACACATTTGTGTATGCCATACATCTATGGTGAACCACATTACCTCAAATGTATGGTATTTAGTGGCTTAATCAGGGTGGGTATCCAAAACCAGTAATATTGTAAGATTTTATTTTCCTTGATTCATAGAAGAAAATTTTCTTGTTAGGTAAGGCGAACAAAACTTAAAAAAATTACCGGTATTCAGGGCAATAGGGCACCCACCCTGGTTACGCCAATGGCATTAGTATGTATGACCTACATTTATAGTGAGGATAAAACATCCACTCCAGACCTTTGCATATGTCGACATTCTTATAATTATAAAGATTCTTTACAGGCATCAACATAGATTAAATTCAACACAGATAACAGCAAAAAAAATAAATTGTGGACACACGAAATTTTACTTTGATAAACTACTCTAGCACTAAAGCGTATATCAACTGGCGCACAATAAGCAAATAATAAATAATCGGTTATTGAAAAATCGGTTGTTCTGCATATTTTCAAGTTTGTGATCCACCGACAAAAATTAATTTGTCACTTTCAATTTTTATTTGAAAATTCCTTATAATTTAATCTATAGTAAAGATAGATTGTTAAAGTAAACAAAATGTCAGCTCGTGAAAAAAAATGGTGGCATATACTTTTTATTTACATAAAAATACTTAAAGATCAGCAGAGCACATTGTGGTATCTTTGAAATAATCAGAGAACTGCTTGAAAAAAAGCACAATAAAAAAAATCAAACTTGAGTTCCAGCTATGCAAACTAATAGAAGTACAAATGGGTTTGTATTTTAAAGTGCAATATATTTTCTTCTAACTTTAGAATAATTACACAGTACATAAACTTATTGTTTATGCTTTTTATACACTCACCCGATTCATCTTTTTCAACAGTATCAGCCTGATTTGTTGTAGATGCTTCAGGAATATCAGATGCAGCGATTTCTGACTTATCAGTTTCATTCATTTCAGCAGCTAATGTTTTATTTATGTTTCCTAGAATAAAACAAAATAAAGTGAGATTCTGTCAAAAAATGAGATGCATTTACTGCTTTTTTCCCCTCAAACTCACCTTCATCCTTGATATCAATAGCACTAGTCTCGTTGAAGCCTGTAGCTTCAAATTCATTAGATTCAACAACATCTGATCTATTATTAACTGAAGTCTGTATTTTTGAGACTCCTTCTAGACACAAGTATAAAAAATGAGATTGTATTTTAAAATCAAACATGAAATTCTACAGCTATTTCAGAGGAGGTTAAATATATTAAAAATAGCCGATTTTCCCAAGTAAAAAAAATTAAAACAAATGCAGACAGGAGTGCGTAATACCGACATATATATATATTAGCAAATGGTCATAAATAATCGGCAGTTGAAAGTGCCTCATATCACTTATTTCATGTAACAAAACTTCGGAATATGTTGTTTCAACACTTTTTAATTTCCGATCAACATGCTTTCAACTTTAAGTACAGAACAGAAACGTTTACGATGGAATCACTGAAAGGTCTAAAATAGATTTCATGCTTTTATCAGTGTTGCAACAGGATGAACTCATTGAGTGCATAAGCACAACTTTCACCCAATCGTGATGAGTTTTAAAATGAAACTATATCAATTGTGAAATTATGAACGAAAAGCAAACTAAATTCATCTTTTTCACATGAATTGGGTTTAAGTTATTACTCGAATGAAATACAACAATTTTGACTTTGAAATAAACATTTACTTATTTATTGATAAAAAAAAAAAATATTACAGTTAAGAACATTAAGGATATTCCAAATTGGATGTATTTTTAAATCCAAAATCAAAAATATTTCCTCTGTAATTCTTTTTTGACGCCATTACTACCAAGTAGGTTTAGAAATTATAAGTCGTTAATAGCCACATACAACAAAATTATTGCATTTCACGACCACAGCAATTATGCCTAGTCGTCAAATTTGACGCTTCACTTTCTTTAGCTTTAATCCTCGATTTAGGAGACCTGATTTTCAAAACAAAATATTTTGATTTCAATTTTCAAAGTAATTGCTGTAAGATTGTCTAAAATAAATATTAAACGATAAAAAAAATTCTACTATCAAATTTCTTTTGCTAATATAGAAGATTTCTTTTTATTATGTTTCTAAAATAAGATACTGTATCAAAAATATTTTAAAATTTTTGTGCTTTTCTCTCATAAATAGTATTTATGTAGGATTTGTGAAAATTTTTAAATACCACATTATAATTACTATTCGTAGATTCGATTATTTAGATTATTCGTTCATTTTCTAATGTGTTTTCATTCGCAGGATTCTTTTCAAAACTTCGTTAACTGTGGTTGTATTTAAAAGTTCAAATTTCCTTTCCATGAACATAACATTTTGATAATACTTTTTGTGCGTATATTAGGTTTATAAAAGTAAAGTTAAGCATTTTTCTAGAATCTAAATTTTCTAAATATTCCCTATAATCTAAATATTCCTTATATTCTTTCGATATAGGGTTCAAAATAAAATTCTGTTTAAAATATTTTTCTCTACAGTCATTTTAATATGATTTCTAAGAACGGAAAAAACGGGCCAGCCGGTTAAAGGATTAATAACATTGTTTTTGTGAAAATCGTTGAAGACACTTTTAAGTATTATTTAAAAATTGCAATTTAATCATTGCTAATGAAATTACATCTTAAAAGCAAGCTGAATGCTTCATTTAAAGCAAAAATTGCGATAGATTTTTTCATTAAGAAACTATTTAAAAGAAATTTTTTTAAAAAAATCATATTTTTTGTATTTTTGAAGTAATCAGAAAAAAGAGACTTTTTTATAACATTTTCTTTTTCTTAAATTCATTTGTTTGAATTATAAGGGGAAAAAAAGCTTAAAATAGATTTACCGCAGACTAATAAAATTGCAGTCCCCTTACTCAAATCCGCACAACTTGGGACGAGAGATTGGGTGGATTTTTCGTCATTTATTTGTTTACATTTTTAAAGCAGCAATGTCAGTGCCATTAATAATACAAATGAGATAATAAAGAATGCTTATAATAAAGTAAAACATTAAAATAATTAAATTAAGTAATAAACTAAAATAATAAAATTTACATATATTTATAAATGATTAAAATATTAAAAGCAAAAGTCAAGTAAATAATCAATAATGTATAGTTAAATATTCATTAATCAGATGAGATATATTTTTCCTAAATTATTCAGGGAAACTTGCTTCATAAAGATGCACAACTAATTCACGTCAAAATAATACAATAAGGAAGTTTCTTTCAGGTTTATCCAGACTTAATAATCAAAAATGCTTGATGAATGCATAAATGAATTTGGCAAAAAGATTTTTCCGATTACCAGTGATATCAAAAATATCTTTATTTTTTTCAGAAATAAATTTATTCTTTTTTCATGAAAAAATATGAATTCCGTAATATTAATGAAAACTACAGATTAAAATATTTATAGAATTGATATGAAAATAAAAAAGTAAATTTTTGACCCTACATCTGAAATGAAAAGTTTTATTGTTTACATCTGTAATTTATATTAGAGTTTTGAGGATTTGATTTTAAAGAGTTGCGGATTTAAGGGAGTCTTCCGTACTAAGAGAATCGCGAGTGGTATGTCTTGCGGTATCTATACGGTATACTTTCTTCTTTCAAAAATAAACATTTACATTTCTTGTTGCTGTTTCTGATAGACTCACCTGTTTCAGCACTATCAGCTTGATTAGTTTCAGGAGTAACAGATTTAGCAATTTCTGATTGATTAGTTTTATTCAATTCAGCATTCAGTTCAGTAGTTAAAGTTACTTCAGCAGCTTTCTTTACTCCTTCTAGAATCAAGTAAGACGGAATAAAATACAATGAGTTTCTGCTTTAAAATCAGATAACTTATATTTATTAGTTTTCATCTCCTTAAACTTACCCGTTTGATTGATATCACTATCACCAATCTCGTTAGAAACTGAACCATCCAATTCCGATCCATTAATAGTGTTGTTCATTTCTGATGTCTCTATATTTATGACTGCTTCTAGAATCAAGAATATTAAAATCAAACTATAATATCAAAATGATATTTTTTTTAATATTGATATAAGCTGGTAAAATGTAATTTCTTAGAAACACCATAAAAATACAGAAATGCCTAAAGTTTTTAAAAATAACATAGACTATATTCAACAGACGCAAAAAATACTTGTTTCTACTCTGAAAGCCATCGTTTCTTCTTCAAACTCATTTTTGGGTTGTTCCTAGATTATACTCGACAAACTTATAAATAAAATTGTTTATCTAGCCATATAACAAAAATTAACAATTTGGATTTTTTATTATATATATTCCTGTTTTATTAATGCATTTATTTATTTGGTATAGTTGATAACATATTATATATTATAAAAAAGAAATGACGACTCAAAAACAGGAATCTTGGATTTACAAATCCTAGCAAAATTGATTTTGCAAGATTAATATTTTTGTACTACATTTGGTAATTATATTTTGCGATTTAACAAATAGTTTTTATTTCTGTAAAACATTAAAAAATAAATAAAGGATTCAGAGTTTAAATTAATCACAAGCTTCCGAACCCTCTAACCTTCCTGGCCCTTTTAAATATAATTTATATTAATTAAGGATTTTAAGAGGCGTTCTTGTACAACATTCAGATTGAATAGAAATCCCATCGACATATGTTAACTTCTGGTGTATATTATTAGCACATAAAAATACAGTTTCATAATTGCAACTTGTCAGTTGTTGAAATGAAGCTAATGTTTTTGATAGAAATTTTAACTTTTTGCAAGTGGGAAACTTTTTGACTCTTCACAAAGAAAAAACATTAGAAAAATAATCTATAAAAAATAATTATACACACATGTATTTATATGTATAGATTATATATATATATATATATATATATTTTCCAAAATAAAAGGGAAATTTATTTTCCTTGCAAGACAGACAAACAGAAACTTTTTTTTTCAATTGAGAGAAAACCCAAGTTCCAATAATCTTTTTGCAATTTATGCTTTGGTCTGACATCAAGTCGTTGATTGCGATCAGTTGGTGTCGAGAGTATACATCCTCCTGTACTGGCGAGTACAGAGTTTGTAGGCAAGGCAATTTAAAATGTACAGTACATGTAATGTAATTCAGTACAATCGCCTATTCCATGAAAATGTGCACCAGTATAGATACAAATTATTTCGATTTTTAATATTGAGCTATTGCAGTTATTTCTAATAATAGAAATTTTCCGTTCTGAATAGCAGAAAATTTTAATAATGAGAACAATGCAATATTAAAACAAGTTTTGGGAAACTAGAATGAAAAATCATGCATTCAGCACAAATTCTGAAACCCTTTCCAACACATTAAGAATACCAATATATAACTTCACAATTTATTTACACAAAATATCCTAAGTAAACAAGGTTCAACTAGGGAAGGAGGCCTACCCAAAGACTAAAGCTTTAATAGTCCCACCCATGTCAAAATAAACAATTCTGGAAATGGGAAATGTGTTTCAAAATAAACTCTGTGCAATTACTCTATATAGGTCGAAAACTTTTCAAACTTTTTAGTGAAGCCCTGTATAGGATACGATGTTTGTACGTATTACATAGCTGAAAGTTCATTCAATTCATATAGCACAATAGAAATTTTCCAACCAGCCATTTCCATCAATACACTGAAATGCTCTGTTTACTTTTCGTGTGTCTCTACATGGTCACTCATAAAATTTACAGAACATCAAATAACATACAAAAAAAGATAATTTATTTTTAAGCTCGTACTCCAACTGAAAA
Organism: Maratus speculifer; assembly: GCA_964019185.1. Taxonomy (NCBI): domain Eukaryota; kingdom Metazoa; phylum Arthropoda; class Arachnida; order Araneae; family Salticidae; genus Maratus; species Maratus speculifer. The sequence continues at coordinate 24,821,444 of OZ025303.1, read as the reverse complement.
CGCATTTTCAATAATTATTCATAAAGGTAGCCAAATATTTCTGCGCGACATTGTAAAAGAACAATAGTTTATAAGCCAATCAACTTCTACAGTAACCGTTTTCGAGTACACTTCAGTCATATGTATGAATTTTAATGTATTTAAAATAGTTTACTATCATTTAAATGCACAACAAATGATTTCTCTCCATGGGCTATAACATAACGGAATTTAATTGAATGCAAATAAATCGTATGTGCAACACATCTGAATTCCAATACCGAACATACCACAGTAAACACAGATAACATATATACATTTCACGGTAATTTGAGCACATTTAAGTAAATGAGAGCACGGACGGACAAACACAGAAACCTATTTCATAAATATTTTTCAACTCGTGAAAATGTTACAAACGGAAAATAGATGACAATTTGATTAATAGTATATCTTTTGCTTTTTCATGGATTTTTTTTAACAGTGTAGAAGTGATGAGAATTGTAGATGTTAGAAGTAAAAGAAGACACGTACCTCTACCAGGATGCGAAAATGATAATGGTGTTTTAGAGTAGGCTAAAGCACATCCTGTGACAATGGCAATTATAATGCTGGCAATACATAAAGCCATCAATAGTTTCTCACGACAATTATAATCTAAAAAAAGAAAGAAAATGGGTTTAATTAAGGCTTAAAACACGCTCTGCTTATAAAGACATTCTTAACTTATTAAAGCACACTTTTTAAACATTGCACTACTTTGTAATAAAGTAATCTATATTAATATCATAAAGAAGTAATGTTTCTTTGTAGGAGTAATCTCTAGTGCTATCAAATTCATTAAAAAAAATAATAAACTGATGGTGATTATTTCTACTCCAACACAGGCTGTCTATATATTATGTTTGTGTCACTACCTGCAACAAAGGCGCAGGCGCCAAAAAACCCTTCTAAAATAGTGGTTTTTATTGCACTGAAGACATAGAAACTAGAAATTTGGTACGGTACTTAGAATGAAAATATTTTCTAAGATCTCTTTCTTGAATGTTCAAAATTTTAAATGCATGAAAAGCTTTCAAAAATAAGATTTCCATAGAATTGTCGAAGATAAAGAATTGAAATTTAGCATGACTGCTATTTTTAAGACAAAAATGCACACAGACTAGTAATTTTGTTTAAATTCGAAATTTAAAAGCGTTCCGAGTGGGAAAAAAATTCCAAACATAGGATTTTTGTGATACTGAAATAACTAGAAATTTCATATTTGGCATGGTGATTATTTTTAAGCTCCAGTTACTCACAAGTAATGATTTCTAAAAAAAATTAAAATTTTAAAAGGGTAAACTGAGCATAAATCATTCCAAAAATTTTCTAAATTACATTTGCTATGGGATTATTAAGGACAGAGAGTCGAAATAATATTTCGACTAAGGCTGCTATTTTTAAAACGTAAATGCTTACACAGAACAATTTTAAAGGGTATTCGAAATTTATAGGAATAAAATACGCCAAAAGCGTTCTAAAAATATCATAAATTACTATTTTTATGTAATTTTAAAGAGTACAGTGAAAATAAGTCATGTTTTTTCCAGCAAGTCAGGAGTTGTATAGACTTCCCTTTAAATATTATCATTAATAAAGAGCCAAACTTTTTACACAACTTGTTTTCTGTTTGTCATATTAAAATTATTTTATACAATTTTTCTAAATGTGAATTGTATGAGCTTTGTATTAGAATGAAATCATTGATATTATTAAACGACATCGTAAGCGAAAATAATCCGAGTATTAATATCCTCAGTCCTGAGGCAAATATTACGAAGGACAACAAAAATATATTTAAAACTCTTATTAAATGTCCCCGAAGATGTATCAGTCTATTTATCGATACTTATGATATGTACGCATTTATTAAAAAAGTCTAGAAAAAACATAAAAATTTTGAGAACCATTTAAGTTAATTTAAAGGTTGTCACTACATAGTAAAGGTTGCGACACCGGAACTGAGCAGGTTAATCGACTTATATATTAATGTTGTTTTAAATGTTAATGTTATCTTTGATAAAAGAGAAAGAGAAAAAGAATAATTGCAATTGAGTGGTGCATCTGTCTAAAAGTTTGGCGAATCCCTCTGCTAGGTAACATAGATTTTTTTTTTTAAGAGCTTTTGACTTATTATGTTGTCTATTAAAATAAATATATTTTGTACTTACGTATTAATGCCACCGCAGGAGAAGTTGCGCTAATGCGCCAATAAAGAGCAATCTTGTTCTCAAGCACTCAGTTATCTTTTGGATTCCTTATTGCCTTGTTGTTTACTGATGTTTGACGCCATTTTTTAGTGCTTTAGTATTTTTTGAGTGTTTTTTTTTTTTTTTTTTTTTTTTTTTTTTTTTTTTTGCTCATTTTTAATGCCATTTTTGACGCGAACAACAAGATTGATCTTTATTATCGCATTAGCGCAATTTGTAATGCGGTAATGATAATATGTACCATACATTTACATCTTTCTTTCACTAACAAGGAAGGTCTCCATTGGGGGCATACTCAGAATTTTTTGAAAAAAATACGAATTAAACTACTCATGTAGGTAATAAAGGATCAGTGAAAATTAGCGGCGGAATTACATTATTAGATATGTAAAAAAATAAAATAGTTTGGAATAATTGGCGTGAAAAGCTGAAAGCGACACGGGATTTGGCGAGCAATGCATTTCCTCGCCAAAAGCAGACGATTTTAATGAATCTGAAAATTGATTTTAATTGACTTCACTGTTAAAAATCTGCAGCATTTACTGCAACGTCACTCCACTACTTTTATAGAATATCTCTCTTCTGACCAATGAGAATGCTCCATAGCACGGTGAATTGACCGTTTTCTATAATAGCGGTGGAGTGACGCTGCAGAAAATGGTACAAATTTTTAGCGGTGTTGTAGCTTGTGCAACACTGTTAAAAATCTGCTGCATTTTGCTGCAACGCACTCCACCGCTTGTATATAATATAGCTATTCCAACCAATGAGAAAGCTCCATTTCATGGCCAAGTAACCGTTTTCTATACAAGCAAGGGAGTGCGTTACAACAAAATGCAGCAGATTTTTATCAGTGTATTTTTCAATTTGGAACATAATCAATTTAAATGGTGTTTTAAATGATAAAATATATTAATTTCATTTTGTTATAAGTACATATAAACGTATATGACAAAATTCCACTTAAAGTAAAGTAAAAATGCAAAACTAAAATTACTTAAACTAAACTTATTTAAATAAATTGAACATAGAAAGTTTTTTCTTTAAAAAGTATTCGAAGCGTAAAAGCGTATTTTTCAAAATTTCGTTTTTTCGCCAACCGGAGATAAATCGCCAAATAAACGAAATTTTTATTATTTTTTTACGGGCGTTATAAGGAGGTTCCGCCGAAATTTTCATTATAAACATATATAACTATATTAGAAGAACATTCTGTAATTTTTTCAGATTTTTCTGAGTATGTCCGTATGGAGACCTTCCTTGTAAGCTATAACATCCGTCCACACTTATAAGTTACGGATTGTTCAATATTATAGTAAACATTTCTAATTAACCATTTGAAATAAAATAAAATTAGTAATATATAATAACATTTCTGAAGTTTATATAAGAAATATAAAAGAAAGAGATGTAAAGATTAATAAAACTGAAAAAAAGAAAAAACCGCACAGATATGCCCAATATTCAAAACTTCTGAAAATGGGAGTAGAATTTCTCCAAGACAGTTTCAGGAAGATGCTGTGCCCTTTTGTTTACAAAACAGCCCCAATTCTTCCGTTTCATATAAAACATGAATAGCCTCCCAGTAAAACACGAGTTGGAAATTACATGTGAAGCGTAGCAAATGAGGTGCGTTCGTACGATAACGAAATTTTAAAAATATTCAGATATTACTGTTATAGTAAACAGTATATTGTTATAGTAAACAGAAATCTTTTTTGTGTTTCTGTAAATATGCAGGAAGTAACTTGTATTACACCTCAGCAACGTGTATCATATTCATAAAATGTGAAATAGTTTAACCCTTTGATTAAGGGGTTGGGATATATGTCGTCCCAGAAACGATTTCTTTTTTACATTCGCAAACATTTTAAGAACTAATCAGTGCCATACACTTGCGCCAGAAAAATTTCTAAGAGAAATGTATGACAAACATTTTTTTCTTAATTATGGTAGGAATGAATACAAAAAATTTGCCATTTATAACCCGTAATTAAAAGGTTAATATAATTAAAACACGTCCCAAACAATGCTTTCCCGTGTAACACTATGTAGTGAAATATTTTTTGTGTGGCCCTGTAATTATATATATAAAAACCCTCTGTGTATAACGTTTCCGGGGTTCACCGATCCATGAGAAAAAGAAACTTATTGCGATTCGGCGTCCACGTTAGGCTTAGGTATTCCGAGCCGTTCACAAATATTTTAATCGTTCAACTTATGGAAATATACATGTAAAAGATTTATTCATCACTCATTTTCTTTAAAACTATCTAATTATACCTACAAAAACTATCTAATTAAAATGTTTAAGTTCTAAATAAAACAAACAGCAATTACGAGATAAATAAACGATTTAAGCAAGTTAATGCTGTTGCCATTCAAAAATAACAAATTCCAAACCTATGAAAAATATTGTGAAAAGTTACCTCAAATTTTAAAGGCTATCTATTTCCTGACCAATGAAAACGTTCCACAGTCGTAATGGAGCGTTCTCATTGGTCAGATTTATAGTAAGAGCTGTAAATGACGTTTTCAATATTTTAATGCATTTTGAAATCTTTTCAGGATTTCAAAAACAATATTTAATAAAAACTGTTTATTTAAGAAAAGCGAAGGTGCGTTTTAATGCAATATTGTTAATTTTTTTTATATTCGGGTTGCTTTAATTTTTTTTTCTGCCGTGAATGATTCTTGAGAATGACTCCTTTGTCACATCACGTTTCACGTGTGGATATTTACTCTTCACTGTGTTGACATTTGTTTTCGATAGTGTAAAGTGTTTTTTATTAAGTATTGATTATAAAATATAAATTTTATATCGTTATGTTATTTTTTTAATGCAATGAACATAGACGAAAATCCTATTGCAAGAAGACGACGCTTGAATAATGCACGGCAAGCAAGGTGGTTAGCGTGGCAAAGCCAGGAGTCGGGTGATAGAATTCGGGCTGCAAATGCCTCATCCCAACAAGTTCGGCGCGAAAGAGAGGCCGAATTCCAAAACATTTCTCCAAAACATCGCAAAAAATCTGCAAATTTTTTCAAAAGATTGTGAGAAAATACTAATTTTGCCAATCAAGTGAAAAAAAAAAAAAAAAAAAAAAAAAAAAAAAAAAAAAAAAACATAGTGCCGGAGTGATTTTTTTTCCTTTTTGCATTATGTATGATGGTGTTAAAAATTCAAAGGATAAAAGTAACTTTTTTTAAAATTGCTTTTCGTTTATGTCAATCACAAATATTTGGGCTCTTTGATTGCATGTAATGCAATGCGAGAGACTGGCAAGAGCAGTGTTGAATTCAGACACATTTCTCTGGAAGGGACATTCGTGGTTCTGAGGGTACATTATAGAGTTCCGGGAGGGAGAGATTGCACTTTTTGACCATTGAAAACACAATCTTAAGTTTTCCTAGGGCTGGGGGGGGGGGCATATTCCATCCGGTCACCTCTATATTCAGAAAGAGGACATTTGTCCTTAAGTTCTGCAGACTGTTTTTAAAGTTTCTGCTTGCATTGCAGATTACAGGGAAAAATTCTGCTTCTGGGCATTTTAAAAATGCAAACACGTCATTTTGACGGGCTATCTTCTAGTTTAATAATAAATATTCTTTGCATCACAGATTGTACAGAATGTATATTTTAATATTATATACGTCATAGATTCATGTCAATTCTATTATATTCGAAAGAGATTAACATCATTAAAATGCACTCGAACCAATTTTTCCTGTTGATCGTAATGTAACGGAATAATTTTGATTATCTCTCTAATTAAACTATACATCTGATTTTCACAAAATTTAAATTGACTCGGCAAAATTACGCTAAAATTATATATTTTAAATCTGGAGAGATTTGGTTGGACAGTTTTTGGATTGTTATATGCGGTCAGATAGACAGACGGATGGACTGACAGACTGAACAACGAATATAGGTGCTAGCTATTTATATAATTACGGATGCACCTAAAATTATTCGGATATTGATGTAATAGTACACAGTATTTCGGATACAGTATAGTAGCCGAAATCTTTTGTGTGTTTTTGTAAATACTATCTGCATTTTTTATACAGGAATAAGCTTGTAGTGTTTGTCAGCAACGCATATAAATTTCATAAAATGTTAAATAGTTAATTACAATTAAAACGCGCACTAAAAATGTTCTACCAATACCATTATGTAAAGGAATATTTTTGTGTGGCCTTGTAAAGCAATAATAAATGTTCTTTGTACCACAGACTGGGCAGAATGTATATTATAATATATACTTCTTAGATGCATATCAATTTTATTATGTTCGAATGAGTGTGACACCATTAAAATGCATTTGAAACTTTTTCCTCATCGATGTAATACTTTTGATTGTCCTTGTAATTGATCTATTTTCGTAAAATTTAAAGTGCCTGGATAAAATTATGTAATAATTATTTATTTTAAATTTCAAACGATTTGGTTGGGTAGTTTTTGCATTGTTATATGCGGTCAGACGGATGGACTGAACGACAACTATAGGTGCTACGTATTTACATAATTACGAACGCACCTAAAACGGATTTAATGTCTCTTTGCATGAAAAAATGTTGTTTATTGAAATACATATACTTACATCTTTCTCCCACTGTCTGAGTAGATGCATCTCTGAAATTCTGCTTTTGAGTCTGAGTATATACTTGTTTGAGTGCATTCTTTTCCGTTTGAGTGCATGCTTCCAGACGTCCTGTGATAAAAATTAGTACTTTTGGTTAGCAGAGCGTCAGTATTAGACAGACAAATATATACATACCGTATTTTCGGCTGTATAAGCCGCGGATCAAACACTTCTTTTTGGACCCAAAAATCTTATTTAGTGACTGAAAATAAATATTTACGACGATTTAACTAGTTATATTTGTATCTTAAAAAATTCTGGGTTAAGAAAGAATTGTTTGATCTTCGGCTTATACACCCGAAATTACGGTACTTACCTATACATTTATATATATATATATACAGGGTGACTCATAAATATCGAAACAATAGACTATCTCTTTAAATATTGCCTCTAGACCCATCCTTCCAATTGCAAAAATTCATGAAAAAAGGTGAAATTTCTGATAAGATAAGTTGCAACTCCATGGGGGGGAGTCTATTTGAAAAAATGCGAAAATTAAATTTTTTTACGGCCCCCGTAGAGCAAAATTCCCAATTGGGAAATTATTCCTTATCCATTCCTAAAATGAACAGAAAAAATTTCATATTCTTACCTAAAAACCTGACAGAGATATTAAAATCCAAAATTCTCCAAAATTCGTGACTTACACCACTTTACCATGCTTGTAAACAAAGCATTTTTCACCGATTTTCAATGCAAATGAGGGATCGACCACAAATTATCTGTTATTAAATGTCGATTTAAGACGGTGCCTCTTATTTGAACATAATAAAGCAGCGTATTGATTTAAATCAAAACTTGTTTTCAAATTATGTTGATTGTCAGCACTAGAGATCTGTATTGATCGAATTATGTAGGTTCGGTCCCAAAACCGACCCAAAGGGAAAAAAGTTCTGCCGGCATGGAAAAATGTTAAAATCATAACCCAGACCGGCCTAGAAAAAAGTTTTAATCATAGGCCAGCTCAGTCCTGAATTTCTACATAGTTTTTTACTTCGGTGTGGATAAAAATTCTTTGGTATGGAGGAGTTCTGATCAAAAATACTTATTATAGCTTTTCGTTTTTTATATTTATACGTTTTATTATAAAAGAAGCGCCAAAGGCTGCGATATATTTATTTTATTAATGAATTTCTCTTTATATGTAAATGTTTCACTTATATTTTAATATTGCTAATCCATATCCCGTGCGTTGGAGACTTTGAAAAATGTTATACAAATGTTATGTTAATATTTTAAGACGGAACCCCATAGGAAAGAAAAAATACGTTATAGACAAATGCCCTTTCTAGGAGGGTTAAATGGAGCTTATTTTTTTCTCAGGTATTATTGTATGTATTTTGCATGGATCAATACATTTTCCGTTTAAGACAGAATTTCGCTATAGGCAGCTTTTTCTTTGGATTTATTCTGTTTAATTTTCTAGCGTTTGAATATACTATTCTTAAAAAAAAAGAATAATAAATAAAGTTTTTTTTAAAAAAAAATAAAAGCAATTTAAAAATCTATGTGGTTTTTGTAAAAATTTTTATTGAACCAAATTTTACTTATTTCAGGCACGTATTAGGTTAGTCAGAAACAATGATTTCAATACGGATTGTTCGAGACCGGGATTGAAAGCTTCGTCCTGCGCAGACCTAGGAAGCAGTCCCATCCGATATGAAAAATACATTAGGCCCGGATAGGCGAGTGTTCAGAAAAAAGTAATGTGTCTGTCCTGACCCGGACTGGGCACAGAATACAGATTTTTTGACAGCCTCTCCAGTACGATTAAATGTTTGAAGCTGTGAGAGGTAAATTTCTAAAAAAGACATAGAAAAGCATTCTTTTAAATAAAGTAAAACAGTAAATTTCGTTTTTCTGCGTAATGAATTTTTTCCCGAATATTTCTTGTCTTTAAATTATTAAAAGTTAAGAATTGTTAAAGAAAAAAAGAACAAATTTGAAACATATCATTTTTAATTATTTTACATTAGTTTTATTTCGGGCAAAATTGAAAAAATATTTACTTTTGAAAGTATGATTTTTTTTATTGTTATATTATCTTTTAATAAATATTTTTAATAGTTTTAAAATTAATATTGAAAAACAAATCTAAAATCAGATTTTCATTTTTAATTAAATGGAAAGAAAGTGAAATCCGATAAATAATGTTTCGAGTTATAACGATTTTTAATTATCCCATTTAAACCAGTACTAACCATATTAAATTTTTATAAATTTTAGGATGAGATTTTCTTTGGCTAACCATCACAAAAAAAAGTATAAGAAATCAAAATTCTAACTCAAAAGATAGATTTTTTACCCGTTTCCTAGAACTGTTAATGTAACATTGTCTTTTGAATTGCGCGCTTTTCAATTTGTGTCTAATCCCTTAAAATCTGATGAATAATTCAAACGGCTATAACTCTGCGAATTTTAAAGATATGAAGATGCAACTTTTTGTGTCTTATTCAGGACTGGATAAGGAAAGTTTTCCTAATTGGAATTTTTATCCTACGGGTGCCGTATAAAAAGTTAATTTTCGTAATTTTTTAAATAGACCCCCTGTATTTGCAACTTATCTTATCAAAAATTTCACCTTTTTTTATGAATTTTTGCAATTGGAAGTATGGGTCTAGGGGCAATATTTAAAGAGATAGCCTATTGTTTCGATATTTATGACTCACCCTGTATATATATACTGTATATGTACATACACATATAAATGTATATATATACATATAAATACATATATATATATATAACATTGGTACCCGGCAAACCGAAAAGTACCTAAAAATTAACACTTAGTAATTTGAAATGAAATGGAATTAGAAACGGTTATTCTGTGTAGCTGATTCAGATATCAGTCTATATTTTAAAATCAATAAGTTTAGCTGAGTGAATTATATGCACCGGATTCATTCGGGCTAGCTTATACGATAGAATTTTGACGGCTTCAGCTAAGGAATTCCTGGTTCGAATTCTGATCTAGTCTTTTTCCACCCAGTTGGAAATTTACGCCGAATATGATTTATTTATTATTTAGAGTTTTTATTTTTAAATAATAAGGAACACTTAGTCACATTTCTATTAAAAGTTTGTACAAATTAAGTGACAAATGTAAAACTGATAAGAGTGACAAAAAATACACGGATATGCGTGACATTTAAAGCTTCTGAAATCAGTCGTCAACATAATGATGCTATGGCTGTTAAAATTAACGCATTATTTAAAACTTCGAGATTTGCTTTCTAAAAAGCCTCATGAATTATAAAAATATTTTACTCAAAATTCCTAGCATGGGAAATTCAGAAAGTCTTATAACTTACGGAGTATTTGTATAAATATTCTAATCTTTAAAGGCAATTTTATCTTTTATATTTTCTTATCACTTATAAGGCCAAGGGACTGTATAAAAAGTTAAATTTCGTATTTTTTAATATTTTTTTATTAACCTAAATATTTTTAAAAACAATTCTTTACCTTTTATAAAGCATTTTTTGCAACTGGAACTATATGTCTATGACGAACGGTTTAGAAATTAGCCATTGGCCACCGTTGAGAGTGGACACACTGTATAATCTATAATATCTATACAGATTTTGTTTTCTCTTTGATAGAAATTATCTTCCAACTATAGAAATTCTTAAATTTTATTTAATGTTAGTTATTTAATCAAATTAAACATTATCAAGTAATTTTTTGCAGCTAATATGATGCTTTTTTTTCCCTTAAGATTTAATGTGACAAAAATAAATAATAAAAAAGCTAACGTTTTTATACTGAATTTGTTTTTTATTTTAAAAAATATCTACCAATTATTGATATTCTTATATTATGTTTAATTTTAGTTATTTATTTAATGAAGTATTGTCGCATTGTATTTGGGCAGATAGTATAATTAATTTCAGAAAAAAATAAATAATAAAAAACTAACATTTTTGTACTGGCAAATTTTAGTATTAAAAAATACCAAAACTATGCAAAAAATACAAACAGTATTACTTCAAGTGCACACAAAGCTTCTAAAATTCAATAATCGAAATCAAAACATTATCCTTCAATAATTATTTTTTTAAAAAGTAATTTCATGCCTTTTTTTTTTAAAAAAAGACATTTCTTTGACTTTTCATTTTTGATCTAAATAAAAGTAATGACTAGGTTAGTGATGTTAGAGTGCATTAAAATAACCAACAAATATTTTAGAGAGGGAAACCAGGAATCTTAAATACATAAGATTACGTTGTATTAATACGTCCTTTCAAATTGCTAAAAAGGTGTAAGAATAAGATAAAAAAAATATATTTTACTCTTGACATATTTCAACACATCACCGAGTAATTTTCCAAAAATTAAATAAAATAAAATAAATAAAAAATTATATTCCAAAGTTGTATGGATTGTATGCATTGAACTGAAACGTCATCATTTAATTTTAATGTGACGAAAAATATTTTTTATTTTTATTTTACCTGGATTTTTATTTCTGTTTTATTATACGTTCGTCCATGAAAAACTGAATTATAGCATTTCAAGACAGTACTACATGATTCTTGTACAGTACTACACTGTAAAAAAAAATCTGTAACCCTAAATGTGTAAAGTAGCCGAAATCTGTATGGTTACTAAAATTTTATCTATACACTGTACAAGAAAAATTGCAAATCTACAAAACTAGTTTTTGTAAAGTTACAGGAATCTGTAACTTTACAAACGAGTCTACTAAAATTACAGTTATCTTACGAAAATTTCATCTGTAATCTGGGTTGCAGTTACATGAAAAAATTCTTGCAAATTGGAACAAATTGTATTTAAAAGTGATATTCTTCCCTCCCCCATCCTATACGATGATGAAAAAAAAATTGAAAATGTTTCATGATTAGAAGTTTAAAAATATGCAGTAGCAAAAATTGCAAAACTGAAATTTCATTTTAAATTTCAAAATGTTGCCATTCGCAAGATGACGTATGCGTTACGCGCAGATACATTTGGCCTTTATAATATAGATTGAGATACATTTCTAAAATGCTCGTACAAATTAAATGAAAAATGTAACGATAGTCAAAACGAGAAAAAGCACATAAATAATCATAATTTTAAGAATGCCTGAAATGAAGAAACCTGCATATATTTTAGAAGAGATAAAACTAGCAAAAACTAATCTAATGTTAAATCGTCAACGTTGGCTTTCAAATGCTTATCTTTGTGGTAAAATATATATTTCATGAAAATCAAATTCAGGAATAAACTAGAAGATAAGAAATAATATCGAATTCGAAATTTCACAATGTTCATGCGTGATTGTTTTTGGGGATTCTTCGTTCGCTAGAAAACACCTGTTTGCTACTGTAAAATCTATGAACAGTTTATTTTCGAATTCATCGTTTAAGTTTGACTGTTTTTAACGATAAATTTATTCCTTTAAACATATTATTATAAATTGGTTTTGTTTAGTCTTTTGTTTTTACTTTACATATTGTTTTTTGTTTCTCACAACAGTCCATCAAGCCACAAAATTTTGTTTTTAGAAATTTAAATATTTTTGACCAATTATTGTAAATATATAGGCAAAAATTAAATAAGAATTAATATGTAGTTTGAAAAAAATTCAAGTAAGATTTTACAGATAGAAAAAAGGAATGCTGTTAACCTCTAATATTTTGCTATATATAAACAGAACGTGTAGAATACCTTCTGGTCTTTCCTGTTTGCACTCGTGTTCATTTAAGAACTTCTGCAACACGACGACCTCCAGGCAGTCCGGGCACTTTACGGGTCTCTGCTCGCACTTCCTCTGGTGGGACGAGAGGATCCCGGCGGCGAAATTCCCGGTGCAGTGACGACACACACCGGAGTCTGAAGAAGATCCAGTGGAATCGGAGACAGGAGTAGAAATCTCAGCAGAGACAGAGTGACCTTTAATATAGATGTAGTTAGTATTATTCATTCAGAACAATCAAATAAATAAATTGCGTACATTGAAATAGGGAATGTTCAAAAACAGGCACTGAAAGTTTTTGAGTAACAGGTTTGGAATTACAAGTAAGAGATGACGGCTGATTAAAACTATGCATGCATGAGAGTGACGTCATTGATTCATTCACAACACACTAAAATAGAGAATTTACGGAAACATGTATTGGCAGTTTTTAAATATATATCAGGTTTGGAATTACAAGTATGGTGTAACGGCTAATTAAAGTTACACTTGCAAGAAAGTGACGTCATTGATTCATTCAGAACTCACTAAAATGTAGAATTTTTGAAAACAGGTATTGGCAGCTTTTAAATATCAAACTTGGAAGTATGATAACTATTTTTGCTTCGCTACGGAAAATTTTTATTGGGCTGGTAATCGGTAAGAATATTGAAAGTATCATATAAAGATTTAAAAAAAAAATCACACTTTATTATGACACTTTAGCCTAATTAGCTGCGAAACTGCCAAAGATTAAAAAAGTATTAGTCACAGAAAATATTTTTCGGGTATTCTTATGGTCTAAGACAATGCAGTGTTATTTGATTGTGACATTTGCTATCAAAAAAACATAGATAACTAAATAAATTCTTAACATCATTCATTCAGTGCATGAGAGAATAATGTACTAGCTGCCATTGTTTGTCCTCGTTTCATTTTTTAAAACTGATAGTCTCTTATAATAGACCATGTACAGAAATGTAAAAAAAAATATAGAACAATAAAAAGAATACAGACACCTACAAGCTAATGTTAAACCAATGACAATATTACTTCAATCTAGATTGCATTTCATAAATTTTTAATGGATAAGATTTTTTGAATAAAATATTTGTGGGCACATTCTTTTTCGGAACCTGTTTCGAAAGTCTGGAACTTCCAGATTTTTTTTCTGCAGGAATTGAAAATGCAAAAATCTGTTTATTTTATTGAAGTGCAATAAAAATATCTTAAGACTACTGAAGTCTGTTATATTGATTTTCTTAAACAAAGATTGGCTTTTCTTAAAACCTTAAAAATTCTTAAAGTTATTAAAATTGGGATAAATACAGGTATTCTGCGATCTTTATTTTTAATAGTATATATGTATTTCCGTACCAGTATTTCCGAATTATAATCACGACGTTGTTGGATCACAGAAACATCTAATGTTTCATAAATAAAAAATAATTATTAGGAAATATTGGAAGTCAAGTGCTTACAAAATTTTAAAAAAAACATGTATTTAGATTTTTTACAATGCAGTGTTTGTGGTCACCCTGCAAAGACTTACTCTCACTTCCGGCAGATGACCTCCCCTTCATGGTGCAGACGACCGTCAGGACGTCGTCCGGCAACAGATCGGATCTTAACCTGGTGAGTTCCGTTCTCGGTATGAATCGATTAAATAGATGACCCCAGTCTTTATTATCAAAGTCTTCTGTGACATGTTCTTCTTTGTGTCTTTCCCCTTTCGCCGTTTTCAGCGAGAGGGAAAAATAAAGACTGATGGAGCGACCAGAACAATATTTAACGAGCTGCAGATCCACGTCTCCAGAAGAATTCAATATATTCCAACCATTCGGGTAGATCTGCAAGTACCATCTTTCACCGCCGAAAGATAAATCAGGACTGTAGTAGACTGCGCCGTCAGTTTTCGGAAGAGTGGAGAAACCCTGTATCCTCCACTCGAAGACGAAATCTTCTCCACTTTCATAGGTCGTAATGGTTCCTGTCTTTGGCATGCTGGGGGATCAGTCTTTTTAAAACTTGATTATTGCGAGAAAACGGAGGAGTCCTTTCTTCCAGATGTTCCTCTTGCAAAGTGTTCACCTGAAAAGAGAAAAAACAAGTTGGAAATGGCACGTGAAGCGTAGCAAATGAGGTGCGTTCGTACGATAACGAAGTTTTTAAAATATCACTCTCATATATCAATCTCATAAAATTATAAATAGTTAATTACAATTAAAATGCGCACCAAACAATGTTCTCCCTATACCATCATGCAACGGAATACTTTCGTGTGGCCTTGTAAATCAATAACAAATATTCTCTGCACCACATATTATGCAAAATGTATATTATAATATGTACTTTATAGATGCATATCAATTTTATTACTTTCGAATGAGTGTAACACCATTAAAATGCATTTGAGACATTTTTCCCCATTGACAATAATGTAACGGAGCACTTTTGATTGTCCCTGTAGTTGAACTATGCATCCGATTTTGATAAAATTTGAAATAACTCGACAAAATTATGTAATAATTATGTATTTTAAATTTCAAACGATTAAAAGGAATTTGAAACTTTTCCCCCCATTGACCGTAATGTAACAGAATCCTTTTGATTGTCCCTGTAATTGATCTATGCATCCGATTTTCATAACATTTGAAATGACTCGACAAAATTATGTAATAATTATGTATCTTAAATTCCAAACGATTCGGTTGGGTAGTTTTTGAATTGTTATATGCGGACAGACAGACGAACGGACTGAGCGACAACAATAGGTGCTACGTATTTACATAATTACGAACGCACCTAAAAACGATGTGAACAGAATGTCTCCATTTCTTGCATAATATGGAGGTGAAGGGTCGACACGAAATTCCGTCGGCGTCAAGAGGCGTTCTGAGAGCGAATTTCGCTGATAGTAAAATTCAGATTTAAGAGACTACTTCAGTCACCTGGAAAGATTCGCTCACTAATGCTTATCCCACGGAAGAAATTTATCAAGTTATCTTGTTTGCATTTTAATACTTTTTTAATGTTTTATTTAATTTTATTTATACATTGATGGCTGAGATGGATCTTTATCTCTGCCATCTTTTACTATTCCGTGTTTGAATGCAGATTTTTTTTCCGAGAAGATGCTTTCAATTTTGAAACCGGTCCCGAAAATGAAAGTGTCCCCATTAAAAATTTCTGTAAAAAAAATCGGAAAAGTAAAAACGGATTTTGTACAAATCAATCTCAGCTAACCAATGCAAAAAGAATTGTTTAAAAATACTAAAATGCAAACACAATATCGTTAAAAATTTCTTTCACACGGTAAGCATTAGTGAATGGGACTTTTTGCTTGACAAACCCAGTTTCATAAGAAAATTTGACTGATGACTTATTATTCATAAATCACTTAAGGCCCCTGTCCCTGCTCGTGAAGACACTCGCGAGCTAATGCTATTGCTATGGGGAAGCATTTTTCTAATAACTCTTTCGCATTTTGACATTTTTGAATAAATTTTTTTGCATTAGATAACTGAGGTCCGTTTCTATTGCGCACCTTTTTTATTTTATCGATTTTTGGATGCAGATATTTTTTATAAAGTTAGTTTCACTTTCAAAACCGGTTCAGAAATGGGTGTTCTTTTTTTTCATAAAATTTAAAAATTCTCAAAGCGCATTACATCGGCATCGAACTTTTAGAGGGTGAAAATCGTATTCCTATAAGTGCACTGAGCAAACAGTAACTGCCGTAACAGTAAAAAGATACAATGACGCATACACACTCAAAAAAATCTTATTTGATAAAATGTTTATTACGAATTATTTGCAATTATACAGGGTGTCCACTCTCAACGGTGGCCAATGGCTAACTTCTAAATCATTAGTCATAGACATATAGTTCCAATTCCAAAAATGCTTTTAAAAAGGTAAAGAATTGCTTTTCAAGCGATTTAGGTCAAAAAAATGTTTTATTAAAAAATTACGAAAATTAAATTTTTATACAGTCTCCCTGTCCTATAAGTGATATTTAGTAAATTTTTACTACCACTCTGACAAGTAATACAAAAAAGTCCCGTTCCTCTGCAATTAAAACTAACCAAGTAATATCTGTTTAAAGTTGAAGCATCTTTTTTGCTGCAAATTAGGGGTCAGTCACAAATTTACTGGAAAAAAAATAAACGCATGATCTAAAATTTAACATTGAACTTTAAGAGTAAAATAATTTTTACAATATTATTTTTAAATTTATGTTGATGATTACATATTAAAGCAAAATTTTACTAAAAATATAAGTAAAAAAATAACAGAAAATTTGTTAATTTAAATTATGACAAGCAACAGTCACAATTCGTTACAAAATAACATATATTTAAAATTCTATTAGATTACTTAACCTAACAAAATTTATTATAGACCTATAAAATAAATAATGGTACACACCTAAAATTGTATTAATATTTCATTGTCATTGGATATAAATAAGTGTGCAAATTGATCCTCGATTGGATATTTAGAAGTGAATTAAAATTTGAATAGAAATTTTGAGCTAGATACAACATACATACATACGAACGTTTTTAGCAAAATAAAAATAACACACCTATTTTAAAATAAAATGGCCATTGCCCAACATTTGATTTTCTTGATAAAGAGAATTTTAAAACTTGCATCTTCAACTATTTTAACCCATCTAGAAATTAATTAATAAAAATTAACACCACCGTAAAACTTATACGGTGGTAGCACCTTCAGTTAAATTGCTTTAAAAATATTTCCTTATCTCATTTAAAACATTTTTGTAATCGGAACTATATGTCTGTGACAAATGGTTTAGGAATTTGCTATTGGGCAGCGTTGGAAATAGACGCCCTTTATAATAATTTAAGCACTTATTTTACGTTCCCTAAAAACTTAGTCCATCTCATTCGTTTCCAGCTACAGAAAAGTGGTTTAAGTCATGAAATTTAAAGTTTTATAACTCGTTCAATTTTAATGTTAAATGAATGAGACCTTTTTTTGTATATCTTGAAACGGTGATGGAAAATTTTTACTAAATATCACTAATAGGACCGGGGGACCGTATAAAAAGTTAATTTTCGTAATTTTTTAACAAAAATTTTTTTGGGCCAAATCATTTGAAGTACAATTCTTTACCTTTTTTAAAAGCATTTTTGCAATTGGAACTATATATCTATGACTAACGGTTTAGAAATTAGCTATTGGCCACAGCTGAGAGTGGACACCCTGTATACCTTTTTTTTCAACATAATTACTGCAGTAGTCCAGGCATTTGTTTAGTCTGGGCACAAGCTTCTGTACACCCGCCTCTTTATTAGGTGCATTTGGACTCTGTCCGCACGAGCTACCGGACCCGCTCCAATGGGACAGCCCATGGAGCACCTTTTTTTTTTTTTTTTTTTTTTTTTGGTACGGTAGAAAGGAGGGTTCTCGTCACCATCAGCAGCGATTCGACTGCCTTGCTTTTCGGTCCTAAAATTCTCCCTTCTCTGGCACTACTTAGCATTTCGGCCTTTTTAGCTTTGGTTATTTACTTTTCTAAATTTCCCTCAAAATTGTCCCCCCTGTTGTCTGCTAAGAACATGCCACCGTTTCGGCTCAAAAAATAATTTTAGCTCCAGCCCCATTTTACCTGGCACGGCGAGTGGGAGTGATGTGCGGCGCCAAACTCAGTACATTCACAAAGGCAATAAACTACGTACTCAGTCCAGCAACCGTTAGCCACAATCAGCCGACCTCGGCACTTGTCTGCGTAGATCGTCCCCACTTTGCCGGCTGAAAATTCCATCAGGTACGCTAATATCGCCTGGTGCATGTAAAATCCGTCGTGGGTGCAAAGTCCTCCAAGTTACCTGTGAATTATACCTCTGGAGATGCCTTGCCAGGTGAAGATCTCGTCATCTGATCAAGGCTCTAAATTACGAGACCATCTTGCGAAGCTATTTGCAGTTCAAACATCAGGATGTACCATTAATTAACAAGCGAAACAAAGTATGCTCAACGACAAGCAAATACTGCAGAAATGATGGCATGCGAAGCAAAGTTTATTGCCACTACGTGGCAAAGGCGTTCCCCCGCCCCGATACCAGGTATCTAACTCGTTAAGCTGAGAAAACTCGGCAGGTAGGGGCCTGGTCATCGGTTAGAAAGAAAGGAAAGCTTCTGTACACCAGTGTCGTAGAAGTTTGCCGCCTGCTGTCGAGCACACGTTTCAATTTCAATTTTGATCTCATCATTGTCGTGGAAGGTTTGCCCTGCAAGATGCTTCTTCAGGTAAAGAAGTAAGTGGAAGTCGTTGGATGCAAGGCATAAGAATGTATCTGTCCCAGAATACATAGTGCAAGAGCCGACCGCACAAAACCCTATGTCATCGAGCTCAGGAAAAAAACCTTTACTTTATGGAAGAATAATAAGAAGGGAATCTAATCATCCATGTCTGACGAAGGCGAAGTTGTGCATAAGCCAAAAACTAATACCAATAGTGGTTGACTCGTAAACTTACCATTGTGTTTTCCTGCACCTAAGTTTCCATGTTTTCGTGTTTTTGATTGCAAGACAAACAAAATGCTAAACCTACGAGTCAACTACTTGTGGTATCAATTTTTGGCTTATGCACCATTTCGCTTCCGGAAGATATGGATCATTAGATTCCCCTCTTACTACTCTTCCATAAAATAAAGGATTTTGTCTTGTGCTCCATAACATAGGGTTTCGTTCGGTCGGCCCTTGGACTAACATAAGCCATGATTTTTTTGTACTGAAATTGAAGTTTTGAATTTCTTGATTCTTCGGGAATTCATATGGTGCCATTGCATCGACTGTTACTTGGTTACTGGTGTATGGTGACAGAACCACGTCTCATCACCGGTAACAACATGATTAAGAAATTCATCATCGGCTGAATTTCTGCTGAAAGTATCCATTTTGCCTGAGGAAAACGTATGGAGGATCGAACTTCACATGTAGCGGGATTTTTAATTGACGCAGCCTTTCTACGCATCTGACACACGATTCACGATCACCATAGAATTAAAAAATGACTGCAAGTGCAAATTCAAAGGTTCAAAGTTAGAATCTTGTGTTGCCAACGCGCGCATTAAAACTGTCGTCTGCGTTGTATCTTTACTTTCCGAAAAGTCCTCGTTTATTTTATGCTTATCAAAATCGAAGATAAAATGACTGTTGAAACAGAACACTTAACTCGATCTCAACACTTTTTAACAGATTCTTATCTGAGCTACACCTAAATTCTCAATTTCGTCAAAACAAATAATTACTGCTGTCATGTTTAAAAATCATCAAAGGGTATTATAATTATCTCGACTGGTAACAAGAAATTCAAAGAGCTATAGTAAGAATCGGAGTAACTTTCCAGTAGTTATTACTTTACTCATGAATAACTTTAAATAAAGTTCTTGCGGGAAAACAAGATAAGGACGCAACGCCTACTTGCATTAATTTTACAGTAACAATTTATATTCTTTTATTATAAATAACGAAATTTTAGAAATGTGTTTATATATACTTTCATTCATGTGTTTTTTTGAAAATGTTCAGAAAAGTAACACAGATTAGAAGTGTCTTAAGTTTAACCCATTATTGCCTAGCGTCCCTTTTTAGGGACGCTCATAAAAAAGGCAATAAATCACTTTTCACACCAGTAAATTGAAAGTTAAATAAGTAGTACTTTTCATGAGACAAATTCCTCAATAAATTAAGATAAAAGTTATTCGTCTTTTAAAAGTGGTAGGAAACACAAAATTTCGTTTTTAATGAAGAAAATAACTTGGGCATTAATGGGTTAAGCCCTCCGAAAAGTTGCATTTTTCAGCTAAAAAAAGTTATTAACCCTTTAACTGCTTCCTTCTTTTTGTACTATAAATTGAAAATAACGGACTCACACCAGTATTTTTTAAATAAAATATTCGTAACAGTTAGTCTAAACGTTTCCTCCTTTAAATTGTATGAAATTATTATTATTTTTTTAAATAGTGGTGTCAAGAAGCTTTAATACATTGACTGAGCAAGACGTATATGTACGTCCGGGGCAGATTAGGGGTTAGCTCCTAAAATACTTACACGATTTCGATAAAAAAATTTATAAATATATATATATATAATTAGATATTTAAATAGAAGTTTAAATATAAGATCATATGTGATAGAAATTAAAAATATATATTAATTTCAGAAAAAAATTCTGGAAAATGGAAAATTTCTGAAACAATCTTCATTGCTCTAAAATAAAAATTTTTAGTTGCATAAAAAGCTGTCTGCAATAAGTCTTGAGGATTCTAGTGAATACGGATTCCAAATGTCATGAAAATCGGTCGGGTAGTTAACGAGGAAACGGATCTTAAATCTCGTCTATTTATTTCCCATGGGATTGCACCTAGTCTTGTCTTCCCTTAACTCTTTTAGGGGCAAATCATTTCTGCTCCAAAAATGTTGAAACAACCCATTCATACAGCAATTCACGAAAAAAAATATTTGGAAATTATCTAAAGCTTTTTTTCCACATATGTTATGAAACCGAAGATGCACCGAAAAATTATTGGTGCGTTTTGACAGTTTGTGCAATAAAATTAACCGTTTGCAGACTGCAAACGGTAATCTTTAAGATGGGAAATCAGGTTAAAATGAAAAAAATCGATTTTTTGAAAAAAATAGTGTGGATTTCTTGAAATATTACAAATTCATTGCAATTTTTTTTATTCGAATTAGAACGGGAGTTATCACTAAAAACGTCTGACAACACAACAAAAAAATTGGGGATTCCCTTCAACACAGAACAGCTTTTCCATGTTGATCATTTGTTTAGATTTCGCACGCTCGCCAAAAGACTGGCTAAAAAAGCTGTGGATGAGGCTCTGAAACTTAAAGAAGGGTGTGTTTATGTCCCTGGTTTTATTTTATTTTATTTTTTATTTAATTTTATTATGATAAAGAAATCCTCATTATTATAAAATTCAAAGTTAATCTACAAAATTAAATTTGAAGCCGTTTGTCTCAAAACTATTTCCTGGCATTGCGCGCACTCTCATCTATAAACTAATTATTGTTGAACCAGGAAATTTTGCATTTTACTAATTTTCATGTGTACCTATAAGCTGAACCTCAATTTAGTCCGATTTTTGCCATAGCCTATTTTTTTTGAAAAAAATAAGTGTAATTTTTTTGCTAAATTTAACGAATATGATAAAGCCATTAATTATGAAAATGAATTTGAATATACCTTTAAATTTTGGTTCAGTGTAAAATATAGCGGTATAAGTGAATGTAAGTGAAATATTCAATATATATCTGCCGTAGAATTTTTAAAATTTTGCGTTTCAAAATGCGTATTTAAAATTCTTTTTTTAAACATCAATTTTGTCGCCAAAATTTAACTAATTAATACTACCAAATATATATTTTTTCAATGTTTTTTTTAATACCATATGAAAATATAGAAAAAAATTGCTGTATTATATTAATTGGTTTTGAAACTGCAAAGTTTTTAGTAGTGGTCAAATTATTGTCACTTTCAGGAAAGCGATCAATAGAATGTACACTTGATGCCTTTAGAGCCAAAAAATGACCAAAAAAGCTGAAACTGACGCTCTGCAACTTAAAGAAGGATGTGTTTATGACCCTGGTAAATTTTAGCATGATAAGCAATCCTCATTGTTGTAAAATTTGCAGTTAATTTATAAAATTAACTTTGAAGCCGTTTTTCTCAAAACTGTGTTTTTTGGCATCGAGCGCACTCTCATTCAAAAACTAATTATCATAGAACCATGAAATTTTGCATTTTACTAATTTTCATGCGTATATTTAAACTGAACCTCAATTTAGTCTGATTTTTGTCATAGAAAATTTTTATTGAATAAATAAGTGTAATCTTTTTGATAAATTTAATAAATATGATTATTAATGCCATTAATTATGCAAAAGAATTTGAATATACTTTTAAATTTAGGTTTAGTGTAAAATATAGTAATATAAGTAAATGTAAATGCAATTTTAAATATATATCTGCAATAGATTTTTTAAAATCTTGCACGCAAGATGCATATTTAAAAATTAATATTTTTAAACCGTCAATTTTGTCATTAAAATTTAACTTAAT
The DNA here is from genome assembly GCA_964019185.1 of Maratus speculifer. NCBI lineage: Eukaryota > Metazoa > Arthropoda > Arachnida > Araneae > Salticidae > Maratus > Maratus speculifer. Next base: position 24,798,758 of record OZ025303.1, on the reverse strand, counting down.
ACTATTGCTAAATATATATATTTGATTTTTTTTTTTAATCATAAGTATTTATGAAAGTATAGAAAAAAAATGTTGTATTTTATTAATTGGTTTTGAAACTACGGTGTTTTTCGTAATTGCCAAATTATTGTCATTTTCAGGTTGCTCAACCTGATCTCCCCCCTTAAAGGGTTAAATGTGAACGGCACATTATAAATGTCCTGTATCAAAAGAAAATGATACCGATTACTGTGTTTATAATTTATAAATGGTTTAAACCTGAAATGGGATGTGCCAGTTGGTTTACATCATTCATTAAAAACTAGCAGTTACCCGTGACTTCGTTCACATAACATTTAAAGAAGAAATAATTGATCAATCAAGCAAAAAATTTCGATGATGAAAAGCATGTGTAATTAACTTTTTATCGCGAATTTATGGTAAAAAACTTCTGATAATCCCTATTTGCTAATATTTTTGCTGGTTAAAATTTTCCTTTCAACGATTAATACTAATAGATAGAAACATTCTTGAATACTTTTGTTCATCCCTGTAGTTTTCCAAGTGCCTTTAATACAGGAAGGTATCTTTCTAAAATTTAGTTCAAACAAAAATATTTCTTATTACTACCTAAATTACATTTTCAGAAATTATCATCCGAAGACAACCTTGTATCCAGTTCTTTGCGGGACCCTGTATATCATTTTATATATATACTACAAATATTTCTTAGTTTACTAAATGCAGTTCAAAATAAAAATGCATATTTTATTTAAAAACCACCTTTGAGTAAATTACGCTCATACTCAGTAACCTTTCCAAGATCTTTTGTGTAACCCTGTATATCTAAATTTAACTATTTAATCTATTACCATTTATACTCTTCATTTAATATGCATACATTTAGCTAAACTTAAAAGCACATATCATAATTCAAAATGCATTTCATCCATGCATCAGTCATCATCCATCATATACAATACTTCGGATATAATATGTACTATTTGAAATCTTTTTTGTGTCCCTGTAAATGCTATGCACTTCGTATTATGCATGAAATAACTCACATTAAGCCTCAGCAACGTATATCAATTTGATTATACATGAAATCGTTTACCATAATTAAAATATGTCGGAAACTGTTCCTCCCTTTACTCTTATGCAATGGAATTCTTCTGTGTGACCCTGTAAATGAATAATAAGTGCCCTTTTCACTACATACTTTACAAAATGCATATTTTAGTGCACTTTGTAAATGCATATAAATTTGAATATGTTTCACAGGGTGTAACATCGTTAAATTTAATTAAAACAATTTTTCCCCATAATGCCGTAATGTAGGGAAATTTTTCACTATCCCTGTAAATAAACTAATTATGGTAGAAACTTCATTTTCAATAGGTATTCGTGCTAGGTAAACGTTAATAACTTCCAAAAATTTCATGGAAATCGGAGTATATTTACTAAAGTTGGAAAGCGACCAGACAGACAGACAAATGGAAAGCATAACAACTCTTCAACTTTGTTGGAAAGTGTTAAAAAAATCGAGCCAAAAATATATGAATCAGTAGTTTTATTTTCCGCCTTTTCCCCACAAAAAATTTCTTCCATTGATAATTATGAGTTTTGAATAAAAATATTCATTTGTATGTAACTTATAATTTATTAATTAGTATAAGTATAAAATATTTCTGATTCATTTTAAATATGACGTCATTATATTTCTCGCTTCATTAGCTACTGATATTCATACCCCTTGTATTTTTAACGACTGCTATAAAGTACCTGTTTTATTTCAAGTATGACGTCACATTTTCATAAGTGAACCATTTTATTAAAAATATAATTCTTTTTCATTCTTTTTACTTTTAATTTATGTCGCCATATTTAACACAAAAATTCCCATTAACTAAACAAATATCCTTGTTAAATATATTATAAAAAATATACCTTTTATTTTTATTTCAAACATGAGGTCATATTTATTTTCTTTTAATATTTTATTATAATTTTTCGCGTGGAAGTTTTTTATTAAAAATTCATTGCCGCTGAAAAATTATTATTCCAATTTTTTATTTTCTTGGCAACAGGAAAGGAAAATGGTTAAATTTTATCTGAAAAATTCCTATTGATTTTGTATGAAAAATAATTAAATTTTGAATTATTAAGGAAAATATTTGAATAAAATAAATAAAAATTAGCCTATGTTCATTCCACTCCTATAATCTATCTATATGCAAAGATTCAAAGACATTAATCCATCCGTTTTGAAGCCAAGTTCATTCCAATTTTTCGGACACACATTCACATTTATAATATATACTAGGATAAGGATAACTTTTTAGAGAAATTGGTCCAGCTCAACTATTTAATTGAACAAAAAATAAAAAATACATACAAAAATACTTACGATAATTGCAATGAACTTCAGTCCCTTTTATTAGAATAGTTCAAGTACACCAAACTGGCCTATTAGAATAAATAAATAAATAAATAAATAAAACATCTGTTTTTTGCATGTCAGCAATAAATAATTGTTTGAAGGTGTCCGGGACACAAAAATCTTCAAATTTTCTAAAGATAATTTATTGTATTAATTTTTTTCTGTTTAAAATGGCGTTTAAATCATGTTTCTAATTAAAAGAGAAAATATTATTAACTAATTGGAAAATATTTTTTTTTCCTGACTAGAGAATTGGGAAAGCTGAAGTATATCTTAATCTTTTTATGGGTTGAATTCCGCAAATTATTTTATTTTATTCGTTTTCTGATTGGTCCAAGATTAATGTCCAAAAATGGACTACTTCTGTTGCCACGATGACCAAAAAAAGTAATAAAAACTTTTTAAAAAATTATAATTTGAAAACAAATTGTGATAAAGCTTTCAAACAAATTTCATTAAAAAGTGCATGTTTTTTATCTACACAACAGTGAAAAAAATTTAAAATGTGCGATGTTTAGAAGTTTAAAAATTTGCAGTTCCGAAAATTGCAAAACTGAAATTTCATTTAAAATTTGTTTGTGATGGTTCAGGTATATGACTGTTTAATCCATGTTGTACGTAGTAGGAGGCATTCAGAAGTCAGTCTTATTAACTCCATCCAAAAATAAGCACATTTTAAACAATTAAAAATGTATATATATATAAACTAATGTTTTTTTATATCATTGGTCTAGGAATATTAATGTTTAATGCACGGCGTACGTAATAGATGGCCCATAATAATCATACTAAAAATGATGTTTATTATTAGTTATAATTTAAATATAAAATTTATTTATAAGTCTTTAAAATTTTAGTCTGAAAATATCATTTTCCAAATAGTTTTGTAATTTGTTAAATTACAATTTGGCTATTTTCTTAATTTTTTTTAATTTACTATTATTTTTTTTTGTGTTGTTCAATTTCAAATTCCAACTTTCAAATATAGGTTCTCGTGGAAACTACTTTTTATAAAGATGCGTTTTTCTTCATCATGCGTTTTTTTTTAAACCTTACTTGTATTTTAATTATTATAAATCAAGAACCGTTAAAGTTAAATTGTTCAAACATGGATAATGATAATGTCTTTTTCAGATGTTTAATATTGATTCAGAAAATCTGAAAAAATATTTGCTTTTGAAAGCATAATTTTTTTTTCTAGAGTTACGTCATTTTTCAAAAAAATTCTGCTTTAAATATTTTTTATTTTTGTATAAATAATTATTTTATAAATTACTGAATCAAAATTATAACCCATGTATTTCTGCTTATTTAAATGAAAACCAATTGAAATTCTACAAATAATATTTTGAGATATAACGATTTTAAATTACCCCACATTCTTAATAAATTTAAAATTTTAATTTCTAAAACCATTTATGATAAATTTTATCATGAGATTTTGCTTACAAATATAGTGCTTGATATGGTTAACCATAACAAAATTTTCAAAATTTTTGATTTAATAAATAAAAATTAGTTTAAAATGTGTCGCAGACTCCCTTAAAGTAGTTCTTATATCCAAATGATAAAAAAACAGTATGTCTTCTGACACATTTTTTGACATTTTTAAATCGAAAGAAGTAAAATTAGTAGGCCTGACTTCTGAAGCGATTTGTAAAAGAGATGATTTTTCATTTTTTTTATATACAGTTATGAGCAAAATAATCAAAACGAATTATAAACAATTTTGGTCACAGGACGATTGTTTTTTCTCCTCTTTACATATCTTTTTCTAATTTCCCCACACGGATAATCAGTTCAAAACGCCCATTTTGACAGCATTTCCTGAAAGATCTTCTGCTTTTAGCAAATAAAAGGGAATCGTTTTTCCACTACATAGTTTATGAATTAGAAATGCCTGCAAATTTTTTTGTATTTTTTATCAAATGTAAATAACAAGAAAACAAAAAATCTTTTTTCCCAGAATGAAGTGTCACCTGCGCTTGTAAAAACATACATACATGTATATAAATATTGATAAAACAAAACATATTTCAGTTTTAAGACTTAAAACTCACACTTTTGTTTCCTATAAAATAACGTCATTTTCATAAGCTAAAAAATTCCACATATACAATGCAGTCTTTAATAACAACTAGAGTAAAATATGCATATGACATCACTATCGCTGAATTATACACAAAACCGATGTTTTTATTGAGGAAAAACTCGACAAAAACCGGCTATTTAATTATTCACAGGCTTTCTTTTGTTTGTAACATTAATCTAGATACCTAAAATTAAGTATAGTTTATAAAAGCTCTATGTTTTATCAGAAATCATTCATTTAAATATATTTTTAAACAGCACGTATTTTAATTGCCTTTTTTTCCTTGTGTTATGTGGAAATGGCAACAAAAAGATGTAATTACCCCTACGTCACGCCGCACATTTGCAAAAAATTCGCCTAAAAAAAAGAATAACTCTCCTCGGAAAAACTCTATACCTGTCTGTCTATTTATTTATTCATTCATTCACACTTCAGCTGCTGATATCTCGAAAAGAGTCGATTCAGACGGATAGTTTCACTGCACTTTCTAACGTACATGACGCGATCTTTCTTATGATACCCCACTTGTCCAAATCCACAACTTACACATGGGAAGGTTCCTTAGTAAGATGCGCATCAACTTTAAAGCATTAGGAATAATACAGCATCATGCAACATTATGCAAAGCGTAAAATGCGTTGTAGATTTCAGATCTGACGTGACAATGATAAACAATAATTTTTATAAGGTTTTGAAAAGACCGTAATTTAAGTAAAAATTATGTAAAATTGACAGAAATTAGTGGTGAGGGAGTAATTGATCCCTGCTGTTTTTTTTTTTTCAGTATTCACATAAAAATTTATGATATTAGCTTACATTGCGATATTTACATTTTACACGATTAACAATACGAAATGCTTCTCGGGGTTAGTTGTGCTGCAAACGAATTATCACCATTGATCATAACACAACGGAATTGTTTTGAGTACCCCTGTACACGAAATATTACTGCCACACATTACACCGAACATGCCATGGTAAACCTCAATACCGTATATGAATTAATTGGCAGTTCGAGTATATTTATGCAAGTGAAAGCACGGACAGACAAACAGATGGCCAGACAAGCCGAATTCGCAAACACATTCAACATTGTCGAAAAGGACTTCTCTATATAAGTTTTAAGTTAGTAATCCTAATCCTATTGCACTTCTATATAATCTGTCCTCCACACTTATTGCTTTACGGGAAAAAATAATAGTTTTTAAGTTTAATAATAACATCACAGAATAATAGTTGTTTTTCAGTCTGAAGTGCAAGAACATAAGAATGATTTTAACGGTAAAAAAAAATTAAAATAACAAAACAAAAAAGAAAAGTCATGCGTTAAGCATAGATTATGAAACACTTTCCAACACTTCCTGAAATCTTTAACAAAACTTCGTCGTTCTGAGAAGTAAGTTAAGTAAGTTAACTAGCGCAGCATTTTAGAAAACGGATCAAACATGCCAAATATGTATTCCAATACTTTTGAAAGCACTATATTTGATCTGTATGTTTATATCTATTTACTATGTGGAACCCGTCGAAATTCTACGAAAGAAAATCTTTAAGAAAGAACTGTTTCATTGAATAATAATAAATCTACAAAATTAGTTACAGTAAAAAATACATCATACATGGTTCAGTCTAACTCCCAAACAAATATTATTTTAAGCTAAAATTAACAAAATGCTTTAAAACCGAATTATCCAAATTATTAAACAAAATACAACCGAAATTCACCAGATTTTATAACAGACGATACTTTTGAAATAGTAAAAGCATTTTTTTTTTTTAATTTTAAGAGAAAATGGAGTGATTCTATTGCCACAATGACAAAATTGCTACTAAAAAATAAAAAAGTAATAATATCTCAAAAATAAATTTACATACAGATTCCAAAAAAATTGCATTTAAAAGTACGTTTTTTTCTCTATACGACGAGTAAAAGTTTAAAATGTGCAATGTTTAGAAATGTAAAATTTGCAGTAGCAAAAATTGCAAAACTAAAATTGCAGGGGAAAGTGTTGCCATTCGCAAAATGACGTATGCGTTACGCACACATACGTATGGCTTTTATAATATAGATATATCTATATTATAAAGACCAAACGTATCTGTGCGTAACGAATACGTCATTTTGCGAATGGCAACACTTTAAAATTTGAAATGAAATTTAAGCTTTGCATTTTTTTTCTTTTGCAAATTTTTAGACTTCTAAGTACCGTACATTTTCAATTTTTATACCATCGTATAGGGAAAAAGTTACTTTTTAATGCGATTTGTTTGGAAGCTGTATCTTTATTTGTTTTTGAGTTATTAAGTTTTTCGTAGTTTTTTTATACAGTTTTTGAATTGTGGCAATAGACATAATTAAATTATTAAAATGAAAATGCAAAAAGCAAATTAATGTATCTTTTTTGTTGCCATTTTTTTTTAGAAAAAGTGAGAAAAATCGTTTTAGTTAGTTTTTATTTATTACTTAAATTATTTTTAGTTTATTAAAAACTTTCATTAAACTCGATACAACACTTTCTTTTTATACTCTGACGTCACAGGAATGTTGTATATCGAATTTATTGCATGCAGGTTATTTTAGAAATTTTCATTTACACTTAAAAGAATATAAATAAATTAGTATCTGTTAAGAGCTAATAGCAATCGAGATTTCAAGTTTTGAATTAAAATGATTTTGAAATAATCAAATTAAAAAACCATTTTTTTTTAAAACATGAACACGGATAAGAAAGGTGCATATGTAAATTTTGAAATGGTAAAAATAATTACGGATTTAGATGTCATGGGGCAAAAAATTCTATGATTGAGTCAAAGTGGAGTACATTTTGCTATTTTACATTTTGGAATACCGTGCATAAGAGCCGTAATTGATAACTTAATAATAATACAAAATCTTTATTATATTTTACTGTTTACATATCGATTAAGTTTAATTTTAATAATTTCTACAGCTGAGTTTTATAGAAATAGTATTTCGTTAACTTTAGGTTAAATATCATTTGTTTAAAAGTTAGACTTACGAACATAAGGTGTATTTTTTGTGACTAATTAAGTATATTTATTATAAATCAATGAAACAGCTCCTTCTTAAACATTTTCTTTCGTCGAATTTCGACGGGTTCTACCTTGTACTATGTAATGGGAAAATTTAGTTTAGCAAGAAAACACATAACAGAATGAAATATTTCTTTCAACATTTTATACTTAATAGATAGAAATGTAGTTGAATACATCGCAGATGTTGAACTAATGCTTTTATTTCCAACCATTAATTATCTTGAATTTAATTCAAACTAAAACACTTTTAAAAGTACTACTACTGGAATCACATTTTCATAAAGTATCATCCCTATATGGCCATGTATCCAGTTCCTCGCGAGGACTTGTATATAATTTTATCTATAATCTACAAACATTTCCTAGTAAACTAAATTCAGTTCATCGTACGCATTTACACGATACATAACTCATTAAAAAAGCATCTTTAAATAATTTAGGCTTATAAACTTTACGAATTCTTTGGTGTAGCCTTGTATATTAACTAAAGTATTTATACACACTGTATAGTATGCATAAATATAATGAAACATAAAAATGCATATCGTAATTAAAAAATCCATTTCCTGATATCATCGCTAATATATATTATTTCGGAGAGAATATACTATCAGAAATCTTTCGTGCGTATATGTTATGCACTTCTTAATATACGTGAAATAACTTATAGTGACGTATATCAGTTTAATTATATATGAAATAGTTTAATGTACTAAAAATACGCCACAAACAATTCCCTCCTATATTATTAAAGCTATCGTTCAGTTAAAAAAAAAGATGCTCATGCTCAATAGATGGCGCGGACTTTCACACTTCTCGACGGGGGGTGGAGCGATAATTTTCATGTTTTGGTAATCCTACTTTTTTGTTAACTACAAATTTTTTATATATGACCCCTTATATTTCCCTTGTAGTGCAGGAGAAAAGGGGTGGGCTCGGCTGATCTTTATCTGGTGCGAAGAAGGGATCTTCATGTTCAAACTGATTATAGCGAGTTTATTTTTTCTTAGGATCTGCATGGCAGATTCGAATGCAATAGTCATATTGTCACTGTATAGTTCTGAAAGCAGTCTTTTGCAATTTACCTTTGTTTACCTACAAAGACATAATTTTAAAACACATTTTTTAATCGTTATAGATCCTAATTATGATATTTTTTATAGTTACTTTAATTTTTTTTTTCTAAACTATATTAATTTCTTTAATGTATTGCATTGTTTGAGGACATATAGATTTAAATATGATGTAAAATTACTGTATATGATACAGCAATCGAAAAAAAAAAATAGTATATACCATTCAATTGTAATCTCTGTTATTTATGTAAGCAGGGCCGGCGCTAGACATTTTGCCGCCTGAGGCGAGCTTTATTTTGCCGCCCCTATGATATTATTTTTTTTCTTTTTACCACTACTCAAACTTTTTTAAAAATAAGTAAATTAGTATAATAACTATAATTTATTTACATACATATAAAATGCATTATAAAATATATTTATATTTAACGAATTTAAAATAATTAAACTGCTTTATTTATTTTATTTTATTTTTGCATATTTTTAAAAATAACAACAGCTACTTAGAAATTAAATTAATAAATAATATTATACTAGTATATAAAAAAAGGCCAGAAAGTCTCATGTAAAGAATAACAGTAATACTTCAAAATCTCTTTTACCTTGTTTTTCATTTCGAAAAATCAAGCACGTTATGGATATTAGAAAAAAAAATTGTTACAATAGGTAAAGAGTGTTTTAAAAAAAAATATATTACTGAGACAAAATATGTTAAACATTTAAAATAAATCACATTGCGTATAATATTTGTGTATGAATTTAAAACAGAAAAAGAAAAATAATTATTTAGTATAACAAGTTATTTATCTTTTGAAAATTGTATAACACAAAATCGCATATTGATAATATTAATAAGAAAACAGCTACTAAAAATAAGACAAAAGTTTAGAGAAGAGAGTAATTTCTCTTGATTTAGCTTCGACGAAATCACACATTATTATGTCAAAATTAATATTATAAAATGAAAAAATATAAATAAATAAATAAATTTAGCGCAAACTTCGCAATATATTATTGATATTAAATAGAAAAATGTTGATAGACAGAGAAAATTACCTAATTATTTCAAATGAAACACTAACAATTAAAACAATAAAAATATTATTTTCAAACACACAACTATCAACAATGAAATATTTAATTCAATAATAAATTCACCTTGATTCTTTTTTTTTTCTATGCATTCTTTTTACTATGCATATTAAAACTATTTAAATATGCGTTAAAATTTTATTTTGAAACTGCAATGCATTTTATAAATAAGTTACACATGTTTTATGTTCATATTTTATATTATGCATATGTATGATGGGTAAGTATTACGGTGGCCTCCAACGACTAGTTTACTTACCCATCATACGTAGTATAGGGTAAGTTTTGCAATCGTTTTGAAAATCTAAAAATTTTTTGACGGATTTACACGTTTTCGACACTGGAGATTTCGAAAAACATATTTTTAGAAAAAAAATTTACCGTCCGTCTGTCCATCTGCCTGTAAACGCTCTATCTCCCGAACGAATTGAGATAGAGACTTGAAATTTTGTATGTACTTAATATGTAAATATGGGACGAAGCCTATTTAATATCAGTAACCTCGATTATCCGGAACTGTTTTTTTCGGACTCTCGAAAAATTCGTTCTGATGAAAGGTATATAAAAATTTTCGAAATTTTTTATTTTAAGGAATGACCGTAAAAGGCAATAAAATAACACAAATTTTACATAAAAAACGAAGTTAATCGAATTATTAGTTGCCGAGATATCTGTAATCCTGTTTTCCGCATTCTTTGACTTTTTACGACCCTGTATTTCATTCAACTTTCAATGAAAAGATATATTTTAATTGGTAATGAGATGCTTAATCCGACGCAATAAACTGTTAGTTGATAAAATTATTATTTTTGGAGTTATAAGGATGTTTCTTTTTCGTAATTCAGTACTAGAGTAGTTAGGCGTGTTGTATAATTTATCAAAAGAGATTCATCAGCAACTCATTAATACCACATTACTATGAACAATAAAAATATAAATACACGTTTAAATTTTGTTTTGGAGTTGCAATCCATTTTATAAATAGTTTTAAAATGTATTATTTTCATATATTATATATGCATATATATGATGGGCAAGTATTACGGTGGTCCCCAACGACTAGTTTTAACATGCGAACAAATTGCGACAGTTGTACAGTTTTCGGTACTGAAAATTGTAAACTTCTAAGCATCGCACATTTTCCTTTTTTACACTGTCGTATAGGAAGAAAATCTACTTTTAAATTTCTTTGAAATCTGTATCTCAATTTGTTTTTTAGTTTTTAATACTTTTTTGTCATTGTGGCAATAGAAGTACGTCACATAAGTCACAGATATATCTATTTTTCTCCAAAAACAACAGCCATTTTCTAAAAGATAGAAAAGGGAAAAAATTAGTTAAATATCTATATAAAAAATCTATTTAAAATATTCACATTTTTGATCTCAATCGTTCATGGACCCCTTACCAGCAACCCGTGTGTTGAATTTCGTAGCCCTGAACGCTGTGGTTTCCGAATTTTTAATGTTAAGCGCACAGATTTGAATAGTATAGATCAGTAATTAATTAATGCATAAGCGAATTTGTAAAAAAAAAAAAAAAAAAAAAAAAATGTAAAATTATTATAGAAATGATGTGATCTAGCATTCATTAATTCGTTTAATTGTCTTTTGAGTATACGTCAGTTCCCTGGGAGTTTTTCATCTGAAAAACTGCCAGGGGACTGATACCAGGGGACTGACGTATTCACTATAAAACACAAAAAATCTACTTATTGGAACCAAGTACCATATTATACTGTTTTATTATTAAATATAGCAATAAAAAGATGTTAAATTAAGCACACATCAATAATAATTATTTATAAATTATTAAATTATTACTTACCAGGGGACTGATAAATTGAGTGTTTGCAATCTGTTTGTCGGCACAAGAATGGCAACAAACATTAAATAAAAATGGCTGATGGATAAATATCATTAGTCACTGCCATCTTTATATTATAAATAAATATGAAAAAGACAATTCAGTTATCAACAATGGATAATATCAGAAATTTTTGGAATTTAACATGCGCCAGGGGACTGATGCGCAAAGTAGGGGTACACATCGAAATATTTAAAAAAAAAAAAATAAATAAATAAAATAAAATAAAATTTTTGTTGTTTACCAAAAATTTAGCCTTGGGAAATTTTGTTGCCAAATAATATGCCACGACAATGGGTATTGAAATATTAAAAAAAAGAAAAAGAAAAAGAAAAAAAAAAAAAAAACTTTTGTTGTTTACACAAAATTTAGCTTTGAGAAATTTTATTAGAAAACTTGGTTTTTCCAGCTTGACCTTGACATTATTATAAACAATTGAAAAAGAAATCTTCTACCCGATTTTTGGAGATGTAAAATGTTTATTTTCCCTGGACTGCATACAACAACCGTAAAATCTTTGAAAATGAAATCTCTATATACGGATTCAGGGATGATGCCAAAATGCATGTTTTGCATGGGTGCAACAAAGGAAGTTTTTGGTCCTGAAACATATAATTTACTACTACCAATATATAAAGTATTCTTTTAAACAAGGCTGTGGCAACAAGTTTCGAGATATTAAGAAAAAAAAGAAAAAAAGAAAGAAAGAAAGGTACTTTTTGGGGGAGAGGGGAGAGGTTGGCCATCAAAAATTTTCCTCAAGAATTTACTGGAAAAAAAATTTCCCATGTTAGTATCAATATAAATAAGTAAAAAAGTAAACTCTTCTGCCGTTTTTTTTTTTTTTTTTTTTTTTTTTTTTTTTTTTTTTTTTTTCTTTTAAAGATAGCCGCATTTTTATGGTATAAATTCCCCTTTGACAGAAAAGTCTGCCAAAGTTAGTGTTTTGAACTGAATTTCAAGACGCAACAGCGCCGGAGAGGAATAAACTGCCGCCCTGAGACAAAAATTTCGTGTAACTCAAGATATAATTTATATATTGGAAAATGAAAAAAAAAAAAAAAAAAAAAGAAAAAGAAAAAAAAAGAAAAAGGAAAATGAAAAAAGAAAAAAAAATCCGATTACACAGTAGCTTAATAATCATCCCTGCAAGTATCATGCTTTTAAGTTTAAAAATGAGCAAGGAATTTTCACGTTAGATTGTTTTTCTTTTGAGAATGAATTTTATATTTGTCTACAGAATTAAGAAAGGTTATTTACAAAGCCTAAAAACTAACAATAATAATAATAGTAGGCAGCAATATATTTTTGCTAATTTTATATACTTTGTATTATAAAATTAACTTATAGCAAGTATAATTTTCCCTCATTGAATTTAAATTTAGTTTAAAAAAGTCATTTACAGTTAAAAAGTAAAAATTTATCATTTTTTATGCTAGAAGTGTTGCAATTATCTTATGATTTAATATCTAATATTATTATTTTTTCATTTTTTTTCCAAGAGAAATTTTATGACACAAATGTCAACGTGCATAACCATTTTGCTAAAATGTAGAACAATGAATTTCACATTTGTCTACAGAATTAATAAAGTTGTTTACAAAGCCTAAAAATTAACAACAACAATAATAATAATTAATAATAATAATAATAACATAATCAAAATCAAGAAAATGTATTTTTTCTTTTAAATTTGTACTTGCAAAGGCTTTAATTTTTTTTAAAGTTCAATGTTTAGAAATAAATTATTATATTTCTATGTAGAGGGTAAAATTTATATTAAAATAACCCGTATTTTATTTTTAAATACTTAATTTTCATAACTTAATTTTCAAATGTCTCTTGTCTTCTTTTTTCTTTTTTTTTATATTGGGTGCACACCAATTTTATTTTTAATCCGCTTGCATCCTAAATAAACATTAATGTTTAGTTGAATACCGCATTTTCAGCACAAAATTAAACCAATGTCAAAAATCACTTTCCATGCATTTCCTTGCTGATTTCATAATTCAATTAATGCAATCAATTCAATTTTTGCAATGCAATCCATTGATTCAAAATACGAAAAGAATCATTCAAAGTTTAATTAACTTATTAATCCTTTTAAAAAGTTTAACTTTTCGTACAAAATTTGATCCATTGAACTGAAAAACGACTAAATAAATATACTGAAAACCTCGACTTTTTTTATCTCTCACAAGTTACTAGAATTACACTAAACTTTACTGTAGGAAAACCATTCTACGCTTATCAGCTAGAGGGAGGGAGAAATAGGGTGGGAGTAGTCCCCCCCTTGATGGGAAGAGTAAGGAACCATCTCTACCTCTCTCTTGCAAAACGTCAATCATGGGGTTTGCCGGAATAAGCAAAATTTTGCGTCATTTCTTGTACGGCTTGTCCAAATAAAAGAGCTTTTTTTAAAAACAAAAGGACTTTTTGAACAATATTTTATATAATAAGGTATAAAATATATCCCTTATTGAATTTATTAAAAAATTAATGATAATATATAAAAAAGTAAATACATAAAAACGATAAAACAATCCTTTTTTAATCCATACGGAAAACCTAATAGAACCCGTATCTCCACCTGTTGGTGTCTATTGGAAACATGGAAAAAAATTTTAATTTAAATTTTAAAAAAAAGCGGTGATATATTTTATCCAAAAAATTATACCACTTTTAAGAAACGAGTCTTATCTTTTACCAAAAAAAATTTTAAATCAATCACTGCAATAGCAAATGCGTTATAGTGATTTTTAGAATGTATCATAAGCAGTATATGAGAAGGTAATACTGATGGTTACCCTTAAGTAATGGGATTCTTTTCTGTGGCCCTGTAAATAAATTATAACTATTCTTTTCCACCGCGTATTCTAAAGAATGCATATTTTAGTGCACTTCGTTAATACATATCAATTTTATTATGTATGAAAGTCTGCAACATCTTTACAATTTATTTTTAACATTTTTTTCTCATTGTCCATCCTGTAATTGTAAACGTTTGACTGCTCCTGTAATTGAATCAAACACGCTACAAACTTTATTTGAAATAGGCTTTGTGATATTTCAACCGTTAATAACATCCAAAGCTCCAGGGGATTCAGAGTATATTTACGTGAGTTAGAACGCGGATAGTTAGACAGACCAACCAAAGTCTTATGACTTTCTTAGTTAGTCTTAGTTTTTAAACTTAGTCTTAGTCTTCCTTACTTAGTCTTAGTCTTTCAACTTTGTTAGAAAATTTTAAGAAAAGTAAATAACGATATGTAGGTAATAAATAACAGTCATAAGAGGGGAAATGTACAGGCAATCGTTAAAACGGTCATTATTTGTGATTTTAGATGGAATTAAAAAAAAAAACTTTCATGTAAAAGTAAGAAGCGATAAGCTTTCTTAAAGATCGGTAAATGTACTTTAAATGAATAATATTCTTGAACGAATATATGATATCATATTATTAAGAACAAACATAATACTTGTTGTAATTTATGAAACTTTCAGATTCGTGATTATAACAAAACATGTACTTAAATCATAAAAATAATGCCTAAAATTTTTCAAATGATTATAAGTAGCTTGAATAAGCATATCTTTTCAAATTTTGATGATTAATATATTTGAATTAAAGCAGTAGAAAAAGAAAGTTGAAAAAAAATAATAATTTTTACCTTGAATTGGAGCTTTGATAATGATAGATCTGGATCAACCTGAAATAAAAACGTAAGACGCTAGTACTTAAAAAAAATTAGAATTTTATCAAATGCTATAAACAATCACGTAATAGAAACAGACTGATAAATTCTGAAACGCATAAAAATTAATTCCCTTTTCTGAAAAATATGCTTATCAATAACTGATCGTAAAAAAGTAACTTTGAACTGTTGAAGTGAAGATAATGATTTATGATATCACGAATCCGGCTCTAAAAAATTGCACACCTCGATTGCAAGTTCAGATAACTGCATACAAAACTAGTCCACTTGAAATTTTGTATGAAGGTATATCCTGACAAGGCGCTTCCCTGATTAGTTTTTGGATTTCATTCGATATGTATAAGAGGGGGAACGGGAGGCTCATGCCCCTCCCCTTAGTTGATATAAATGAGATTTTCATGCAGAATTAAGTTTTCGTTCAAAATTTAGATTAGGATCATTCTGATGAGGCAATTCCGTGACTGTTATTAGGTGTTCATTGAATAAGTATAAATAGGGGGAACAGGGGTTCTAATGCCCCCTCCCCTTAATTTATATAAATGGGTTTTTCAAGCAGAATTTTCAGGTTTCGTTCAAATCTCTGAATAGTTTTGGAAGTTTAATGGTTAAGTATAAAAGAGGGGGATAACTCCTTTTAAATTATATAAATGCTAAATGGGTTTTTATTAAGAATTATCTCATTTGCTCTGAATTTTGGATATAGATTTTTTATATGATAAAGCATGTCTTTGATAGTATAGGAGGTTCAATGATTAAATATAAAAAAAGAGGAAAGGGGAGAGCTGTTTCCCCTTCTTAATTTTTTTTCGAACAGAATTAACCCTTGAAAATATAAGGCTTTAATGTACAATTAGTATTTGTAGCCTGTGAGCTGAATGCCATCAGTTTAACTGGGAGTATTCTTTATTACTGTCTGTAAATATTCAATAACTTTAGCATAAAGGTGATTTTCTTTAAGTAGGTTTTATTTTATTTCATATTTTCCAATTCTTCGGATAATCCGGATTTTCGATAATCGGATTGGGTCTGGCCCCAATTAATCTGAATTATCGGGGTTTTATTGTATGCCGAAATTATGTTATATACCGACATTGTTATATACGACAAAGGTATACCGACCTAAAGGTATAACTTTGCTTTTAATACATAATTTCACTCTTTTAAGGAAGGTTTACAGTTTGTTCCATAAAGTGTAATTTAAATTATAACAGAATTATAATATTTAAAAATTAATATTATGATTCTAATACGATAAGAGAAATTTGTACAAATACGATATTGTTTTATGAGTGGGGCTCGACAAAAACCAACCAAATAACCAACCAAATCATAAAGGCATAAACACTGGAAAATGCCCTGGTCATAAAAAATATCCAATCAAATCGATGACTGAAATTAAATGCAGAGTGTGGGATTTAATAACGCATTAGTGAATGGCAACATGGAATTCAGAAATTTGACCGTGGATTTGAATTTCAGAAGATTTCGTAAAGGTCTTATTTTAATCAATTTGTTAACACGAATTGCTAACTTAAATGATATCAGAGGAAAAAAATCAGAAGAATAAAAAAGTCAAACTTTGGGTATTCCATATTTCAGAATTAAATAATTTTACAATGATTTAGTGATTTTCAAAATAGCTTTATATTTCCATAAAAATTGATAACAAGCTTAAAAAAGATAACATGCTGTTTTGTACCAAAAACAGTGTTACAAATAAAAAGAGAAAAACTTGATTGAACCAAAAATGATATCGATATCAAATGGCAACCTCCTCTCAACCTAGAAATACCTTACGAGATCATATACCAGCCCCCTCCCCCCTAGAATGAAAACGTTATATTTGAAGAACCCCTTAATGATACTGAAAGGAAACACAATAAATTACAGTTCAATTAATTTCTATTTTTTAAAATTTATAGCAATTTTTATGTAAATTACGACTTACTTCAGATTTAAATCTATTTAATAAGAATATTTATTTTCTTATATTAAACTTAACAACATTAAATTTGCGCAATCCCTTAACAGTACTGAAAGAAACCGCAATAAATTACAGTTCAATTTATTTATATTTTTTAAATTTATAGCAATTTTTATATAAATTACGGCATAGTTCAGATTTAAATCTATTTAATAAAAATATTTAATTTTTTATATTAAAATTAACAACTTATATTGCACAAATTTATATTAAATTTGTGCAATCCCTTAATAGTAATGAAGAAAAACCACAATAAATTACAGTTCAATCTATTTATATTCTTTAAATTTATAGCAATTTTTATGTAAAATACGGCATAGTTCAGATTTAAATCTATTTAATAAAAATTTTTAATTTTTTATATTAAAATTAGCAACATTAAATTTGCACAATCCCTTAATAGTACTGAAAGAAACCACAATAAATTACAGTTCAATTTATTTATATTTTTTAAATTTATAGCAATTTTTATGTAAATTGCGGAATAGTTCAAAATTAAACCTATTTAATAAAAATGTTTAATTTTTTATATTAAATTTAACAACATTAAATTTCTGCAATCCCTTAATAGTACTGAAAAAAAACCACGATAAATTACAATTCAATCTATTCATTTTCTTTAAACTTATAGCAATTTTTTATGTAAATTACGGCATAGTTCAGAATTAAATCTATTTAATAAGAATATTTAATTTTTATATTAAAATCAACACCATTAAATTTGCGCAATCCCTTAATAGTACTGAAAGAAACCGCAATAAATAACAGATCAATTAATTTCCATTTTTTAAATTAATAGCAACTTTTATGTATTATATTACGACATAGTTCAGATTTAAATCTATTTTAAGGGAATATTTAACTTTTTATATAAAAATTAACATCAAACAGATAAACAAAAAACACTAAATTATGCACCAGACATCATATATATTAAAACATTAGACTACAAAGAGCAACTCAAATTCGCATGCGTGAAATTGAACTTATTAGCCCTTCCAATCAGAGGAATGTCGAAGCAAGTTTGGTTAGCAGAGTGGTTTAAGCCACGGGTTTATAACTCTTATCTTTTTTAGAGTACTAGGGTTCGATCCCAACGCTCCGCAATATATATATATATATATATATATATTAATAATAATACATTTTACTACGAGGGGAAGTTATATGATTTTTATTCTTTTTTATTTTTATTATTGTGATGCTTTATAATTAAATAAAAATTAATACTCAACAATGATTTTTTAAGTAAGAATTTTATTTTAAAAATATTTAGTAATTAAAACATAGCAATTATTAGATATAAGCAGCCAATTTCCAATTCAGGGCTTTAGATATACATTTGTAAGAATAAAATTTTTGAAAATCCTTACAAATTACATTCTTAAAAAAATAAATAAACAACCATAAATACAACACACACAAATAAAAATTGTAAAAATGTCATCAAATTTAATTTAACATCTAGCAATATTTTTAAAAATGTATTCTAATTTTCTAAAAAAATGTAACTATTTAAATATTATTTTGTGGGTAGGTAATATCAGCAATTTTCCACATTCCTGTCATGTGCGTGGAAGCTTAGAAAAAGTAATCCATTTGTTAACTGTAATACATGTGAATTATATAAATAAATAAATGTTATACATCATTTAGACCATATATTAAATGATTTTTAACTAAATCCCTGAGTGCCGTTATGAAGTAATATCTGAATCTTTAAAATTGTGAAGTATGATAAAATATTTTAGAAATAGTTTAGCAATTTTAACTTAAAATATTTAAGCTAAAGTATTTTTCATTTAATTATCTTTTAAATAATTAAACTAATCTACAACTTTTGTTATATTTCGTATGATTATTACAAGGAAGATCATATAAGGTTCATATTAATTGTTTTCTGGCGGTTAAAATTAAGAAGAGAAAACAGGGGGAAAGAAAAATAGTCATGTAAGACTTAAAATTGAACTACTTTGTGATACCCATGGTTTAATAATTAAATAATGCATGAAAAGTTATGAAAAATTCAAATAATACAAATATATTATAAATAGTTACTTGGTAGCATGAAATTTTAAGTTTCATGATTTAAAATGACACTGATAAAAACTTTTCAATATGATTTTAAAAATTAGAAAATACTGATTATTGTTATCTTTTTAAAACGCTGAGAAAATTAAAAAAAAAATAAATATCAGTTCAATTAATTTTAGTTATCCTTCTGCTAAAAAGCAAGCGCTGTTAAGACTCTTAAAATTCTGTTTAAATTCTTTCAGATGATTACTTGAGTAGATTAATCTGACAGAACCATCAAACACTTTGAATCTGTTGGAATGACATAGATAACATTAAAAAAAATCAAGTTTTCAAAATTTTATTTACAGGTTCTGATTAATCTTTTAACATGTTTATCGTCAAATCTTGACGGGTACCATCTAGTCGATTATTTTTATATTAGGATAGTTTCAGTTTCATAACTGGTTCAAACAGGTTCTGAAAGTTAAAGTTTAAAAAAAAAAATCTAACACCAAAATCGAAAAAGTAAAAACTAGGCCGGGTGTGGATCGTCCTCAGCTATCCTATGCAAAGAAAATCCCGTCAAAATATTAAAATTTGAGCGAGATATTTGAAAAGAACACCCCCATAGACTTTACATTATCACCCGGGTCTTTTTCAAGCAGTAATGTGGCGTCTTAATCATTTTCTATCATAAAACAGAATTATACACGAGATTTTCGTGTAGCTCTGTATTTGATCGATAGAACAAATAAATACTAAGTAATATCCTCAACATCGAGTTACGCCGAGTGATTATGAATTATTTGGAAATTATTTTTTAAATTAAAAAATACATACCAAATTGTAAACTCACTTCCAACTATTGTTGCACAAGTATACTTCTAAAAGCAGTTCCGATTCCCTGTAAAAAAATGACAAGTGTTTAATAAAATATCATATAATAAGCATTTTATAGTAATGTAATTTAAACATATTTGGAATAGCGTAAGAACATTAAATTAAAATATACTGCAAACGATTTTTCTTCGTTGACCGTAACATAACGAAATTTTTTTAGAGGCCCTGTAAACGAAATATTAATTACACATGTACTTGTTTTTCAGTACTGGACATGTTATGGTAAACGTCAATGACAAATATGAATTAAATGACAGTCCGAGTTCATTCATCAGAATTAGACAGTTAACAGACATTCAAACCAGATTCATGAACATTTTTCAAATTTGTTGGAAAGAGCTGAAAAAAGGGAGTATTTTTTTTCACCAATCGTGTAAAAATTCATTCGCATTTTACTTGCATGTGAATTTGTTGCTGTTTAGAAGTTTTGTCGCGATTACATTCGTTCGCATTATAATTTTTTCGCTACATAATCTTTAAATTACTAATGCCAACTACACTACACTTATTTATTCTGTTGTGTGTAGTTACTGTTGTATAAGTAAACAACAAGAAAAGAAAATTAATACTTCAAGCAGAGATTTCCACTACATTTAGAATAACGGAACAAAACTGCACAGTTTAGTAAGTCTACTTCCATCCTTTAAAAACGTTCAACACATTTCAAAATTTAATGTCAGCTGTTCCCATCTACAATCGAAAAATTATACTAATTTTTTCAACTGTATATGACTGTATCCCTGTAACTTATCCCTGTATATGACAGAGATATATTTCTATTGACTATATGCATGCCAAAATTTAGTTCACTTAAGAAATACATGCATACTTTAGTTGCAAATTCTCTTAAAGCTAACTAGGCGAATTTCACGTGAATTCTACATAACTCATAAATAACTATTAAAATAGAAAAACTAGTCGTTAGGGGCAACCGTAATACTTACTCATCATGGATAGGCATAATATAATATAGGAAAATAGAACACGTGTAAACTATTTATAAAATGCACTGCAGTTCCACAAATAAAATTTAAACGTACATTTAAATGTTTTTAATATACAGAGTAATGCTGTATTAATGAATTGCTGATGAACTCACTTCGACAAATTATATAAAACTCCAAACTACTCAAGTAGTACCGAATTGCGTAAAAGAAACATCCTTACAGCTCCAAAAATAATAATCATATTAACTAACAGTTTACTGCGTCGGATTAAACGTCTCATTTTCAAACAAAATTTATCTTTGAATTAAAATTTGAATCAAATACAGGGTCACGAAAAATCGAAGATGTGAAAAACAGAATTACAACTATCTCAACAACTAATTAGCCGATCGACTTTATTCTTTATGCAAAATTTATGTCTTTTTATCGCCTTTTATATTCATTTCCTAAAATTTAAAAAAATCGAAAATTTTTATGTACCTTTCATCCGAAAGAATATTTCGAATGTCCAAAAAAAAAAAAAATTGTTCCGGATAATCGAGGTTACTAATATTAAATAGACTTCGTCCCCTTTTTACATATTACGTATATACTAAATTTCAAGTCTTTATCTATATTTGTTCGGAAGATAAAGTGTTTACAGACACACAGACAGACGGACGACAATTTTTTTTTAAATAGATTTTTCGGAATCTCCAGTGTCTGAAACATGTAAACAAGTCCAATTTTTTTTCAATTTTCAAAACAATTACAAGACTTATCCTGTACTGCATATGATGGGTAATTAAAAGTAGTTAAATCAAAATAGTTAAATTAAAAAATGCATGCTGAAATTGAAAACGCACTTAAAGTCATTACTATTCCGCGACATTACTGTTAACGATTTATTTTGTGTGTCCCTATAAATGCACCACAAATACTATGAATGCTTTATTTTATCGTAAATTTTTTATAGTGATAGAATTAGAGATTTATATGAATTTCAATGCATTTTAAGTAGCTTAATATCAATAGAATACTCCACAAACGATTTTTTTCCGTAGATCACAATATTATGGAATTCTTTTGGGTGGCCCTCTAAATGAACTATTAATCCCACATACTTCATATGTAATATCAAATATGCACAGGTGACCTTAAATAACATTTATAACTTATATGAAAATCTGAGCATAACACGAAGAGTCGGACCCAGAAACCGAATGCATAACCACTTTTCAAGTTTGTTGGAAAGTGTTAAAGAAAAGAAAGTTTTAATAATGCGATTCTCTTTTTTCAGACTAAAAAGCAGAGAAATTAAAATCAGTTTAGTTATAAATAAAAATGAATAACATTCTGCATAGCAATTATTAAACAGAAAATGTACATATAATTATAAGAATGGTCTTTTTTTTCCTTATTTACAAAACACAGGCAAAAAAAAAAAAAAAAAAAAAAAAAAAAAAAAAAAAAAAAACTAAATCAAAATTGAGAAGCGGTACAATACATTACTGATCGGCAGTGGTACTTAAATTGATGAAAATTACTGAAAGAAAACATTATATCATATTATAAGTACAAAACTTAGTTGTTGCAATTGATTAAGGTTTTATATTCCCGATTATTAAAAAAAGAAAACTCATGTATTTAAATTATAAAGCATGAAAATGTCTTTCCGCTTTTATTCAGTGGTATCTTTAAACTACAGTTTAATAAATAATCGTCAAAATAATCCTCAAAATTCCTCAAAATAATGTTGGGTTTCATTCAGTCCAAAAAGTAGAGAAATAAAAATCAACTTAATTATAACAAGTTGGAAATTGCACGTGAACTTAGCAAATGAGGTGCGTTCGTACGATAACGAAGTTTAAAAAATATTCAGATCTTGCTGATATAGTAGAGCGTACTCCGGATACAGAATAGCAGTCGAAATCTTTACGTTTCTCTAAATATGCAGGAAGTAATTTTTATTACACCTCAGCAACGTATATCTTATTCATAAAATGTGAAATAGTTGAATATAATTAAAACACGTACCAAACCATGTTTCCCCGTATAGCATTATATAGTGGAATACTTTTGTGTGGCCCTGTAATTTAATAATAAAAATTCTTTGCATCACAGATTGTACAGAATGCATATTTTAGTATATATTTCATAGATTCATGCCAATTCTATTATGTTCGAATGAATGTAACATCATTAAAATGCATTTGAAATTTTTTCCCCATTGACCGTAATGTAACGGAATCCTTTTGAATGTCCCTGTAATTGATCTATGCATCCGATTTTCATAACATTTGAAATGACTCGACAAAATTACGCAATAATTATATGTTTTAAATTTCAAACGATTAAAATGCATTTAAAACTTTTTTCCCTATTCACCGTAATGTAACGGAATCCTTTTGAATGTCCCTGTAATTGATCCATCCATCCGATTTTCATAAAATTTGAAATTACTCGACAAAATTATGTTATAATTATGTATTTTAAATTTCAAACGATTCGGTTGGGTAGTTTTTGCGTTGTTATATGCGGACGGACGGACAGACGGACAGACAGACGGACGGACGGACTGAGCGACAACAATAGGTGCTACGTATTTACATAATTACGAACGCACCTAAAAAGAAGTAAATGACATTCTATAAAAGCAATCATAAAACAGAAAATGTAAATAGAATCATACTAGCAAAAATCATGCTTTGTTTAGATTCGCGAAGCACTATTTCATTAGATAACTATTTGAAAGTAACATTATTTTTTAGGTGCGTTCGTAATTATATAATACATAGCACCTATAGTGGTCGTTCAGTCCGTCCGTCTGTCCGTCTGTCTGTCCGCATATAACAACGCAAAAACTACCCAACCGAATCGTTTGAAATTTAAAATACATAATTATTACATAATTTTGTCGAGTCATTTCAAATTTTATGAAACTCGGATGCATAGATCAATTACAGGGGCAATCAAAAGTATTCCATTACATTACGGTCAATGGGGAAAAAAATTTCAAATGCATTTTAATCGTTTGAAATTTAACATACGCAATTATTACATAATTCTGTCGAGTTATTTCAAATTTATTGATAATCGTGTGTATAGATCAATTACAGGGGCAATCAAAAGTATTCAATTACATTATGGTCAATGGGGAAAAAGTTTCAAATATATTCTATACGTATGAAATTTAAAATACATAATTATTAGATAATTTTGTCGAGTTATTTCAAATTTTATGAAAATCGGATGCATAGATCAATTACAGGGACAATCAAAAGTATTCCGTTACATTACGGTCAATGGGAAAAAAATGTTTCAAATGCATTTTAATCGTGTTACACTCATGCGAAGTTAATAAAATTTATATGCAACTATAAAGTACATATTATAATATACATCTTACATAATTTGTGGTGCAAAAACATTTGTTATTGATTTACAAGGCCACACAAAAGTATTCCATTACATAATGGTATAGCAAGAACATTGTTTGATGAGCATTTTAATTGTAATTCACTATTTACAATTTTATGAGATTGATATATGAAAGTAATATTTTAAAACTTCGTTACCGTACGAACACACCTAATTTGCTACGCTTCACGTGCAATTTCCAACTTGTTTATATTATTTTTGCCTCTTTATTAAGCATATACATTGTTTTATGTTTTGGTGTATTTTAATTTTAGTCGAATCCATAAATTGGATTAAATTAAAAATTAAATTCAACCAAATTTCAAAAATTATATTTAAACGGCAAACATATTAAAAGTAATACTAAGTACTTCTTAATAATAAATATATTTTACTTAGTTCAATATTCAGCCTTCGCATTTGAATAACACTTTATATAACGAATTAAAAAAATATTTTATTTGTTTACAATTCTTTTGTTCCCATTTTAGAAAAAAGAAATCAGAATATATATTTTTTTAAATGCTTGTATCGTTTGCGAAAATGATTTCACATAATAATAGTATATATATATAATATAGTAATATAGTCCATAGTAGAATAACATGTAAAATAAATTAATTAGAAAAATAATTTTTCTATTCGGTAAAAAAACAACATTGTGCAAATCCACAGAACATAATTTATTTTTAAGTTTAATTTCAAGGTAAAATACTAAGTAGTTTTTTTTTTTTTTTTTTAAGTGTACGGCAAAATGTAATTTGTGTAGCGTAATAGATGTTTCGCTTCGCTTATTCTAATAAATTATCACATATGTGCTTTTTTCACAGGGTAAAAAAGAGTACTACAAAAGTGAGAAATGGTAGAATACTTTAAAGATCGTTGGAGGTACTTTAACCCATTAACGCCCAGCGTCCTCTTTTGAGGACGGTTACAAAAACAGCAAGAAAGCGGTTTTCCCACCAGTAAAGAGGAAGATAAATATATGCCTTCTTTCACGAGACAGAATCCTCCATAAATTTAGATAAAAGTTAACTTGATTTTAAAAGTGGTGGGAAATACAAAATTTAAATTTTAGCGAAGAAAATAATTCGGGCGTTAATGGGTTAACCGATAAACATATTGAAAGAATCATGATATCATATTATTGACGCTTTCAGTTCCGATTTTTTTTCTTTTTCAGTTTTTGGAAAAAAATTACTTTTAGGTTTGTAATATTAACGCTAGTTATCCAAATAGATCAATTAGAGTTCAATATATATTTAGTTATCAGAATCATAAAAAATGTTGTTGTTTTGCGTGCTATCCAATTCATATTCATAGGATAATAGGCTAAAAAAGATTTTTTGGGGACATTTTAGAAAACATATTATTTTCTATTACCAGAACGTTTATCTGTTTTTTAAATTTTCTGATACTTTTTGCACTTTGTTACACATGATTCTTTCAGGAAAGTATTCTTGAATTTAAATTTAAACAGTGATATACATATATATATGTTTAAAATAAAACAATCGTAAACAGTTCAAAGAGAACTAAGCAAATATTTATTATTATTTAATTTGTATCATTATTATATGCCTAAATGTTAATAAAGTCGCATAGTAAAAGCATAAACACATACATAACGTGTAAACAGTCACAAAAATATTTGTCAAAACAAAATATTACATAATTAAAAGACAAGTTTTATTAATGGTACACTAGACTCAAAAGTATTAATAAGTACGCATTTGTAATTCATTAAACTTTCAGATTCCTTATTACTGGATAAAAATTAGGTACTTAAATTATAAAAAATACTGCAAAAATTATCTTTCCTCATTTATTCAGTGATATCATTAATTTAAAACATTATAAGTAGAAATAAGAAGATAAAAATAGTTCATACCTGAAAATTGACTTGTAGTGGTTTAAATTGGTTGACAATTGGATACGTTTATATGGATTAGACTGTTATCTAAGATGCACTTATCAAATTAATATCTCCCCAAATGCTTACTTATTGCTTCACAAAATTGAAAAGAGTTACGCTATCCCTTCAACGGCTATAAAGTACGTACGTGTTCTGAAAAATAATTCTTATAAATAACTGATATACTAACAATGACTTTCGACTTTAATGTTGGGAATGAAGATAGCGTTTTATCTAATCGCATACTTCGTTCGAAATATTTCCCTCCCGCGTTGAAAGTTTAGATAGTGAAACGCAAAACAATAAGGAAGATAACCGTTACATTCAAGGGGCGTTAATGCAAGGCATAAAGGTTAAATGATAAAACACTATTGAGCGTTTCGGAAGGTAATTTCATGATTTTTTTTAAATATTTTTTTAATCAGTCAAGTGATTTGGAAGGGAAGGGGGATGACGGCAATTGAAATAATCGGAAATTTAGAAATCTCACTAACCCATGAGACAAACGTAAAAATAGTAAAAGCATAAATGTGTTACCTGGAAAATTAATATTATTCTACACAAGAACAGTAAATTAATTCTTACCCATTGTTTGCAATTTATTCGGATTATTTGGCAGATCCTTATGTATGATTTATAACATTTACACACATATTATAATATATATGAAATTTTAGTTCATGTAACTGGGAACGCAATTAAAATGAAGTTAATCATCCTATAATTAAAAGCGCATTTTGATCTGCAAGTTTTGCTCCTGGTCGGAATTTTTTTTAAATTGTGTAGCCCTGTAAAAAAACAAATACACCCATATTTTCTATAAGATAACTGCTATAATCAGTATTTTAGTTACAACACTAACATTATTCATCTGGATTGATATGGATTTTATTTCTAAATGTGTACTTAACACTAAAAAAAAATCTAACAAATGCATTTTATTCTCGAAAAAATTATATTTCTTATTAACCCTTTCCTAGGCAATTGAATTCATATCAACCACTTGATTTAAATTACCCAGTGCAACAGTGGCACCAATAAGTTTAACCAGTGTTGAATTTAAACACTTTTCACTGGAAGGGACTTTTATGACTCCGCTGTGGACATTATGGAGTCCCGGAGATGAAATTACAATTTTGGATCATTGAAAATCCAAAATCTCAAATTTTCCGGAGGGATATTTCATTGCTCCTGGGGGAACCCCCTAAATTCAACACTGAGTTTAACCCTTTCCGGTTCTGTTAGTAAAATGAGAAATTATCGACTAAAATCGGAATTAAGAAATGACTTTTTGAGAAATTAAGAACTCCTTAATTTAAGCTTTTACTGTAAAAGAAAAATTTTATTAAAATATTATTGGTGCCATTTGCAAGTTTGGAAATAAAATAGGGTATCCCGGACTGGACACAGTGTGCCGGAAATGTTTAGCAGAATTTCACATTAATAATGTATCTGAAGAAAAATCTTTCACATATTGTGAAACAATGTGTTTGTAAAACCTTGCGTCATTCAATCCTGTGAACACTTTAGCAACTGACGTAATTTGTACGTGAAAGGGTTAAACATGAACTTCTATATATTCCCCTTTCTCCCGTTTTATTAGGAAGTTTTAAATTCAAACGCATAGCGAAAATCGCTAGAAAAAATAAAACACTTAATAAACATGCTACATTTTCTATAAATTTAATTGTAAATTCGTAAATTAAAAATTTTATATCAATTTTATAAGTTTAAACTAGTTAAATTACACTAGTAACTACTTTCATTTAAAACGCCATTATTTACTTTTGTATTTTTAGCTAAAACAAAACATTTTAAAATGTACTTAAACATATTTTATTATTTCAAATTGAATTGAAATTTTATGCATAATAATCCGCTGTAAATCTATAAATATCAGTCAGAAAATTTTAAGATCACTTAATAAATGTGTTATATTTTCTATAAATTTAATTGTAAAGTCGTGAATTAAAATTTTGAATTTTCTTCGATTTTTGTATTTTTCGATAAAACAAAATATTTTAATAAAATATATTTGAATGTGTTTTATTATCTGCAAATTTAAATGAAAGTTCATGCGTAAGCTTTCGCTGTAATTCTATAAATATCAATTCTATAAATTTTTATAATACATATTTTCCATGTAATATGCCAATCTACAGAATTTCTATCTCGATAATAAAGTAAAAATGTGCCAGGAATTAAAACTGGCGTCATGTTGACAGTGGTAACATTTTTCGTGTTTTACATTTCGCGTTCTACAGCAATTTTCTTTTCTTTCTTTCTTTAACTTCTGAACATCGCAAAATTTCAATTTTTACGCCTTCCCCTCCCCTACCACCCTCCCCCAAAAAACAGTATAAGAAATTCTGATCCAATTTGCTTGAAAACTATATCTTAATATGTTAATTTAGCATAATTTTTAAAATAACTTTAAAACCTGATTTTTTAAAATCTATCTCTGTCGTGTAAAAATCTTATTTTTTCTCTTTTCTAACACTTTCCAATAAACTTGAAAAGTGTTTATGACTTTGATTTGTCTGTCCTTCTGTCCGCGCTCTAACTCACGTAAATATACACGGGTTCCCCTGCAATTTCTGGAGGTTACAGACGTTTACCCTAGAATGAATGAAAAATGAAGTTTTTACCATGATTAGTTTATTCATAGGGACAATCAAAAGTTTACCGTTACATAACGGCGTATGGGAAAAATCATTTCAAATGGTTTTTAAAGATGTTACATCCAATCAAACATATAAACATATATTTTTATAGTGTCGCAGTGAATAGCAATTAGGGAACTTAGTAATTTGACTTTTAATTAAATTCTGCTAATATTTCGTGAAGCAGTCAAACTTTTTAACCCATAAAAATATTTCATAAATCTTCATTTTTGTTTTTTCATGCTATAAAAGGAAATAGCTAAATTGTTAAAATGCAGAACACAGTTTAAAACCTATTTTTAGAAACACGTGTAGATGGCAATGCATCTAGCTAAAATTTGTAACCATGTATGTGATCAATAGATTTTTATATTCTTTATATAAGAATGAAACATATTAATGTGGTGGTCAGTGTGCCTGTTTACAAACTTCAACTTCCTATTTCGATTCCTTAACTTTCTATCCGTTAGGTGTCAATAAAAATTGTTCCAAACTTGCATGGAAGCAAAACATTGAGGGCTCCGCGTTAGTCTGACGACTTGGCTGGGACATATTCTGTTTTGCACATTAGTTTTCACAGTCAAAAAACCGGGACTTAGATACTGTAGGCCAAGATCTTGAATGGTTTACAGGATTACAGTTTAAATTTAGTTTTTACATACTTTACAAAAAATTAATTCCTCTGGAAAACCTGTAACATTAACTGAAAAAGCTCTGCTGTTAATTGTTATGCATAAAAGGCAATGTATTCATATCTTTTTGGGCCCACCAGTATGTGAATTTATTTATGTTGTACTCACCCCATAGTAGTGAAAAAATGAATTCAGCTGAAAAGTATGGTTGAAAATGAATGTTTACCTATTTTTACTAATCATTTCCATTCGAATTCTTTTGGCCAGCCCTGTATACGATCAAAGAATTTACACGCACCGAATGATATAGTAACGTTTAGTTAAACTTTAAAATGCGCAATACAACTGAAAACGCACTTTCTCATGGATCATCATGCATATGACTTCTTTTGCGTGGTCCTGTAAAAAGTTGAAACACAACAAGTGCTTTAAATGTTGCACGCATTATATAATGTTTTTAGTGGATGTTATAATTAGTATTTAAGCTGTTTGAAGAACATCTTTCTAAGGGATCCTAATCGTATTCACGCAAGGTTTGAAAGAAATCATGGAAAATTTCAAACCTTTAGGACGACGAGTGCTATTAGGTTCGAGCCCAGCACCTCCGGTTGATCATCTTTCAGAGCAAAATCTCTCAACCACTGGTGGGGCTTACAGACAAATCGAATTTATAGAAAACTATTTTAACTGCGTTAAAAATTGCTTAAAAATGATAATGAGTTTTGATTTCGCACTTGTTAAAAAGCTGTAATAAAGGTTGCTGTAAAAAAAGGCTCCTTTATCTAGATTAAATATACTCTTTCAAATAAAATCCTGATAAGAATCGAAAATGTTCTCAAAATGAAGAAATTTTTTCTTTACTATTCATGAATTTCTAACTGTTTCGTTTTTTGTGAAACATATAAAACCTAAACGTATAACACATATGGGATACATTTAAAATTATTTAACATGTATCACATTTCAAAGAAATTTAAAATTACTTATCTCCTACAGATTTATCGATGAAGCCAATAAAGAAAACGAAGTGAAAAAGAAAAAAAAGAAAAAAGAAAAAAAAATGTTCTGGCTCTAACACCTGTGGATAAGATAACAATGGATGCCAGTTTCGAAAATGTTTACTTTTGTTACGAAAAGGAATAATAAGGCCGATAATCTGTAATATTAAAGGAAAAGAGTTGTTTTTTGTAGTACAAAATTGTAATATCTATATTATAAAGGCCAAACGTATATGTGGGTAACACATATGTCATTTTGCGAATGGCAACACTTTCAAATTTGAAATGAAATTTCAGTATTGCAAATTTTACTATTGCAAATTTTTGAACTTTTAATTTGCATACTTATTTATTGCATACTTTCAATTTTTACACCGTCGTATAGGGAAAAAAATGTACTTTTAAATGCAATTTATATCGGATCCACTTGAAATTTTGTATATAGGTATATCCTGAGAAGGCGCTTCCCTGATTAGTTTTTGGAGTTCATTCGATATGTATAACAGGGGGAACGGGGGGCTCATGCCCCTCCCCTTAATTGATTTAATGGGTTTTTCATGCAGAATTAACAGAGTTCATTTACAGGGGCACTCAAAAGAATTCCGACACTTTATAGTATTGGAGGAAAAATCGCTTGAAGAGTGTTTTAATGAGATTAAGCTATTTCATAGATACTGAAACTGAGTTTCACTACGATTATGTTTTAACAGGGCATTCATAGCACTTTTTATTCATTTACAGGGGCACTCAAAAGAATTGCATTACATTATAAAGGGGGGAAATCGTTCGAAGAGAATTTTTATGAGATTACGCTATTTCAAATATATTGAAACTGATTTAAATCCCTGAATTTCACTATGATTACGTTATAATAGGGCATTCATAGTATTTTTTTTCGTTTACAGGGACGCACAAAAGAAATCGATTACACTACTGTCTTCGAGTAACAATGGCTGGAATGTGCGTTTAAAGATTTTGTATGCGCTTTGAAATTTAATTGCTATTTTGCATGTTGTTCATTATATGGCTATAAATTCTGTACCTCACTTACACTGCACAAAAATATTCACGTATAATTCATTTTATTAGAGGAAATTACTGAAGGTAAATTTTCAACTGAGGTAAATGTATATCTTAGTGAATTCAATTTTGGCATGCATATTGTTAATAGCTACAAATCTTATTAACATAAACAGGGTGCTGCAAAAAATTCAAATATTTTTTTCAGATGTAGATGAGAACAGCTAAAATTGGGTTTAAAATGTGTCATGGGTTTCCATAAGTTTGAATTATACAGAATACTTCATATTTTTAAACGGTGACGTTTCGTTGCATTATTCTGAATGTGTTGGAAAGTGTTTCCTAATCTATGCTTCACGCATTAATTTTTCTTTCTTATCTTTTTTCTTCAGTTTGTCTTTTTGTATGGGGTAGCTAAAGTTGATAATTTCTGCTCTTTATTTTCAATGTTTAGCACTTTGCAACAAAGTTGGAAAGTGCTTATGCTTTCGGTTTGCCTGTCCATCTGGTAGACTGTCCATACTTTAACTCCCTTAAATATACTTGAAATTTCATGCAATTGATAAAACTTATTTAGGTTCACCAAAGCATGTTTTCTATAGTACACGAAGTATGTACGATTAATGTTTCATTTACAGGGACACTCAAAAGAATTTGATTGCATTATTATATATAGGTAAAAATCATTTGGAGAGTATTTTAATGACATTACGCTATTTCAAATGTATTGAAACTGATATAAATCACTGAAT
The DNA here is from genome assembly GCA_964019185.1 of Maratus speculifer. NCBI lineage: Eukaryota > Metazoa > Arthropoda > Arachnida > Araneae > Salticidae > Maratus > Maratus speculifer. The sequence continues at coordinate 24,766,211 of OZ025303.1, read as the reverse complement.
TTCATTAAGATCACGTTATACCAGGGTATTTATAGCACGTTTTTTGGATTGAATGATTTTTGCATAAATGTTTTTTGATATTGAACTGTTTTTTGCATGTCATTTGTTACGTATATATAAATTCTATCCCTCATATATAGGGCTTCACAAAAGTATTCACGTACAATTTTCCTTTTAAGAGAAAATTACTAAAAAAGGAAATTTTTAATTGATAAATCTTAAGTGAATTTAATTTTGGCATGCATGTTGTTAATAGATGCAAATTTATATAACATACACAGGGTGATTCAAAAATTGAAATAATTTTCGCCTTGTAGATGAGAACACACGAATTTGGGTTTACAAAGGTGTCATGCGTTTCCATAGGATTGAATTAGACAGAATATATATATTTTTTTAAACGGTACCGTTTTGTTACATTACTCTAAAGGTGTTGAAAGTCTTTCGTAATCTATGCTTCCCGCATTAATTTTTCTTTCTTGTCTTATTATTATTATTATTATTATTATTATTATTATTATTATTATTATTATTATTATTATTATTATTATGGGATAGCTAAAGTTGATAATTTTTACTCTTTATTCTCAACATTTAGCACTTTACAACAAAGTAGAAAAGTGTTTTTGATTTCGGTTTTTCTGACTGTCTGGCAGTCTGTCCACGCTCTAACTCCCTTAAATATACTTGGATTTTCAAGCAATTGATAAAGGTTATTTAGGGTCACCAAAGCATGTTTGAAATTGTATATGAAATATGTATCTTTTACAGGGACACTCAAAAGAATTCGATCACATTATGGTATATGAGGAAAATAGTTTAGAGAGTATTTTAGTGATATTTCAAATGTATTGGAACTGATATAAATAACTGAATTTCACTACGATCACGTTTAAACAGAACATTCATTACATTTTTTTATTACAGGGACACACAAAGGAAATCGGTTACAGTACTGTCCTTTCGTAATAATTGCTGGAGAGTCCATTTTAAAATACGGTATGCGCTTTTAAATTTAAGTAGTTTTTTTCCATATTATATTTCATATATAAATTCCATACCTCATATACAGTGCTCCACAAAAGTATTCGCATACCATTCTCCTCATTTTTATTAAAATGTAGGTATCTCTTAAATGAACTAAATTTTGGAATGCATGTTGTTAATAGATACAAGTCTCTATATCATATAGAGGGTTCCTAAAAATGCTCTCTATATATATATGGAGATTCTTCTTCTAACAGTTCTTTCGAACACATAAGTAAATAAACTCGGAGGTAAATTAAATTCTGACACCGTTTTAAACTTTTAAATGACTTATATTAAACGTTAATATTTACAAAAAAGATATTTACATATTAATATTTACAATTCGAGCATTCAAAAGGAAACTTTAATTAAAACATCTTAATCGCGTCATCTTAATCAACATTCTTCTAAAGTCAACCACCAACTCTCCCAACATTCCACCCAACTTCCTTCCGTTCAGTTCTTTTTTCTACCGCTTAAATCGTCTGGCTTCTTAGGAATTAATAGCTGCTTCAAAATCGTCTGCCTCAGTGAGAGCCTTTTCATCAGAGTTGCGATGCGTAGAAAATAATATGCAGATCTAATAGTGGAGGAGATTTCCCATATTTCGGCCATACTGATGAGGCATTCGTCCTCGAATGTATTCTTGTTGGGTGGAAACAGCAGCTGGATCATCTGAAAAGATAAAGAAAAAAAAACACAGCAGCATCCAAAGTCAAAATTGGAAAAAAGAAGTCATCATGATGAAAATTTAAATAATTTCTTTCAAAATAAATTCGTATTCTTTTTTTTTTCTTCACGTCTTTTCATCTTCTTTTTTTTCTTACGTCCTTTCGTCTTCTTTTACCTTACATCTTTTCGTCTTCTTTTTCTTACGTCTTTTCGTCTTCTTTTATCTTACGTCTTTTCGTCTTTTTCTTTCTTACGTCTTTTCATCTTCTTTTTCCTTACGTCTTTTCATCTTTTTCTGTCTTACGTCTTTTCGTCTTCCGGTACAACTAATAAATCATTACCATTAACACATTTATAAAGAACATCATTTTTAACTAGATAATCATCATAAGATTTCACCTTTAGGATTTCTTTTATTGTTTTAATATGGTCATCGGTTTCTTGAGCTTGGATAATTTTTAAAGTTAAGCTATCTTGGATTACCATACAAATAGGATACCTACTTAATGCATCGACATGTCTCATACTGCTACCCTGTCTATGTTCAATAACATAATCAAAATCGGATAACATTATTGCCCATCTAGCTATTTTTGTACTCATTTCTTTTTTATCCATAGTCATTTTAAATGCATTACAATCGGTTACAATTTTAAATGGGATACCTAGCACATATACTCTAAACTTTTTCAGGGCTTCAATTACAGCTAAAACTTCTAATTCGTAACTAGTGTACTTCCGTTCAGCTTCGGTGGTTTTTTTACTTGCGAAATAAACTGGATGAAATTGATTATCTACTGGAGATTGTTGCATTAAAACAGCTCCATAGCCATCAATACTGGCATCACAATGGATTTCGGTCGCACTTTTGGGATTGTAAATTAAAAGTACTGGTTCTGACGACAAAATACGTTTGAGTTCATTAAAAGCTTTTTGTTCTTCTATATCGAATTTAAATTTTGAATCTTTTCTTAGCAGGTCACTTAACGGTTTAGCTATAACCGAATAATTTCTTATAAATTTTCGAAAGTATCCTGTCAATCCTAAATAACTTTGAACATCTTTGGTACACTTTGGTTCGGGAAAATTTATTACTGCTTTAGTCTTCAGTGGAGAGGGATACAATTTACCATTTATGATTCTATACCCCAAGAAATCAATTTCACGCTTCAAAAAATTGCATTTTTTAAGATTTAATTCTAATCCATATTCCGATGCAGTTTCGAGTACAAGTTTTAATTTTTCTAGACCTTCAGCTTCGTTTTTAGCAGGTATTATTAAATCATCCATATAAATGACAACAATGTAATCTTTTAATAGGTTTCGAAATACATTATAAATATACTTTTGAAAAACACTAGGGCTATTGTTCAACCCGAATGGACATTTCAAAAATTCGTATTGTCCTTCATGAGTAACAAACGAGGTGTATTTCCGCGAGTCTTCTTCAACATCTACATGAAAGAAACCGTTTTTCAAATCTATGGTGGTAAATACTTCGGCAGAATGTAATTGGTCTATTACATCATCAATAACTGGCAAGGGGAAATGCTCACCAACTGTCTTTTTGTTAAGACATCTGTAATCAACACAAAGTCTCATTGTGTTATCTTTTTTTTTACTAACACAACCGGCGAAGAAAAATTAGAAGAACTTTCTCGAATTATTCCCTGAGCTAGCCACTCCTCAATTTGGTTTTCGACTATTTTTTTCTCGCATGGCGGTAATCTTCGAGGAGAAGAACAAACTGGGATTTCGTCAGTTAAATTAATTTTCATTTTAACATCTACTGTTTTAGTTTTAATTGGTACATAATTTTCAATTAAAGAGTATAACTCTGAACGTAATTTTTTGTCAGCAATGTGAGTTAAATCAATTTTAGGCTCATCCAAAACATTTACAATATTAACTAAAAAGTCATTAGACTGAACTTCAGCTTTAAACAGTTTCACTTTATTCTCAGAAATAGTTAATGTACCTTGATGAATAACATCAGTGCCAATAATTAAATCGAAATTAATGCAACTGTCCTTAACGACAAAAATAGTAACTTTAAATTTTGAACCATCTACTTCGATTTCTGAATTGAAACAACCTTCTGGTTTAATTGAGGCTTTTCCTAGACCGGTCAAAGAGATACTCGTAGGTTTTAATTCTACAAAGTTCTTCAAATTATCATAAATACTTTTCTTTAACAAAGTCTTTTGGCTACCAGTATCTATTAAAGAGATTAAACGCAAAGAATAAAGCTTTATCTCTTTCAGAATTAAATCTTGGGATGTAATAATGTTTACTTGTGACTGAGCATTTTTAACACTTGTATCTTTAGATTTATTACATTGAAATGATTTATGACCATAAGCGTTACAAGCAAAACAAAGCGGCCCTTTATCTTTATTTACACAATTAATACTCTTATGATTATTCCCGCCACAATTAAAACAACGCATATTTGGCTTTACAGGCTTAAATTTGTTCTTAACTTCAACTTCGGATTTAATTTTAGGCTTAGCTCCTTCATATTTATGAAATTTTGCATTTTCATACTCTGATCTTATTTTTTCATAAATCTTTAATTTTTGTTTAAATTCAGCAATATTGGGACAACCATACAAAAAAGATTTTTTAGAAATGGGGTCATTAATTCCATTTATTACATACTGAATAAGGGCAGAATCTTCAATATTGCCTTTTGAGCATAATTGTTTCATATTTAAAAAATATTCATCTAACGATTCATGTGGTCTAATTTTTCTTTTGGACAGCAATTCGTGTAATTCAGCTGAATTGCACGTTTGACCAAATTCAGATATGAGTAGGGCTTTTAATTTAGACCACGAATTAATATTTGTTTCACTTTCAAGAAATAATTTTGCTTTGCCTGTCATACGGCGTTTAGCCAAAATCAATTTGTGCAAATCACTAACGTTAAATAATGAAACAATATCTTCAAAATCGGCAATCCATTTATTAATATTTTGTACTTGAGTACCTTCAAACATTGTAATCATACTTTCAATATCATTAATAGAAATGCTTGGTTTAATAACATAATCAGGAATTAGAATTTTCTGATTTTCATTACTTTCACAATTAGAACTACCAGAATCATTTCTCATATTATTCTCAAAAACAGTTGAAATATTTTTAGTTTTATCTTGTAAATCATCATTAAATTCATCGACACTTTCGTCATCACTAAGAGTACCTACATCGGCTATCATATTAATTTTTAAAATATTAAAATCACATAAACTAGAAATTATTCTGGCAGCAATTTCATCAAAAGTTCCCGAATTATTTATACACAAAACATTGCAAATGGTAATTAAGTCGTTAACAGAAAAATTATCTTTAATTTCTTTGAATTTAGTTTGATATTCATCGGAATCTACTTCAAACGTAAACCCAGTAAAATTCCGAATTCTACGTCGATTATTTCTGTCACCGATTTCTCCAAAAATTAATTTGTGCAATGTCTTAATACTAGCTGATTTTTCAGTTTTCAAAGAAAACTCTAATTCCTTTAAATCAACTAATTTTTCCATTATTGAAAAGAAAAATGAAATAATAAACTCACTTCATAATCAGATGCTCAGCTTCACACATTTTGAATAGCACTATCGTCGCAGTATCAAACAGCTTCATATCATCAACCATATATTCAAAAAAAAAAAAAATATTTCCTCTTCTGTGGGCGTTCGTCATTTATCCCAACTTCTGTGCACCAAAATTTATGGAGATTCTTCTTCTAACAGTTCTTTCGAACACATAAGTAAATAAACTCGGAGGTAAATTAAATTCTGACACCGTTTTAAACTTTTAAATGACTTATATTAAACGTTAATATTTACAAAAAAGATATTTACATATTAATATTTACAATTCGAGCATTCAAAAGGAAACTTTAATTAAAACATCTTAATCGCGTCATCTTAATCAACATTCTTCTAAAGTCAACCACCAACTCTCCCAACATTCCATCCAACTTCCTTCCGTTCAGTTCTTTTTTCTACCGCTTAAATCGTCTGGCTTCTTAGGAATTAATAGCTGCTTCAAAATCGTCTGCCTCAGTGAGAGCCTTTTCATCAGAGTTGCGATGCGTAGAAAATAATATGCAGATCTAATAGTGGAGGAGATTTCCCATATATATATAGAGAGAGTAATATATTTTTTTTTTTTAAGCGTTGCAGTTGTGTTACATTATTTTGAATAAGTTGGAAAGTGCTTCATAATCTATGCTTGAAGCATGATTTTTTTCCTTCTTGATTAATGCAGTTGACGATATTTCTATTAAATTTGTGAATGACCCCTATTTTGCAGCCAAAAATAGGCTCCAACTTTAAACAGATATTATTCGGTCAGTTTTAATCGCAGAAAAATAGGAATTTTTTTGTGTTACTAATCGAAAAATAGGAACATTTTACTAAATATAACTTTTAGGATCGAGAACCCATATAAAAAATTAAATTTCATAATTTTTAAACAAATATTTTTATTGACTGAAATCTCTTTTAAAAATTTTCTTTACCTCTTTTAAAACATTTTTGTAATCGGAACTGTATTGTATGTCTAACAGTTTAGGAATTAGTCGTTGATCATAGTTGAGAGTGGTTACTTTGTTTATGTATAAAAATAAAAATAAACAAAAAGTATCTGTCTCATAAGCAGCTGTACCAAAAAACATTTAGTTATTTTATTTAAAATTTTTAAATTGTGCTCACATACTGCTACTTAATGATGTACTAAAAGCTATTAATAAATGTGTTAGACATTAGACTATAAAATGATGCTAGCTAGCTGAAAGATCTGAAAACAGATTACGAAAGGATTCCGTTATAAACAGGTTCCATTTTCACAGATTTTTCCTTATATATCACTTCATTTGTGTTGTAAATAAAATATAAGTTACTTTTTCGGAGTTATTTAGATCAACCTGATTTCTTGCTTTCAAAAATGCTACTTATTTGAATTCAAAGATATACAGACTGTCTATCTACAAATATTGTAATGGCTATTAATTTTAAAATATGGAAAAATAATACACAGTTTTTATTTTACCTGATAAAAACTAGATGAAAAGAAAAACTTTTTCAACAATCCATTTCAATAACAAATTTTCTTCAGGTACTTGTATCATGCTGATAAGCTTATTACGCATGATTATGATTGATTTTATCATTCAATGCTTTTCGATTAGGACATTTTTGTGTCTCATATCAAAGATATTTGCTACTGCCAGATGGAATCATTTCCACTTTTATTTTATTTTATTTTATATTCATGAATTGTATATTTTTGTTATCAAATTTATGCTTCATAAACTTCGACTGTAATTTTTCCAGTAAGAACCATTTAAGGGTATTATCAGTTTAAACCCTTTCGTATCTAGTGTACTATTAATGGTATATGTCTTTTCATTGAGTATTATCTTATTTTAACTATTATTTTTGCCACTTTCTGCATATAGAAATGATAGTGCATGTATATGATTCACATTTGGTAATAACAATACTAATAAAAGTTTACTTGATTCTGTTTGCACCGTTGGCGATTCCTTTATTTCATGCATATGTTTCACTCTTTGCATTTAAAATATAGATAACTTTTCTGAACGAATCATGCGCGATGAAACAAAAAACACTAGAAAATTGTAATACAGTCAAAGTTCTATAATCCGCAATTTTCTATAATTGGCTTTACTTTACGAATGTAAACAATGAAATAAACAGTTACAAAAATTTACAAATTAGTGATCCAAAAACGATTTTTTAAAAAACAAATAATAAAATAATAAAAAAAATCATATTAAAACATTTTTAAAAAATATAACTCTTTTATTTTATTAACAATAAAAAAGCTGAATTGCAGAACCTATGTAATTATTTTTATTTAAATGCACAAAATTTTTAAAATAAAATAACTTTAAAAAGGCATTTTTGAGATAGCATATTAAATTAATTTTTAGATTTCGTGTTTATTTTTTCATATTATACTGATTTTAGAATTAAAACACCCTATATTAATAATAAAATGACGCATAATCCATAATTCTCTATAATCTGCAATATTCCATAGTCCACAAAACTTTTGGCCCCAACTTGTGCGGATTATACAACTTTGACTGTATATGTTAAACCCTGTTGTAAGACGATATTTTCAAAACGTCACCAAAAACTCTTCCTTAGCCTATTATCAAACAAATATGAATTTAATAGTACGGAAAATAAGTACATTTGTTAGATTTCAGGTAACGAGATAATCTCTAAATATCAGTAAGTCTGTTTGGATAGCCATGATTAACATTATTAAAATAATCATAATGTTGTTCCCAAAAGTGGAAAGAAATTTGCAGTCGAAAGTGTTAAAGAACTAAAATTATGAAGATTTATTTATTTGTCAAAGGATATTACTTTAATTACCGAGCAGAAAAGGAAATTTGAGAATGCATTGCCAAACTAAAAAGCTTCGGAATTTTTTCATTTTATATTTTTTTCAACGTTTAAAAAAATTAATAAAAATTTCCCGTGCTCAAATTGCTCAAAGGCGGGCACCAGTTCCTAATTTTGTAGATATTATATCGTCATCAAGTTACGCTCTAAAAATTTAGGCCATTATAGACACAGATTAATAAATTAAGAGTATCCATGTCTGCCTCGTCATATTAAATGAACAGACAACAAACAACAAAGTTGGTAGAAAATGAGCAGAGCGAGACGCCAGTACTTAATTTTGACGGTATTATTCCATCATCCAGTTACAGCCAGACCATTAAAGACATAAAAGATACAAATTAATACAAAAAAAATATTCCAGTCTGCCTCGTCATATTTTGGTACAAGATGAACAGCAAAAGGGGCGGTCGCCCCGGACACGGACATTTAGGGGGCGCCAAATTTATACTGTCAATGTCATTTTTCGGCTGCCACAAGAAAAAGTTAGGGAGAGGGGGGCGCCTAATTGAAACTTTGCCCCAGGCACAACCGCCTCTTCGCACGCCTCTAGACGCCAATTCTTAATTTTTGGCGGTATTATCAAGTTGAATTACAGTCTGAAAATTAGGGAGAATTATTAATTAGGGAATTATTAATAGGGGAAAAATTAGGGAAAATTAGGTCTGAGTAATAAAGGAATCCAATGATCCATATCTGCCGGAACTGAAGTGGTGCATAAGTCAAAAATTAATACCACAAGTGGTTCACTCGTGGGTTTAGCATTGTGTTTGTCCTACAATCAAAATTATGAAGTATGGAAAATTGGGTGCAGCCTGTGATATCGCTTGTAGGCAAGATCAGGATTGAGGAGGTTAAAGATACATCTTAGACAGTACAAATATTTCAATATATTTTTTTCAATATTTGAATATATTTTTTTAGCAAAATTTGCAAATTAAAAAACGTAAAGGTGGACTCGATTATGCAGTTTTACCCAAATAAATTATTAGATAAAAAAACTTGCCAATGACAATTAAGTCATTCCATGTCAAATCAAACAAAAAAATTCAATATTCAACTTGACGTTTTTAGATTTCGATGAAACTGCAAGAGGTCCTTTTCTATGATGATATAAATTAGAGCATATTTTTATTTTTTATTTATCGCTTTAATTTTTCATACAATTAATTTCTTAAACTCTGAAAAATTATCATTTTTTGACTTGCATAAATATTTTTCATTTTGAATTTCTCGTGTTCTATCAAACGTGGAAAATTTTTTTGACGATTCATTTTAATGTGGAGTTTTTAAGGTTTAACTTATATACAAACTGACTAGGCATAGTTAAAGAAAGTAAAATTTAAATTTTTTAATTCTTAAAATTTTTTAGATAGTCATTTTTAAAATTTTTCAATGCAAGCAATTTTTGAAATGCAAGTTCACTATGTATAATTAAAAGAAATAAAAGTTTAAATTTTTTTTAATTTAAAATTTGGAAATTGTTTAGATAGTCATTTTTAAAAAAATTGAAAAAATTGTATGTTTGTTGTAATATTATAAGCTTTAAATTCTGAAATTTATAGAGTGGGATCTTAATTGGATTAGGAATTATGAAATAAAAGCTAAAAAGTACCATACAAATCACAAATAAATAACAAAATAGACAGAATTTAACTTGTTATTTTAATGGTAACTTTTAGCTTTTATTTCAGAACTCCTGAACTCATTGAGATCTCATTCTAAAAATTTCAGAATTTAAGCTTATAATATCACAACAAACATTTCAAAATTTTAAAAAATAACGAAAAAATTTTAATCTTAAAAAAATATATATTTCTTTAACTATGCCTAGTCAACTTGCATATCAAATTATACCTTATAAACTCCACATTAAAATGAGTCATCATAAAATTTTCTACATTTGATATAACTTGAGAAAATCAAAATTAAAAATGTGTAAGCAAGCCAAAAAATGATGATTTTTCAAAATTTAAATAATAAACGATATAAATTTTAATGCATAAAAAAAACTATTGAAATTCATTGAAATCTTAAAGGTTCAGGTTGAGTCACTGGTTGATTTGGCATGGAATGACTCAATTGATCCCAGAAGCAATTTCATAATTTCGTTAATGAGTCACAGTAAAAATAATGCATTTCATAGTTTACTCAAGAAAAAAATAGATAATTTTGTCAAACAATTGTAGAATATCAGGAATTTCATCAATTACTTATTGGAGGCGGGGGGGAGAGAACAGTCAATTGCATCAATGAATTAGGGAAAATGATCACAAATTTCATCAAACAATTGTAGGAAAAAAAACCCTGCAAACTTCTTCAATGATTCACAATAATAAAATGGGAAAATTGGCGATCAGTCACGAAACTGCATTTATTGTTTTCACAAGGATTTTCTTCAAAAAGTTCCCTTTGCCTAAAATTGCAATGTAATTTATAGGGTTCGATCTTTCTAAATCATTCTGTACTCAAAACCATTCCTCAATCTAAGGAATTGTTAAATTTATTCTTTAAAAATTAAAAATATTTTGAATTTAAAAACGTTTGAGACTATGAAGATCAGATTTTTTCTTTGCCTGTCTGAACTGACTCGGACTATACCTTCAGTTTATTTTACTAAAATGCTGCATAACCCATATTATTGTTACACAAATAGTAAATTAAGAATTGGTGTGGGGAAAATAAACATATATCAATTACATATTTAAAAATAATCTTTTTCAGAATTTAAAACATACATCATCATGATAGTTAATGACAATACTTAATAAAAAAAATATTTTATTTTCAATATCAACAAAAATACAGTATGTAATTTTAACAATTCTTGTTTAGAGTGAAAGAAAGTTGTTTTAGTTTGTCGATTGCAATAGATGACAGGTCACTTCCAAACATGGGTACTATTTAGGGTTTACAATCCCGGGATTCCGGGATCCCGGTGTATTTTTAGTCCCGAAAATCCCGGGATTTGTCAGAAAAAATCCCGGAATTTACGGGATTGTCTGGTTTTTTTCAGTTGAATAATATTCAGCTGAAATTAAATTTTTTTTTTTTAAATAAACTTTCGCTTTTGGAGGGGAAAAATCAATTTTCATGAAATTTATATATGAATGAAAAAGAATATATACCCCCAAATATTTTTACATGTATTTCTAAGCGATTAAATCTTTTACTGTGGAAATATTTTGACTTGCAAACAGATTTAACACACACAGCTATTAGTCCGGAAAAATGAAATCGTTTGTTTATTTCTATTTCGCTGCGTGTGTAAAAATTATTTCACTTTGTAGGTCATTTTTAAATTAAATTTTACTAATAAGTGTCACATTTGTGTATGATAGTCATTATGTGCTAACTTCTTTGCTTTTCGTGCGTTCAAAAAATTTCATAGCTCATCGGAAATATAGTGATACATCTTCAGTAATGGGACTACTATTTAACATCAAAAGATGGAAAAAGCGCTAAATGTAAAAGGTGCAGCGCATTATATAAAACACTAGGTGGATCAACTATTGCATACACATTTATTTATGAAACACTGTACTAAAGTTCAGAAAGAATTTATTACATCCTCTCTTCCTTCCACAAGTCAAGATTGCACAGAAGATAAATTGTCTCCTAAAAAGCGGAAAATAGAGGACTATTTTTTTAGTGATAAGGAATCACTGGATTTAATTTTATCGAGAATGACTGCTAAAGTTGGTTTTTCATTTAACATTTTTATCATTTCAATTGATTTAAGAAATTTACGGATAGCTAAAGGCTATTATGATCTGCCAAAATCCGCAGTATTAGTTTGAAATAATGTAGTGAACTATAGCTTCATAATGAAGGAATTAATTACAAGAGAAATACAAACTTTTAAAACTTCGGGAGAAAATTAGTTTAATTTTTGACGAATGGATGTCTATTGCAAACAAGTGATTTATGAATATTAATGTCCATTCAAGAAATGTAAATTTGAAGAAATTCTGGAACTTAGAGATTATGCGCATTACGTGGATCTTTCACTGCAAAAAATTGTATTGAAACGCTAACACTGCGTCTAAAACAGTATGACATTTCAATAAAAAATACGTTGTTGCTATTGTAACTGATGGACCAAAGATAATGCTGAAAATCGGAAAAGAAATTGAAGCTGATGAACAGCTTTGTTTCGCTCAAGGCATTCATTTAACAATTTGTGAATGAACGAAATACAGAACCAGAAATTCCCTCCAGTAAGCCAGTAGCTGAATCATGCTGCGGAAGTGAAAATTTAGCCTTAGAAGATGATAAAGATAAAGATAATGAATCTTCCGAAACTTTAGAATAGAATCGGGGTTTGATTTATTTTCCGAAGACGAACAGGACTTTTCATACTCTGATGAATATATCAATGAACTTATTTAAAAGGTTCGAAAATCAGTAATTTATTTTAAACGATCTGCAATAAGGAATGAAGTTCTACAAAAGTATGTTGAATCTGATAAAGAGAAAGATCTTTCCCTTCTTTTAGATTGCAAGACTAAATGGAATAGCCTAGTAACTATGCTCGAATGATTTTATTTCTTGAAAAATAGCATACAGAAAATTTTAATCAATTTATAGCATGAGATCTGCATTAACGATTCCGATGTTTTACTTATAAATGAAATTGTTGAAGTCCTCACATAGATACAAATCACAGTAGAAACAATCGGTCACAGAGATTTTAATTTGTTAACTGCAGACGCAGCCTTAAAAATTCTTTCAAACGAATTGACAGATAAAAAAATCAAAATTTGCTTACAAAATGATAGACGCGCTAAAACTACGTATTAGAGAACAACGACGTATGGAATTATCGGGTGTTTTAAATTATTTGCATAATCCTGAACGAGATGACCTGAGTGCAGAAACTAGCAGTATGTTTTCTATTCCTAACAAAACTGTTATTAAAAAGCAAGTGAAAACAATAATTGAAGGCTAAACAGTATTGACAATGGCAGTTCTGAAGATACAGAAATAACGTATATTGAGCCCACTGCGAAACAGCAAACGGATAACCGAACATATAAGGAAAAATTACAAGAAGAAATAGAAAAAAGTATGCGAACTGCCGAACTTCAAACACAAAAACAAATGATTTATTAATACAAATTAGAAATGAGATGTCTCTTTTTGAAAATGAAGGAGTACGCGGTCATCACGTAGAATTAGATTATCAATATTCGCTGAGAATTCCTCCCGAAAATGTAGAAGAGGAACGAGAATTTTCAGCAGCAGAATTTATTGCAAACGAAATTAGATATCGACTTGGGGATGGTACTTTAGATGCTTTGATATTTCTTAGATCATATTTTCAAAGGAAAACCGATTAGTTAAGAAACACTGAGTTATTCAAACTAATCTTCTTTTTTATCTCGGTATGTAATATTTTTTATGTTATGCAACGTTTTCAAATTTTAACAACTATCACTAATTAGAAATTTAAATAATACATCTATTTAATTTTTTATTGTTATATGTGTACTGATATGTGAATTAATATGTTATATGTGTTTTGTTAAGTACTATTATTTCAAGAAAAAGCATTATGAGGGGAAAATCCTGTGTTTCCGATATCCTAAATTTGTAATCTTTAGTTATTTGGTAATGAAAATAATTATTTAATTAGTGATATTAATTATCTTGTCATGTTGTAAATATTTACCCATCCAAAGACTTTTTTAACATCAAATGAAATAAACTATTCAGAAGATAAAACATAGACATTTCTCTTTTTTTGTTGTATTGTAAAACATCAACATCATATTTGGTTTAATTCCCAGTTGTTGTAATTTTTCCTATACTTTTTTATTATTAAAGTAATAAATTTTGAACTTGGTATATTTTCATAAGTTAAGCTGTATTTTTGCTTTAATTATTTTTTTTTACAATATTGTGAAATTTAGCTATTGTGAAAATTGGTGATATTAGAGAAAATTTAATTTTCGTAATCCCGGGATTATCCCGGGATCCCGGGATTAAATCTAAACAATCCCGAAATCCCGGTATCAGAAATTAGTCTCGGGATTGTAATCCCTAGTACTATTACAAACAGATGCAGTTTTTCACTTTGCATAATTTTTATTTAACATTAACAAAACAAAACAAAAATTTGTAGTTAATATTAACATTATGAAAACAAAACTTTGTGAAAAGAAATATGAACCAAAAATGTTTTAAGAGAATAATATCAACAATTTTTTTTTAAACTTATACAAAAAGTAATAAATTTCCATTTGAAAAAAATCTTAGATTTGGAAGTTTTATGTTAAATGTTTTCTCTACTGAAAAAGCCATTAGAGATTCTCTTGTTTTAGATATTTTCTTTGCACAAATACATTTCTTTTTTGTGATTACGTTCATGCACAACTAAGTATTTTTTAAGAGTAAATTCTTTTCCACAGGTGCACATTTGTGCAGGTTTTCTCCAGTGTGACTGCGCATGTGAAACTTCAATGAAGATTGTATATTAAATCTCTTACTGCATATCTTACAAACATGTTTTTTTTCTCGAGTATGAAGTGTCACATGTGTTTTACATGAAGACTGTTGACTAAATCCTCTCCCACAAATAGGACAAACATAAGGTTTTTCTCCTGTGTGTGTACGTCGGTGTACAGTTAACCCAGCTTTTGAAACAAAGCCTTTCTCACAAAACTCACATATAAACTTTTTTTCTAAGTGAATTTGATAATGATTAACCAAATACTTCTTTTGAGCAAAACTTTTGTTGCACACATTACAAGTGAAATTCTTTTTTCCACAGTTATGTAAATGTTTATTTAAACTAGCCTCAGTGGAAAAATGTTTTGAACAAATATTGCAGTTAAATGACTTTGATTTACTATGAACACAAACAACAGAAGTATTTGTTAAACATATATCACAAGATGACTCTTCAGGTTCCTTTAATCCTCCATGTATGCGTTGATGGTAGGACAAATTATATCTTCGAGAAAAGCGTGACCCACACACTTCACAAACAAACGGTTTTCTATCAAAATGGATGAGGTGATGTCTACGTAAATTGTTTGGATTTGTAAATACCCTCTGGCATATGTTACAGACGAAAGATTTAATTTTGGCATGACCCATTTGATGATACTTTAAAGCACGAATATGAGGTAATCTCTTTTGACATATATCACAAGCATATGGCTTTATTTCTAAATGGGTTTGGCGATGCAATTGTAATGAAGATTTCCTTGAAAATCTTTTATGGCATATTTCACAAGCATAAGGCTTTATTTTTGAATGGGTTTGGTAATGCAATCGTAATGAAGGTTTCCTTGAAAATCTTTTATGGCATATTTCACAAGCATAAGGCTTTATTTCTGAATGAGTTTGGCGATGCAATCGTAATGAAGATTTCCTTGAATATCTTTTATGGCATATTTCACATGTTAATGGCTGTATTTTGTTATGTATTTCTTGGTGTTTTACCAATGAATTTTGTTCAGAAAATGTTAAATTACACTTGTCACAATCAAAACTTTTTACTACTGCATGGACATGAATATGATCAAATAATTCATCTTTTGAACAAAACGTCTCTTGGCATACAACACAGTTAAATTTCTTTTCTGAATGAGATAATAAATGTTTTTCTAACTCCACATTTGAAAGACATTTTTTATTGCACACATGACATAAAAAAGATTCTTTTAAATTACAAGAAATAGAATGGACTCTTAAACTACTTTCACAAGAAAATAATTTTTTACAGACTCTACACAATAAATCAGGGTTTTCACTTGTTATTTTCTTATCATACACTAGATATTCACATTGAGTTTCATTTTCATCAAGATCTTCTTTTATTATACTAAAATTATCATCGCTGTTAGTACACTGTACATGTGACTGTTCAATAGAAGCTAGCTGGTAATCATAATCATTTTGAGTATTCAATAACAAAGTAGGATTAATTTTAAGTACTTCCTTGTTTTTCTTTTTAATGTGAGAAAGAGGAATATTTTTCTTTTCATTATTTTCAAGATTTTTATCTAGATTTCGGTTTTCTCTAATTTCATCCATGGGAGAATCATAGGCCAACAATTGTTTTGTGGTTTGACAATCTTTAGTTGTATTTAAATTTTTCTCCTGACTTCACAATAAAAGAATCATTATATTTGTGTGGCTTTGAAAATGTTCCTTTAAGATGGAATTTGAAGAAAAACTGGCGTTGCATACGTTACAGTTGATATTATTTTTATTATAATGGCTGTGAAGATGTTCATCTAAGAAAAAAAGTTTATAAATAAACTAACATATACTATGCATTCAAACTCTTTGTTTATGAGGTGGGTAAGTGAATGAATTTGAAGGTGAATCTTTGCATAAAATTCATTTGAGCATAAATCACAAATTAATTTTTCATTATTTACATTCATATTTTTCAATAGTAAGTTATCATTTTCCTACAAGGTGAAAAAATTATATAACTAGTAAGGAATCTTGATAAACTAAAGTTGAATGAACTAAATCTTTTTGGACATGAATTTTCTGAGTGTCCAATGCATTAGTTCTTAAGAAAAAAATTTTTTTTTAAATTCATACATTAAATTTTTCAATGCTGTAACATTTTTTCCCCATTATTATTGACAGGAATCTTGAATGGTGTTCTTACACATTTGAAAATGAATATTTTTTTTTATATATCAGCAATGTTGAGTTCCTGAAAGGAGAAAAAACAACTTTTAACTGCAAGTTCACAATAGTTGAGACTAAGAAGTTCACACATTTAGAAAAAACAATCAAAACATTACTGTTAACAAATTATTGAGATACAATAATTTTCAAATACAATTATAAAATCTTAAGACATATTTTGTCGCTTGTACACTATGACTAGATTATATACACGTGGAAATATCAATGTCAACAGTGCAATGCCCCTTCCTCCTCCTCAGATGATTTGATACTCTGTGTTTTCAATGATAAAAAAGGTGCAATCTTCCCCTCCCCCCGGGAGCCACAGAAATCCATCCAGGAAAAAAGTGTTTCAATTCAACACTGATTATGCCTATAACTGATAACACATTTACTGTTGTAAATTCAGATGTTTCATTCAAAATTTCAGTTGAATGAAATGTCTATCAGTTACATTTTATGCAAAGTTGATCTTTGCTGAATACATTTTTATTGATTAAATAAATGCCTGTTACTTCAAAAACTTTAATGATATTTGGTGGTGTAAAAGCTTTTTAAAATGCATTTCCAATAACTTCCACTATGTCATATCATTGGCTTCCAGTAATAACCACGTAAGACACATTTTTAATATTTTGAGTAATTAACATTTAAAATTTTCAAAAATGTCCTTTTATCATTACTCTTATAAAGTAAATTAAAACTTGATAATTTTCACTACATTTAATTAGGATATAAGAATCTCTTTTTTTTGCCAAAATAGTTATATAAAAATGTTTTTTATTAATTGAGAACAAGTTAAATATGTAAATTTTATCTGGTTATTACCATTTTACATTTTTTTTAATGAATGTAAATTAAATTAAATTTTAATTTTATATACATTTATTAAAATAATGTAATTATGAAATGAATTTATTAAAATAACGTACAATTATTACAATAAATATTAATAAAATTACATTTTATTAACATTTATCAAAATATTAAAAATGCGCCTTACTTGGTTATTACTTTACACATATAGACGACTTAAAGAAATAGACGGATTATAGACTACTTAAAGAAATAAATAGAAATCTTACCTGATTATTTCTGTTACTTTATGCACTTACCCGATTATTAGTGTTTTTTCAATTTTTAAATGAAAATTTATAGTCACCCTGTGACAGGAAGTATTCGATTTTAATTTTTCAGTACTATGGCAGATGAAAGTACCCTTTTAACCATCTCACTAACAAGCCCATCTATAAACGTTCCCTAAGCTCCAGGTTTCCCTGCAATGCAAGCAATAATTAAAATGATATAACTCAGTTGATTTAATGGATTTTTAATACATTGTGCAATGATTAACACACTCAAGAATAACACTCATATTCGTAAGTAAGATTTTTCTATAATTTTGAAAGAATCATATTTGTTTAGCAATTAAAACAAAATGCTGAGAAAACACCATTACAATTTTGCACTTTTGCAAGACTGTCAGAGAGTAGCTACATTCTCCCAAATTATCTCTTTTTTTTTCAAACATGTACCTTACCAGAAGCCACAGATATATTGTTATTAACTGTCTAGAATGTGACATCATACTACAGTAGACTCCCTCAAATCTGCAACCCTAAAATCCGCAACTCTCTAAAATTCGCACATAATTTACATAAGTAAACAATGAAATATTCAGTTCAGATATAATTACAAAATTTGATTCTTTTTAGTTTTATATTCCATACATATTTTAATTTGTAATTTTCGTTAATATTACTGAATTCATGTTTTTTCATGAAGGTTTGTTTGTATTATGTCGGCCAATAATGTACACTGTGGGATATAGGCCCTAAGGGGTGGAATGCCCTCCGCGGGGGTCTTTCTAAGGGAACCTAACCCGTATTTAAGCAAGGTTCGAAGAAAACCACGAAAAACTCCGAACAGTTAGGCCGACGGTCGCAATTGTGTTCGAACCCAGCACCTACGATCTACCAGTTTGGTTTTTTTATGAAGGAAGAATAAATTTATTTAAGAAAAAAATCCAAGAAATTGCTGATATCACTGGTAATCACAGTCTTTTTAATAAATATATATATGTATGTATTAATCAAGCTTTTTTGGTTTTTAAGACTAACAAAACCTGAAATAAAACTTCCTTACTTTATTATTTTAATATGAAATAGTAATGTGCCTTTATGAGACAAGTTTCATTGATTACCATAAAATCCCGTTAATCTGCCCTTCCTGATCAAACGCCCCCTCCCCACTTTATAAAAAATTTGAAATAAAAGAATTTTGTTACTTATTTTAATGAAAATTTTACAACATTTTTGAAATAAAGTAATGAAAAACAACAACATTATTTTGGATATATATATATTTTTTTTTATAATGATTGAACTGATGATATAAATTGCAAATATGAATCTGGTAACTCCCAATAATCTTTTCCTTTCCATATAATGCAATGATCTAAAGAGCACATGTTCTTGTGTATTTTTCTAGGTTTTAAATCAAATTTAAAAGATACATTTATGTATTTTACTATGTTGTTAATCATGGATAACATTGCAGCTACACTTTTATTCTTATGACAGAGAAATGCCGGGAAATTGAAATTATTTTGTTTACAATTCCCACCCTATAGGTTATGGGTTATGGCTATACAGTGGACTCCCTCAAATACGCAAAGCTTGAGACGAGCGGTTATGCAGATTTTAGTATTTTGCGGATTTCTGGTCATTGCTTTGTTTACATTTTTTAAACAATAATTTGAATGTAATTAATAATGCAATTGAAATTATAATGAATACTTACAATATAATAAAATATTAAAATAAGTTATCGACTAAAATAACAACAATTTTTAAATATTTTTTTAAATGATTAAAATATTAAAAACCCCGAGAAAGTGCCCTCCCTGCCCATTCTCAAAGGAGATTGAGAATAGGATGAATCATGAATCTTTGATGAAATTTGTGTTTTTTCGGGATTTTTTAATTGATTTCATGCTTTTTTGTCTTTTTTTTATTTTATTTTATTTTATTTTTATTTATTTTTTTTTACAAATTTCTCCTTCTTTCGAGAGAACTTACGTTTTTTTTAAAAAAAAAAATAAAACAATTTTTTTCAAGTATTGCTTTAAGTATCAAAATTCATGATTCATTCAAAGATCAACAATTCATTCATTTCATCATGATTCATTCCTGCAAATTTTGTGAAACGATCTTGGAAAAAATCCCGTGTAAGCGCCCTCCTCTAATTATTTTACGATTTTTCGTCACGTTCGGGGAGGGGGGGGGGGCAGATTAACGCTATTTTATGGTAATTTAGTAAAAATACATTTCATCTTTTTAATGAATATTCGATCATACATTATTAAGTTGACCTTTGCGTTTTAATATTTTAATCATTATGCAAATTTGCCCACATTTTGAAATATGAAGCCGGTTAAAGCTGGCCAACGAACTCGGTCGAAGCACTGGTATATACTATACATACAATCAATCTCATCCAAATCAATTTATAAGTATGAGAATTACAGGTTGACGAATTTCAGATTGTTTCAAAATGCTGGCGACTCTAGAAATTCAAATTGCTGTATCTCAACTATTTTTTTAAGCTAAAGACAAAACAAAATATACTTCAGAATCTTTGTATTAAGGTTAAATTCAAATAAAAAAAAAATTCAGCTTTTAATTTATTTTCCCCGCTTTTTAAATTAAAAAAAATTCAAATGGCTACCCTTTTGAATTAAGATGGCGGATGAAGCTGGCCAACGAACTCAATCGAGACATTGGTATGTACTATAGATACAATTAATCTAATCCAAATCAAATCAGTTAATAAATAAGAAAATTATCACATGATATATAACATGAAAAAGCCATGTTATGTTTGTTAATGTAAGTCTTAAAATAAGATAAGTCGGGGATAAGACTGGGCGGGTCCCTGAGATGGGGTTTCACCATACCTGTCGCTGATTTAAGTGGTTAATATATTTGCAAATTTGAAGTCGCATTTGTCAGCTACAACTTGGAATACAAACATTCAAACTATTGACTTGTACTTGTAATTTCAGTAACAGTGAGTAAAACTTCAGAAATTCCTGTCTTTCAGACACATTTGTGATGAAAATATTCAGTTTTCTAAAAGAAAATTATCATTTTCTTTTAATACAACAACTTTTTTACTCACTGAAGCATTTTGCCTTGTGTCGCAAACTCAGTATTGGTAGAGTGTAAAAGTATTGAATAGCAACATCTTCATGAATGAAAATGTCTGTTTATTAAAGCATGATGTCATTTTCTTTTCACATTATTTTAAAATGTTATTTTTAATTATAGTGAGAAAATGACTTTATAAAAGGTATAATCAATAAATAAAACCTATTACTCCTCTGAAACAATGGAATTAATCCAATTGCTCCCATTTTGAATAAATTTCATAATAGTTTTTTGTACAATTTTGTTTGGGATACAAAGATATATTTTCACCAGAAGGTTTAATTTTAATTTTACAGATCTAACATGAAAATGAGGGGCATGCAAACAGAAAATTGCGACCCATGCAAAATTTGTAGCCTCTCCCCCCTCACAATATTTTCTTATGACAGGCTAAAAATGATATTGGTAGTAAGAATTTGGCACCCCCTAAATTTCCTGGGGCAACTGCCCCGATTCCACAGCACTGCATTAAATGATATTTTTCTTTTGTTCTTGTTAATAAGCATTAACATAAGATTTGTGAATTCAATTAAAGAAACATTTTGTAAAAAAAAAAAAAAAAAAAAACAATTTATAAATTCTCATTTTTTAATAGCTGATATTAAATCCTATATATTAGAGATGCACAACCTGCGGCCCGCGGGCCAAACTCATACCACTAATTTTATGCAGAATAATTTTCCTTATAATAGTGACAGAAACTTTGCTATTAAAGAAAACAAATGCCTCTTTTCAAATATTCTGGTGGCAAACGATTTTCTAGCAAAAAGGTTGTGCATCACTACTATATATATCTTTTTTTTTCAGCTTTATGTAAGTGCATAAAGAAAAAGAATTGTTTCTGTTTTCAATAGTTGATTTTGAATATTGTTTGAAGCAAAAATAAAAAAAC
The DNA here is from genome assembly GCA_964019185.1 of Maratus speculifer. Classification (NCBI taxonomy): domain Eukaryota; kingdom Metazoa; phylum Arthropoda; class Arachnida; order Araneae; family Salticidae; genus Maratus; species Maratus speculifer. The sequence goes on along the minus strand of OZ025303.1, from coordinate 24,744,294 downwards.
TTTTCATATGTTGTTTTATTAAAAGCTTTCATCTTAAGTGCAATATGTTTTAGTTTCTAATTCATACTATGCTTGAAATATTTATTATCAGATAAGTTGACTATTTTGAAAATATTGTACAATATATCAAAATATATTGTAATATTTATGAACCCTGGCAAGGAAAACAATTTTGGAGGAAAATAAACAATACGGATCAGCTACTGATGAACAGGAATAGAAAAATTAAGGTCAGGTGATTGTATGATATTTTCATAGATCAGACAAGCACAGTGACAGACTGAGTTTAGCTGCTTTCTTTTTATATTTTGATTATTTAACTTGTTTACAGTTAGAAAACAAATCACCAAAACAAACAGAAACTAGTCGTTGGGAGCCACCGTAATACTTACCCATCATGGATATGTATGTGAAAATAAAACATGTGAAACTATTTATACAATGCATTGCAATTCATAAACAAAATTTAAATATTGTTAATATACATAGTAATGCTATATTAAAGAACTGCTGATGTACCAATTTTGACAAATTATATAAAACGCCAAACTATTCAAGTAGTACCGAACTGCGTAAAAGAAACATCGTTATAACTCCAAAAATAATAATTCTATTAACTAAAAATTAACTGCATCAGATTAAGCATCTCATTTCCAATTAAAATATACTTCTGAATTGAAATTTGAATGAAATACAGGGTCATGAAAAATCGAAGAATGTGGAAAACAAGATTACAAATATCTCGGCAACTAATAATCCGATTGACTTTGTTCTATATGCAAAATGTGTGTTATTTTATTGCCTTTTACGTCCATTTCTTAGAACAAAAAAATTCGAAACTTTTTATATACCTTTCATCAGAACGAATTTTTCCAGAGTCCGAAAAAAATAGTTCCGGATAATCGAGGTTGCTGATATTAAATAGGGTTTGTCCCATTCTTACATACTAACTACATACAAAATTTCAAGTCTCTATCTCAATTTGTTCGGGAGATAGAGCGTTTACAGACAGACAGACTGACAGACGGACGGACGGCAAAAAATTTTTTCAAAAAATATGTTTTTCGGAATCTCCACTATCTAAAACGTCTAAATCCGTCAAAATTTTTTTTTCGATTTTCAAAACGATTGCAAGATTTACCCTATACTACGTATGATGGGTAAGTAAAAAGACACATATACTTTTTACTTTAGTTCCCTAAAAAAATAGTCTTTCCAAAATCAAAAAATTTTCAAGCTCACAAAATATTGGAGACTTCCCCCCTCCCACACAAACTGGTACAAATTATATGGTGATTTTTCATCTTTCTGATGATTTCTGTCAATCCACCTTAATTTGTTGGTTGAATTTCAGAATACTCAGTACAACATAATTAAAAACATATGAAAACTATACATAAAACACAGCAAACTATTGCAATCAATTTCAAAATTGAATGTCAGACATTTTTCTTTTACCTTAGAGAAAGGAAAATAACAGAAGTACAGTAGACTCACTTAAATTTGCTCAGCTTGGGACCAGATGTTTTGCGGATTTTTGGTCATTGCTTTGTTTACATTTTTTAAACACTAATTTGGGTGCAATGAATAGTGCAATCGGAATTATAACAAATGCTTACAATATATTAAAATAAGTAAAAAACTAAAATGATAAATTTTAGATCATTTTTAAAATGATTAAAGTACTAATAGTAAAAGTCAAGTTAATAATCAATAGTGTATGATTAAATATTCATCATAAAGAATAAATCTATTTTTCCAAAATTATTTAACAAAACTTGCCTCATAAAAGTACATTACTAATTCAGATCAAAATCGTAAAATAAGGATTTTTCAAATTTAACCAGGCCTAATAGGCAAAAAATCCTATTAATGCATAAATATATTTTGTAAGAAAATTGTGATTACCAGTGACATCAACAATATCTTGAATTTTTTCCAAAAAAATTATTCTTCCTTCATGAAAAAAACATGAATAGAGTATTATTAAAAAAATTGCAAATTAAAAAATATATGGAGTAGACAGAAAACTAAAAAAATCAGATTTTGTCCCAATATCCAAACTGAAAGTTTCATTGTTTACATCCATAAAATATGTGCAGATTTTAGAGAGTTGCAGATTTCTGGTTTGCGGATTTGAGGGAATCTAGTGTATGTAAAATTCATATTAAATTGGAAATTTGTGTTATTTAGAGGACAAAAATGTGTGCTTAAATTACATATAAAGCAAAAACTATTATAATAATTTTTATAATGGTAAACATGTAGAATAATTAAACATTTTCCCAAGTTACAATTTTATTACCGTAAAATACTGTTAATCCGCCCCCCCCCAAACATGACGAAAAATCATACAATAGTTAGAGGGGGGCGCTTACACGGAATTTTTCCGCGATCATTCAACAAAATTTACAGGAATGAATCATGATGAAATGAATGAATCGTTGAATAAATCATAAATTTTGATACTTGAAAAAAATTGTAAAAAAAAAAAAAAGTAAATTCTGTTGAAAAAACACAGAGAAAAGGAGAAATTTGTAAAAAAAAAAAAGCCAAAACAAGCTTGAAATCAATTAAAAAATCTCGAAAAAACACACATTTCATCAAAGATTCATGATTCAGTCATTTCATAATGATTCATGCCATTCTCAATTGCCTTTGAGAATGGGGAGGGAGGGCGCTTTCTCTGGATTTTTATAAAATTTCAAATTCTTTATAAAGTGGGGAGGGGGCGTTTGATCAGGAAGGGCGGATTAAGGGGATTTTACGGTATTAGTAATACTTTAACATATTTAATATTATATTGTTCAGGTATAATACATTATAAATTACATATAAAAGTGAAAATAATTACAGTTAATTTTAAAATTGATAACATACAATAAAATATATACATAATCAAACTTTACTTAAAATACATTGTAATTTATATTCACAATTTGGGTAATTCTAGGTTATCCCATCGACCAAAAAATTATCGCCAAACTATAAGATTAAATGACAATAATGGATGATCATGAATGTCACATTCAATGACATTAAATGCAATCCACGTGTTTAAAATGTCATTAAATGATTTTTATTTAGTGTTTTATTTGAATTTGCATTAATATTCTACTAATTATTTGTTTTTTTGTTATTTAAAATAAAAATTATGTCAATTATGCATAATTTTGCTATTAGTTTGGTGATTTGTATAATTTGGCGAAATTGGTCAATGGGATAACAGAATTATACCACAATTTGTACTGATTGATAAAAAAAAAAAAATAAATAAATAAATAAATAAATAAAAAAGATTGGTATTTTCTCATTATACAGGTCTTCACTTTTTTTTTAATAGCTATTAGCTACTTCACATAATTTGTGCTTTAAAAAAACAAATTTATTGAAAAAATGTACAAATAGCTATGAAAAAAATTCTAACAAATGCTTATGAGTGTTTAAATATATGGAACAGATGTAGTATTCGCTCGGAGTCCGCGATCTTGTTTTTTGTTGGTCACTTATGGTTTTTTTATACAGTAGATTCCCTCAAATCCGCAGAGCTTGGGTCCAGAGCTTTTGCAGATTTTAGAATTTTGTGGATTTCTGGTCATTGCTTTGTTTACATTTTTTAAACAGTAATTTGAATTTAATTTACAATGCAATCAGAACCATAATGAATGCTTAACGCAATAACAAAATATAAAAATAAGTAATAAACTAAAATAATAAAAAAATTAGATAATTTTTAAAATGATTAAAATAATAAAAGCAAAGGTTAAGTTAGTAATCAATAATGTATGATCAAATATTCATTATAAAGGTGAAATGTATTTTCCCAAAATTATTCAACAAAACTTGCTTAATAAAAGTACATTACTAATTCACATGAAAACTTAATAACCAAAAAAACTTGAATAATACATAAATATAACTGGTCAGAAGATTGTGATTACCAATGATATCAGCAATAACTTGATTTTTTCAGAAATAAATTATTCTTTCTTCATGAAAAAACATGAATTCAATAACCTTAACAAAAATTACAAAAAAAAAAAAAAAAAAAAAAAAAAAAAAAAGAAAAGAAAGAAAAAAAAATTATGAAATTTATATAAAACTAAAAAAGTCAAAATTTACACCTACATCTGAACAGGATGTTTCATTGTTTACATCCGTAAATTATGTGCGGATTTGAGGGAGTCTACTGTACTTGATTTTTGAACAATTCGGGAATAAACATAAGCAAGAACAAATTTTTAAACTAAAAATCAGCACTCCAAGCATTATTTGTAAAAAAAAAAAAAAAAAAAAAAAAAAAAAAAAAAAAATATATATATATATATATATATATATATATATATATATATATATGGGGGGGGGGGGTAAAGGAGAGGAGGAATTAATAATTAGCAAACGGTAAATATATAAATTTTAAAACAGTTAAATAAAGCAAATATTCATTTTAAAAAGTATATAGGTATATATATATAGGTATATATTCCTAAATTACAGTAAAAAATGTTTTAGAGATTACACATTTAAAATAACAACAACAAAAATAAATGAGTAAATCCAAATACAGAAATTTAAAAATAGACAAAAAATGGCCGCTGTCTCCGGGTGAATACTACATGATAGCCAAATATATCTCTATATTTAAATGATGATACAAATTCTATATAATTCTACATTTACACATCTATGTGTATGCTTTATGATTATTTTTTACATACAATTTACTACTGTTTCTACGATAAAATAAATAAATGATTTTTACGATAAATAAATTATATAAATGCTGAAAAAAAAACAGCTTGTGCAAATGAAACAGTCATCAGGTTGCCAGAAAATATGTTGCCAAAATGTAGTTTTTTAATGTATTTTATTTATAATGTATGGTAGTTATGTATATGGTATTTTACCCTAAGGGGGGGGATATATTATTTTTGTAAATTAAAGTATGTGTTTAAATACAGTATAGGATCCGTTATCCCGGCGTCCCGGTATCCGGAATGCTCCAAAAACTGGAATGCAAAAAGGTAAATTTTTTTATGTGTGTGGTGGTTACTCCATACCCCCCCATATGTTTAGTTTAATTCAATTTTATTAGCCATTTTATTTCATATCACCTTCCTTTTTATTAATGTTCTCAATTTAAATTTAATTTCGGTTTCGCTTATTTTCATTTCGTCGCCTGTAACGTTTTCTTTCTTACTTAGCTTTCGAATGTTCCAAGCCGGTAAAATTCTGTTTGAAATCATTCCTTCCGGTTTTAAATTTGTTCGAGAACATTCTCGCTAGTTCTTTTGGGTGGAACTTCCGTTTATTCGGACACACCCCTAACCTATCAAATTAAATTTCACAGGTGACGTATTTCAAGCCGTTAAGTACATGGCCACCGGCTTTGGCCTCCCCTCTTAAGATGGTTATCAATTTTATTCTTATTAGTTACATATCTTTTCATACTGTATATTGTAATTTGGCTTATTTTTTCCTCACCCCCTCTTTTGCTCTCTCCCAAATTGGCGTATTTTGCATTTACAGTAACCCCTTTCTCTTTTTCCCCTGGACTCGCGGCCACCTGCGTCAGTTGCGCCGATAGACACCTGCTGTGATGGATGCAGTCATATGATTGAAAGTTTTTAGTGTAATTTCGGGGCAGAGGTGCTCCCCCGTTAACGAAGGATGGAACGGGTTTTTTTTGTTATGTTGATATTATTACGATACTGATTTTTAGGTGCGGCAAAGAAAAAGTGCTGCCCTCAAAATGCATCTAGGAAAGTGATGTTGATTTCTGTTAAGCAGCGAGGAGCAAACCTTTTGTTTCAAAGGATCCTGAAAGTATTTTTGTTGTGTACTCTGTTTGGATATGCGTATTAAATGAGATGACGTCGTGAAGCCTTTTACGTGTTGCTCTATTGATGCCACTTTTAACTAAAGAAGGTTGTCGACATGTTTATTCTAAATAGTTTTATTCTTCATCTTTTCGTCCAAAATTTTCGTCAAATATTTATGTGATCAATTCTTCAATTGTGCTTTTATATGTTCTCAATCCTCTGAAAAAACAAGCAGAGGTGAAGAACGTGTGCTTTAAGAGGTGAACATTTTTTCTTTCATCAAATGAAGATATTTGATTTTCATAAAGTTTTTACTTCATTATTTTGCCCAATTTTTTATATATAATTTTTGATTACCCAAGGGGCGTTATGAAGAAAATATTGGTTTGTATCTATGCAATATGAAGTATAATATATTTTGTTTTTTTTGAAAGTTCATATTATGAAAGTTGCTCTTTTTCAAGAAGAAATAATATTATATTCTCCTTTTATGTCATAAGAAAATTTATAATTTACATCCTGTTGAGATATCTAAAATATATTATTGACAAAGAATTTTTATTGCTTGGAGATAGCAATTGTTGTGTTTAGCATATATTATGATATGGTTTTTTATGAAAAGAGAGATTAATATGTACGAGTCAAAATAATATAAATATGTGAAGAAATATTTATTCATGAAAAAAGTAAACAAGTTCTTCATGAAATAAAAATAGTTTTCTTCAAATTTTGTGTGCATAATAATTTCTTGTGCCTATTGTCTGGATTTATTTGTCATCAACAGCCAAGGACTTGACAGGTAACCTTTTTTACCTTTTCAATTTTGTATTTTTTAACTTTATGTTTGACATTTTATGTCATCATGGATAAAGATATTTCTATTGTTCTAAAGAAGTAAGGATGGTCACTTGGGTCGTTTGCAGGCCCCCATTCTCCGCGATGTGCTGTCATTATCACGATCATTTATTTGGCCTAATAGTGGGTAGAGGCAAATAAAAAGTGCTTTTTCCACTTTCAAGTAAACATAACATTATATTTCCTTTGATGCCCTGACCAAAGCGTCAGCTCATACACCACACTTAATTTCCTGTGGTGCCGTCACCAAAGCGTGTCCAACATTCCATGACCATCCATTTTTCCTTTGCCACCATCATATTTTTGTTATATTTATACATATTGTCGTCATTATCTTCAGTTAATTCTTCATTATTTTTCAAGTTATTTTCTTCATACATTAATATTATTAATTATATTATTATTGAGAGTGGTGCAGTAATTAATTGCAACATATTGATTCTATACTGAAATAATATTTTTCTGGAGCAGTGCATGATATATATATAACATAATTTTTCCATATATATTTTTTCTTGTCTTGCTATATTTTGCAACTAATATATATATGCATTATTTAACGGAGGTACTGGTAAAAATTATTGTTCATGCTAAGATAAATTATTCTTCTTGTCATACATATAATAATTTATGTTTTGAGCCATATTATATATAAATATTTACATAAAATATTTGGGTCTTATATTCTTCATATGATACTAATATGTTAGTATACGTTTTCTTCTTTTTTTTTACATATATAAATGATGTATGAAGTAAATGAAAGTCATCAATATTTTAAGTAACGGGTCAATTTATATATATTGTTCATCATAGGACCTGCCAAATAACCAAATTTATCATGTCATACATTGAGTTCTTATATTAATTATTTCATCATGCCTCCAAAAGCCAAACTAAATATAGCAATCCAACCTTTCGACGGTAACCCTCAGACTGTAGAATTTTTCTTCGATCAATTATCTGACTTACAGGAACTAAATAACTTTACAGACAAGGAACTTTTTGTTCTCTTTAAATCAAAACTTGAGGGCACCGCCTTACTCTTCTTTCTGGAAACTCAGTCACAGCTCAAGAACTCTAATTTTAGTGAAATTCGAAAGGCATTTATAGACTATTTCTTACCCACGAAAAAATCTGTTTCTCTAAAATCTTTACAGAACTTGACCTTAGATTCAAATGAATCAGTTAAAAATTTTGCTTTTCGGTTGGATAAACAACTTCGACTTGCTTATCCAAAATTGGATCTTTCTGCTCTTAATTCATTAAAGTTTACTCATTTTCTTGAGGCTTTACCTAAACAAATCAAACGTAAAATCTTAGAAGAAAATATTACGTCCTTCGAATTAGCTCTTGAACGAGCAACTTTTCTTCAAAATATTTATGACTCTCCCCCTAAAAAATCTTATGAAAATTTTAATCAAGCCTATTGTATCGATTCTGAAAATGTCCACGATAATTCTAGTAATACTCTTCATAAAACTCCTATAAAGCATACGAAGGATAAAATTTATCACAATTCTCAAACCAACTACTCTCCTTTACAAACTCAAAAGGACAGTTCTCATACTTCTCGTAATTTTCAAAGAAGACCTAGGACATTTTCGCCTTCTCCACCGAGACAAGAGGCTACAAATAAACGTAACAATAATTTTCGTCATCAAAACTTTCACCGGAAACGTCCTTATCAACCAACCTTTGACAAGTATTCTCACAAAAAAAATTCCACATATTTTTATCACAGACGAGATGTTGTGCAGTGTGCGTTCTGTGGGAAATTTAATCATCGTATGGACTCATGCTACAAATTCAAAAACATTATTGGTAATTCTAATCAAAACTCTTCAACTCAGGTTTCGTCTCGTCCTTACAGAAAGAAAAGCCACACCTCTTCTTCTTCTGAAAATAACAATGTTTATCATTTAAACAAATAAGGGAGACTGGTTCTACTGACCGCCTTCTCTCCCGTAATTCTCATTCAGGGTCAGTACACTTTGACAACAACAACAAACATCAACAATTGGACAAACGCTCGTCAGTCACTTTAGTGTCATCCACAGCTGTCCAAACTTCTCCTATGACATCTAAATTTAACAAATCTTCTTGTTCATATAATTCTTTGCCTTCCAAACAAAATTTTCAAATTAACGATGACATACAAGAAGATCATGTCATATGCAGTTCTTTTAACAACTCTTATGTTCTTCCATGCATCCTAATAAATGTTCAACATAATGAAATCTCCACATTAATAGATACTGGATCAAGTTTATCTCTCTTGGATGAAGAATGCTTTAATAGCATTAAATCCAGGCTTCATTACAAATTTTTATCCAGAAATGTATCTGTATCGACCATAAATTCTAAGGTCTTCTTCAAAGGATGCATAGAGATAGCATTTAAAATTGATAAATTCTTTTTTCATCATGTATTTTACCTTACAAAAATTCAAAATGTTCACTTTCAAGCCATACTTGGCTTTGAGTTTATTAACAGGCATTCTATTACTATTTCTCCAAGTTTTAAGTCTATCCTAATTAAGGACAAACACATTCCTTTTCAAAGTTATAATGAATCTCCTACTTGCTATTTTATGAATTCTGAATATAATTATGTGAATTCAAATGTACCATATTCTCTCGATGCACACAAAATGTCTTACTATGAACAATCTATGTCAAATAATCTAACGAGTGATACTTACATTGATAATACTTGTGCAAATTATGATAATTCAAGTTTACAGTTGTTCAATAATTATACAACCTATCCTTATAATTATAATGTTCAAAATAATGGTTTGTTTACAAATAATATGGCTCATTCTGCTATGAATTTTCATAATCCTTATATTGATGGTCATTCTACTTATTTTTCTAATTATTTTCCAACTGATTATGCTAATGTGGTGAATTATGTGTCTACTAATGATAATAATATTCCTAGCAAGAATTTCTCAGCTGAGAATACTAATGATGGTAACTATTTTGGTGAAAAGCAAACTCATTTAAGTATTGGTGACAAAGTTTTGGTGAGTTCCAACATGGTACAATTACTCAATAGAGAAGTAATACCTCCTAATTCGTTTGTTTATTTACATGTTAAGTATCTCAATCCTCCATCTGAATATTTTGTTTTCAAACCAAATTTAAAAAATAAAGGTCTTATATTACATGAATCATTGCACTCAAAATCTTCCATTCAAAATGATTTATTTTTGGTTGTATGTCAGAATGTTTCAAAGCTCGATATTCATTTAAATAAAAATTCAATTATTGGTGAATGTATCAATGTAGATGAAAAAGATATTGAAGAATACTCTTTTGATTTAGAATTTGAAAACGAATATTGTACTTTAATTTTGCCATCTGAAGAGATTAAGAGAAAACGTATTCAAGAATTATCTCCAAATGACTTTGATCTTAAACATTTACCTCCTCATGAAAGGGAAGCTTTAACAAAATTATTATGTAGTAAAGCGCTTGCCTTTTCGAAATCTCTTGACACTTTAGGTCATACTGACCTGGTCAATCCTCAGTTTACCATGTTAAATTCTCATCCAGTAAAAACATTACCTTTTCCTGTACCTCAAGCACTCGAGCAAGAAGCTCTTGACCAAATTAATCAAATGTTGAACGCTGGTATTATTGAGAGGTCAAATTCATCTTGGGCGTGTCCCATGCTTCTTGTTAAAAAGAAGAGAACTGATATGTCTAAGCCTCAAAAGTATCGTTTGGCTCTTGATTTAAGATTGTTAAATTCGATTATAATCCCATCATCATATCCTCTTCCTAGAATTCAAAATCTATTGGTACAGTTGTCAAAATTTAAATATTATACCACTCTTGACTTACCCTCTGCATATTGGCAGATTGCTGTACCTAAAGATATGCAAGATAAACTTAGTTTTACTACTCCATGGGGAATTTTTACATATTTACGTTTAGTATTTGGCTTGAAGACGGCCGCCAGCACTTTCCAACAATTAATCGACTCTGTTATTCAATTATCTCAAATTGATTCCTGTTATGCATATCAAGACGATATTGTAGTGGGTGCTAATTCATTTGAGGAAATGTCCATGAAACTCACAAAGCTATTAGACACTCTCATTGCTAATAACATTACTCTGTCTCCTGAAAAATGTGCATTTATGCAAACAAGCATTAACTTTTTGGGTTTCCAACTCACAGATCATAAAATTCTTCCTATTACAAGTAATATTTTAAAAATTACCTCCTTTCCAAAGCCTAAAACCAAGAGGCAAACAAAGAGTTTTATCGGCTTGTGTTCATTTTATAGATCAATTATACCTAATTTTTCTAAATTGATTGCTCCTCTCATCGAAGTCACCAAACCTAAAAATAAATTTTCTTGGAAAACTGAGCAGGAAAATGCATTTAAAGAATTACAGGACATTTTCTTTCATAAACCTATGCTCAATCTTCCTATCTGGAATGAAACATTTTATGTTAATACAGATGCCTCAAAAACAGCAATATCAGCTGTTCTTATGCAGAAATTTGATGGTGAACTAAAACCTATCTCCTATTATTCTAAAACTCTATCTCAATCAGAAAGACACTACCCTGCCATCAAATTGGAACTTTATGCCATTTACAAAGGCATAACTGCTTTTAAATACTATATTTTTGGTCGACCCTTTATTCTACTATCTGATGCCAAACCACTTAATAATTATAAAAAAGCTACATCACCTGCTGATATTACTACTCGTTGGATGTTAGAACTGTCTGAATACTCGTACACATTCCAACATGTTCCAGGCAAAGAAAATGTCTTGGCAGATTTTCTGAGTAGAACTCCTCACATTCCTACTGAAGATCTCAATAATAATCCAGATCTTATTTCTTCACAAGAACCTCTACCTATTGTTGATAATCAAAACGATTTACATAATGACATTCCTCACTTTCCATGTGGTTTAGTCGACAAAATCCACCATACATGTCATCTTCAGAGTGATTCTTCACCTTCTAATAATGATAATAACCAAGATCCTTTATTAGAAATTCTTGATCACACCATCTTCTCTGAACAACAAAAGGACCCAAAAATCAAGCAAATTTATGAAGACCTTAAAAATAATAAAAAATCTAAAAGTTTAAATGGCTACTATATTAATCCAAGTAATGAGTTACTTTTCTATAATGGTCATTTCTCTTCAGAAGATATCGAGCTACACAAAGCTGTTTTACCTCTATCACTTCGAGCAAAGGCCTTAAGAATTGCTCATATTACTCATACTGGAATTCATAAAACCATTGTTAATTTAAAGAAAAGATTTACCTGGAAAACCCTTGTTTCAGATACCATTAATTATGTCAACTCTTGTGAAATTTGTTTAGTAAATAAGAATCATAAAAAAAACACTGCTCCATACCTACCTGCACCACTCCCAACAGCTCCCAATCAAAAGGTCTCTATGGATTTACTCGGCCCATTGAGAAATCGTCAATATGTGTTAACAATGATAGACCATTTTTCTCGTCATTTAGAATTATATGCCTTGAATAATATCAGTGCTGAGTCAGTTACAAAGGCTTTATTGCATTATATTTCCACTCATGGAAAACCTGAATTAACTCTTACTGATCATGGTTCTCAATTTACTAGTGATATGTTTGCATATTTTAACAAAAAGCTTGGCATTAAGTTGGAACATAGTTCTGTAGCCCATCCCCAAGCTAACGGTTTAAGTGAACGTGTCAATTCTCAAATAAAATCGTCTGTGAACACAATGGCTTCACAAGGATGTGATGTACCCACTGCTCTAAAAATTCATCAATCCATATATAACGCTACACCTCATCCAGCTACAAAGTTCTCCCCAAATCTTCTTCATTTTGGCAGAGAAATAAATGATATTTATTCCAATTATAAATCTCAAGTTTCATGGAAAATTCTCAACACTGCATATGAAATTCATAAATTGATGGATGTTATTGAAAAAATATACTATCAAGCTTACAAGAATAACGAATCATCCAGACAAAAGGTGTACCAAAAATCCAGAGAAAAATTAAAGTTTTCCAACATCAATGTTAATGACATTGTTTATGCAAAATTTCCTACTGTGTTTAACAAAAAGATACAAGGCCCATACGTGGTCAAGAAAATAATTTCTCCTGTGCTCATTCAAATTCAAGATCCCAATAATAGTCATGCTTCACCAATGTTGATTCACACTAATCGAATCTTGAAGCTTCAAAAGAGAAATGAAGCACTGCAACATCCTTCAGTTTCTTCAAAAGGTGCATCACATGATCAACCAGCTGTTGATAATGCATCCTCCACTCCTGTCAGACAACACTCTTCTATTCAAGTTTCAAATCATGATGCTGCATGTAGCACATCTCCTACAATTCTTTCTTCTTCTAAGTGTCAACAAACATCTTCTTGTTCAAGTAAATCAGTACTGTCACAAGCTCCTCCTGATAGCACTCATACTGGTGTTAAAAACAAATCCACTCAATATAGAAGTTATGATCTTCGTCCTCGCAATCATAAACTACATAAAAAATAGACTAACTCTCTTTTTCCTTTTACAGGATGACTTTTGCTTTGTAATATATTCAGTCGAAGCTAGCCGCACTGATTTTTCCAGTAAGAAGAACTACTATGTAATATTTTTTTTTCTTTTCTCCAAGCTGCAGGCAGCTGTTATTATTTTTTTTTTAAGTCTTCTTCTCCCTGGTACAACTCAACGGTCATCCTCGGGATGTATGTATGAATTTTAATAGTTTTATTAGTTACTGCATTTAACTATAAGTCATAATTCTTACAATATATACATATAATCTCATGTATGCCATACTTTTAAATTTTATAAGGTCTTTAATTACAATAGTTGATAAAAAAAATTGAGAAAGAATTTGTCTTTGTTAGAATATGATGTCAGTATTTAAGGTGATTTTTGACAAATGTGCATTATAATAAGAAAAGTGAAATTGTAATTGATATAAGGTAAACATAAAGATGAGTACTTATCAAATTATTTTCCCTATTGTGTCTTTTCCTTACAATGCATGCATGCTTTAACATTTAACCTCTTTTGATAAAAAAAAAAAGAGAGAAAGTGCATGATAAACTTATTCATACTAATATTTTCTTCTCTTCTTGTTGAAATATAGAAGGTGAATGACTCGCATTAAGTAATATTTTTTTGTATACTTTTGTGTATTTATACTTTGGATCCAAAGATATTGATTGAGTCATTATATATATTTATATAAAGCAAATTCTTGATTTATGACAAATGCAAAAGTGATCACTTACTTAATTTTTTTTTTTAAAAATGTTTGAAGATTACATGTAAATATGTTCTAGATATCTTCTATATAGAAATTTTGACACAATTGATTTTTCTTTGTAAGTTGACATTATCAAGTCATATATAAGATTGACATATTCATATAAGTTTCTTCCTTTTTTTCAGAATATTAAACATCTTATGTTTTATGTTTATTTTGAATGAAGTATAGTATTAAAGGTATTTATGCAATTATTGTCAATTTATATTGAAAATGTTTAAGAATATTCCTTTATGAGAGTGTAAAAATTCTCTCTTTGAAAATTATTATATTCACTTTGAAGATATTTTTATTGGAAAATAATATCATGCTTTTGTTGACATTTTTTTTTTTGCAACTTATTAATTTTATTTTCTGCAAAAATGTGTTATTGAATAATACTAAAGTTATTCATTTAAGATTTATTGAAAATGTAAAAGGCTATGTGGTGATATAAGTAATTTTTTTTATGAGAGCATAACTAATCTCTCTGCACCATTTATATATATATTTTTATGGGTGTTCAATTTTCAACTTACAAATTCATTTAATTTATTATGTGTTATTTGAAACCATATATGTTATATATAGTTATAACATGATTCATATACAGCTATAGTATGCTTCATTTTGTTGATAGCTAAGAATATAAATATACATATTATTGTGTAATCAAATATTTTGACATTGCTAAAGCATTCTACTATTATAAGTGCATTGTGCACAGCCTAACAAGAGACTCTTCAAAGTTATGGACTGTTTTTCTGCACATAGACTTTAATTTTTTTTTATATGATAGATACCTCTGAAAGAAACTTTATATACCTTTCATGTTAACATTTACTACAGTTGGTATATTTTCATAAGGATTACTATCATAACAGTAATTATTTTTTTTATTATTTAAATATCATGTACAACAATTATGTATATTTTTATAACTATTTCTGATATTTATTGTGTGTAATTATTTAGTATATTTGTACATGTGTTAGAAAATATTGTCTCGATGAAAAATTGTCATTATTGTCATCTCACCAATATTTTCTTTTGGGGGACCCTGGGTAATATGTGGTGGTTACTCCATACCCCCCCATATGTTTAGTTTAATTCAATTTTATTAGCCATTTTATTTCATATCACCTTCCTTTTTATTAATGTTCTCAATTTAAATTTAATTTCGGTTTCGCTTATTTTCATTTCGTCGCCTGTAACGTTTTCTTTCTTACTTAGCTTTCGAATGTTCCAAGCCGGTAAAATTCTGTTTGAAATCATTCCTTCCGGTTTTAAATTTGTTCGAGAACATTCTCGCTAGTTCTTTTGGGTGGAACTTCCGTTTATTCGGACACACCCCTAACCTATCAAATTAAATTTCACAGGTGACGTATTTCAAGCCGTTAAGTACATGGCCACCGGCTTTGGCCTCCCCTCTTAAGATGGTTATCAATTTTATTCTTATTAGTTACATATCTTTTCATACTGTATATTGTAATTTGGCTTATTTTTTCCTCACCCCCTCTTTTGCTCTCTCCCAAATTGGCGTATTTTGCATTTACAGTAACCCCTTTCTCTTTTTCCCCTGGACTCGCGGCCACCTGCGTCAGTTGCGCCGATAGACACCTGCTGTGATGGATGCAGTCATATGATTGAAAGTTTTTAGTGTAATTTCGGGGCAGAGGTGCTCCCCCGTTAACGAAGGATGGAACGGGTTTTTTTTTGTTATGTTGATATTATTACGATACTGATTTTTAGGTGCGGCAAAGAAAAAGTGCTGCCCTCAAAATGCATCTAGGAAAGTGATGTTGATTTCTGTTAAGCAGCGAGGAGCAAACCTTTTGTTTCAAAGGATCCTGAAAGTATTTTTGTTGTGTACTCTGTTTGGATATGCGTATTAAATGAGATGACGTCGTGAAGCCTTTTACGTGTTGCTCTATTGATGCCACTTTTAACTAAAGAAGGTTGTCGACATGTTTATTCTAAATAGTTTTATTCTTCATCTTTTCGTCCAAAATTTTCGTCAAATATTTATGTGATCAATTCTTCAATTGTGCTTTTATATGTTCTCAATCCTCTGAAAAAACAAGCAGAGGTGAAGAACGTGTGCTTGAGGTGAACATTTTTTCTTTCATCAAATGAAGATATTTGATTTTCATAAAGTTTTTACTTCATTATTTTGCCCAATTTTTTATATATAATTTTTGATTACCCAAGGGGCGTTATGAAGAAAATATTGGTTTGTATCTATGCAATATGAAGTATAATATATTTTGTTTTTTTTTAAAGTTCATATTATGAAAGTTGCTCTTTTTCAAGAAGAAATAATATTATATTCTCCTTTTATGTCATAAGAAAATTTATAATTTACATCCTGTTGAGATATCTAAAATATATTATTGACAAAGAATTTTTATTGCTTGGAGATAGCAATTGTTGTGTTTAGCATATATTATGATATGGTTTTTTATGAAAAGAGAGATTAATATGTACGAGTCAAAATAATATAAATATGTGAAGAAATATTTATTCATGAAAAAAGTAAACAAGTTCTTCATGAAATAAAAATAGTTTTCTTCAAATTTTGTGTGCATAATAATTTCTTGTGCCTATTGTCTGGATTTATTTGTCATCAACAGCCAAGGACTTGACAGGTAACCTTTTTTACCTTTTCAATTTTGTATTTTTTAACTTTATGTTTGACATTTTATGTCATCATGGATAAAGATATTTCTATTGTTCTAAAGAAGTAAGGATGGTCACTTGGGTCGTTTGCAGGCCCCCATTCTCCGCGATGTGCTGTCATTATCACGATCATTTATTTGGCCTAATAGTGGGTAGAGGCAAATAAAAAGTGCTTTTTCCACTTTCAAGTAAACATAACATTATATTTCCTTTGATGCCCTGACCAAAGCGTCAGCTCATACACCACAATGTGCTATAGCGTGTCCTGCGGACACGCTATAGCACGTAAATTATGCAATAAATCGGCGATGGATGCAAAATAAATAAGCTCTTACGCATCCCTTGGGACGCGTAATTTCGGCAAAGGATCGCGGAAAAACGAGCAAATTTCGTTAAAAATCACGAAATAATGACTAATTTTCGGCAATTTTTGTCAAAAGATTCGCGAGAAAATGGGTAATTTCGCTACAAGATCCCCCAAAAAGACAGATTTTCCAAAAAGACCGCGAAAAAATAACAAATATAGTCCAAAAAATCGCGATAAAATGGCAAATTTTGTCAAAAGATTCGCAAAAAACGGCAAATTTCAACAAAAGATCGCAAAAAACGGCAATTTTCATCAAAAAATCACAATAAATGGCAAATTTCTTCAAAAGATCACGAAAAAAAAAGGCCCACCCTGAAGCAGAATTCTTAGAAATGGATAATGTGCAGTGTTTTTGCCTCCAAATTGTACATCACTTATCCAACTATTGGATCAAGGAGTTCTGAGATCTTTAAAAACTCACTACAAAAACGACTTCTTAAAAAAAAAAAATGCTCACAGAGTGCAACAAAGGAATTAAAATAAAAAATTTCCAGAAAAGCTTCACAATCAAAGATGCTGCCATGTGTCATGTGGTCCTCTGCATTATTTTTCAATGACGAAAATGAGCCGGAGTTTGAAGGCTTCAAGATTTCGAAAGAGAAGCGAATTATTTCTGATCTGTTGGCATATGCCAAAGGATTTATTTGTCCAGAAGCTAAATTGTTTAGAAGCCGATCAAAACATTCCTGTCACTAATCATATGACTGACAGTGAGATTTATGAAATGATGACAAACAATATATCTGATGAAAGTGATGATGAGAAGGACAACCAGCAGAATGAAGCAGTTAATAAGGTATAAAATGAAAAATTAATATTTTATACCGAACAATTAATTTCAGGCATGCAACATAGGAGCTACTTCCACGAGCAGGAAATCATGTCTCTGTACAAAATACAAGAACAATTAGGGTAAGAGACGTGCTATAAGCAAAAAACTATCTTAGAAATATTTGCTAAATCCCAATCAAAAGATTCTGTTTCAAAATCTCAAAATTAAATTTCATATATATGTATATTTTTTTCATTTATTATAATTATTTTTTATTAATTTTGAGTAAATTAATCAATAAATTAAGGTATTTACATGTATTAGTATTCATATTTACCTATTTATTTCACTATTTATGAAATTATTTCGTACATTTCTTATACTTACGGTAAAGTGTTCCGAATTACGGAAAAACCCCTTATCCAGAATGCCCTGGGTCCCAAGCATTCTGGATAACGGATCCTATACTGTATTAAGTAAATTTTAATTTTTGAATACCTTTAAATCTTAAAACAATATAGTATTCGACTTGAAAAATGATATTAGGCTCGCAAAATATTAGGTTAATAGTGTGCGGAATATTTACAATGACTACAAATGATTGCAATAATGAAAGTTGTGACACATAAAATTTTGTGTCATCATGTGATGAAATCAAAAATTCTTGAATTTTCAGTAGAAAAATAACTAAAGAAACATATCTTACCATTAATTTATTTCGGTAAAGAAGAGGGTTGTTGAAGACTGTTACAATTGAGTTTGACCATTTGTACAGACGCCAGCAGAATGAGAGATTCATGAAAGAAAGATTCATTCATTCTTAATGATTTAATAAATAAATCACTTAAATGTGCCTTTAAAAATGCAATTTAATTTTGGAAAGGCAGGAAAATCTTGCTTAGATTTAAAATATATGTCTGGTAACTTAATATTACAACGAGGGATTAAAAAAGAGTTTTAACGATATTTCCCTTGTAGCTGTTTAATTGTTAGAGATGTCAAAAGATTGAATGAATCTCAAAGGGAGAGATCATTCATAATAAACTATCAATCAATAAACAAATTGAAACATAAAATTTTTAAATAATAAAACAAAATATTTATTTATAAAAAAAGAACAGAAAGTATTAGTAAAATATTATGAATCTATCACTTAAATATGCTCTTGGGTATACAATTTACGCAATTATATTTTGAATAAATCAGGAAATTTTAAAATATATTCTTTTGTATAACATGGTTCAGTTCAGTGAGAAAGGGTACTAATATTACTGCTATTGCTGCAGTTTAATTTATCTCGGCAAATCCCAATCTCAGAATCAGTGAATGAATCCTTTATATGATTCATAAAGTAAAAACGTTATGATTCATTCTTGCATTGTGTCTTGCCCTGTGTATAATAGAGGCGTTCCGACCCAGTGTGCGTGTGCGGCACACACAGGCGCCGAAGCAGTAAAGGCGCCAAAAGATTTCAGTTGAAAAGCAAATATTATAAAAAAAAACTTTAATTTATTTATACTAAAATGTATTATATTTTCTTGGCATCTGAATTATCTTTTGTAGATTTACCTTATAGAAATTATTTATAAATATTCATTTCTTTCTTTAAAATTTTATTTTATTCTACTTATGAGTACTCTAATAAATCATTTAGACAAGACCTGCCCAACCTTTATAAACAGAGGCACGCCTCATATAGTTATAAATAATAAAAGGCGCCACATAGCTGAAAATATGCAACACTATAATCTCACTGCGGTGGAAAAGCATAATATACAGTTTTATTATCGTAGCAGCTAAATTTCACTTGTTTTTTTATTATTATTTATAAGAAATAATTGTCACTTTATTTCAGAATTTATCATAAATAAGAAGAAAATTACTATTCGGAAATACTGGTAAAATTTCCTCCTACAATATCAGCCCATGAATAGAGGTAGACTTATATGTTAGAAACGTCTTATATGATGCGCGTACATCTCACGCTGATAGCTATAAGTCCCCTATGATTCAGAAAATATTTTAAAATAATTTGCAACAATAATTTAATTCAGAATAAATTTAAAATTAGATTTTCAGAGGACAGTCTATCTTCAAAAGTTTTGTAGATGAAGCTATAGAAACCTTAATCACTGAATAACAACTTAATATAGCATTAAATAATTAAAACTTGTTTAAGGTCATCGATAAGTATTACAAGAAAACTATTTAAATATTTTTTACTTTTAAAAATGCATCCTTTAAAATGGATTTTTAATCTTAAAAATAGCTAGTATAAGACGATACATTCGAATGGGTGCCAAGAAAACCTAAGGGCGCAATCGCGGCGTCCGCGGGGGACGCTTTGGAGAATCCTGAATAGAGAAACAATGTAAAGCCAGAACTTGGGGGCTATGCACAGGGCCGTAGCTAAAGGGGAGCTATGGGCGGCTCAGCTTCTCCTCAAACATTTTGAGCCTCCCTGGAAAAGATTCCAAAGTCACTAAATTGATTTCTATTCCAAAATTCAAATGAAATTCTGTTTAAAAATTTAATTAAGTTTTGAGGCCCTTTCACAGCTTTTGCAAAAATACTAAATTGCAACTAAAATAAGTGTTTCAACACTTGCTCATCCTATTTACACATATGAAGCTAACAAGTTGTTTAAGATTTCACTCATTTTACACTCGAATTTTTCATCATCCTATTCTTTTCTTAGCGTAAATTGAAACTATTACAACAATTTAATGAGAAACATAGTAACTGCAGAGTGAACATGTACTAATTTATCTTTCTGCGCCACAGAGAGAAAGAGATAAAATATGACTACCCCCCTTTCCCATTATTCACTTCTAGCTACGGCACTGGTTATGCATATATAACGTTATTACTTTAGGGGGAAGGGGAAGGGGCAGAATCTAGCATATGATGTCGGAAGATATCTCTAGTGAGGGATGGGGTGTTTTGATATATTTATCACTTTTGAATGATCCAACCAAAATTTTCTCTTTCTGTTTCCCCTTTTTTTTTAATATAAATTTTTTTTCATTTTATTTAAACTTGTTCGTTATATCAAAATAATCTGCAATATATATATATAATGTACATAATCTGCATTTAAGAAAACAGGTGTAAAGTATGTTTGAAATAATACTTGTGTTTACCAATAAAGAAAAGAGAATGTTATTGAGGAATGATATCGTAAGGGGTAGCGGAGATCCAGAAATTGCCAAAAAGTTGATAACGTTCATTACATTTGTATAGCCTTTTGTATGTTAGTGTTCTCTGTTCTGTTCAGTGTACAGATTTTTGATTGGAGATACTGGCGTCAGCTATGTAACAAATTTTAATTGGTAAAAATGGAGCATCAGCTGTTTGTGAAGTTGTTGGCATTCCGTGCCGTAGGTTTAACACTGGTTTTCGCACTTAAAAAGTAAAGCTTACTTTAAGCGGACAAAGCAATAATTTTGTTCAGCACTTCTACTAATGATCATGTCTGGTGAAAACTATTATGTATTGAACAAAAGTGTTTTTTTTTCACACCATAGATTTCTGAGCGAAATAAATAGCTTTTATCTATCTTTTACCTATCCATCCCAATTTGAAAATGCAGAAGAAATCAAACGTTACGCTTTTCGTCTGTAGGAAGGACTGCTTGGGGAGGCACACAAGCGTAATCTCTTTGAGGAATAAAAGTTCGCCAATTTGCGATTATCATTAAGGGTTTTTAATTAATATTTCGGGTAATTAACAAAAAATAAAAAAAATTGAGTGTCAGGTGCATAGTGCATCTACCATCATCTATTCTTATCCAAATTTTCAGATCTCTATGTGCAGTAGATTTTCGTAGCCATCGCCAATACTTCTTTCTTTTAGATGCAATCTATTGTTATTACATTAAATTATTTTCTCCAGGATAATGAAATTTTACTGTAACGCAGGATTCTGATTGAGAGTGCTTTCATTTACACAGGTTTTACTGTGTTACAAATTTTATTTACATAGCTGCCATCCTTCTTTATTTTTCAAGTAATTTAAGCATGTTTGGAAACAGAAATTAATTTATTTCATGAAATAAAGTACGAATTGTAAAGAAACAAGACATATTTTATTAAATAAATTTTCTGGTTCAAAAAGCTCCAGAAGAATGGCAACTATACATTTTTAAATATTCATAGCTTTTTTTGAGGGGGGGAGGGGGAGGGCGCCAAATGCAGTTCTGCAGACAGGCGCCGAATACTGCTGGCACGCCCCTGTGTATAATATCAGGTAACTTTTAAGATATTAACTTATTGATCTCGCCTTCTTTTCTAAAATATATTAGAAAAGAAGGTTAATTCCTTTTTATTGCAACTAAAGTTTTTACAACTAAATTTTCGTTCAACTAAAATTCTATAATTTCATTTTGATAATATGACTTACGTAAAATTTCATGTGTTGCACCTTTTATTCTGCACAAAGTCATTTAAATCATTATGAAAATGTTTTATTCATAGTCGATAATTTTATCTATTTATCTGTAATTCGTTAAGCTAATAATATTCAAGTTTAAATTTCAAAACAGCAAACTCGTTTGAGTTGTTATTAATGGTTAAATTTGAAACATTTTTTTGGTCATAGACTGAATTTGGTTGTATTCTGTTCTATTGAAGTAAATATTTTTTAAATAATTGATCTCATACTGAAGTTCTTATATAAATTTTATCAAAAATTAAATTATCAAAACTGTTTAAAAACCAAGAATCTGAAATTCCAATATCTTTATAACCTTAGATCAGTTGCATGCTGCGGTTGCAGTGATTAAAAAAAAAAAAAAAAAGTTTTATGGTTTTTTTTCATTTAGAAAAATGGTGCTTGTCTATTCTCATGCTAGGAAGCTTCACGGCATCAACATTGTTAGAAAATAGGCTCTTATTTATTTTACTGTAAACTTCCTCAAATCCGGAACCCTAAAATCTGCACATAATTTACAGATGTAAACAATGCAACATTCAATTTTGATGTAGGAATAAAATTCGACATTTTAATTTTTATATCATTTCCATATATATTTTAATTTGTAATTTTCATTAATATTACAGAATTTATGTATTTTCATGAAGGAAGAATAAATTTATTTTGGAAAAAATAAGATATTGTTCATATCACTGGTAATCAGAACCTTTTTACCAAATATATTTATTGTACAGTATAACTTCTTGAATCCAGAATCCTTGTGATTACAGCGAGTCCAAATTATAGAAAATTTCGGATTACAGAAGTTGTGTAGCTAAGATGCTTGAAGATTAATGATAATACTAATATCTCGTATTAATATGGCAATACAAAATAGCAAGGAACTGGATAATTGAAAACATTGAGAAAAATCAATTAAAAATGCTCAAAAATGAATGATTTTTTTAAATTTTAATTATGTATATTTTATGCAGTGTTATGTTAATTCTATGCAGTGTCACCGTCTATCATAAATTTTAAAAATAACAAATGTACGATTTTTTTAAAAAAATGCGATTTTTGCTAATTGAATACTTAATAAATAATGCATATCACAAGAATGATCATGAAAAATATTGGAAAACTAAACTAAAAACCAAAAAATTACACTGAGAGATTTAAAACTTATAATTTAAAATTTAATTTTATAATTACAGCACCTCATTTAAAAATGCGATACATAATATAAAAAAATAACTAATGATAACACATTGTTCAGTGGTGCACAAAACAGGAATTTTAATATACATTTGTACATATTAAAATAAAATAAAACATTCAACGTTTCGTGCCGTCTTCTGCGAACGTCTTCAGGAAAATATGATAATGGAAGGACTACGTTTGCATCTTGATCGAGAGATAATATTTCTATTAAATTAAGATCTAAATGAATTAAAATTTTAAAAATGTTGCCATTTACACGTGAGTAAAAATTAAAATATTGCTAGGAAATAAAAATTTTAAGATTTTATGATGTTATGCCATATTTTTGGTATATTGTAGGATAAATTATCATTACATGGTTTATTTTCTCGTGCTATGATTTCGATAGATTCTCTTATTTTACCTTGAATTGGGTTATTGCATGGAACTATGATTTTGGCTTCCTCACAATTAATATGGCAGTCCTTGTTCGCCAAGTAGAAGCGAGCAAGGGTAGTATTCTGTTTATATTGTTCTATATCTCTGCGATGCTTTTTAATTCTAATTAAAAGTTTCCGCGTTGTCATGCTGATGTAGACTTTTTAAAGATTATTAGATAAAGTGATGGGGATTTCATAAATACCAGATTTTTGATCTATTAGAATTTTGTCGATCTTATCTGTAATGAGGTCAATGAGATATGGAGGAGGAATGGCAACAAGTTTTATGTTATATTTTTGTGAGATCTTTTTTACTTTTTCAAATATATAAGTGATATAATGAAATTTTCTGTAAACCATAATTTTATCTTGTCGTTGGCCAGATGTGGGAGGAGTATTGTACTGTTGAACTATTTTATTTACAAATTTTGCTGGAAAACATTCATTTGCTGAATTCGCGTTAAGACCACTAGAACAAAAAATTTTTAATACGTTTAATTTAAAACCTGAATGTTGGTTCCGTTATGTTGATGATGTTTTCATCTTATGGAACCACAGTTTGGCTGATTTATATGTTTTTCTACAAGATGTCAATAAATTAAGCAATAGTATTAATTTCACCCTTGAAGTCGAAGAAAACGCCACCCTTCCATTTTTAGATGTTCAAATTAATAGATGCAATTCAAGTTTAAAATTTTCAGTTTATAGAAAACCAATAAAAGAAAATACAGTTATCCCATTTTCAGCCAACATGCCTTTCGAATACAAAATATCTGCTTTCAGGTCATTTATTAAAAGAGCTTTTATGATTTGTTCAGATGACACATTAAATAAAGAAATTGATTTTATACAGAAAATGGCTTTTGACCATGGTTTTCCAGCAAATTTTTTAAATAAAATGGTTCAACAGTACAATACTCCTCCCACATCTGGCCAACGACAGGATAAACTTATGGTTTACAGAAAATTTCATTATATCCCTTATATATTTGAAAAAGTAAAAAAGATCGCACAAAAATATAACATAAAACTTGTCGCCATTCCTCCTCCATATCTCATTGACTTCGTTACAGATAAGATCGACAAAATTGCAATAGATCAAAAATCTGGTATTTATGAAATCCCCATCACTTCATCTAATAATCTTTAAAAAGTCTACATCGGCATGACAACGCGGAAACTTTTAATTAGAATTAGAGAGCATCGCAGAGATATAGAACAATATAAACAGAATACTGCTCTTGCTCGCTTCTACTTGGCGAACAAGGGTTGCCATATTAAATTTGAGGAAGCCAAAATCACAGTTCCATGCAATAACCCAATTCAAGGTAAAATAAAAGAGTCCATCGAAATCATAGCACGAGAAAATAAACCATGTAATGATAATTTATCCTACAATATACCAAAAATATGGCATAACATCATAAAATCTTAAAATTTTTATTTCCTTGCAATATTTAAATTTTTACTCACGTGTAAATGGCAACATTTTTAAAATTTTAATTCATTTAGATTTTAATTTAATAGAAATATTATCTCTCGATCAAGATGCAAACGTATAGTCCTTCCATTATCATATTTTCCTGAAGGCGCCCGCAGAAGACGGCGCGAAACGTTGAATGTTTTATTTTATTTTAATATATACAAATGTATATTAAAATTCCTGTTTTGTGCACCACTGAGCAATGTGTTATTATTAGTTAAATTTTATGGTGCAACTGTCCTATATATATTTATAAAAAAATAATTCATATAATAATAATAATTTAATATTTATATAGCAACTATAAATATCAAAGTAAGTCATAAGTTAAATACAATGAAATAACAATAAAAAAATCCGATTTTGAGATATTTTAGTGACATCTTATCTTTCAAAAAAGAAAAATAACTGAGATCATGAATCATGATTCAATTCATGGTCAATCATGATTTTTTACAACTTTGTAACTATAAAAACAACTATATTAGTTACAAATGTAATTTAGAGAGTTCTTAGCGTTTTAATATTGAAAGAAAACGTTTTGTTAATATGAATTTTTTCCTTTTCTGAAATTCCTTTACATAAGACCTATAGCGCCATGTATTATCTCTGATCCTAAATAAAAATACATAAATGTACAGAAATTTCTGGATTATAGATGTCCGAACTACAGATGTTATACTGTATTAATCAAGCTTTTTTGGTTATTAAGTTTGGCTAACATTGAAATAAAACTTCCTTATTTTATGATTTTGATGTGAATTAATAATGTATCTTTATAAAACAAATTTCATATGAGAAATGCATCTTATCTTTATAATATAATATTTAATGATACATTATTGATTATTAACTTGAACTTTGCTTTTAATATTTTAATAATGTTAAGAATTATCTAAATTCTTATTATTTTAGTTTATTTTATATTTTAATATTTTATTATATTGTAAGTATTCGTTATACTTTCAATTGCATTATTAATTACATTCAAATTACTTTTTAAAAAATATAAACAAAGCAATAACCAGAAATGTGCAAAACGTCTGGTCCCAAGCTGTGCGGAATTGAGGGAGTCTACTGTATTTCTATCTTTATGCATCAATTTTGATATGTTTAAAACTATATAAAAAATGTGTTGTTATACATATAAAATTTAACATATGAGTGTTATTTATTATAAGAATATTATTTTTAGCAAATCTCATCTAATTTTTAATATTTAACTACACATTTATTTGTTATTTATAGTTTTTAAAAAGCAAAAATACTTGATTATTGAACAGTTGTTAGATGAGTCTAAAATTACAAATTTATTTTCCTCGGTGTTAAAAATGATTCACTTTCCCTTACTATTCTCATATAATGAGATAAATATCTTTAGTCTTTAAAAATTAACTTCAAGTTTCCTAAGATTATTTATAAATCAATTAAGTAGATAAGAATGGGAAAGGAAACAATATCTTACCTCTTAGTTGGTATTTTATTCATATTTTTATTTAGCGGTCTGATGGACTGCTCACAGTAGTTATGAAATAATTTTTGTCACAGTAAATAGGGGTTATTACCACTAATAGTGTAATCGTAGGTTTATGATTATGTTCTGTACAATCATTTCATACTTTTGATTGTATGGAAAATACAATGTTAAACCTAAGAATAAACCTTTAGTGATATTAATTTTTGGCTCATGCACCACTTCACTTCCGGCAGGCATGGATCATTAGATTTCCCTGTACTACTCTTCCATAAAACAGAGGGTATTTTTCTTGTACCTTAGATTTTTGCGCTGTCGGTTTTGGACTATAGCTATGCTCTCAAATTTTTCATCATCATATTCTTTTCTTTGCATAAAATGAAATTATTAGAATAGCTTAGTAAGAAATATACCTAGTATGTACAGTGCGACTATGCACTACAGTATAAGATTTATAATCTGTGCACCCATAATGCGCAATTTCCTATAATTTGTGTTACTTTATGAATTTAAATAGTGAAATAAACAGTTGTGAAAATTTACAAATTCGTGATCCAAAAATGATTTTTTAAAACAAATTATAAAAAATTGAAAAAAAATTCACAATAAAAACAGCATTTAAAAAAAATGTAACTCTGTTAGTTTATTAACAGTAAAAAACAAACTGCATTACAGAATATATGTAATTCTTTTTATTTAAATGTATGTTTATATCAATTTTTGTTATAAAATAACTTTAAAAAGGCATTTTTTGAGATAGCATATTAAATTTTATGTTATCTTTTCATATTATACTTATTATAGAATTAAAATGTCGTCTAGGTAATAATAAAATGTTGCATAATCCATAATACTCTATAATCCACAATATTCCATAATCCACACAACCTTTGGCCCCGACTTGTGCAGATTATAGAACTTTGACTGTAATTTATCTTTCTGCATCAGGGAGAGTGAGAGAGAGAGAGAAAATATGCCCCCCCCCTCCCTACATTTTCTTGAGCCTGACTGTTATTCACTTTGAGCTATAAGCCTGTATGCTAATGAATAATTGGCTGTGAATTTTCTTTGCTCTATGGCTATTGTATTTCATAAGTGTTTTTTTTCTTACATTCCTACATTGGGATTGTGAGTTTTGCATTATGATTTTATTGTTTTAAAATGAATGTTGATGCAGGCATGGTTTAAGTGTTTCAAATTATTGGATATAAGTAATTTTTCTTTTACCAGTCTTATCTCAGCAGTCACTAGAAGACATAGTGAGTCTAAGTCATGTTTCTATAGATGTAGAATGCAAATTGCAGCGCCGAAACTAGCCTTTTTTGTGCCCGGGGCAAACATGGATTTTGGCGCCCCCCCCACACATATATGCATTCTTATAACAAACACACCAAAGAAATATTAATTTGGTGGCCCTACACCTTCTGTTCTGTTGGTGCCCGGGGCACATGCCCCTTCTGGCTCCCTCTAGTTTTAACCCTGGCAAATTGCATGTGTTGATGGACATATCTAAGCTCTAAAGAGGAAACAAAAGAAGTGAATTTAGCAAAGATAAAACAAATTAAAATTATTCAATATTTAAAATAAAATACTTTTCTTTGAGAAAACACAGATTATTTACAATTAGTAACATAAAATGATTCTTAAAATTTCAATCTAGCAATAAAATAAAAATTCTTGACTGGGGAGATGATCTTAAAAAAAAAAAAAATCTCAAGATGTGAGGTCGAATAAGAGGATATTCAAAAATTGGGTGCTAAGTGAAACATCTATCTACTTTAAATTAAAATATATTTAAATACTCTATTGCATAATAAATCTCATTATTTTGATCTAAAAAAAAAATACAATCATGGATCCATAATCTGCAATTTTCTATAATCCGCGTTACTTTACGAATGTAAACAGTAAAATAAACAGTTAGGAAAACTTACCAATTCGTGATTCAAAATGAATTTTTAAAACAAATAATTAAAAAAAAAATGAAAAAAGAATCATAATAAAACATCTACTTTCTTTAAATTTTATTAACACTAAAAAACAAACTGTTATAGAGAACATATGTAATTATTTTTATTTAATTCACATTTATATCAATTTTTTTTAATAAAATAACTTTAAAAAAGGCATTTTTTGAGATAGCCCATTAAATTAATTATTAGATTTCATATTCATCTTTCCATATTATACTGATTATAGAATTGAAAATACTGTATAATCCACAATATTCCATAATCTGCCTAACCTTTGGCCCCAAATTCTGCGGATTATAGAATTTTGACTGTAGGAGGGTAATCGAGCTAAGGTTCCTGCTTGATGAATAATAGAAAAAAGTGCCTTAAAAGATATACTATTATCAAATTTTAGTTTAGAAATTCAAAAGCAATACATATTGTAATATAGTTCAGAGAAAAGGGCTGTGTATTAAGTCTGATGGCTGTTTAAATGCTTTAATGGGTGACAACTTTATAAGGCTACTAATAAGGTTATTTCCCAGTTTAAGATCAATGTTTTTAGTAGTCTAAAAAGCTGAGAAACAGGTATTTCTGTTTACTTAATTTTTTTTTTTTTTTTTTTTTTTTTTGTTTAATCTGGCAGTTTTAGAGAAGTGTCAAATGACAATATACAATGCTTCTGGAAACATCTAAAAGATCTATGACTAAATTCAAATCTTTCCAAGGATTCTTCATAAAAAACTTTACTTTCAGTGAGAAATAATTGTTCACATATTATCATGTTAGTATGCATGTTGAATGCAAAATGCATGTGTTGGTGAACATGTCTGAAGTTTATTTTTATCATTGCATTTGTATGTGCTTGTAATAGGAAAATATATTTGAAAAAAAGCTGGTTTCAACAAATAAACAGTTTCTTTCTCAACCTGGTCTTAGATGTACATCTTAACATCTAAAAGTTATCTTTGTATTTTTCATTTTAGTATATATAAAAATACAAGTTTAATCATTCTAAGTATTAAGTTTTTTTAAATGTATGGTCCTTTTTTATCGTTTAATTAAAAACTAACATCAGTTTCATGTCTATAGTCTTACATTTTTGTAAGATTTTCATCAAAAAGTTTGTCTGTCTAAATATCGAATATTGGACTATAATTGTAAGATTTTCATCGAAAAGTTTGACTATCGAACAATGTTTCATAATTCGAAATAATCCATACAATATTAATATTTAATGAGATGAAAAAGTTTGACTGTCTAAATATCGAAGAAATGATGAATATAAAATAATACCATAATTTGTATATTCCCATCTATCCGGTCGTTTAGTGCGGGTCCGCCTAGGAAGAGTCTCAGATTTGAGATTTTCGTTCTTCGCTTCGGGGAAGTTCCCGCGCCAGTCTCGTATGACGGAGTCAATCGGCTGAGCGGGAGCGCGCGCTTACTGTCGGAACAAACCTTCAGCATATATGTAGAGCTAGTGTGTCTCGAAAGACGACAGTTCTATGTTAATATTATTGGATGAAATTGTGGAGCAAATGATGATTATAAAATAGTATTTGAATAGACCCACTAAATCTATACATATAATAAAACAGTAGGACCCGGTGTGTCTGTACATTGAAGATAATTGACAAAAATGGAGTCAGGGCGATAAAAGAAAACCAATGAAACACACAAAAAATTTTTTTGAATTTTTTGTCTGTCTGTCTGTCTGTCTGTCTGTTTGTTCGAGGTTATCTTCGTAACTACTGAATGGATTTTTATGCGGTTTTCACTAATGAAGAATGCACACTCCCGGGCAGTGTATAGGCTTTGTTTCATCAAAATCGGACAACAGACAAAAAAGTAACAAAAAGAAACAAAAGAAACTATTAGGTGCGCTGCTCACGTTTTTTAGTACATAACGTTTTTTAGTACATATAAAATCCAATAGATGTCACTGTGCGATTTTAAAACGCGCTATCGTTATGTTTTCGCCAGTCTACTTAAGTATGAGAAAGTTTCAAGCTGGCTGTCGTTCCATGTGGTTTAGTCGGTAGAACGTCAGTGCGCCATACTGATGGCCCGGGTTCGATTCCCAGCATGGAATTTTTTTTCACTATGTTGGCATTAACGCCTATAAGCAATTAAAAGAATTTGAAATATTGTATTCAAGGCGAATTTTCTCTCTGGGAAAATTTCCTTGCATTAATATGTCAGTGTAATTTTTTTTTCGATTTAATTTTTTTTTTCGAAACTTTGTTTTTCTTAAAAAATTACAGTAAATATTTGATATTTCCCAACGTTTTTTGAATGATCGACTTGCTTTTTTTTTTTATGTATGTCTGAACCTTATCTAACTACTTCTTCAAGATTTCTTTAGATAAACCGACCAGCGTAGCGGGCGAAGGCCGCTAGTGCTAATATATAACGATTACTGTGATCAAAAAGTTTGACTGACGCATTTTCTTCATAATAAACCAGGTTGAGAATAGTATAATTATTAGAGTTATCGATGCTATGATTTGTAATAATGGGGTCAAATTTAAAATAATGAAAGGTAGGCGAAAGACCACTAAAGAGTACTTATGACAAAATATTGTAACATTTATTTAGACATAAATTTTCTATAGATTAAATAAAGGATATAATCCTTCGGCTTAAAATTGAAATGCTAATTAAAAGCCGTAGATATATGATATCCATTCCCAGTCAACTTTAGTTTGAAATTCTTTTAAAAAATCTTCGGGTAATACCTGATGATAGGAGATCCCTTCCCAGTCAACTTTATTTTGGAATTCTCTAATAAAATCTTCGGATAATGTCTGATGAAATGATATACACCGCCAGTCAACTTTATTTTGAAATTCTCTAATAAAATCTTCTGATAATTTTTCATTCTGTGATATACAATTCCAATTAAGTTTATCTTTAAATTTTCTTATAAATTCAATGGGTAATTTCATAATATTTTTACTTAAATGAAGATAAATTTTATTCATATATAATGAAATAAATGTATAAAATTCTTTATGATGGGATAATTCGACAAATAAATCTTTATATTTATGAATTATAATATCGTCTAATCTTTGAGCTGACACCATTTATACAGAATTTTTATAAATACTTTTATTTTTCATCTTTATTCAAAACCAGTCGCAATTCATTTACAAATCGTATTAAAATATTTTTTAATTCCAAAATTTCATCCATTAATCTTTCTCTATGAGGTTCTTCTGCTTCATAATAATGGCCAAATTTTTTATTTAATTCACCCAGTTGAACGGAAAGAATTTTTTTCCATTTATCGTTATAAAAATTATTTGGTAATTGATCAAACTTATATTCAATGAGATTACAAAAATCTAGTTTATGCATATATTTTTCTAAAAACCTTTCGCCAAATGTTTGAAAGCGTGCTATTAGCAACCAATTCAATCCTTCTTCCAATGTGCACATAGTGTTTTCTGAAAGTTGTTGGAACCGGGATACTTTATGTAAATCTAATTTTTCATGATAGGTTTGAATAAATTCGTCACTTAAGGTTTGATATTGAGATATAACAACCCAATTTATATAATTTGAATGTTTTAGTATAAATTCTTCAGACAGCTTTTGATTTTTAGAAACTAAATTCCAATCTAATTCATCTCTGTACTTTTCGATAAATTCTTCCGAAAGTTTTTGAAAAATGCATATAACATTCCATTCAATATAATCTATGAGATCTTCCATAAAAGGTTCGGATAATATTGAATATCTACGTACAAACTAACTTCCAATTGAGTTTATTCTTCAAACTTCGTAGGACATCTTCGGATAAATTTTTAGTTTTAGAAAATTCGTCCCAGTTGATATCCATTTAATAATGAACATATTTTAAAAAAGGATTTTTTCAAGATGCATCCAAGGTTTTAAAGTAACTGGTCTTTTGGATTTTATCCCGACTGTAATGATGTCACCGCGTTTTCTATTAGCAAAACAAGTTTCATATTTATTACTTGTTTCTCTGTATAAAATTTTTTTATCTTCGATTTTAAGTTCTATCTCTATATCCACATTTCTTCCTATTAAACTATTATCTATTAAATATATAGTAATTTTCATGTGCATATCTGTAGATAATCGCATTTATTGATCCAGTAATTTAGAACTCATCAAGTCGAAATTTACTTTTTTAAATTCTTTTCCTGTAAAAGTCTGAAAATCCTTCACAGTAAGCCAGGTATCTTTACTGTCTACATATATTTTATTGACTACGTCTGTATCGTTTTCGGGTTCCGAAATATTCGTAATTATTTTATTTTTTGCATCAAATTTATCATTTTATAGTATTAACGCATTTTTTTCTAAATATCGTTTATTCACAACATTTTTATCATCTTTCGGATCTGCGACATTTCCTATTCTTTTTCCTTTAGCGTCAAAAGATTTTCCATCGATAAAATGTAAAGTTTTTTCATCCAATTCTTTTATTCTCTTACCAATTTCTTCAACGAAGGTTAAAAAATTACTATCGTAATTGTTATTATTTTTTTCTATAAAATCTCTTAATTGGAAATGTTTGTGTTCTATTTTATTCAAAACGAAACTTTTAGTGGTTAAATCTAAATCGTCGATTGGATTTGAAGCATTTTTTAATATCTTATTTTCCATATCGTAATGACCCTCGTCTGTTAATTTAAAACCTATACCGGGTGGTCCAATAGGGCCTTTTCGTACAGGATTATCATACGGCGGATAATAAACAGCCATTTATAAAGACTAAAAATGTTATTCTCCTAACGTTTTAATCATAGTAATTTCTTTTTTATTCATATTTAATATACATTTCTTTCTTAGTAAAATACATATTCTTTGGTTGTTTCTTTTTCTAATTTCCAATTGAATTCTATTCTCAAATTTTCAAGAGTGGTATAGTTTACATGATTTGACAAATCAAAATGAATTACAGGATATAATTTACCAAAATCTGAATAATTTACCATACAACCGGTTTCTGTATTTAGATTATTGAGACCTGATTCCAGAAAAGATTCATATAATCTATTATATTCCTTTTTACCAAAATCCATAGAATATCGCTCTGCTGGTAACGGCGATCTGTTAATCATTAACCAACATTCGATCATATCCAAATTATCAAATATCATATTATTTTTTTAAGGATTTTCATTTCTTTCGAAATATTGCGGTATTACAAATAATCTTAAAACTTCATCGGATGTAGCAGATATAGAATCGGAACCACTTTTATATTTATTAATAGGATTTTGGATTTTTTTCCATGTCTAATAAAAATGATTCCAAAAGTAACCTATAGAGGGCGCTCACACGTCATACTGAGGTGTTTTATGTAAATCAGACTAGCAATAATACACCTAGCCGAAGATGGATTCGTCATTCAATATTGGCAGCATGCTATCGTTAGCAGATACAGAGCTGATGGTTAAACTTTTCTACAAGATTGGTAAATCCACAAATATTGCATCACGAAAGTTTCGCATGTTGAACATCTTTTAATACCTTATAATAAATGCACAATGTCATGTTATAGTGATTTGTTTGATTGTCTATTTGTGGTTGCTTGAGTTGCATACAACGTCCCGATATTGCGTGTGAGCGCCCTCTATCGGTCTTTTTTGGAATCATTTTTTATTATACATGGGGGAAAATGCAAAATACGTGTGACCATACTCGCGCAAACCGAAAAATTTTCCGAGCATTACTTCTCTTATTATGGATTTTTAAAGTTTGCACGAATTTATGACGCACCTTGTATATATACAGAATGTAAAATGTCCTTCAATTTTAATATACAAAATGGTTTTCATCTACAACTTGGAGAGCTTGAATAGGGTTACCAAGTAAACTTAACACCTTTATTCTTGCTTCCAGTAGTATCAAGGGCTGATTTGTCGTTCGTTATTTCTCATGCTCATCATATTTCCAGGCTTGAAATTTAATTGCTGGAAAAAACTTCTGAAACCAGAAAAAATTAATTGGCATTTTCTTCTGAAGTCTTTGAATGTTAGCAGTTGGTTTGTATGCTCTACATTTTAATAAATTTTGGATTTTGATGAATCGTGGATTTGTAAAAAATCATACTAAAAAAATTATCTTTAATCAAAATTTATTGTAAGCCAAAAGTGATCGGCCATTCTTAAAATCCAGGTGAGTAATCAGAATAGTACAGGTCTTACATTTCCGTAAAGATTTTTTTCTCGAAAATCCATAGGGGATCTTCAAATAAAATTAAAAAGAATAAAGATCTTTTGAATAACCCTATCAAAACTAATATAGCAAAATCGTCCGAACTGCAGATTTTGATGACGTAGCTTATTGTAATAAACTGATTTCATTTTTATGAAGATAGCATATATCTGGTAGAGAACGTAAAGTTTTTATAAAACAGTCTCAGATTTTTTTCAAGTTTTTGCTGATAATTTGCAGAGTTCTTAATATATATAAAAAATTATTTTTAGAAAATATGACAAATAATATTTTACATAATACCCTGTAATCAGAATTAAAAAACAATAAAAATTGTAGGGAAAATGAGCAGGTTTACAAAATAATGTTTCATTATGCATGCGTCACAGCAATCAAAATGTAGTTTGCATAATGTGTTAGTTAATTGTATAGAGCAACATTTGAAAGAGTTTGTAAAACATAGCTTAAAAATTCTGATAATAATGGTCGATCTCAAAATCTTTTAATTCTAAAATAAAGATAAAAGATGATGGGCTGTATCCATATATTCATTGATTAGTATCAATATGGCATACACAATGTTGTGCTACTACTATATGTGGACACAGCCCTTCATCTTGCTTCATTTTGGGAATAACGGATTTTGAGCTTTTTCAATCACGATTATTTTCAAAATTTTCAAGCTATGTTTTTGAGACTTTTACAAAAGTTGCTCTATACATTTAGCAAACATGTTATCCAAAGTACATTTTGATTGTGGTGATGCATGCACAGTAAAACATTATTTTGTAAACCTGCTAATTTTTCCTGCAATTTTTATTACTTTTTAATTCTGGTTATAGAGTATTACGTACAATACTATTTGTCATATTTTCTGAAAAGAAATTTTTATTTATATTAAACACTTTACAAATTATAAGCAATAAGCTTTAAAAAATTGGGACTCTTTTTTAAAAACGTTAATGTTTCTGCGAATATGCATGATATCCTCATAAAAATTAACACAGTTTATTACGATAAGCTACGTAATCATAATCTGCAATTTGGAAACTTTTGCTACATTAATTTTCACGGGGTTATGCAAAATATCTTCGTTATTTTTCAATTTATTGACGGTCCCCTATGGGATTTTGGGAAACACTCTTCACTGAAATATATGACTGTGACTATTCTGTTTAAGCACTTAGAGTTTCGGAATAATTCCTAATACATTTTTCTAGATATTTACTAAAACGTCTAAAATATCAAGTGACCAGTCACCCTTGGCCATATAGGTTATATGTATATGTTACCGTGAATGACCGAAATTGGAAAATGTCGACTTTCACCGGTGAATGTCAATAAACACTAAATACTTCGGTGAAAGATCGAATATTTCATTACATTCTTGTACATTCGGACCCTCACCGGCGTATGTCGGCAATCACAGATGTGCTCTGGTGGAGGTAGAAAAGAGAGGCGCTTGAATCTCTTTCTCCGATTTGAATCCACATAATTTAGTAAGTTTTTTATTACTATTATTTTATTTTCTAATTTAGAACGTACTGTATAATTAAGTAAGTTTTTAACTTCAATTATTTTCCTTACTGATTTTGAATGTACTGTATAATTAAGTATGTTTTTTTTATTTCTATTATTTTCCTTTCTCATTTAGAATGTACTGTGTGTTTAAAGTTCTTAGTAACTCCCCTCGGAAAGAGAGGCGAAAATTTTATCGCGACTGAATTACGGAGGGAAAAAAGTATATCTCGGACATTTTCAACATTCATCATTAGTGCATGGTTAATGTCGACATTTACCGGTGTAAGTCAGAAATAAGGGTATTTAGCAAATATTTCGGACACGCACCAATTGACTATGTGAATGTTGACATTCACCAGATTTCGGTGTTTCCCCGTAACATATATATATATATAAAATTTTAAATATTGTTTGTACAGTTAGTAATAGTAAAGATTTTATTGAAATTAATTTGTATAATGTAAAATTTAGACATTAAATCTGACATGATGGCTTTTTTACAAATATAAGTATTTTCTATAATTTTTTCTTTTCTTTTTTTTTTTTTTGCCTTGAAAGAAACTAATTTTACCTTCAATAATGGTAACGAAATAAATATTTTTTTTTTTCATATAAACTTTTTGTATTTTCATAATTCTAAAGAAACATTTATTTTATCATGAAAAAGATATTTGAAAAAAGTAGTCTAAGAGAAATTAATAAGAAAAAATTCATTTACCACAGAAACTGGAAATATTGCTCGAAATTCTAAAAATGTGATGAACTAAGTAAAAGTGACACGAGATTTTTTTTTAAGGAAGTGTTTTTACTGTGAAAGTTTAATGATACTTTCTGGTAATTCGAACCTATTCTACTGAATGGAAATGCAATAAAAAAGTTTCTATTTGTATGGAATTAGACCAGATTTATTAAATACATACTTGCCAACCTCCTGCTTTTATTTAAACAAAGAAAGATACTTTCCTCCAGAAAATTTACTAAATTAAAAATTTCTTGTTTCGATGAGATAGTTATCGAATCCTACAATCTTCAATTTAATAAACAAATTTTCTGGTTTGAAGTATGTTTTGTTAATTTCAAAAAGCGGGAGGTTGGGAAGTATGTAAACAAATAAAACTGTTATTTAAATTTATCTAGTAGGTTTTATTATGCATTTGATATTTAGAAATGCAGCATATTTAAAACTGTATCTATTGTCAATATGATATTTTTTAAAGAGGTAAACTGGGAAGGGTAGAAAGGAAGTTGGTTTATACTCATACTTATCCATTTTCCTAACAGATGGCTCGAACAAATGTTTAATATTCATGCAAAAAAATGTATATATAAAGTTTAGGACATGAAAAGATTTTGTAAAATTGATTTTAACTATGTATGTAAAATGTTTTTTTAAATAAATAAAAGGTGAAATTCTGAAGAGAGTAGTGGAATGCCCAAATTTCAGAAGTTTTTGAAGAAAAAACTAAGTTAGTGAAATAATGCAGTGACCACTAAAAAAATTAAGGCAACAGAAACTAAGAAAGAAAATCACAGAAATCGCACAATATTTTAAAATTACAATGCTATGAATTCTTTACATAAATTCAATTAATAATGCTTTGTCTGTTAGTCATACATTATTGATTATGATTCTTTTAAACTTGTTAAAATAAATGCTTATCTGAGAAGAAAATGAATTTTAACTCTGTAATTGGTAGATTTTTTTTAAATTTTAATAACACATGGTGCATTGTTTATATTACTTTGTAAAAAGTAATTGTAAATTTGAAAGTAATCATTGCTTAACACCTGCATCTTATTTAACCTCTTTCCAAAAGTTTTTTAGGGATTTAAGTAGAAAATTTCATTTTAAGGCCGACCAAAACAGGTTTTTTAAAACGAACACAAAAACCGACATCGAATTTCGGTAATCTTCGTATTTCCGGCCGAAAACGAAAATGTCCAACAAAAATTTAATTGATTAATATACACGTATTATCATTATTTAACTATACATTTATGGAAGCACATTTTTAACAAAAAAAATGAATGTGTATAAAAAATAAATACTTCCCTCCGCCCACACACACACACCATAAGAAAGTTTTGAGAGTTTTCCCCTGTATAGAAATTTTATTTCTGTGGACCAATTTCGCCTTCTGTGCCTGTGACAGAACTTTTTATTTTTATATGGAACAAAATATAATTAATTCATTCACAAAGCAGAGTGATTCCAAACTGTACGAAGTTTCTCTCATTAAAAAACGTTCAATGTATATGAAACTGAAAAAATCTTTTATAGTGATTTTTGTAGATAATCATTTTCAAAGAGCATTCAAAACATTTCTGTGGTATCAAACTGAAACTTCTGGCTGTTATGCCTGTAGCTTTTAATGGGCAGGCGAAAAACTTCAAAGTTTAATCATATATGCATTGGTTATTTTATAATTTGCTATCAAGCCCTGAGTCAGTCATTACTGATAAGATAATATTATGCAGTGAATTTCATAGCAATAATAAAGAATGTCTCATTTTAGATGATAAAGCTCAAATGAAAACGTCATTTTGAAAATTTTCAAAATAAGAAACGACATTTTTGAAGAACAGATAATTTTGGTCTGACCGAATTTTCAACAGCATTTTCGGCGACACTCCTATAATAGCACACTATGTATA
This sequence comes from Maratus speculifer, assembly GCA_964019185.1. NCBI lineage: Eukaryota > Metazoa > Arthropoda > Arachnida > Araneae > Salticidae > Maratus > Maratus speculifer. Next base: position 24,705,144 of record OZ025303.1, on the reverse strand, counting down.
CACTACTATGGCAGGAGTAATGTAGTATAGTAGTAATTCATAACTTAATTTTCGGTCGATTTATAATATCAAATATCTTACACTAATTTTTCATTACTTTTTTTAAGTATCACTGGAATATAGAATGTCCCCAAATTCTTTCAGCTTTATATGCATAAGCACCTATAAAAATTTCTGATAACATCTATTTGAGCAGACATAGTTGTACAATAAAGCAGCGTTGTTCAAGTAATATAAATTATTTTTGTCATTTTGAATTATGCTCTGGGTTCTTGATTTTTTTTTCCAAATTTGTTATGTTGAATTGGTCAACCACATTTTATTATATTTTGTTATATTATTTCTAATGAAAATTGTGTTTTTCAATTTTAGTTTATTTTTTTATACTGCTCCTTAACTTTATATTGAGAAAGAATATCATTTAATGATAATATTAAAGATTTAAAAACGTGTCAGTCCACAGAGGATGCTGCTAATGCTCTTTTTTCTTAAAATCACTAATTGTTTATAAAACTTAATTTGTAATTAAATAGTTTATAAAAATATTGCTTATTTTCATTTTGCCATTCTATAAATCATTGTATTCTTTAACGATTGGTAATGGATATGTATTTAACAAGGGAGAAAAAAGGTCTCATTATTATTTTTTTTTTTATCATTTTAGATGTGTTCAAATGCTTTTAAAGCAGTTTTGGCGAAATTCATTAAAATAATCTTTCGTGCAGACATTTCATCTTCTATATCTTATCAAAGAAAATATTTTCTCTAAGGAAAATGTCAGTGCCTCATATTCACTCTCAAGCAATAGAAGATACATCTTTTTCTGGAACGTGTTCCAAAACTTTTCCGAAAAGTAGGGATCTGGAAAAACAGCTGTATAGCCTTCCAAAGGAAAAACCTTTTGTTTGTGAAATATGTTCTAAAGGATTTTCAATAAGTGGTCATCTGATTGTACATTTGCGCACCCATACAAAAGAAAAACCTTTTATTTGTGAAATATGTTCCAAGGAGTTTTCAGAAAGTGGTACTCTAAAAAGACACTTTCGAATCCATACGGAGGAAAAACCTTTTGTTTGTGACACATGTGCTAAAAGATTTTCGGACAGTGGTAATTTAAAAAAACTCTTGCGCACTCATACGAAGGAAAAACCGTTTGTTTGTGAAATATGTTCAAAAGGATTTTCCGAAAATGGTACTCTGAAAAAACATTTGCGCATCCATACAAAAGAAAAAGATTTTGTTTGCGAAATATGTTTTAAAAGATTTTCACAAAGTGAACATCTGACTGCACATTTGCGCACCCATACTAGGGAAAATCCTTTTATTTGTGAAATATGTTCCAAAGGATTTTCGCAAAGTGGTACTTTGAAAAAACACTTACGAATCCATACGAATGAAAAACCTTTCGTTTGCGAAGTATGCTGTAAAGGATTTTCAGAAACTAGTAATCTGAAACTGCACATGCGCATTCATACAAAGGAAAAACCTTTTGTTTGTGAAATATGTTCCAAAGGATTTTCAAAAAATAGTAATCTGAAAGTCCATTTGCGCATCCATACAAAAGAAAAACCCTTTATTTGTAAAATATGTTCCAAAAGATTTTCACGAAATGGTAATCTAACAAAACACATGTATACCCATGCAAAATAAACACTTTTTGTTGGAGTAATATGTTCTAGAGTATTTTAACGAAGTGTGAACCTCAAAGTACACTTGCACACCCGTAGAAAGGAAAAAGAGTCTGTAAAATGTAATCCAGGAAATATACAAATTTGCACGAAGTAGTCATCTAAAAGAACACTTGCATGCATACTCACAGTGAAACTTTTCCGCTTTTGAAACATGTTTAAAACGATTTTCAGTAAGTGGCAATTTAAGGAATATATTACCAGTAAAAATTGAAATACCTCTTCTTTATTCTAATGAATTTTTACAAAGTGGTCATCTAAAAACACACCTGCTTTTACTCATAAATAACAAAAGATTTGTTTGTAAATTGTTAGTCAAGAGGATTTGCTGCAAATTGTTATCTTAATATACGTATGCAAATCACATAAATGCCAAGTCGATGCTTTTTGAAGTATGTTTTACGGCACTGTTTAAAATAGTTTCTTTTGTAGGAAGTATTTTGCATCTCTTGTAAAATTAAAGGCTTGCATATTTTGATCATGCTGAAAACAAATATCCCAAGATAATACTGTTGCACGTTGGCTGCTGTAAGGTTTCCAAAAAGAGACTTTTCCGAATTTCTACATCTAATACTTGTTTAAATCCAAAATTTTATTTATTGAAGAGTTTGAAATAATATTTATTTTGTACTGTTTACTAATTAAGATTTCTGTGCTGAAACATTTTCTGAACAATTTTTTCGTGTAAACAGATGAATAACCTCACAAAACATTTTAAGTTGCTACTTTTCGAATAAAAAAATGTTTAAATTATAATATACATATATTGCAGATGATGTGTTTAATTTTACCATTTGACACCCTGATAACAAAGGAGATGCAATAAAATTGTTTCAGAACTTTGTAATTGTCCATAATAAAAGTTTTGTTCATATAAGTAAAACATTAATGAAATATCAATAAAATAAAACATGAAAAATAATTAAAGATGTAATAAACACGTGTAAAATACTTAATGTCAAGTGTTGGATGGCATTTAATGGGCCAAAATGGATTAATTTTACGAACATCCATTATTGATATTTAATACTATAATTTTTCGCTCACAGGCTATCATAGTGTGAGAGCTTTGATATTATGCGCAAACCCGTTCTGTATGTATGTACGGACGTTCGTTCTTTCGTGCGTAACGCGATAACTCATGATAAAAATATCCGATTCATTTGAAATTCTCTATATAGGTATATCCCGATAAGGCACTTTTCTGATTAGTTTCTGGAGTTCGTTTGATATGTATAAGAGGGAAAATGGGGGCTCATCCCTCCCCTTAATTGATATAAATGGGTTTTTCATGCAGAATTATCAGTGTTCGTTTAAAATTTAGATATAAGATAATTCTGATAAGGCGCTTCCGTGTTTGGTATTAGGTGCTCATTGGATAAGTATAAACAGGAGGGACAGGGGTTTTAATGCTCCTCCCCTTAATTTATATAAATGGGTTTTTCATGCAGAATTATCAGATTTCGTTCAAATCTCTGAATAGTTTTGGAAGTTTAAAGATTATGTATAAAAGAGGAGGATAACTCTTCTTAAATTATATAAATGGGTTTCTTTTATTATGAATTTTCCGAATATCTCTGAATTTTGGATATAGATTTTTTATATGATAAAGCATTTCCGTGATTAATTTAGAGAATTCAATGATTAAGTATAGAAACGGGAAAGGGGGATGTTTCCCCTTATTTAATGTTTTTTTTGAACAGAATTAATTCTTGAAAATATAAGGCTGTAATGTACAATTAGTATGCGTGACCTGTGAGCTCAATGGCATCAGTTTAACTGGGTAATATTCTTTGTATTTTTAGCTCACAGGCTGTTAAAGTCTAAGAGCTTATGTGCCCGCCCATTCTGTATGTATGTGCGAGAGTGCGTGCATAACGTGATAACTCATGATAAAAATATCTGATTCACTTGAAATTTTGGATAAAGGCACATTCCAATTAGGCACTTCCCTGATTACTTTTGGGAGTTCATTCGATACGTATAAGAGGGGGGGTCAGGAGCTAATGCTTCTCTTCTTTATTTATATAAATAGGTTTTTCATGCAGAATTATCAGTTTTCGTTCAAAATTTAGGTATAGTATCATTCTGAGGAGGCTCCTCCGTTATTAGTATTAGGTGTTCATCGAATAAGCATAAACAAAGGGAATAGGGGACTAATTCCCCGCCCTTTTTTTCGACATATGGGTTTTTATGACGATTTATCAGATTTCATCCAAATTTTAGACATAGGGTTATTCTGGTGAAGTCACCGCCATGTTTAGTTTTTGGAGTTCTTTGGATTAGAATAAAGAGGGTGACAGGGGCTCCCTCATCCTTAATTTCGATAAATGGGTTTTTGAAGCAGAATAATCAGATTTCATTCAAATTTTAAACATTGGGTCATTATAATAAGAGAAACTTCATGATTAGTTTTGCTAATTCATTGGATAAGTCTGAGAAAGGGGAAATTGGAGGTAATCCCCTCTTTAATTTAGATTTAAGGTCTTTTTACGCAGAATTTACCAATTCGCTTCATATTTTTAAAATAGATTCATTCTGATAAGACGCTTCGCTGATTTGTTTTGAGAATTCATTTTATAGATATAAATGGGGGATCAGTGGGACTACCCATTTTAATTTAGGTAAATGGTTTTTCTAACAGAATTAACCGATTTGCTTCAATTTTTGGATACAGGTTCATAGTGATAAGACACTTCTCTAATTTGCTGTGGGTTCTTTTGTTAAGTATAAAGGGGGTACGGACGATTTGATAAATGGATTTTTTACGCAGAATTATCCGATTTGCTTTAAATTTTTGATATAAGTTTTCTTTGATAAGACGAATTTCTGAATGGTTTTCGAAGTTTAATGGTTAAGTATAAAGGAGGGGTATAACTCCCCTTAATATATATAAAAGGGTTTTTATGAAGAATTATCCGATTTCCTCTGAATTTTCGACACAGGTTTTTTATATGACACGTATATCCCTGATTAGTTTAGGGGGTTCAATGATTAAGTATAAAAACGGGAAATGGAGGGAGCTATCCCCCCCTTAATTGTATTTTTCGATCGGCATTAACCCTTTAAAATATAAGATTGTAATATACAATTAGTGTGAAAAGCCTACCATTTCAGTGCCATCAGTTTAACTGGTATTATTCTTTTATTTATTTAATTATTTTTTACAGGAATATCGAGTACTGTAAAACTATTAGTCAAACTGTCAAATAGATATTGACAATTTCAAACATTTTACATTTTCAATCTCTTCTATCTTCAGTTGAAATAAGTAGTGTAGTCGAAATTTTTTTCGACTTATTTATATGTTTTAAGGGGGTCGGAGATTCCCAAAAACATGTTTTTAGAAAATTACTGTCTGTCCGTTTGTGTATCCGTATGTCACCATTGTATTATCGAAAAAAGTATGAAGATATGCATAGAATTGAACCAAATATTTTTGTACGTTTTTGGCTGTAGCAAGCAGTTTTCCTTCAATTTTGAAATATACCACTGTAAGGGGGCGCTTTAATCGCGATTTATTTGCCACTGTTGATACTTTATGATCGAAAAGTGTATGAAGTTACTCATAGAATTAAATTAAATATTCTGTATAAATGTTTGTCTATGTCTAGTAGGTCCTCCCTGAATTCGAAAAAAAAAAAATCCGCCGGAAGGAAGCGCTGTAATACCGATTTTTATGTCATTTTCAAAATTGTATCACCGAAAAGTGTGAGAAAATATGAATAGAATTGTACAAATTTTTTTGTGTAAATGTTTGGCTATGGTCAGCAGCCTTTTCTGAATTAAAAAAAAAATCCACTGGAAGTGACGCTATAATTGAGATATCAAGTCATTTTCAATATTGCACTATCCAAAAGTGTATTAAGTTTTGCTTATAACTGAACTAATTTTTTGTGTATGATTATTTTTACATATGGCAAGCAGATCCTCCCTGAATTTGAAAAACAATCTGCCTGAAGGGTACGCTCTAAAGGCAATTTCCATGTTATTTTCATTATTGTACCATCGAAAAGTTTATAAAGCTGTGTTTAGAGGTTTTTGAATACGTTTTTGGTCATAACATGCAGATCTTCCTTGAATTTTGAAATATTCTATGGGGAAGGAGCATTGTGATAGCGCTTTTTGTATCATTTTCTCGATTCTTCATCATTCTATTATCCACTGACTCGTGCAAAGACGGGAACTCGCGTCTTTTTCAACCGGCTGTTTACAAACAGTTGATTATAACAGAATAAAGGAAAAATTTGATTTTTATAAATATAATGATCCCCATAAACTCGTTTTTATACTGCTTAATTGACTGAAGCAGAAATTTAAGATGAAAATCAAAGTTGGTATAATATTAAATTAATAATATTAAAATATTTACATGCGTAACTATTTTTCGAAATATTAAAATGTACGTATGAGATAGAAGAAAGTTTTGGTATTGGCACATCCAACTAGTTTAATTTAAATTGAGTTTTATTACTTTTAATAATATGTTATATGTATTTGTTCTTTTATTTTGGCAATAGATTTGTTTCGATTTATTAAAAAAGTTCGTGAAAATGTCTAATTTTATATGTTATATATTTTTAAAGGATCGCTTCTATATCAAAAAAGTGAATTTCATATTGTAAAAACGAATACACTTGCAAGAAAGTGTTGCTCTTATAATAGAAGAATACTTTTTTTAAAGATACCCTTGGAAAATCCTATCTCTGCGGAAGATAAATTATTTTGCAGAAGATTTTTTTTTTCGAAGGTTGATTTTTTTCTTAGTACGCATACAGAAAAAGAAAAAGATTTCATTTGTCAAGTAATCCAGCATCTATCGTTTTTGACCATATCTCAAATTGATAAGCGTAAAAAATTTTGAGTATTTTACTGTATTTTTGACTATAGCAACAAGCATTTATTTTTATGTTGTTGATGTTTTGGTACTACTGTATTATTCCGTCCATTGAAAATGCATCAGCAAACTATAAGATTAAAAATGCCAATAATGGGTGATCGTAAATGACACATTTACTTGCCCTTGCCATTAAACACAATACATTTCTTTGTTTTTTCATCAAGTGATTTTTAATTCGACATTCATTAGTATTTTTATTAATAGTGTACTAATTTATTTCTTCTTTCGTCAATAAAAATAAAAATTGTATTAATTTATAAAATTTGTCCTATAGATTCTCGTTTTGTATAATTTTTTGAAATTTGTTGATGGGATAATGAATTAGTACCGGTGATACTTAATGTTATTTATTTTTATAAAATCAAGGTATTTCATTTTTATCACATTAATATCTCATTTTTTGCTTTTCATACAAATTGAACACGCACTGCTGAGAAGAAAAGCATTCTAAATTTTGATTGAGATTTTAAGCTGCATATTTGTACAAAAAGTAAAAGTTTTTTTAATTGCAACAGCTGTTAAAACTCTGTTCTGGACCCTGACTTCAAATAAACGAAATATAGATGAAAAATAGATGATAAAATATAGATGAAAACAATTTCGTTAATTGAAAACTAATATTCTTCTTTGCATGCATTATATTTGTTTGATTGCATGCTAAAAGAAAGCATTTTTCTTCTGAAAAAAAAGAATTATACAATCAAATAAACTTTTCAAATTTATCAAAAACGATATTTTCGTACTCGCCACATGCTAAGAGTTTATTAGTCCAAGATTTTGCTGCTTACGACACATTTTATATTCTGATAATTTCAGAGTTTTAGGTGCGTAGTTCAATATCATATCTGTTAAATTTGCGTTTTATTTATTTGAAGTTTTAATTTTTTTATGTCACATTAGCCGTAAGAAAATGATGAACTCTATGTTGTCTTGCGGTCGAACGGATTAATCAGTCGAGTTCCACCCGATAGAGACAAATTTGAAAATATTTTATGCTTGAAAATTATTTTTAAAACCATAAACAATCAATTAACTAAGTTGCACTGTGAGAAAAATTCTGTTTGAAAGTTTTTCTTTCATTTTTGGCTGTCTAAAAATGTAAATTGTTCATGTTGATTACAAATATGTTGAATTTGTGTGCTTTTTTAATATTATTCTTTTATTTATTTATAAAGTATTAATTTCATTATGGAAAATTAGCCAAAACTAAATGCTGAACATCTTTTGTTGATTTATGTGCATTATGTTTATTATTAGGCCACAATATACTATTTCTTTCGGCCAGCATTTAAAGAGTCGTCTCTAAAAAGAAACGTTTCATTGCAGAAACCAGCAATACAATAAAGCAAATGTATCATTATATAATTAAAAACATATAATCTCTACCTGCAATTTTTTTTAAACTTCTAAGCTTCGCACATTGTCTGTTTTTATACAATCATGTAGAGAATAAAAGGTACTTTTAAATGAATTTTTTTAGAAAACTGCACATCAATTTATTTTTGTAGATTTTATCACCATTTTTTTAATTTTGGCTACTTCCATTCCAGTAAAAGTTAAAAGAAAAATAATTGGAAAATAATAATTATATCCATTTTTTGCCATTTTCCCATAACAACTGAAAAAAGCGATTCATATTTGTGCTATTTTTGAAAAATGTAACTGATTGATTTTAAATTAAACATGGAGGTATTATAAACTATATTTAATTTTAAGTATATTTTAAAGTATTATTGTTACAAGCAAATAAAGGTATATGAATCTTAACATAGCTGATTTTTTGTGTCGAGTTTCTGGTATGAAGACATCACTTTTTGCTGGATTTGTCTATTTCTTACCGATAGTGATGTCATATGTATATTTTTCTGTAGATGTTTATTAAGGACTCGGTCGTAAATGTGGAATTCTTTAACGAATTTGAATAAGGTCATTTTACATAAAATAAAAGCATGTGATTTAAGACTTAAAACGGAAATATGTTTTGTACTATCTATATTTATATGCATGTATATATTTCAACCGAAACGACACTAAATTAAAAAAAAGCAGAATTCCTGTTTTGTAGTTACTTTTATAATTTCAATTTTACACAAAATATACTAGAGTTTAAATGAAGTTTAAAAGTCAATAGTAAACTTCATTTTCGGAATTATCTAATTTTTTTACTCTAATTCATGCACTCGTACGCACACAGATAGAGAAAAAAATCCTTACTTGAGTACTTAGCATAAATCTAAACCTGAATCAAATTTTCAATATTTCGAAAATTCATGCAAAGTGTCTTTTCTACCTTGTGTGTTCTCTGCACAGTAACTATTATTTTTAGATCCATTTTTTTCTAAAGATAATTTTACACGACTTCTTTATTCTGTCATTATTTTTTTTCTTTTTTTACAGATAAATATATTAAAGTTTTGAAGCATTGAAATGTTCAATTACCTCTTATTGAAAAAGAAAGTTATCGTTTTTGATGTACCAAATAAGGATGAGTGATGTTTTTAAGAAAAAAATGAATTTCTTGTTTGGGATCAAGTATTGTGTTTTTGATCTTTTCCTTCTATAGAATGAAATTAGTTTTATGTGTAAGGAGGAAACAGTACTATCCTAGAATTTGTATATTTTTATCTTTTCTTTTATTTCCAAATACTAGAAAGTAATTATAATTATTTTCTTCACAAGAAGTAATTTGTATGAAGTAAAGATATTGCCTTAATTTTACAGAAATATATGCGTTTAAAAAATTCGAAGTATGGATATTCACTTGATTGACAGATAAGCAAACTCTTTCGTTCCTAACATACACAGTAAAGAGTCTTCTACTAGATATCATGTAGGTAAGCACACTTTTGTTAATACTGTAAAAAAGTTTCATATTTGTGAAATATGCAATAAAATGTTTTTTAGGAAAGATCGTTTAAATATACACATATTGAGTCATACTGGAAGGTTCACATTTGTGAAGTATGCAATAAGGGGTTTTCTAGAAAAGATCGCTTAGATAAACACATGTTTACTCATACAGGAGAGAATCCTCACATTTGCGAAGTATGCAATAAAGGATTTTCTAAAAAAGATCTTTTGAATAAACATATGTTTATTCATACTGGAGAGAAACCTCACATTTGTGAAGTATGTAATAAAGGGGTTTCTAGAAAAGATCATTTAAAAAAACACACGTTTGTCCATACTGGGGAAAAACCTCACGTTTGTGAAGTATGGAATAAAGGGTTTTCCAGAAAATATTATTTAGATAAGCACACGCTTGTTCATACTGGTTAAAAACCTCACAAGTGTGAAGTATGCAATAAAGGATTTTCTAGGAAAGATCAATTAAATAATCACTCTTTTGTTCATACTAGCGACAAGCCTCACATTTGTGATGTATGTAATAAAGGGTTTTCTAGAAAGTATAATTTACATAAGCATACCTTTGTTCATGTTAAGGAAAAGACTTACGTTTGTGAAGTATGCAATAAAAGATTTTCTTGCAAATATTATTTAGATAAGCACATCTTTGTACATTCGAGGAAGAAAGCTCATGCATGTATAATATGCAATAAAATATTTTCTAATAAAGTCAAATTAAAAATGCACACCAGTATCCATACTGTGAAGAAACGTCATATTTGTGGTGTATGCTCTAAAAGATTTTCTAGTAAATCTAAGTTAGACAGACACTTACATATTCACCTTGAGCGAAAGCCTCATATTTGTAAAGTGTGCAAAATGGGGTTTTCTAGTAAATCTAAATTAAATAGACACTTACATAATCACGTTGAGCGAAAGCCTCATATTTGTAAAGTGTGCAAAAGGGGGTTTTCAGTAAATCTAAATTAAATAGACACTTACATATTCACCTTGAGCGAAAGTCTCAAATTTGTAAAGTGTGCAAAATGGGATTTTCTAGTAAATCTAAATTAAATAGACACTTACATATTCACCTTGAGCGAAAGCCTCATATTTGTAAAGTGTGTAAAATGGGATTTTCTAGTAAATCTAAATTAGACAAACACTTATTCATTCATCCTGAGGAAAAACCTCACATTCATGAAGTGTGCAAAACGCAATTTTCTAAAAATTTGCAGTTAAATAAACATTTTTTGATTCATTCAAGGGAGAAGCCTGGTATTACTGTTGTATACAATTAAAACTTTTTCAGTATATCTCACCTAGATAGTCGCCCATTTGCTCCGGCGGAGGAGTCTCACATTTGTAAGATATGCAGTAAAGGATTTTCTATGCTGGAGAGAAGCAATTCAACTAAGATGTGAAGAGGATTTTTTGAAAGATTACACTTTTTTACCTCATGTTGTTGAACAGGAACTCTCCATCTTTTATGCAATATATAAAGGATTTTTTTAATTGAATCTTATATAAATAGACATTTCATTATTCAAACTGAAGTGAAATCTTTTGTTTGTGAAATAGGAAAGGAAAGGTGTTTGCTCAAAAATCAACATTAAGTAGTAGTCATCTTTGTACTGATTCTAATGAAAAAAACTTCTATTTTTCAAATGTACAATAAGATTTCTCAAAAGTCTAATTTAAAAAATCATCATCATCAAAGGGAAGTATTTTGGAACACTGCAATAAATCAGTTATTTTATTAAACAAAATGTAATGCATATTCTGTAACTTATTAATGCATTTTCGAGAAAGCTTACTTAAAAACAAAATTATTAATTTAAGCACTTTACAAGGTTTTACGTATGGCAAATAAACAAAAAAGGAATTTGCTGAGAAAATGTACTTGAACAAATATCTTTGATTTGTGTCATGGAAAATCCTTTTATTTGATGTTTGAATCGGAGGATTTTTGTCTGAAATCGTACTTTAGTGAAATATTTTCATTTTTAATAAAAATGTTCTTGAAAATCATGAAGGAACATCTTGACCAAAATTTATAATTTTCATTACTGCTAGAGATTCGTCAAGGTCCTTATATTAAAAGGTTGTAATTAATTTATATATTATTGTTATAATGTGTTTTTAAACATGAATTTTAGAAAAAAAATATACATTTTTTAAATTATAAACATAATACATATGTGAGCTTAACATAGAAAGTATAAGAAAAAATTTTCAAAAATTTAGATATTTCATACTTTAACTTGCCTTTTTGCTTTTATTTGTTTGTAATTTTATAAAAATAAAAATTTATTAGCAAAACAAAACGAGAATTAGCATACAATTGAAATAAAGTTTAAATACTTCAGATATCATTGATATCAATACTGTCTTCAGATTAATCATGTTTTCAGATGTCATTAAAATTATTTACATGTTTTCAAAAGATCAATTTTCTGTTAATAAAAAGAGGATATCAAAAGTTTATAATGTGCTATAAACATGGCAGCAACTGAGCTTAGAGCTATATGTTGAGAATTTATAGCAATTCAAAAGAAAACTTTACATTCACAAATACAATTTTTTTATGCAGTCTAGTCATAATTTTAAAATGTTGCCTATTAAAACTGGCTGCATAATATAATAGCTCTTTGTTTCATACTGTTCTGCATCTTTAAAATTTGATTGCCAGAAGTAATTTCATTTTTAACCCCTTAACGCGCAGTGTTGCCGGGTCGGCAACACCTAAAGTTCCCCCTGTTTAGAGACACAAAAACTCCTTGAATATTTATAAAACTACTCTAATAGCTACTTTAAATCTTTCTTATGAGTTCTAGATGGCAGCACCACAGAGATCAAACTCTACTGTTTTTAAATAATAGGTAAAATGTTTTACTGTAATACGCGCTTCACAGCAATGCTCTTCTCACTGTGCTTATCAATGCTTTACTTATGGGAGGTTACCACTTCGACAACAAGTGTATAATTAAAATGGTTAGTGCAATCTTTACAAAACAATACCTGTGTACTCCTCTAGGCCTAAATAGATTGCCTAATTTTTTTTTCTTTAAATTCCAACTTTAAAGAGTAGTGCGCCGGAAAGGGTTAATCATTCTATTATGTATTTTTATTACCATATTTCAAGTATTTGACATGCCATTTTATTTTGTCTTTTTTTCACATTATTGTTGCAAAAGTGTATCATATTATAAGCCTTAAAATATCTCAAATATATTTGAGACCTTAACAAAAATCAAGCATTCCTTTAATTTAACTCAATAGGCTCGTAAATCCTTTGCTCATTAGGTTTGCAGAAATGAAAAAGGAAAGAGAGAATCAAAGAAATATTGACTTGTCATATCTGATAATCTTTAAAAAAGATTTCTTATGTTGTATAGTTGAAAAAAAATGTTTTTCTAGATATTATCATCAAATAATATTTTATATATCTTACAAATATATTATTTATATGTAAATTTTTAAAAACTGATTACATCATATAATCGCTTTTTGTTTTATATTGTTCTGCATCTTTAAAATTTGATTGCCAAAAGTAATTTCATTTTTAATCATTCTATTATGTATTTTTAATACCATATTTCAATTATTTGACTTGCCATTTTATTTTGTCTTTTGTTTTTTTACATTATTGTTGAAATAGTGTATCATAACATAAGCCTTAAAAGATCTCAAATATATTTGAAACCTTAACAAAAATCAAGAATTCCTTTCATTTAACTGAATGGGTTCGTAAAATCTTTGCTCATTATGTTTGCAGAAATTAAAAAAGAAAGAGAGAATCAAAGAAATATTGACTTGTCATACCTGATAATCTTTAAAAGATACTTCTTATGCTGTACACACTTGAATATTTGTTTTCAAGATATTAATATTATCATCAAATAAAATTGTCTCGCTCAAATATATTATTTATATGTAAATCTCTTTAAACTTGCAAAAATTAGGAAAAATATAATAGATGCAGATATCTTAGAAACCTACAGTAACTAACCTAATTCAGTGTTGCTCTAAATTATGTAATATAGGTATTTTTTTTCTCAAAATAATTGATAGCATTGATATATTCGTAATGTTTTCTATTAGTGATATTCTTCATAAAAGTATTTTGTTGATGACTCATATAGAAAAAGCATTCACATGGGAGTTTAAACTTACAAAATTAGAAAAAAAACTTTGTACTATTCGTGGTAAAAAAAAATTAATTTCATATAAAAGAATTTTAGAATTATAGCTAGTAAAGCAGTTTTGAGTGTAAACTTTAAACTGACAATTTTTAAAACTTCTACTTCGCTTACTTAATCAATTTTATAATTTAAGTATTTAAAATGAAACTTTAATTTTACATTTTCTGCATACTTGGTATATAAATGTTTTCAGTTTGCTTTTTAACATGCCTGATTTGTTTGTTCATATTTCAATATGTGTATGATGGGCTATACATAGGTTTCTTTTCTGTTTATTTAGCCTTTTATCTTCCTCTTTTGTCAGCCCTTATCCATTATTACTTCAATTTAAATTTTATAATATTTACAGTATATACAAAAATAGTTTATTTAGTGCTTTTTGAATTACATGAAGCTGTTTATAAACGAAGTTTTCATAATACCTTATTTTAAACGCTTAAAGCATGAAAGTCCATAAGTAAGGCATCTGAATACTTAGTAAGAATACTAATTCAATTTTTTATTCCAAATTCAATTTTATGTAACAATTTTTTCTAGACTTTAATAATATTTTCTGGTAAGTACCAATAATCCTCCCTGTAGAAATAATGATTGATTCTTAAATATTTCATGCTACTAAATCAGACATAGACATGATGGTATCATGTACCATTTCTTAGGTAAAAAAAAACTTTCTTTAAAAATAATGATATTTTATGTGTTGCAAAAACAAAGCAGGAAAAAGTGTAAATAATAATATACATATAAGGATGTGTAAATTTAGTAACTGTAGGTGTATTACAAATATTAATCAAATTACACCGGCATAAGGAATGAAGTTATGTTAATGGATATCAAATAAAAAATTCAGATATTTAAGGGGAGGGGAACCTAAAAGAAAAGGCATGACACAAGTGTCAACAATATTATATTTTATCGACTTGTAATGTAAGGCAGTGAAATTATTCTATTCATAATTTTCGATTAATCTAGCTCTTCAAATTAATGTGATTATTCTTCATCATTTGTTACTATTGTAAAACTGTTTCTCTGTAAAATGGTACATTCTGAGACCGCTTTGATGTCATATTTAGATTTAGATCATTATAGTTTATATAATTGTTATACAAGCTTTTTTTTATTGAACAGTATAATTAATGCAGATTTGTAATTAATTTATTTATGTTTATGCGGCTGTAGTGATTTATGGACTATCAAAACAAAGATGGGAATTTTCTCTTTAATATATAAAATACTCATGTGAGATTTTGAAAACTCTTTTTAATTTCACTATTTTATATCTTTAATTATATGCAGAATCAGAAACATGGAGGATTCTCTTTAGAAAAAAAATCGCTAGATTTATTAATTAGATTATTTATTTATTGCATTTTCCTCTCTTTCCTTTCAATAAAAAAATCTTCTTTTCTATAATACTGTCATTTTTCTTTTGTAGCTGTGATAACATTTCCCGTCTTTTTTTCAATTAAATGCTTTTGATGCAGAATTCTGAAATGTGTTCAGGTTTTGGTGACAAGTTGAGAATTAAATGATGTATCTTTGTAAATGATTTCAATCATTGTCAGTAATTTTCTTTATTGATAGAGCTGAACGAATTTTGTATCAGTGTTTTATTTTTAAATTTTTTTTTGTTTTAAAATAAAGATTCTATCTTTTAAATATTTGTTGAGTTCTGTATTTTACTTCTGGCACATTATGAAAACAGAAGTCACTGATAAACATAGAAGTTCTCTTCTTTTCTCATAAATAATATTTCATATTATATTATTCATATACAAGTGTAGAAATACTATGCAATTTTCAGCATTTTTAGTGGCTGCATAGACAGAACTACTGACTCTCCACTACTGATAGCTCTTTCTTTCTAGAGTCATCACTAACAATTACAGTCGAGTCTCTCTATATCGAAACTCCATACATCGAATTTCTCTATATAATGAATTTTCAGTAGCAACGGTCCCCTTTTCGCATGATTACATTAAAAACAGTCTCTATATAGCGAAATATCTATCTCCATATAACGAATTATTTCATAAATTGGTCTTAATTTATTCAGTTTTAAAAAAGCTTCGAAATCATATGGAATCAATTTTCCATCATTTATTTTTGATTTATGGTTCAGTGCAGAGTTTTGTTTTAATATTACTTCTCTCATTGTTCTTTAAATCCACCGAGTTCATCACACCTCACACACACTTTTCAATATTATTCTCAAAACAGAGTCAATTGGATTATTACACATATAAGAGAGGAATCAATGAGAGGCACATAAGCGAGGCCTTCAAATGGGGGAAAATGTTAACTACATTTTTTCATTCCTTGCTAAAATTTGAGTATTTTTTTTAGAGTAACAATTTTAAAATCAAAACTACAAAAAATTACAGATTTCTTCGTCTGAAATTAATGCAAGTCTTCCTCATTTAATTTTCATTAAGCTTTCAAATAAATGCCTGTTCTCTTTTTTGAAACTGCTTAAATAATTAAGAAATAAAATGTTAGATTAATATTTACTTTTAAACATTTCAAATTCTTAATTAAAAAAATCAAAAATAATATTTGCTCAAAATTTAAACATTAAATACGATTTTTAACATCATTCATTATACATCGAATTTCTCTATATAACGAACTTTTTACTGGAACGATGGATTTCGTTATATAGAGACTCGACTGTATCTTTTTTTGTACAAATTAAAGTTTGCTTTAGTATACAATTGTTTTACAATTTGTCAAAAATACAAAAATCCTAATTTCTCTGTACTTGAATGCAGGGTTTTTTGGGAATAAAAAGCATTTTTAAAAACATTTCCTATTGCATATACAAGAATTTTGATTAAAAAAAATTAACCGTAATAGGTATAACGTAAGTAATTATTAATATTTTATCCGTAAATAATTTATGCTAAAACTTATGATAAAATATGTAGAAATTTACTTTACAATTTAATATTAATGCAAGCTGATTATTTTTTTAAAACACGTGTTTCAAGCAATAACTTTTTATCTTTGATACCATAAATAAATATGCCCTATACTTTCATGGACACAATTTCATTTCCTATAATTTTCTCAGAAAGTTAATTTAAATCATTTTTATTTGAAATTTTTATTATTTTCTGTTGCAATGTTAAATTAGCATTTATGGTCCTTTTCTAATAAGTCAAATGAAAAGTAGCGGAGAACGCTTTTCATAAGGAGCTTCTCATATGATTTTACATTTAACCATTCCAGTCTTTGCTTTTTCTGTCTAAAAGTACCTTATAAAGTAACTTCAGGCTTCTGTACTGGAATTGCCATATAGCTAAATGTACAGAATTATGAGTAGCAGAAAAACGTGTTTACCAACTGTTTAACTCCACAGAAAATATTTAAAATATTTATTCAAAAATATTGACTTGCAGTGGCCAGATGTTATAATCAAATAATTTATGGCTTAGTTTATGATCTTTTTTATTATTCGTGACTAAATCAACCGTTTAGATAAATTTATCAATTTTCTATCATGGCTTGGCATTCCACACGCTTGTCGGAAGTACCATCACGTTTTCCGACATTCTTGAGCGAATTAAAGAGTCATGTTGGAATCGCTCGGGGCAAGATATTAATTTATATAAGGCAAATTTTTCCTTAGCAAGTATATTTATCGGATTATCCTTCCATTTTTCCTTAAAGCTTGTTTGTTTTTGATCATCAACGAAATCCCCATTAGATATTTAAGAGGACTTTAATTACATCAAAGTTTTTGTCTTTGTCGAAAATGTGAAATGCAGTTCGATTCCATATAATGTGTCATAATTACGGGATTCAGATATCGAATTTTCATAAAAAAAAGAATAAGGAACTATAATAAACCAGTGTTTCCCCCAGGACAAGGGCGCACAGGCCTTCGACCAGTAAATTTTTGATCTTCCACCAGTAAATTTTTAAAAAGAAATGTTCCCCTTATTTTTGGCATTAATTCTGTATCTTTAAGAATTTAAATAAGAAAAAACCTTCTGCTAACATTTACCGGTGGACGTTTCCCCGAAGGCCTGTGCGCCCTTCTCCTGGGGGAAACACTGAATAAACAAATTCAGGGAGTTTAAAAAACAAAACGAAATTGACCAAAAGACTTTAAAATTTTTATAAAACATTTTAATGTTTTAAAAGATAGATAGAGGAATTGAAAGTATTTTTTTAGTGTATTTAAGAAAATAGCGCTGCTTTGATTGCCACCTTTTATCATATTTTTTAATAAAATATAGTATTTTATGTTTAAAAAATTATTTTGATAGAGTTCTTGAAAATGTCTGACGGGGGGGGGGGGGGAAATATTGGCGTTCAATTCGTTTTGCTGGCATCTGTAGTACAATTAACTTACTTTACATATGACACATGAAATAAGATTTTATAACTTTTGTCAAATAATGATACTTATTATTACTATATGCATATAATGCAAAGTTTTCGGCGTTTAAGAAAACAGTTATATGCACACTTCATTAATGGAACATAAAGATATTAACATTTAGAATTTATTGTGTCTATTAAAATTAAATATGCCACGTACTATTTAAAGAATAAATATTATAGTAGACATTACTGATTCTTTATCAGGCATCATTCTTTTAGCTGCAAATGAAGATTTTTAAAGAGGATTTTTTTACAAAGACTTCTAGATGTCAGAGATAAATTTACATTTATTGCTAATGTTTATTTTTTCCTTTTTATTGGTTGCCACGTATTTACTAAAAACTACTTGATTAGCAAGTAAAAGAAATGATTAATTAGAGGTTCTAAGAAGTAATCATTATTGTATTGATTGTATTTTCTACGATGACGATTTTTTATCGATTGGTTACTTCTCGAAAATTGCCCTCCACTACTCTGGTACCCTATGTTCCATAAAAGCAAGCTAAATGCAAACGTTATTTAGTAAATGTGTTTCCACTTTTTATTTGCATTACTGAAAGAATATTAGAGACATAATAGTTACATTTTACCTAGGTTTTGTATATTTTGAAGCTTTATGTTGGGATTGAAATTGAAAACCCTTGGAGTTTTTGACAAAACAGTTAGGTTGATATTAATTATTTTATTAATAAAATGCTGCATAGTATAATAGTTTTTCACACATCTAGCAATTAATAATTTGACTTGATTCAAACAACAACAAGTAACCCTATTTAATACTAAAATTTTTAATTTTTTTTATCAATCACAAGTATTAATAATAAAAAATATTAAGCAAATAACCTTTCGCTGTTTTTTTTTCAACTTTTCAAATACACATACACACACTTTTCAATTCAACTTGAACTGAAATGAAACAAAATATGATATGCAGATGAACATTTAAAAAAAATAAGTTGTGACTTGTTTATATTGTATTTCTGATAAACAAATTTATATTTTATTATTCTCGATATTATACTTTGTAAAAACCTTAATAACTTTTTTGAAGAAAAGCTATTTGTAGCTTTGTGGTGATATTTAAACAAATCATTTATCTCTGTAAGAATTACAAACATACTGCAGTTTGTGGGTCTTAATGTTATAGAAATCTTGCTAATTATGTAACAATATTACGTAAGCTTGAAAGTAGTAATATTCAGATGTTGCGTCACACGTGTATTAAGTACGTGGGACATAATATTTCCTCACTCCATTTTTTGGACTGAATCTTCATTCTTTGCAATATGCTATGATTTACGAAGTTATAATAAACAGTTCTTAGTTTTGCATGCCTTATCTGAATAATTTGGCTCCAGCTTAAATGCGACAGGATTCGTCATTGTTTTCTAGAAATTTTGATAAGTAATTTTACTCCTGGACATTTTTCCAATGAATAATAATGATTCTAATAGAGTAAAAATGCTCTCTCCACAAATAACGTTTGCGAACTGTGATATTATACATGTAAATGATTACATCATGCAATAGATTTCGTGTATTTATTATTCTCTGGAAATTTCTCAGGAACTAAGTTTAGACTGTAATAAAACACTCTTTAAAAATGAGCGACATTTTTTATATTATTTTTACACAAAATCTGTTCACATGCATTTGAATTAATTAATAATAATAAATGAAATTTCACTAGAAAATTATTAAATACACTTTATATACTGAAAGTAAAATAAATTAAATACATAATCAGAAATAATCTTACTCCTGACAAAAAAAAATTGCTATGTGAAACCAAGACATTGAACAATATTTGTACCAGTTTCAATTGACACATTTTTTTTTAGTTTTATTTCATACTTATTTTATTTATAGTTTTTAAAGTTATATAACTACAACGATGACATTCAATGTACTAAAAGTGATTTATGATTTTTAATCAAAAAATAACAAACAGCATAAACGTAAATCAAAATCTTTGGAAATAATGTTTTGTTAATTTAGGTAATGAGATTATAAACTTTACCAATTTTCACTGTATATTATTAACATAGGTACCGACCTTCAATCTAAGAACGAATAAAAATCTTGGAGATATTTTTAACCAATAGTAAATTCTACTTTATGTATTTAAATAAAAGCTATTTTATTATCAAGAATTTAAATCACATTCTTTTACCGTAAGTAATATACGTATATTCAGCCATAATGTAAGACATAGAGATCTTCTAGCCTATTTTCATTTGATTATTTCTTACATTCAGAAAAGTTTTCAAACTTGGTTTTTGACTTGGATAGTCTTCTTGCATTATTTTGTTTTAGTTTTATTTTATTTAAGTTTTTTTCACACACTTTGAAGAAAGTGTTTTTATATGCAACTGTTATTTATATTAGTGTTGCAACATTATGCTAAAACAAATACTATTATTTGAGGCGGAAAATTCCGTAGATTCTTATTAGACAGTTTGATAATGATATTTTAAAACAAAATTAATGTATTTTAAATTAAAATCACCTCAAGTATTTACTGTAAAAATATGGACAATTCTTATATAGGGTAGCCGGAGTGGAATGAAGTTTGAAATTTTTTGGCATCACAGCGAACGGAAATAAGCAGAAGTAGGAAAATCTGTTGCCATTCTGCTTCGGCAATCATGTTAGTTTAATTTTCTTGAACGTTGGTTCGTGAATTTTTTGTTGTGTGATTTTTTTTTTACTGCATTGAAATTTCTGTGATTCTGTAACCTATGTAAAACATACATACACTGTAAAAATTAGGGAGTTTTATTACACTTAAATTGGGACTATGAAATACCAAATAATGTTTAAATCTACACTCTTTTCGGTGGTAGCTTCGTAAAGTGTGTAAGAACAAACTCGGAATGTTGGTATTTTATTCTTTAATTACAATTAATGAAATGGGACACCGAATTCAGTGTAAAAAATCCTCTTTTTGTTTCGATTACTAATCGGTATGTCTGCCGGAGATAAGGCGTCATTTTACTTTCGCATTTAATCTTCTTTCCTAACTTTCTAAAACCTGATAAAACAACAAAAAATAGATAAGTAATACATTATTATTCTTTGTAGATTTAAGATCATATAATGTTTGCAGGTGCTTTTCAAAATTAGATCATGCATTTTGTAGCAGTGTACTACCATTTTATGAACAATTGCGACATGGCCAAATTTTACGAGAGGTATGCCTTTTGTATAACAGCTATAATCATTTTTTAAGCATCATCGTTTATTTGTTAGTTAGCATAGTTAAGCATTTTATGCTATGCATTAGATTGTATAATTCTGATGTAATCTAAAGCATGTGTAGCATATATTTGTTATTCTTCTAAGAAAACTAGAAACTCCGAATTAAACTTAGTTAAATTGTTGGTTTATTACACAATTTTATTGGTGGTGTTTCTTTACACTACTTTTAGTGGCAATTTAGTAGCTACCATTTTTCGTGTAAAATAACACAATTATTTTAACCGTGCACTTTTTTACTTTAAAACTATAGATAGTTCATGCTTGAATCTAAAATTTTAAACACATTTCTAGTGAATAAGTTCAAAAATGGGAAGTTCTCACTTTATTAAAGTTTTTTAATAATTAAATATCTGCTCTGTTTTACATATCTTCTATTTTTCTATCATGTGCGTTATAGCATTTTAAAACACATTTTCAACTAGAAACCCTGTTCTGACCCTGGTTTTCCTAAAACGATATTTATAAGTTAAATAAAGAATAGATAATAGCAAATCTATATTAAAAATATAATTCTTTTTTCAGCTGGTATAGATAAATTCATACATTCAGTTAACGGTTAACTTAGATTTTCGCTGAACTATGACGCACACCACAGAAGAATCTACAGAGCAGATATTTTATTATTAAAAAACATAACAAAATGAGAACCTCCCATTTTTGAACTTAATGTTCTGAAATAAAATTTAGTTCTATCTACTTTTTCAGATACCAGAAATTCTCAAAGATTGAAATTTTTGCCTCCTGGTAAGGAACTATAAAATATTATTTTCAACACATTATTTTCAATACATTTATTTCCAACACATTAATTAGTGAGCAGCCTAGCTCTTAGTTACACATCCTTCTAAAAAGATACAAAGTACATCCTGCGAAAAAAAGTTCACACATCAACCTATAGTAAAAATAGACATAAAAATATATACAACTATCAATACAGAGGAAAACATGAAAGTATTGTTTTACTATTAGGATTAAAAGAAAAATAAATCACTTTCTAAGCTTAAAATAGCATTTATATTTGTATATTAAAAGGCATTTAATTTACAGTTGAAGCTACAACAAGTCTGATAACAGGCGAGATATTGTATTGATATCCAATAGGAACAGAATTATGTTAACATTTTATTAATTACAATATCAAGTATGTACTATAACATACATTTTAATCGCATTATTAGTTGGTAAGCGCAAAAATGGAAGTTTTCACTTTATTAAAGTTTTTCAATCTAACATATCTGCTGTGTATTAAATAGTTTCTAATCTTCGGCGAGATGCATCATAGCATTTTAAAACATATTTTCAGCAAGTTACGTCGTTCTCCCCCTAGTTCCCTAACAGTAGTATTTATAAGTTAAATAAAAAACAGATAATAGCAATTTTATATTAAAAATATTTTTTTATGATGGTATAGATAAATTCATACTTTCACGAAATGATTAACTCAGATTTTCGCTGAACTATGACGCACATCACTGAAGAATAGAAAACATACTAGCTGACCTGCCCGGTGTTTCCCGGGCCCTTGATCTTATTCAGTTTTCAAATGTGTTATTTGTTTTCTAAATGACCATTAAATTAAACTCAGATTTCTATGATTTTATATCTTTAAGTCCATTTTGTCAAAATTTATACTTTTAAACGGAAAAATCACGAAAAGGTATTGAATTGAAAGCACATTCTGTTTGGTATTTTGTTTTGTATGTAATTTGATTCTTTGGAAACTATGCTTACCGAAAGTGAACGAAACCGCGACGGAACACTCAGGTTTTTAATGCATTCGTAAAAAATTTCACACATTTTATTTTGAAAAATTTTTTTTTACCTATACGAAAGTTCCAAAATTTTTGTAAGTAATGTAAAACTGGTTTATTGAAAGGCTCTAAAAAGATTGTGCTAAAATACGGACGTTTGGTTACTTTTAGCGTAGCAAAAATGAATTCTCCATGATCCGGGATGTGATTCGTGTTTGCGGTGTCTTTGAACGGGTTAAATCTCATATTTTGTTTTAAAGAAATTGCACCATAGGTTATGAGAATGTTTTAGCTTTAAGAAAATATTTTCGGTTTGTCAGGATGTATATAGAATTGCGCCCTGCAAAGGCAAAACCGCAATGAAACGATCTTGTTTTTATTGATTTCATCAATTTTTTCGCACTTTTTATTTTGTAAAAATTATTTCTACTCGTCCGAACGTTTCAGAATTTTTTAAGAAGGTGTAAATTTGGTCTGTTGAGATACTTTTAAAAGATTGTGCTGAAATATGTACGCTTAGATACTTTTAGCGTAGAAAAAATATTCTATACGTAAGTTGCAAAGTGACCTCGTTTTGCCGGTGTATTTGAAAGGGTTAAATCTTTAATTTTAAAAGCCGATTGATTCATAGATTATGAGAATGTTTTTAAGCTTTAAGAATATGTTTTTTGTTTGCCAGTACTTATAGGCTTGCGCTTTGCTAAGGCAAAGACGCTATGAAAACGACCTGTTTTTATTGATTTCAAAAAAAATTCGCCCATTTTATTTTGTAAAAAATATTTCTATCGGTTCGAACGTTTCGAATTTTCTATAGAGAGTATAAATTTGTTCTATTGAGAAGATTTCAAAAGATTGAGTTGAAATATGTACGTTAAGATAATTTTAGTATAGAAAAAATACCCTCTCTGCGAGTCGTAAAATGACCTTCTTTTGCCAGTGTATTTGAAAGGGTTAAAACCCAAATATTTTAAAACCAATTACACCATCGGTTAGAAGAAAGTTTCAACTTTAATATCTTCTTTTTGGTGTGTTTATATCTTAAAAATTACGCCCTGGAGGGGCATTGACAAAAGGGAGAAAGATAGTTTTGGAAAAAACGACCATTTTTGAATATTTGTTTTCAAAGGGTTAACTGCAACATTTTTTCGAATTGATTATTGCATTTGAGACCTAAAATTATGATCTTTCAAAATATGTCTCTTAAGTTTAACTACGTCGAGCAGTTTGGTTGATTTGGATTTAAACAAAATGATCCAAAATCAGAAATAAACGCCGATAAATGGTTCTTCTTCCGTTTAGGAGCGTAAAAGGGTTTGTGCGCATGTGCAAACGATTTCTTTCCTCGAACATTAAAAAAATGACTTTTTGAAGAGAGTGAGTTCCGCTTCATAAATAATATTTATGAAACTAATCAAAAAATTAAAATTCTGAGCCTCAAGTGCATCAGGAGAAGTATTGGGCTGATAAAAATTTTGAACCTCGTACGTCCCATAGATTTCCCTAGCCATTGCAGACACACAGACAGACACACACAGAGACAGACAGAGCGTTTTGTTCTTTTATTAGTATAGATAACACGGAGCAGATATGTTATTATTAAAAAACTTTAATAAAGTGAGAACTTCCCATTTTTGAATTTAATGTTCTGAAATAAAAATTAGTTCTATCTACTTTATCAGTCTCCAGAAATTCTCAAAGATTGATATTCTTGCCTCCTGATAAAGAATTATAGAAAATTATTTTCAACACAGTAATTAGTGAGCAGCTTGGCTCTTAGTTACAATTTCTTCTAAAAAGATAGAATGTACGCCATGGAAAGAAGATTTAGACTTCCATTTATAGTAAAGAGGGACATAAATTAGTAATTACACATTAATAAAAGAAATTATATAACTATCAATACAAAGGAAAACTTGAAAATATTTTTATTACAAGGGTTAAAAGAAAAATAAATTGCCCCATAAGATTAATATATAATTCATACTTCTGTATTAAGTACTAAAAAGGTGACAGGCATTTAATATACAGTTGAGACTATAACATGTCTGACCCCAGGAAAGATATTCTATTGATATCCAATATGAATAGAATCAGTTATGCACATTATTAATTACAATATCAAATATATGAAAATTAAATATATATGTCTTGTAAGTAGTACTTCAGTTTTAATATTTTTAAATATAGAGAAACAAAGGTATTTAAAAAAAAGACTTATAATTTTAATACATAAAAACCCAAGTTACAAAAAGGAATGTCATAAAAAGTGATAGAGTCCGAGCAATTGTTGTTAACAATTTGCACACATACAGGAATATCATATATATATATATATATATATATATATATATATAAGAGAACAAAAGAAGGTTTCTTTATTAAACTTTAATTACAACACAATATAAGTTTCCATCAACAGCATGAAATATAAATTCTTTTCTATGGTATTTTATCCCTTTCTAAATCTTATTTGATAGGTATACGTTTACTAACAGAAAACTACACTTTGCTACCAAAACTAAAATTTGCTTTTTCAGAATTTAGTGTATTCGCTAATAAAAATGAAATATATAGATAGAACAAGACATATTTTAATTTTAAGACTCAAAATACACGTATTTTTTTTAGATAAAATGGCAATATTTGAATCCTTTGAAGAATTACACATTTACAATCCTGACAAACACCATCCACAAAAAAATATGCACAGGATGTCACTATCATGGAATAATGCACAAACTCTGCAAAAAGGAATGTCATCATTCAATAAATTGGACAAAAGTATCAGGTATCTAAATGTTCACTTGTTTGTAACATAATTATAAATACTGAAAATTAAATATTGTTTATTATATTTCCCACCTTTATCAGATATCATTTTTTTTCAAAATTCGAACAATGTTATAATGCAGGGATCAATAAAATTGCGTTATTTCAGCTTTTGATAAATATTAAATAAATGTAGGGGAAAAAGTTACATATATGTACTTTAAAATACGTTGTTATAGCAGACGATATTCTCGGCACAGTACGGATTTTAACTATATTTTTAATTTTTGTGAGAAAATGGCTATAAAAAGATATAGTAATCTACTATTTGACTATTTTACTTTTACTTTTTCAGAAATGTGGTATTCAGTTGCTACTGCCACAAAAATTTAATATCTAAATACATAAAATGATATGCAGTTTTTAAACAAATTGTGTTTAAAAGTACATTTTCTCTATACAACGGTGTAAAAATTGAAAATATGCGATGCATGCAAATCTCTTTTAACACTAGAATTACCGTGTTTCTTGTATACCTAGAACTACCGGTCTGGGTCATCTCTGACCCATGGCTTTCAAAGACGCTATTCTTATTTTATATGGAAGATAAAGACACGCAATAAGTATTCACGAGGAAAAAAAAGTCTTTTTTATATAATTAAATAATATAATTTAGCTTCTAGACTATTACGCAATATGAAATTCTGAGAATAGATGCCACAAAGGATTTTTTTTATTTCTAATTTTAGCTTTGAGGTTTTGATACCTTCTTTAAATAATATATATATACATATGATTAATCGATTTAAATTGTGTAATAACCTACAGATTAATTAGATATTTCAACACAATAAATTTAATGACATACCTATATACATATCCGTGATTTTTCAATTTACTTACACTTTTACTTTTTATACAGTTTACCTTACACTCAATTCACACAAAATGCCATGGTCATTTTTTCTTTTTCTTTTTTACTGTATATAATGTAAACACAAGTTACAAACAGTTTCCGCAAAAAGTAGTAGTTTTATTGTCTTAGCATTGCTTTATCTGGCAACATTTTTTATTCGTTAGAAATATCAGTGATGTTCCATGGACAGATATCTTAACGTTCTTTTTCATTGTATTTATCTATTGTCTTAGCAAGAAAACTCTTCTGCTTATATTAGAATCTGTTGTATCTTTAAAAACTGTCCAAAAATTTCTGATCAATAAAACTTGAATTACTAGACATTTCATAAGTTAGAAAATATTGAACACTGTGGCTCTATCTTCCATATAGTTCGATGTTCCAAATCGCTTCGAAGAGTGATTCATTTTGTATCTTTCTCACTTTTTTAATTCTTTCTTTTTTTTTTAAATTGTTTTCAAAATACTTTTTGATTTATTTGTGTTTTATGACTTTCTCCACAACACTTGGCTATTATATACTTGGCTATTTTCATTCAGCTTACAACTACTTGTACTGGAAAGAACGATGAAATTTTATAGTCATTTTTAAGAAAAATTGTTTTGTCATTTACGTCAAGATTGCCAGCATTATCAGATGTTGACAATCTTAAATTCGTCACTAAATTTTGACTCTAAAATAATTAAAAGACAATTCGCTTTACAATTTTAAAATTTTATCATTCGAAAAACCTATGTCATCGCGCCATCACTATAAATGTGCGAAACTGGAATGCCAGAAACAATCAGTTTTTTTCTTCTGCGTCGTTTATGACAGGCAAAATATTCTTTTTAGTTACTTTCTAAGGGGTAACCTAAATAACAACTTTCTGCAACTTTCTAAAAATAGCTTGAGATATGATAAAAACACGCACATTTGATTTTCAAATGCATAATAGATATGTGATCATGCCATCCCCCCCCCCTTCGTGCCTGTACATATGCACATTCCTTTCTCTATTTTCTGAAAAAAGAACTTCGGAACATATCCTTGCACTATTCTTATGCTATTGAAGAATTAAAATTCCTTTTGAAATTAATAAAAAAATGCAATTATTTTGTTCGGGTCAGCGGTGACCCAGCGTGGTAATTCTAGGTATAAAGATGTGTATACAAAAAAGTTTTCGTTCGATTTGAACTAAATTCGTGCTGAAGCATTATACTGAATATTCAGGAAAAGTCAATCAGTTTCAAAATTTTCCTTTGAAAAGCAACAGTGATACGAGCGAAAAACCACGTCTTGGGTCACAGATGACCCGCCTAGGTAATTCTAGTGTTAAATGACTTCTCCATGAAAATCACTGAATTGTTCTTCACAAACAGAAGGGTTTTCTTTTGTATGGGTAAGTGAGTGTTTTTTCAGATTACTACTTACTGAAAATGTTTTGAAGCATATTTCACAAGCAAAAGGTTTTTCCTTTGTATGAATACGCATGTGTTTTGTCAAACAACCACTCTCTGAAAATCCTTTTGAACATATTTCACAAACAAATGGTTTTTCCTTTGTATGGGTGCGTAAATGCCTCCTCAGTTGATAATTTTCTGCAAATCCTTTGTAGCATATTTCACAAACAAAAGGTCTTTCGTTCATATGGGTACGAAAGTGTTTTCGTAGCTTACAAGGATAAGAAAATCCTTTGGAACATACTTCACAAATAAAACGTTTTTCGTCTGTATGCGTGTACAAGTGTTCCTTTAAATATTGACTTTCTGAAAATCCTTTGGAACATATTTCACAAACAAAACGTTTTTCGCTTGTATGGGTGTGCAAGTGTACTTTCAGGATACTACTTTGTGAAAATCTTTTGGAACAAATTTCACAGACAAAAGGTTTTTCCTTTGTATGGGATCGCAGGTGTACTTTTAAGTTACTACTATCTGAAAATCCTTTCGAACATGTTCCACAGACAAAAGGTTTTTCCTTTGTGTGGGTAAGCAAGTGTTTTTTCAGATTACCATTGTGTGAAAATCCTTTAGAACATACTTTACAAACAAAAGGTTTTTCGTTTGTATGGCTGTGTAAGTGTATTTTCAGGATACTATTTCTTGAAAATCCTTTGAAACATATTTCACAAACAAAAGGTTTTTCCTTTGAATGGGAGCGCATATGATTTCTTAAATAATTATTTCCACAAAATCCTTTAGAACATATTTCACAAACAAAAGGTTTTTCGTTTGTATGGACACACATGTGTACTTTTAAATTACTGCTATCTGAAAAGCCTTTGGAACATATTTTACAAACAAAAGGTTTTTCTTTTGTATGCGTGTACAAATGTTTTTTCAGATTACCATTGTGTGAGAATCCTTTGGAACATATTTCACAAAAGAAAGTTTTTTTCGTTGCTTCAGAGTGAATCTGAGATGCTGACATTTTCTTTAGGGAAAATATATTTTTTTTCACAGCACGTAGTACATTAAATATCTGCATAAAAAGATGTTTTCTTGAAATTCTCAACAGGAATATTTTAAATACTGTAAATACAAGAAAGGCAGTTCTCTACCTTTAAATATAAAATGTTGAAATAAATTAATTACATATTCTTTATCTGAAGATTTACATATATATTAATTATCCATTTTTCAAGGATTTAACTTAATAATTTTAATTCAATAATTTAATATTTTAAACTGTCAGAAAACTAAAACTAGTCTTTGAGAGCCACCATAATAATACTTATCCATCAAGAATATGCAAAACATAAAATATTAAAATAAAACACGTGTAAACTTTTTTAAAATGCATTGCATGCCAAGATTTTAAATTTAAGCGTACATTTAAATATTTTGAATGCATAGTAATGCTCTATTACTGAATTGTGGGTACTATTTGATTATCCCGTTGATCAATATCAACAAATTATATAAATCGCCACATTTCTCTCAAAATTATACAAGCTTACACAAATTTTATTTTAAATAGCAAAAGAACAAATAAATTAGTACAAGATTAATGAAAATACAAATAAAACGTCGAATTAAAAATCACTTTATGAGGTAACAAACACATTTAATATCAAGTGAATGTAACATTTACGATAACGTATTATGGGCATTTAATCTTACAGTTTAGCTGTAGTTTTTTTGTCGACGAGTTAATCAAGTAGTACCGATATGCATAAATGAACCATCCTTGTTATTCCAAAAATGATAATCATATTAACTATCAGTTTACAATGTTAGATTAAGCATCTCATTTAAAATCAAAATGTATCTTTGAATCGAAATTTAAATAAAAAACAGGGCCATGAAAAATCAGAGTGTGAAAAATATGATTATAAATATTTCGGCAATCAATTATTCGATTGACTTCATTCTTTATGTAAAATTAGTGTATTTCATTGTCTTTTATATTTCCTCCTTAAAATAAACAATTTTGGGAACTTTTATATATCTCTTATCAGAGTGAATATTTCTAGAGTCCGAAAAATTGTTCCGGATAATTGAGGTTAATGATATTTTATAGGCTTATTTCCATTATTACATATTAAATACGCACCAAATTTCAAGATTCTATCTCAATTTGTTTTGGAAGATAGACCGTTTACAGACATACAGACACATAGACAGATGAACGACATTTTCTTTTTCCTGAAACTTTGTTTTTTGGAATCTCCTGTGTCTGAAGCATTTAAATCTGTGAAAATTTATTTTTTCTACTTTTAAAATGATCACAAGACTTACTCTATACCACGTATGGTGGATAAGTAATAAGTATTATTTGTAGAAACTGGTTATTTAGATGTCAGCCTTAAAAAACATGGTTGATTTGTAGCAGAATAAGAATATCAGCAGTAAGTAGGCCAATGCATTTTTAAAGCCTAAATATCATCTTTAAATGATATCCTTAATTAATGTAAAGTCAAGTAGTAGCATAAAACTTCGAATGCAAGAAGCAGCATAAAAGTAATAAACTTAAATTTCTAAAACATTAATTTGATTAGAAATAATCCAACGAACATCTATGGAAAAAAGTTGGTAGATAATTTTCAGCATTACAAATTTGGAATGAAAAATTCGGCATTACAAATTTAAATTTAAAAAAAAAATCTGTTATTGGGACATTTACAGCTACTTCAATTAATGTGCTTAGATAATTTTATAAGAACTATACGAATATATAAGAACTATCAGAAAGTATTACTAAACCGCACTGTATAAGAAAACTTTTTCAAAAAGTAATACAGGTTCGCCTTATTAACAAGGGAACTTTTTTTGGCGTTGCTCGCACCTAACATTGAGACTTGGTGCATTTCAAAGCATTTTATTAGGAAGTTTGAAAAAAATTTCTGTTAAAGTCATTTTTTTTTTGCAGCAGCAGCAGTAGCATAACTTTCTGAAAAAGATATTTTCGAGACCATTTATCGGACTATTAAAAATTTTTTCAAATAAAGAAAAGCATTTAACAATGTAAATTAGCTAATAATAAATATGAAATATTGGGAAAAAATTAAAAATTCCTCCAAATATCTACGAATTCCGTTTTGAAAATTTACGCCATTATATTTACGTTTTTGACAGGGAAAAAGTTGGCGTATTTTCAAAAGTAGAGTTTTACGACAACCCTTGCCGAATGTCATATTCCCAAAATATGACAAACAAAAAATTCGTAGCACCATATTTCACCAAACGTTTTTGACGTCGTTTTCTTATGAGTTAATGAAACATGTTTTTACCTTCGAATGTTTATAACATTTTTGTACATCTGTTCCCACGAGACATCTGTTCTAGCCGAGTTCTAACAACGACTCCTAGATATTAGATCCTTTCTGATTGGCTCGCTTAAAACCATATCAAGACCATACTTTTTTTAATGTCTTGGAAACTGCTGTTTTGAGATGAGTGAATTAGTTAAATAATGTGTCATTTTCTCAATTTCCTGTTGGGTTTCAGTAGCACTAAGTATTTATTTTAAAAATTCGTTTCATTAATTGCAGTTTTAATGTTTTTTTTTTTTTTTTTTTTTTTTTTTTTTTTTTTTTTTTTTTTGCATTTTTAAGATTTATATTTGAGATCTATCCACATTCGATAAAATAAGTTGTTTGATTAAAAATAATTGCAATTAACTAATTAAATAACAACAATAATAATAAAAATAAGAACCCCCAGATTGGAGTGCGAAAGTTTCGCATGCTTTTCTTGTGTAACAGGAGCTTTCAATTGCTTTTAATTACTTTTTTTAAATGTTATATTTTTTATAACTAAATATACTGAATATTTCTTTTTATATTAAATAAATTCTTCTAATACAAATTTATTCATGCGAAATTGATACGCTATTTTTAAATGCAGAATATGCAGTAAACTAAATAAATGTTACTTTTTACAATTATGATAATGATTATAATTATTATTAATTGTAAACTTAATATACTTTTTTATTGATATTGTACATAAGTTTATTTTAAATAAATAATAAATGTTTGTAATATTTATCAAATTATGTTTTATTTAAAAAATATTCATAAATATTATTGATTATATGTATTCTTTTATGCATTCTAAACAAATATACATTTACGATTTCACATTTTTGATAATTCTTAAAATTAGTTTTATCTCCTTTTCTTCGCCCCACATGCAAAAAAAAAAATCTCAAAATGTATTTTAAGATTTTATCTTGATTTTATATTTAAGCTTTTAAAACTACGCATTAAACTGTACTATGTGTAAAACTACTATTTAAAGTCTAAAAAAGCTAATATTTTACATCAGTAAAACAAAAGCGCATGAGGAGGGGGGGGGGGAGGTAAAGAAATCTAAATCTCTGTGAAGACATTAAACATTGATAAAACCAAACAAAATATTTATTTTTGTCACAATGCATAAAAAACAATGTAAAGAAAAGCATCAGTAAAATAGAAAAAATTTAGTTTACAGATATTTCAAGATTTTTTTTATTATACATAATAATAATAATAATGCAACTATCTGAATTGGGAATGAGAATTATGGCTTTAAATATCCATAAAAATTATATGCTAAACTATTATTAAGCGTTCGAAAGTTTCTTCACAGGCTTTTTTAATTATTTTTTTAAAGGATATATTTACTACTAGTAAATATCGTTACACACACAATAAACTAGCCTCCCTCATTTTTTTTTTTTGTTTCATTTTTACATTTTGCGTTCAAATATAATTTATTCATAATTTCTAACTTTTCCCGGGAGAAAAAAAAAACGTTTAGCTACATTTTATTATTATCTGTAAAATGAAAAAAAAAAATAATTGTGTTGTGAAATATTAATTTATTTGCATCAGAAATGTAATATTATATGCTAAATTGTAAAATTTCAACTAAGGTTACTTTAAAGTAATGAACACAAAAATAAATTATTTAAAAATAATCATGAAAAGCATTTTTCTAGAACTTAATATTGAAATTTTATATATGTTTAAAGAAGGTATAGAAGCATCCAAATACAAATTCGGGAAATATTTAGGAAGAAATCGGCTTCCCCCCCTCCCCCCCTTATAACCAAACTACGTTTCTGATTTTACATTTTTTTATGGTTTATCTATTAAAATTCCACCTGCAAATGCAGCATTTTATAAATAACAATGCATTTTATAGCATAAATATTTCTTTCTTTAGTAAATTTTAATTAAAAAGACAATTAAAATTTATAAAACAGTTTTGAAAAAAAAAACAGTTTGGAAATAATGGCAGTATTTTTATGCAGATTTTCTTGGAATTCTTTTAAGTAGAATATAGCAATTTCATCATCGGAAAATGAAAAATAATTTACTGAAATTTAACATATGCTGCATGAGAAACGAAACAGCTGAAAACAACCATCCGAATATGTGTACACAGTTGTCGGACTTTGAACACTTCACCTCAATCTTGCTAGCCAATCAAAACGGCTCTGAAGTCTAGGAGCCGTTGCTAGAACTCGGCTAGAACAGAAAGCTAGTGGGATCAGAAATGTCGCCAAAAAAACGTGAAAACGCCGTGTTTGAGTTTTCTTATACTGTTACAGGTGAGTGCTGTTTTGTTTATTTCATACATCGTCTGCATCATTTCAATTTACTTTGCATATATTTTTAAAAATATTATTTTTAATTTTAAAGGAATGTTTTATAATCGAACAAGACTTTTCAATGCATTTCAAGAAAATTTAATGCAGTATAAAATCATACAGCTGTTGAGTAAATTAGAAGTTTAATGGTGTAAGGAGATTAATTTAAAGAAAATTTTGGTATTTTGCTTTAGTATTTGAATACATTTTTTTTTCTTCACAATATTAACATTATGACATATTAAGCATCCATTGTCACCTAATTCTACAACAATAAGATTTTTTGTTTTATGTTTGTGAAAAATAATAAGCATTTTTTAAAAATTAAAAATGAATTTTTATTATTGCTTTTCTATGTTAAGGCAATGAAAGGCTGTCAAAATTGTAGATTTTTAAAATACTCAAATCGATAATTAAAATATATTGAAGACTATTTTTATCTTTAATTAATAAAATTATGGATAGTAACAGGATAAATATAAAAACAATAAATAAATAATTTTATTGTTTAATTTAATGGAACTTAAGCAGTATTAAATTCGGACATTTTTCTCTTTGAAAGATTTTTATGGCTCCGGGGGGAGGGGGGGCGGAATCATTACTTTTGACCATTGGAACAAAACACTAAAATCTTCCGGGGGGGGCATTAATGCTTCAGAGAAGGGTGCCCTTTTCGGGCCACCATCTGAATTCTACACAGTATATAATCATTCAATTAATAGGATTCATAGAATATAACTAATAAAAGAAATGTCCTAGCAGTTCTTGCACTTATAATTGTAAAACTATTGCAGTTTTATAATTCTAAGCCTATACAGATGTATCTGCATCAACACAAGAAATATAAATTATTATTGTTTTATTAGTTTCCATGTTAAGTGCATTATGTTTCAATTTCTAGTTCGTATTGAGTCTGAAAAAATTTATAATTATCTATAAGTTGATTTTATGAAAAATATGATATTATTAACCTTAACTAGTATTTAGTTCTTAAAAAAAAAAAAAAAGCTTTCTTATTTTTTATTGATTTTTTTTACATATATAAGTGCAGGTTTAAATATCGAAAATATTTTATTTGCTTTTATCGAAATAGTTCTTGCCAATATTTTGATACTAATTAAGCTTTTTTTCCGCTTTTGTTTTCCATTCTTTTACTATAACTGTAAATTTTTCAAATGTTATCATTTTTTAATTCTCTTTTACACCCAATTTGTTATGTATCTGTTTGTAACAGACAAGTAATAATATTTTATTTATTTATATTTTTTAAATCTAGAAAAGAAAATTATCTGCCGTGCTTATTTTATAAAAAAGAGCTTTAAATGTTTTGATTATTCAAAGAAATGTTTTATGAAGATGACCATTACATTAAACTTTTAAATGAAATACTTTTTTAACCTGGTAAAATCTTACTTTTTAGACGTGTATTGCGATTAATTGGTTTAAAAATTAAGCTGTCAAAGAATTTTTTAATAGTTTTTTTTTACTTATTTAATCCCCAAAATATTTTTAGAAACTTTCCAAGTTATGTTTATATTTTATTTTAATATATTTTCACATTGCAATAATAATAATAATTTATTTTTTTTTAATAATCTGATATAGATTATTAGTAAATTGTAACGAACTGTGATACATAATGAAAAATCGGAATTTCTGCTGACCAAAGTTTTGTTGCTGTTTGTAGAGGCGACAAATATTTTATTTTTTTCAATTTTGCGAATAAATGAAAGCTTAGTTCGTGATTTTACAATTCTCTAGAGAGATGATATCTTACACATCTTGATGATATCTTACACACAGTAATCAATGCTGACGCGATGGAAGAAGCAGGGCTGTCGTAGTTCCCCTTTAGATGACTAGAGGGCGATTATTTTGTTACAAACGCGAATAGTGTTTATGATTTTGATTTGTCTGGCCGTTAGTACATTGTAACCGTTTCATAGACGGTGTCCTTAAAAGGGACATATAATTTTCATTTTACTGACGCTCAGAACATTTAATTAAAAATTTCCTTTTATAGCATACTCGAAAATAAACAAGTTGGTATTTTCTAATGAATTTGTTTATAAAATTTGGCGCAAGTTAATTATTCGAAACAGATTTACTGCTAGCTGAAAAGGATTAAGCACTCTAACTCTTATAAACATACTCAGATTGCTCTAAAATTTTAGCGCATCATTGAAGAAAATGAAATCTCTGGCAGTTATAGTTCATTTACAGGGACGGTCAAAAGTATTCCGTTACATTAAGTCAGTAAAAAAATCGTTTCAAATGCATTTAATGATGTTGCACAGTTTCAAATATAATGAAATTTATATGCATTTATTAAGTGCACTAAAATATGCACTAAAATATACATTTTGTAAAATGTGTCAATACATAGGGGTATGACTGTACAATGTACATACCAAAACATGCTTTTTCAAAATAGCATGTAGCTTCCTTCCAGTGTGGTTATATATATATATAAAAAGAGGTTATATGTTTTAAACAGAGGGTATACCCTAAAGTATACATACTACAGTAGACTCCCGCGAATCCGCACATCTTTGCACCAGAGGTTGTGCGGATTTCTGATCATTGTTTCATTTACATGTTTTAAAAAATTATTTCAATATAATCAATAATGCATTTGAAACTATAATAAATGCTTACAATATAAGAAAGTATTAAAATAAGTGATAAACTAAAATAAAATTTTTAATATTTTTTAAAATGATTAAAATATTTAAAAAAATTTAAGTTGATAATCAATAATGTATGATTAAATATTCATTATAAAGATGAAATGAATTTTTCCTAAATTCTTCAAGGCAACTTACCTCATTAATGGTCAAACTACTAATTCACATCAAAATCATAAAATAAGGAAATTTTATTTCAGGTTTTGCCAGACTTAATAACCAAAAAATCTTGATGAATACATAAATATATTTGGGAAGGCAATTGTGATTACCAGTGATATCCTGAATGTTTCATGGTTTATATCCATAAATTATGTGCGTATTTTAGAGGGTTGTGGATTAGAGGGTTGCGGATTTGAGGGAATATACTGTACAGCTTTTTTCAGAAACAGAGAGTATACTATGTTCTTGAATTGTTTCAAAGTATTCTATTAGAAATATTTCTTTGACATTCACTTCCTTTGCCAAAACATAAATGCAATTTTGCCTCATATTTGTTGATTGTTAGGAATTTTGGAATTTAATTGAAACCCTCTGAAGTTTCAATACAACTTAAAATACATATACAATAAACTCCCTTAAATTTGCATTGCTTGACACCAATTAGTTTGCAGATTTCTGGTCATTACTATATTTAAATTCTTTAAACAGAAATTTGAATGTAATAATGCAACCGAAATTTTAATGAAAACTTTGAATATAGTAAATTATTAAAATAATTAAATAAAGTGATCTAAAATAAAAAGATAATTTTATAAATGATTACATTAACAAAAACCAAAATGAAGTAAATAATAAAGTAATTAAATATGCATAATAAAGATGAGATACATTTTTCTTGTATTAATAAACTAAACTTTCCTGAAAAAAAGTTCTCTATTAATTCACATCAAAATCATGTAGTAAGAAACTTTTATTTCACATTTAAGCAGTCTTAATATACCAATAAATTTGATTAATATATAAATATATTTGGTAAAAAAAAATTTGACTATTTGTGATATCAGCAATATCTTGTTTATTAGTATTATTTTCAGAAATAAAATTATGTTTTTTCACAAAAAACATTAATTTATTTATACTATTGAAAATTGCATATTAAAATACATACAGTATGATATAAAACTACAAAAATCTGTAATTTTGCTCTTACATCTGAACTGAAAGTTTGATTGTTACTGCAACATGATGGTGTGCAGATTTTAACACATAGGAGATGATCGACACATATACATGCTGCAAAAAGGCTTAAGAATCTTCGTTTATCCCCACCAGTAAAATTTGCCTTATTTATCGGAGCATTTTCTAGGTTTAAAAAATCACAAATTCCTGTTTATAAAATACAGTGACAGTTAAAAATTTCGTAAAAGACTCCTGTTGCAAAGGATTAAGGCTATGGATTTTAGAGAGTGAACTGTTCATGTATTCAATAGAATTTATTTCTGTTTCTTATCAATTTAGTGAAATTTTTCACATAGGCAGTGGAAGGGATGGTCTCAAATTTGAATTTTGCTTTGGGTTCAGTTTTCTTTTTGTACAGTCGACATGTAATGCATCTGGCATCAAGAGAGTGTGATACTACAATCATGCATTTTTGGTATTAAATTCTACAGTTTGAACATAATTTATTTTATGTAAAGGAGCCAATGGGATAATGGAGAAGTACTATTATATTTTATTATGAAATAGATTATCTGTTATAAAAAATGACATGTTTTATTGTAAAATACACACACACTTATTTTAGTACTAAGCACACAATTTTGAACCACACATTTTTAATTTATTATAAAATACACACAATGTTTAGATTAATGCAAAACATACGCAATCTGTTCTATTCTTGCTAAAGTCATAGGCCGCTACGCTAGCAAAAAATTGCTGGTTTGGCGCTAAAAAAGAAACCCCAATGCTTCTACCAAATCTCTATCTTTAAATTAATGTCCTGTATTCAGTAGCGGATTAACCACTACTCGGGCCCCTAGGCTTGAGTTTTTTTTCGGGCCCTCTCCTCCCCTTCAAAGCGATATAGACCAGGCCAAGTGATTCTAGCAAAAAATTGCTGGTTTGGCGCTAAAAAAGAAACCCAAATGCTTCTACCAAATCTCTATCTTTAAATTAATGTCATGTATTCAGTAGCGGATTAACCACTATATATATATATATACAGAGCCCGATTAAGGTAGTCTAGGGCCCTAGGCCAAGCACATTTTTTGGGCCCCCCCCCCTTTCCTCGGTCCTAGACTCAGCCACTTTTTTGCTCCCCCCCCCCTCCTTCAAACTACAAGTGCATACTCACAGTCACCAGATGCAGCAATTTTTTAGTTGTGACCACTAACTTTTCGTATACAGTCTACATTATTTTTTTGTAATAAATCTCCTTATAGTTAATAAAATATAAAGTTTCTAAACACATTTTAATTTGTATAGTGAAAAAAGTCTTACAATTTCTCTTTTTTATACATATATATAAATTTATGTACTTTAGTCTCAGAAAATGAAAACAAGAAATATCTTCTTCATATTTCTCATTATCATGATTACTGTATTAAATGTATATTGTCATAAAAACAAAAATCAAGCTTTATATACAACTATATTTTAAATTTTGATCAAATATTATGTGTCTCCTGTATATCATCAAACAAATTTTACCAATCTTCAAATAGTTTATTTTGTCATTTGAGAAGAAGGCTTGCTATTAATGTAACACAAGTAATACAAAAAAGTAAATGCTTTAAGCAGGGTTCCTACACAATTCTGGTTTAATAAAAAAAAATAAATAAATAAATAAAAAAAGCCCTGGCTTTTCCTGACTTTTTTCACTTGGCATACATATTGCTTTAAAATCGTCCATAATAAACAACTTTAATCTAGATAAATGCTTAAAAAAAGCATTTTCTGCATGAATTTCTAATTTGTAATTATTTTCATATTATGCTGTTGTCATTTACATAAACTTATTTAAATATTTTAAATTAGATGGATAATTAGTTCAAAATATTTTCATATGATAAACAAGATTCTGATGAAAAGTAGTATACATTAAAAATCTTCTGAAAGTTTCTAATATTTAAAATATTCCTTCTTGCCTAAAAATCCCCTAACCTGTAGGAAACCTGTTATATATTTAAAACCAGGTATGGGAAATGATGTCAATTTGTCAGCAGTGAGTGTATTATCTAATAGTATGATTTTTTTTTTTTACTTTTCTAGAAATTTCAGAAAATAAAA
The DNA here is from genome assembly GCA_964019185.1 of Maratus speculifer. NCBI lineage: Eukaryota > Metazoa > Arthropoda > Arachnida > Araneae > Salticidae > Maratus > Maratus speculifer. Next base: position 24,665,432 of record OZ025303.1, on the reverse strand, counting down.
TAAATTTTTTATTCAGTATCGATTTTTAGAGTTTCTCTAAATTGCTGCAATATAAACATAGAACTAATTTCTATTTCACACTTTTATATTTTTCTTAATTTTGTGTAAAAAGAAACAGAAATGTTACTATGGAAGTGCATTATAATAATGAATTATTTTTGCAATCACATAAACTTAGTTAGCATGTTATGTCTTATTTGCTTAAGAATAAAACTTTTCAGAATTTTTTTTATAATTCCCTACACCAAATAGGTTTTCTATTTAAGTAAAATATTTTATACTGTGTGTTAATCATGTGCAAGTCTCGACAATAATAGACTTAATTTTGGTGACAGCACAAGATCCCACATGAGATAAAAGAATTGAAACTATTACATAAACAGAAATATATGAAAATTTAGAAAAATAAATTAAATTTTCACCATTTCATTAAGAGAAAATATTTATTAAGAAAAGGATGCATAAACAAAACAAAAAAAACAGTTTATTTAAGATTAACATATTATCCAAGCATCACTTCCTATTTAGATATGAAAAAATTAAAAATGTATTGTTTTCATATTTTAATTAAGTCAAAAATATTTTAATAACTGATTTAATTCCCAAAGTTTATAGAAAATTGTTGACAAAAGTTGTCATAAAAGAATCAGTAATACAAATTATTATAGAATAAAATAAATTTAACTGGGATTCATGATTAAATATTTATTTGCTAGCACAGTTAGAAGTAAAAAGATGATCATAAAAACACAGCTTAATTTATAAAACTTTATATATTTTATTATTTGAATTTAAAAAAAATTAAAAATTAAAATAAATAAAAAGCAATTATGATAAAATACATTAACATATAACACAATTATAATGATGATTAGATGTAGGATCATTCCACGGTAACTTACATTACATTTAGAACTATTATCAATAATTTTAGTAATATTATAACATACACGATGTAAATTTGACCTGGTTTGCTAATTAAACTTATTCAAAGCCCAAGTTAGATGAAAATTATCTAATTATAGTGTTATTTCTGAAATTTTGCCCGTTATATTTACTATGATAACTGCCATTACTGAAAGAGAAATGTAAGTTATCATATAAAGTGTAATTTTATTTATCATTTTTTAACTAATTATCATACTATTTGATCTTTAGATAGGTTTCATTGACAAATCCTGTTAGTTTTACATTTAATTATTTTTTGTGTATTATATTATTAAAATTACTGCAGTAAAATGTTCTGAATGTAACGTAAGTTACCATGGAATGACCCTGTAGTTAATGATAAAATATCATCAATTTCAGTATTCCTTATTTTCAGTACCAAGAAATAAAAATAGGAATAATTGTTTTAAAATAGGTAAAAATGCCAAAAAAATTTGTTTTAAAATTTAAATAAAACTGAAGAGAAAGTAAAATTGTTATGGCGCAGTTTACAAATAACAATATGTATGCTTTAAATACTGTAAAAATAAGTTTTACATATTACACATAAAAAAATTAATATCATTAAGAAGTAATAGTGTAACCGTTGAAAATTAGACGATTTTTCAAATTTGGATAATAATCTTAAATTCTTAGAGCAGCTGCTGTGCTCAGCAATTTTTTAGAATACAATAATATTTAATCAGTTCTTTAAAATGTTGCAGAATACAGTAAAACAAAAAATTTCAAAATTGTAAAAGAATGCACTTTATATGGAACCTAAAAAATACTGAGCACAATACAAACAAGAAAAAAAAAGTCAAAGTATTTTTATAAACATATTTTACAGAAAGACTTACCATATAGACAATTTTTATATTTGTTATTAAAAATTAGACATATGTTACTTTAGTTTAAAAGTTTTAAATGAGTGCTTTTTTTCTAGATTTTTTAAAAGCAAAATTGTCAATAATATCATTAAAATCTAATTGTGATGTTATGTCATTTTCAATAGATAATATGGAACAGGCTTGCAAGTTTGCTTGGCTTAATGAATTTCGTATTTGGCTTTTTATCCTATTTAAAACTGAAAAAGATCTTTCACTCGAACTGTTGCTTACAGGAAGTGTTAGTAAAATTCTTAAAGCAATTTCTGTATTGGGAAACGTATGAGAAATGTTCAATTTTCTTATTTGTTTTAAACAATCTAATGGGGAATTGTACTGTCTCAAAAAAGGTGAGAACTGTTCAAATTCATCAGGAAAATTTTCATCAATATCTGAAGAATAACATCTTTGAAATTGTTTAGAAGCTGCTGATTTATCTGGAATCGACATGTGACAATTAGAAAGGAACCCAAATTTTTGTTCCAACTTGGAATACGCTTCCATTCTTTTATGAAGTTGCACCAAAAGTGAATCACAAATTATATTGTGACAATTGACTCTAAATGCCTCTTTTGGAGAGAGATGACATTCTGTGTCACAATTGTGTCACAATTTGTCACGCTTTGATATTTGTTTTTTTTCTTTTAATGCTGTATGTTTCCCCATTGACCAATAATTTTGCTTCTTCTTCGTACTCATTCAAATTTTCTCTAACTGAATTTATAAACTGAATAAGAGACTCATATAAGGGCACTACAGTAGAAATATCAATGGAACTGCTTTGAAGTGTTTTGCTTGTTTTGTTAATACGTTGCAAGATTGTGTCCCATATAACAGTCAGTAACGCAGTTTCAAACTTCGATAATTTTGAATGTAAACTCCCAGCCTCATGTCGAGTTGCTGCGTTTTCCTCATTATTTGAGCTGATATTATTTAGTGATTGACAAATTAAGAGGTAACCTTTGCGTAAGGCTTTTGTTGCATCTGCTTCTGCAGACCATCTGGTTCCACTTAAAGACTTAACACTTAGTGTATCACTACCACTGCCACAAGAATGCAAGAGTTCCTGCAAAGTCTGCCATCTATGTGTAGATGCAGAAAAAAAATTGTATATGTTTTGAACAATGGCAAAGAACCCTACTGCCTGTTGGCAACAATCTACAGCATTAGCTCCAACGAGATTTAAGGAATGAGATGAGCATGGCACAAAATCTGCTAAAGGAGAAACTTCTTTGATTCTGGCTTGCAATCCAGAATATGGTCCAGCCATATTGCTGGCATTATCATATGATTGTCCTCGGCAATTCAGAATATCTAAATCACAGTTTTCAAGTACATCAAATACACAAGTAGACAATGACACTGACTTATGGCTATTTATGGGTAAAAACTTGATGAAGCGTTCCTTTGGTTCTCCATCTTCATTTACATACCTTAACACGAATGAAAGTTGGTCAGTGTGTGTGATATCTGGAGATGAATCCAAAATTAGACCAAAATATTTTGCCCTTCGTACTTCACATAAAATATGCTGTAAAACTTTTTCAGACATTAGCTGTAAAAGTTCCACTACGATAGTTGAAGAGAGATAGTTAGTACGTCCCTTTCCAGGATTACCTTTCGTGGCTAAATGATCTGCAAAAAAAGAATCAAATTTTGAGATCAATTCAAGGCTCCCTAGAAAGTTTCCATTTCTTACACTTCCTATAGTTTCATTTTCTCCAAACAGAGAAGATCCTCTCATTGTCAAGTGTTGAATCGTTTTCACAACTCTTTCAAGAACAAGTCGCCAGTATTTGACTTCATTCTGATACTCAGTGACCACTTGTTTATCAATTCGATTGGAAGAAACTGCTCGCATTGATAAAGTACAAACACTGGTTCTATGTGTTTGGGAATTTTCATGCTCTTTAAGCCTTCCAGTTACATTCTTCCAGTCGACAAAACCCTCATCACATAGAGCTTGACGGCTTGATGAAAAAAGTTTACAAACATAGCAAAATACAACAGCTTTGGATGGAGAATAAACTAACCAATCTCTCTTAAATTTTTCATTGTTATGAGTATGCCTGTAAAAGCTATACTCGGTCAAAGCACGAGTTTTATCTGTAAATGTTTTTCTTGAATTATTAATTTTATCAATATTTTGATTTGGTTGTCTTAAAGTAAAAAAATCCCGCATGTCTTCAGTAATTATAGAAGGCCAAAGAGCAGGATCGGCAGAATATGTTGAACAGGAACTGCTCTCAATATTTCCATATATTTCATTTTCATTCACCAATTCAATCATTTGGGTTTGGAGGACATCAAAATCCAATTTTTCATCAGTACATGAATTTCCTTCAGGACAGACATTTTCGGAATCACTGAACTCATTGGGAATGCTATCAAAGGCAACTTTAACTTTATCTGTTGTAGTATTTTGAAAATTACTACTCTGACTGACGTCGGAAAACAAAAAATCGTGCATGCCTTTCTTCAATTTTTTTGCATCTCGCTCTTTATTTCGCTTTTTTAGACGCTTTTGCCATCCAGATAATTGTTTCTGTGCTGACATAATCACTCAAATTTAACGCAGAATAAAACTATTTTTTAATAACAGAATTCAATAATGATTAATGTTGCACGTGTATTCCTATAAACTGGAGCAGGAAGATATTCTAATACCATGAACATGAACTGAACTGGATTATAACCAAGACAAGTTGAGTTGATCTTTTCTGTTGCGATCTTGGAAGATTGATTTTGAATATTCTATCCTCCTAGGTTGCAATGTATTTCTAAACGCCATCTAGCGAACAGATATTTTAGCTGTCTTATTTCTCAAATGCACACGTGACTTCATTCATTGCAGGCAGAACGTGCCTATCAGTACGCTATTGGTCAATCTCACTGTCAGTACACAGTAAGAATAAAGTAAGTTTGTTTAACATCATGCCGTTTACCGATTAATAAAAATCATTTTGCGATTTTTGAGAAACTTTACAAAACATTATAAACTTAAGAAATATTTTCGAAATTATGATACTCATTTAGGGCCCCTAGCTTATCATGGGCCCAAGGCCGCGGCCTAGTGGGCCTGTGCGGTAATCGGGCCCTGTACATAGTTGTTTACATTAAGCTAGGCCTAAAAGTATTATTTCAGATGTATAACGTAAATAGTTTTACTGATTTTTCTTAATTGTGTAATTTGTTTTTCTTTTGATGATTTAATGTTTTTATAAAATTGTTCGTTTGTGATGATATTTTCTATTTGTTTCCTGAATTATTTTCATGATTATATTTAAAATCAAAACTAGACTATTTAAAATCAAAGTGAGAAATTATTGTTGTGTGGAACAACTCAATTGTGTAAATTTTGTAATAGTAATTTCCAACTGTTATGTTACAATCTGCTAGCTGTTAAAATAAATAATTGTTATATTGGATTTTCTGAAAATTCCCTACGCCTCTATTGGATAGTAGAAGGAGAGATGCAGTGGAGGGTATACGCTGTATGCCTTCTGGATCTTTTTAAAGAGCACCATATACCCTCTGTTTCTCAAGAAATCTAGTATGAACATACCCTAGGGTATTGCTATGCCTTCAGCGTATACCATCTGTTATTTTTGCGACTAAACCAGTAAAATATTCTTCATAATTGAATGGAAATAAATTACCACTCTGCTTTTCAGATAAGCATATTAATAGGTGTAAATTAAAATATCGAAAGATAGAATGAAACTACTTATTTATTTATAATATGATTTCTAAACCAGAAAATAGTTTCAAAAGTACATTTAACGGCAGTAATGTTTAGTTTATATTTCATGTATCAAAAGTTGATTGATTTCCTGTTTGCTAAAGGAGTTCTTTATATATTGACATTCCCTCTCCCCCTTTGTGTATACAAATATTTCTTCTGTTTTCTGAGATACTAAAAATATAGTAATATTTAATAAAATTTCTAAAATAAAACTATAAATGTGATTAAGATTTAAGAAAAAGAAGAAAATTCTGTGGTAGTAGAAGATTTAGATCATTAAACTTACTGTTATAAATAAGTGATAAAAACAACAGAAGATGGCAATTTTTTTAGTGAGGAGGGGGCAATTGATTTGATGATTCATTATTTATTTACTCTTAGTACTGTAAAGATAAGGCAGGAAAAATAAAAGAATTTTATATATCTACTTTACATTTTAAATAAAAAATTTAAGTACTACTTGGTTATCCCGTTGACCAATTTCGATGCATTATACAAATCGGCAAACTATTAGCCAAGTTATACAAATTGACCCATTAATAAATAATTATACCCATTACCCAATAATTTACCCATTAATAAATAATAAAGAAAGAATAAAAAATTTTCAGTAGAACATCAATAAAAGTCTAATTAAAATAATCATTCGATGATATAACTAACATGTGTATCATGTTTAATGTCAATGTGGCATTTGTGATCAACCATTATTGGCATTTAATCTTTGAAGTTGGCGACAGTAATTTGGTCGGCAGAATAACCAAGTAGTACCAAAATTTATTATGCACATCAGTGTCTTGAAAATATTATGAAATATATGCCAAACTATAAAAATATTGAAACATATACAGAGTTTGACCCTGAGGGTTTCAGGGTCGTTCGAGGGTCGCTCTGCCCCTCTTGCCCTTCAACCAAAAACTAGCCCCCCCCCCACCCCACCCTTGTCACTCATCTTGCCCTGTATTTGAAAAACCGCAGCCTTTCAGCGATAATGCAGACGTACTATAGCGCGTAAATTACGTAAAAAAATGGTGACTGAACGCAAAAGATAGCTCTTATGCGTCCCACAAGACGTGTAATTTTGTCAAAAAATCTCAGAAAACGGCCAATTTTGTCAAAAAAGGGAAATAACGACTAATTTCTGGCAAAATTCGTGAAAAAATGGATAATTTCATCACAAATCCCGAAGAAACGACAGATTTCTTCAAAAAAAATCATGAAAAAACGACAAATTTCATCCAAAAATCGCAAGAAAATGGAAAATTTTGTCAAACGGTTCATCAAAAACGAGAAATTTCGCCAAGAGATCATGAAAAACAGAAACTTTCGCCAGAAGATTTGCAAAAAAAAAAAACCCCGACAAATTTTGTCCAAAAATCGCAATGAAACGGAAGATTCAGTTAAATTCATGAAAACATGTAAATTTCATCAAAGGAACACAAACAGAAGTTAATGCCAGAAGTAAATTTTTGTGTTCTAAAAACTTATTTTCCTGCTTCAAAATTGGGTTTTTAATGCTTAAAAAGGGGATTTTCATGCTTTACAATTAGGGGCGTGCAAAGAGAAAATTGCACCCTAGGCTTAATTACAATTTGACTCCCCCCCCCCCCCTCCCTGCCAGCTCCCAACTTTTTCTTGTGATAGCCCAAAAATGACGTTTATAGTATAAATCTAACGCCCTCTTCGTCCTCTTCCCCTTTCACACGGTTCTGTTCACAATTCTCTTTTGACTGTACAAAACTTTCTAAATGTGATTCCTAAAAGCACCTGTTTATTAAACAAAAAGAGCCCTTTATTCAACAAAAGTATTCTTTAAAAGAAAATAAATAAATAAATCCGTTTTTCTCTTTTTTAAAAGAAATGCGAACAGTAGTGATACTTGTTATTTTCTGCACTCAAATAAGCATTATTTCATAATTAAATTTGTATCTTGGCAATTATTTTTTAAAAAGTAAAAAAATTTCTTTTAAAAGTAATAATATTGGTTTTATCAAAGAATCGCAGGGAAAGTTTACAGATCTCAACAAAAACGGTAATTTTGATATAACTATAGATTTAACTAATTGTCAATATTGTTGCTTAAAATGAGCCATCTAAGTGTAAGAAAATATCCTTTACTCAATTTGCAAATTCTATAAATTTTATGCCGACAAGTGATACCTTAATTCTAATGTAACAGTGCATTGTTGCTTAAAATAAGCCATAACTGTAAGAAAATATCCTTTACTCTAGGGGTGCACAACCTTTTGAAGAGAAGGGCCACTTTCAAATATATCTGGGTGGTCGAGGGCCACATCAATAACATGGAGAGAATTTGAGTTAGAGGAGGTGATCTGTAGCCTACAATCTGATAAAAAAATATGTGGTTTCAGAGGAGAGTGTATGTGTGTGATTGGGGGGGGGAGGGGTACCCATTTAAGTTCACTTACCCAGTCAAAATACCCAATTCAGTTGTTAAGGATATATCAGCAGTTTTTACATTTTTATTTGTAACAGATATAGCAAGGATTATTTTCTAGATTTAAAGATGTTCCTTGACATAATTCAGGAGATTATGTTTTGTTTTATTAAAAGTGTTAAAAAAAGAGCATAAATGGCTGGTGCCAAAAAATGTGAATTTTATGAACGAAGCAGAGAGAAGGAGCCGATTGACAAGATTTTTTTTTATCTACGTTATTTTAAATTTTTCTGCGCCTGATCAATAAAATTTGGGATTTTTACCTTGCCGATCGACGAAATTTGAGATTTTTAAAAAGCGATTGATAAAATTCGTGATTTTTACAAAGTTGGTTGATGAAATTTGCTATTTTCCTTCGTATGATCAGCGAAATTCATGATTTTTCTGTGCATAATCAACGAGATTTATAATTTTTCCGCACCTGATTGACAAAATTTCCAACTTCAATGCGCCTGGTCAAAGAAATTCACGTTTTTCTGAAGCCAATCTATGAAATTTTCGTTTTTACAAAGCCAATCAATAAAATTCGGGATTTTTACAAAGTCGATTGATAAAATTCGCTATTTTCTTTCCCACAATCAACGAAATTCACGATATTTCAACGCTTGATAGATGAAATTCACGATTTTTCCACGTCTGATCTACAAAATTTGCAATTCTTACAAACACGATAGACAAAATTCACGATGTTCATGAAGCTGATCGACAGAATTCACGATTTTTACAAAGTCAGCATACACAGTTTGTGATTTTTGCAAAGCTGATAAACGAAATTCACAATTTTCCTTTGCATGATCGATGAAATTGGCGATTCATCCAAACCTGATTGACGAAATACACGATTTTATTGCGACTGAATAACAAAATTCGCAATTTTTCTGCGCCTGATCGACGAAATTTGTGATTTTTCCAGACCTAATCGACAAAATTCGTGATTTTCCGATTAAGTTCGGCAAAATTCACGGTTTTTTCGAAGCTAATCGACAAAAATCGTGAATTTTACGAAGCCAATCAATCAAATTTGCGATTTTTACAAAGCCTATCTGCGAAATTCGTGATCTTTGCAAAGCCAATCGACGAAAATCATAAAATTACTCCGCATGATCGATGAAATTCTCGATTTTATTCGAGTCAGATAGATGTAGTTAGCAATTTTTCTGCGTGTGACCAACAAAATTTGCAATATTCCCATCTCCGACCAAAGAAATTTGCTATTTTTCGAAATGCGATCATATTACTAGCAATTGTTCGGTCTTCGATCGACGAAATGCACACTTTTTTTGCTGTAAATTGACAATATACACATTTTTCTTCGACCGAGTATTAATATTCGTGATTTTTGTATTAACATTGACGAAATTTGCATTTTTTATGCAGCAAGATAAAACTCGTGATTTTTTTTTTCTCTTGATAAACTGACAAAAACACGATTTTTCCACAGCTGATCAACGAAATTTGCAATATTTTCACTCGTCATCACTTAATTTGCAATTTTCCAGTGTCTTATCATCGAAATTTGCATTTTTTGTGCCTTATTGACGAAATTCGCTTTTTTTTTTCATGCGATAAACCGAGAAAATATGCTATTTTTGAATATGCTATTCTGAAGAGATATATTTGATGTAATGTAAGTGAAAAATAAAATTTTTTATTATTTTTAGCATAATTACTGTTTATTTTTTTTATGATTTAATTTGATATTTTGAACAAGCAGACTCTGATTTCGGCATTTTTGTTAGACATATTGAAGTGAAATCAAACCAATTGTATATAATCTTGAATCCATAAGAGTAGGGATGTACAACCTGTGGCCTGCGAATTTCGTCAATTTACAACTGGAAAAAAATTCGTTTTTTGTATATAGGTCACAGGAAAAATCATCAATTTCATCAATTTATCATGAGAAAATATAAAATCTTCTCGGTCACTTAAGAATCGCATATTTCGTTGATCAGGCACAAGAAAATTGCAAATTTTGTCGATCAGGTTTGTTGGTTGATCAAGTGTGGAAAGATAATTAATTTTTTCAATCAGCTTTGTAAAAATTATGAATTTTATCAGTTAGTTCCTATAAAACGCAAATTTGGTCAATCAGACATGTAAATTTTTCAAATTTCATTGTATATTAAATATTTGAAATTGCATGAAATATAAATTGTATATAATTTCTGGATTTACTTATTTATTTCTATTTTGCTTATTTTCAGATTAAATATCAAGCCTAATTTTTCAATAACAGTGTCTTCTGTATAACGGGAATTTCACAAGCTGTTGGATTACAGTTATGTTCTCCTGATGTTGTAATGGATGTAATAATTTTTTCTTGGTTTAGATTTTTAAACATGATGTACTCAAAACAAAAATTTTTAATTGAATTGAGAAGTAAAGAACATTAATTTGTATGAAAAGATATTGTAAATAAAATAAATTATTACTGTCATAATTATAATTTTGAATTATAATTCAGTTTGTCATGTGTCGAAAATTATTATATTTAAATTAAAAAATTATTATATTTAAATTTCATTTGAAAATAGAATTCATTCTATTCATTTGACATACATTTATTTTTATCATGTAATTGGAAGCTGATTTATTACTAAATAAAAATTATTTTAAGAATAAGTCAGAAACTAGTGACTATGGATTTAATAAATAATGACTTTCTGCAAACAAATATTTTGTAAAATGTGGAGGAAAGGAGAGGATATAATTAATTTTTATTTTATTTCTTATTTGTGTGTTATGATTTCTTTTTAAAATATTAAGTTAGCTACATGTTTTTAAAATGAAAAAAAAAAAACTGTAGAATAAATTTTAATTACAACACTTATATCTAGGCTATTGCATCAAAATCTCTTCAGTTAAAAACATTAATAATTAATGGAAATATGTTTTATATTCACATATCACTGGAGTTAATGTGAAAAAATGCAAAAACGATATTTATATTCTTATTAAAGTTATGAAAGTTCTTATTAATTTAATCCAATTTTTTAATAGAGTTTAATAGAATTTTCTTCACACGAAATATAATGTACATTGAGTAAAGTTATGGTAGTGCAGAATTCAAATATTTTATACAATTTATAATAAATGATAAAATATTATACAAATTAATATAACAAAAAAAAAAAAACACATTTTCATGATGACTTAATTTTTTATCCATTAAACTAGTTCAATAAATTTAAAACTTTTTTATAAATTTTGTAATCTGCAAGATTTTAAAACTTAAAATGATTGCCTATATTGCCATATAATAAATGGAGTGTGTGTGTGTGTGGGGGGGGGAGTACTACAAGGGGTGGTCAAATGAAAAAGAATGAAATGTCTTAACAACTAAAGTAATTGAAATTTGAACATGCCACTATGAGATAATGTAGTGAGACATTGAGAGACGCGATTATAGTGTCCAGCAAAAGGAGGAGAGAAGCAGGCAGTTGTGCATTCCATCCAATTGATGTGGCAGTGAGTGTGAAAGCATCATGGCTTTCCCCTTGCAAAATTTAATGACTGAGAAGCAGTGAATTATCTGAGAAAATTTTAGTGCAAAGAGGAATTTGATAACACTTTGCTGCTCTTCAATCGTCTAAATTTGTATTTGGAAAGGTCCTCACGCACACTGCCCTCACACACACTGCCATGTTTGTTGGCCAAAACATTCAAATGCCAAGGAAAAAAGGAAGAAAAATGCTGTAATTTGTGAAATTTTTGCTAATAACTGTAAAAGTAACTCTCACAGTTTTAAAATAAATCATGGATCCTGAAGCTAGATATTCAAACTTCTACCGGTTTGGTTGTTACAACGTTTTGCACCTTTATATTTGAACACCCCTAGTATTTCACATTTAAAGGGCTTCTTCACTTAGGCAGAAAAACCTGCTCACTAATGTTTATCAAGTAGCCTTTTTTTTTTTTAATATTTCATTTAAATATCAATATTTAAGATTTATTTTTCCATTGGATAACAGAGGTCAATTCTTATAAAGGTTTTTTTATTTCTAGGAATACCTTTTATGATGATGCTTTTAATTTCAAGTCTAGTACTGAAAGTGAAAGCAAAATAAATAAATAAATAAAAATAAAAGACAGCTTTTGTACAGATCGATTTCAACTATGCAATAAAAAAATACTGAAATTAAATAAGATATCTTTACAAGTTTAAGATTAACTTCAGCATGCTTTCGCCTAAGTGAAGTAGCCTCTTAAGATGATTGCAAATGCGTATTTCAAAATTTGCCAATTTTTTGATCAATCTGATTACAGATAATGCCCGAGTTGAATTACTGAAGCAGGATTTGCTGAAAAACAAAATTACTTTATTATGCATAAACAAAACAAATCACACAATTTATTTTAACTTGTAGCTGTTTAGCTATTAATTACAAAGAGATTCTAATATGACTTGTATTTTACCCTTTATGCTGAATATAAAAAAATAAAATCTTTAAAGGATATTCAAAAAATATTTTTCCACACAACAGATTTCTGACATATTTTCAAACAAAAATAAATTTAAGAATGAAGCAGAAAATAAGAAGTTCAAAGTCTTCTTTGAAAAAATACATTTATTAGAAATTTTCTTGATTTAACTAGTAAACTCATGTTAGGAGAGTCGAAATGCTTCATTCTTAAAACAAGCTTGTCATCAAAATGACTGTTTCTAAAACTTGCACTTTTTAAAAATAATAATAAAGCTCCCCAAAACTAACATAATATTTTATAATACATTGATTAATACTCAAGTGATGAGAGCATCAAAATTGTATATGATAAAATTTGTGCAAACATTCAAAATAAATGCAAAAAATATGTATTGTGACAAAAAAATTTAAATAATGCACAAATGTGAATAGTTGAAAAACTTTCAGAAATATGGCTACGTAGGAGAATGAAACAGAAACTTGTGCATTCTGTGAGAATGCTATTCCTACATATGAGTGGGGTAACAGGTTATTGTGTTAATTCAGATTAATTTTTCCATTTGACTACAGTAAATAATATTTACTCTTTTTTCTTATTATTGCTGAAGTGTATTTTTATTAACTAATTGGCTTATGATGATTAAACCCAAAGAAAGTGCACAATGCAAGATTTTTGTGAAGAATCTTCTTATGTTTGATAATAAATTCTCTTGTTTTTTGTCTAAAATTATATATTTAATTCAAATTCCCTTTACATGTAAAGATATATCCTGAACACACCCTTTCCTCAGATTCTGGATGTATACTAGCAGAGTTTTGTCACATTTTCAGCCTCAACTATTTTGATATAAAGTTATGAAATTGCCACATGTAGATGTACATATTTAATGTTAACAGACAGGTTATTTTTTCTGTCTTTTTTATTTTATGGGTGTTTTCTAACACATTGTTGAAAAGATGAAATCTGTTAAATAGGAAACCTTGCCTATGGGTGCAATATTTGCATTTACATTATTTTATGAAAAGATTTTCACTGTTCATCTTTATAAAATACGTGAAATATACTTAACGGAATAACGCTTAACATAAAAAATCTGTTAACATGAAGTGATGCAATAGTCCGGACAATATACTGTGCAATTTAATGCATTGTTATTCTTTAAATATGAAACAAAAATCGTTTAACACACACATACACACAAAAAAAATCACTTTTGATGCAATACACATTTTGTGTTTAACATGGAATTTAGTGAAGCCTCGGACAATTGAAAATTGTTTTTGCCATGTGCAATTCTCCAAGTTGTAAATTCTATGGCACCTCAAGAATCAACTGATATTGCGACTAAGCCGACATTTAATGAAATGTTTGGGGAAGTCTCAACATTATTAGACTGTCTTACAAAATCATTAAATGAATATTTTGCAGTCGATGATGTGTCTATAGAACCAATTTTGGCAGACAAGGAGATTTTGAACAATTCGTGGACAGTATGGCATTGAAAAAGACACTTCAAAAAAGGATACCTGATTTTTTCTTCCTTAAAATCAATATTTTTTTTTTTTTGTACTAATGGGTGCAAACTACTAGTAGTTTAACAGGAAATCAAGATAAAATTTGACGACATCAAAAATATTGGTGGATTTTGTTCTTTTTTTACGAATCTTTTAATAAATTCTTTTAATGCGAAAAATATCTTTGGTCTGATAAGTTTCGTGTTAAACATATTTCATTATAAATAATTATACAGGTAATAATAATGTCAAATTGTAATATGATATCAACTTTATTATTTTTTATATTATAGTGCTTTAATTGTGAAAAAACATTTTGAGAATGTTTTTTTTTAAGAAATAATGACCAAAATAATAGTACCATTACTTGTCACCAGAATTAAATATATCCAATAGGCATGCCTTCATGTTTGCTATACTCAATGTATTAATGATTACAAAATTATTAAGGAATACAACCTTAAAAGGAAATCAGTGCTATAGGTATAACTTACAGATAGTACTACAATTAATGGTAACAAAATACACATAAAAATAAAAAACTAATGCAGTTAAAAAAAAAAAAAAAAAATGTATACTACATGTTATAAGAAATCAGAAAAAAAAATGTAAATTTATGTGACCCATGCATTAAATATTAACATACTAATTCTGTGTTGGATTCTACTTTGGAAAAAAAGAAAGAAAAGAAAAGAAAGAGATAAATATATAATTTCATAATATTTCAATATTTTGACTCCAAATATTTGAAACTGATCTCTAAATTTATTGGATATAAACACTTAAAAATCAATGGTAAGATTCTTCTTTTTTATATTTTTCAGAATAATAAAAATGTATTTGCTGTCAGAGTAGCAAAAAATAAATTACAATTAATATCCAATAAATAATAAAATGAGCAAAAAAACTAATGCATACTTTCTAAACTCTCTGAACTATGAACAAAATAACTTGATATGACCTTGAAATACGATCTGTAAAAGGAATTCTGTTACGAAAATTAGACTTCATCCTATTCTTCCTTGTAATATATGCATTTTCTTAATTTGAGTAAGAAGCATAGTGATAGCAGCTTAATCTATATTATAATGAAAGCTTTCTTACGTGTCTTAATTAAATATAATTGTTCTTTTACTATAATGAAGCTGTATAGTGAGTGTTGAATTTAAGTACACTTTTTTGAAAGGTGGGGGTGATTGCATTGTTATAGCAAGAATAGTTACTAACTTCAAATGTAAAAGATATAATTAAACATTATTGTATAAACTTTATAAGCATAAACTCGCCAATTCTTCAGTGTGTGTCCATTGGGCAAAACCCTTAAATTCATTTTTTGTATGATGTGTAATGAAGCTGTAACTTGAAAAATCCCCATATTTGCTACACATAATTTTCTTTAAAAATATTTGCAAGAGAAAAGTTAATATAAACAACGATTTTGAATTACATATTTTCAGTTCTGTGTTGATAATATTGTTTCCAACTAATTTTGATTAATTGCAATGCGTTAAAATGATATTTTGATCTTTATCTACTGATATTCTCTAAATCTGGTTAAATATTTAAACATCCGCTGATTAGTCATATCAATTTAGCTTCATTAAAGGTTTCAGGTCATAGTTTTTAAAATATAAGTTTTTTATAACAAATATTCTTGCTATTCTGTATTTAGGGGGGAAGGGAGAAGAAATGAAAATGTGTGATTTTTAAGTGTGTGTGGGGGGGGGGGGAGGGGGGTCAATAATATTGCTTTCTGAAATACATTAATAAAAAGTTTCTAATCAATGATAACGAAAGCTGAAACTAAAAAGTATATTTGTAGACATTTTTAAACCTGATATTTTAACAAGAATATATTATAACAATATTTCATTATGTTAAATGTTTTTGTGAAATAATTATTAATCTTATCAAAATTTTCAGTTTTTTTGAGACAAGTTTATAGAATTTCGAAATAAATTTCATATTTTTTGTAGCAATTTAATACTTTAAAATATTTGCTTGGTGTGAATTAAAATCACTTAAATTTTTTTTATGCACACAAGCTAATAAAAGGGGAAAAACTGTAGATAATTTTATATTATATTGGGTTTTTAATATCTGTACATTTAAAAATTTTATAATATTTTTTCAACTAATTCAGCCATATAATCTTAAATAATTTTTATTGAACATATTTTTAGCACATTGATTTAATTACAAACATTTATACTTCGAAAAATGTATATGAATCAAATTTTTTACTAATTATGCACTTTTTTTTGTCATATCAAATTTATGCTCACTAAAAATTTCCTTGAGATTCTATGGCTGATTTATGTGAAGAAAATATTGTAAAATTTAAATGTATAGTTCTTAAAAATCCAATAAATTACTTAAAAAAATCTGTTTCTTTTTCCCTTTTTATTATCTTGTATATATGAAGAATCTTAAAGTGAATTTAATTCATACTAAGCAAATATTTCAAAGTAAAAGAAATCTAAAATTCAATTTATTTCGAAATTCTATAAATGAATGTGTCTCAAAAAACTGAAATTTTTCATAAGATTAATAATTATTCCATAAAAACATTTAACATAATGAAAGAAAACGAAACGATGGCAACGGCAAAAATCGTATAGAACACTGGTGGGTGGTTTCCCTGCAGCGCAATCTGTTTCGCCTACCAGCCGCTGTGGCGCTGAAGTGCGCTAAGAAATTTAACACGTAGTGACTGAGCTTAAGTATTCAATAGCTTTGATATAATGATTCATTAAAAGTAATATTGATTCTTATGAAACAAATACTTTTGAATTGATTCATCTATCAGCCAACGAGAATCATTTATTTCGTTAGCGTCGAGGGGTCTCTCAATGAGAGAAATTCTGTACGAGATTACGAAATCACCTTGATTACGGCTGATTACAGCTGATTACTGTAATCACATGTGATTATACTTGATTACACTAAGATTACAGCAGATTATACTGATTATACCAAGATTATAGCTGATTATACTTGATTACACTAAGATTACAGCTGATTATACTTGATTACATGTGATTTAATTGCTAAAGGTTATCATATAAGAGTTTTAATCGATTTTACTATCTTCCAAGCAACTTTTTTTACATGTTAACTTTTTAGAGTTGTCCAAAATAAGAAAATAGTATCAACATCTGTATAAAGAGGAGTTTTTATCCAGTCCTTTACGATTCCTTCTTTGCAGCGGTCCGCTTGTGAAAATTAATTTCTCATTTAACACGTCGAGTGCCACGTCAGCCACAGTTGACTGACAGTCTACAATATGATATGAAACCAAAATATTTATATTGTTTTATGTAATTACTGAAAAATGTATTAAAAATGTATATAATATGTTTTACATTGTCAGTCACTGGTGATTGACGCGGCCTAAACGGAAAAAGTCCAGTGTCAGTCACCGTGACACTCAATTTGTTAAACAGAAATATTTCATGATTCCGATCCTGATGATGAAAGGATAATTATAGGAATACTCTGATTAAAACAGAAACTTGTTTAAAATGGAATTTTTCCCGATCTCTATTAATTCAATTTTCACTGATTTTATTCTAACTAGCAAGTGTAAAACTTTATAAACGGATAATTTTAATGGTTTACTCAATCATGCACACGAATACACTCAAGTCTGTTAAATTGAAACTGCAAAAATAGATAAAAATTTCATTTTTGCCAAGTTTTCGTCATAGCTTGCATAATTGCCGTAGCTAGAAGTGAATAGTAGGGGGGGGGGGCTCAAGAGAATGCAGGGGGGGGGGGCTCATAATTTTTTTTCTCTCTCTCTGACGCAGAAAGATAAATTAGTGCATATTTACACTGTTGATACTATGTTTCTTGTTAAACTGTAGTAATAATTTCATTATATGCTTAGAAAAGTACAAGACGACGGTGAAAATTTTGAGTGTATAACTTTGAGCAAAATTAAACATCATGTTGGTTTCATGTGTGCAAATAAGATGAGAGGGTGTTTAAACACTTATTTTAGGTACAATTTAGTATTTCTGCAAAACTGTGAAAGGGTCTCAAAAATAAATTAAATTTCGAACAAAATTTCATTTGAATTTTCGGAACAGAATTATTGAGTGAGTGATTATTGAGTGACCTTGGAATCGTTTCCAGGGGGGAATGGGGGGGGGATCAAAATATTTTGGGGAGGGCTGAGCCGCCCATAGCACCCCATTAGCTACGGGCCTTATGTTATGTATTTCGTTAACGCTATAAAAATTTCCACTTAAGGACACTTAATAGACAGGTTAGTTTTTTACAAGGTTTACGGTATACAACGTAAATTAATCTAAATCATGTATACAAATACAGTCAATGAAGTTTGAAATTAAAGGGCTACTTCAGTTATCCGAAAAGACCCATTCGCTAATGCTAATCCTATGGAAAAAATTTATAAAAATATCTCATGTTCATTCCTATTGTGTAGTTGAGGTCAATCTGCACAAAACCCGTTTTTTACTTTTTCGATTTTGATTGCAGAATTTTTCATGAGAATGCTTTCACTTTCGGAACTGGTTCCGAAAAGAAAAGTTGTAAAGAAATTAAAAATGTGCCCCCCCTGGGGGACAGAGTGGGGGGTAACACACAAGACATCCATAATATGAATAAGCAGTTGCAGACCTTTCAAATGATGTGTCACGCGACTGGTGTTGTAAAGAAATTAAAAATGTGCCTTCCCTGGGGGGATAGAGTGGGGGTTGACCACAAGACATCCATAATATGAATAAGCAGTTGCAGATCTTTCAAATGATGTGTCACACGACTGGTATTGTAAAGAAATTAAAAATGTGCCCTCCCTGGGGGGTAGAGTGGGGGGGGTGACACACAAGACATCCATAATATAAATAAGCAGTTGCAGACCTTTCAAATGATGTGTCACACGGCTGGTGTTGTACAGAAAATAAAAATGTACCCCCTGGGGGGCAGAGTTGGGGGGTGACACACAAGACATCCATAATATGAATAAGCAGTTGCAGACCTTTCAAATGATGTGTCACACGGCTGGTGTTGTAAAGAAATTAAAAATGTGCCCCCCTGGGGGGGCAGAGTGGGGGGTGACACACAAGACATCCATAATATAAATAAGCAGTTGCAGGCCTTTCAAATGATGTGTCACACGGCTGGTATTGTCAAGAAATTAAAAAAGTGCCCCCCTGGGGGGGCAGAGCGGAGGGGAACACACAACACATGCATAATACGAAATTGGTAGTTTCAGACCTTTCTAAAGATATGTAACACAAGGGGTGTGGACAAAAATTAACAAAGTTCCCCCTGGGGGGGGGAAGTGGGGTGAGGCGCCCCAAACATGCATAATTGGAATGAGCAGTTACAGTTCTTTTAAACGATACGCCACACGATGGGTGTATATACAAATTTAGAAAATGCCCCCTGGGGGGGCAGAGAGGGGGATGATGGCGCACCGGAGCTGCAAAATATGAATAATCAGTTTAAGGCCTTTCCAAAGATATGTCACATGACGGGTGTTTACGAAATTTAGAAAAGTACCCCCTGGGGGGATGGAGGGCGCATCGAATGCGTAAAAAAATATAAATCGCCAACTTTTTCTAACAATATAGCACACGATGGGTGTAATTAACATTTAAAAATATTCACATCAGGCAAAATTTTGAAAGATTTGCCGGCGGGGGGAGGGGGTGTATTCACATGAATAGTCACCGGGCTTTAGGACGTTGTATCACACGAGTTCTAGATTTTTCTCGTGATTTTCAGTTTGAGATTATACTTGATTATATATGATTATACTAAGATTATATTGATTACAAGTGATTACACGGGATTACATTAAGATTTCTTTGATTATACCTGATTACATGGGATGACACGGGATGACATGATTACGCAAGATTAAGGCAAGATTACAGTAAGATTACACTGATTACAAGAACGGTTGTACGAGATTACACTCCATTGAGAGACCCCTCGATGTTTGTAAACAAACTGGCTTTTTTCGCGACAGCTCAACTTGTGGTGGGCAAAAATTCGAATTAAACTGCATTACAAAATTCTAAACTAAATGTAATTTTCACGTCGATATAATAAATTTCATTTTATTGTATTATATGCAGGAAATAATACATTATAAATTACTAACTCTCCACGAATTATTTTTGCCAGCCTCAAGTTGAGAAGTACATCCTTCTTTGTCTGCATGACGTCACATGCACATTATCTATAATTTTTTTTTAAACGGAAGTATCGTCTGCGTAAATAATTTCACACAAAAATAAATTGTGTATTTGAATTCTTAACACTGAAAAATATTTTTTATAACTAAATGTAAATAATTGAATTTTCACAAATTTTAATTCATTAAAAATATGTTATAGTTTTCATAAAAAAGATATATTAAGAACTTCATAAAAGAAATCGTGAAACTATTATATGACTGAAAGGAGTGAGACCAAAATATGCGCCATTTTCAACCAGTCTTAATAAAGTATTCTATTAAAATATATTTTTTGATGGAATAATGAAAATATATTTTATTTATTTAATGGGCCTTATTGTTTCTTTCATTCGAGTCTACAAAAATCGCCGTTTTACCTTATGTGACTTTATTGGAACATTATCGATCGTACTCATTGCACGCAGATGATTTAAAAAAAAAATTGTTTACAGTTTAAAAAATGTAAGTAATTTTTATATTTATTTCCATCTAACAATTAACAAAGAAATGGAGTCTTTTCTACTTTTTGGTTCGAGGCTTTAAAAATCGCTATTTTATCTTATGTTACGTCACAGGAATATGGTCTATTAATCATGATTCTTCCTATAATTATTAACCCCATGATTTACCGTAATTTCGGGTGTATAAGCCGCAGATCAAACAATTCTTTTTCGACCCAGAATTTTTTTAGAAACAGATATAACTAGTTAGATCGCCGTAAATATTTGTCTTCAATCACTAAATAATATTTCTGGGTACAAAAAGAATTGTTTGACCCGCGGCTTATACACCCGAAATTACGGTATTTCTTCTTTTGAAAATGTACTTGTTTCATTTTTTATTTGCAAGAATGCGTTCGTAATGGAAAAACATGTAAAATAAATTATTTAAAATAACATTTTTTGAGGGTTATTTTGTAAAAAAAAAAAATAATTATAATAATAATAATATTCTGCAAATCTACAGATCATCCTTATATATATTATAAATGTGAAAGTGTGTCCGAAAATTGGAATGAACTTGGCTTCAAAACGGATGGATTAATGTCTTTGAATTTTTTTATATAGGTAAATTATTGGCCTGAAATGAACATAGGCTAATTTTTATTTATTTTATTCAAATATTTTCTTAATAATTCAATATTTCACTATTTTTCATACAGAATAAATTGAAAAATTTTCCATAATATTTAATTATCTTTCTTTTTTCGTTGCCAAAAAATAAAAAAAACCGGAATAATTATTTCTCTTCTGTAATTAATTTTCAACTGAAAGATTTTCACGTGATAAAATAAAATGAAATAAATAAATGGACCCTATTCTGTTTTTCGGTTCGAGATTAAAAACCGCAATTTCACCAATTGTGACGTCAGAGGAATAATGTTTTTCTTCTTATATCACGCAAACGATTATATAAAATTTCTTTTACACTTAGAAGACTTTACAAGAATATAACTTCACACTTTCAAGAATATAAATATTTTAGTAGTTTTTCCAGATATTAATCCGTAATCAAAATGAACCTTTTTCTTTCTTTCAATTCGAGGCTATAAAATTCAACTTTTTACCAATTGTGACGTCAGAGGAATACTTTCCATTAAGAATGTTAAAAATATCAATGTAACGTCATATATGAAACAAAGTATAAGTTTTCAAGTTTTCATTTTTAATAACACAATGTAATTTTGAGTAAGTGCTAAAAAGAGACGACTGTGACGCCACATATTGAAAATAAAATAAATATCTCTGATGTTGCAATTAAATGAGATTGAATTATGATATCAAAAGTTATTATTTAAAGAAAATTATGTTTATCATCTGAGCGTGGTTAATATTTAATTTTAAAATGAAATAAGTTTTTTTAAAGGTTAAATATTAAACGACTAGAAAATGCTAATAATTTATATCGTAAATGACGTAATGATCAATGAAAAAACTTTTATTATTTTTTGAAAGTAAGAAAAGCTCAACTAATCAAAAAACCGCATATGCGTTTGTCCGCATATAACAATGCAAAAAAGGGGCAACCGAATCGTTTGAAATTTAAAATACATCAATATTACATGATTTTATAGAGTCATTTCAAATTTCATAAAACCGGATGCATACTTCAATTACAGGGACAACCAAAATTATTCCATTACATTATAGTCAATGGGAAAAAAAGCTTCAAGTGCATTTTAATGGTCTTACATTCCTTCGAACATAATAAAAATGATATGCATCTATGAAGTATATACTAAAACAGTGGTTTCCAAACTTTTGGTCTCGCGGAGCCCTTTTTAAGAAGGATTTCTATAGCGGAGCTCCTGAACCCAACGAAACTCTCTGGTTTATAAATTAGTGTATTTTTATGCCTATAAACAGAGAAATATCTGCTGTATAAAAATCCGAACCAGTAATTTCCAACATTGGATCAAGGTTCTCAGTTTAGTCCTTTCCTGATACAGAAATTCTTAATTCATAAAAGAAAATTGAAAGATCTATTATATAATCTTTTAACAGTTTTATTTAATATTACTCTAATTGAACACAATAAAATAAAAAATAAGAAATAAAACTCTTTTTTTTTTGTATTATATTATCTACCTTGTATAATCGAGATATTTCCTTCAAATACTGTAAAAACTATGGTTAAAAAATTTGTGATTTCTGAAAGCTTGTAGTAATTAGGAAAAAAATTCTTTTGAAGCTGAGAGATGTTTAAGCAATACTATTAACCCCTTGGTGACGAGCGACACGCATACGTTCCGCAAAATGTCTTAAGAATCCGTGTTTATCCCCAACGGTAAAATTTTGCTATAAAATTTACTTTTATTAATCGGAACATTTTCACGATTTAATAAGGGACAAATTTCTGTTTTTAAAATCCGGTGACAAAACATTGAAAATTTCGTAAAAGGCTTCCGTCACGAAGGGGTTAAAAGGCTAATGACATCTACTTTTAAAATAAAAAATATCCCTTTGGGATTACCAGTATGAACTCGGAATTACAGATCAAAATTGTAACCATGTTTGGATTATGCATTGCATTGGGGCTTACGTAAAACTATTATTTTTTATAGCGAAAACCACACACACAGAAAAACATGTAAGTTTACAATTTTCGTTTGCAGAGAGATACTTTCGTATAATTCCAATAGGCTGCTCGCGAAAAGAAAAAAAAAGTGTAGTTCCAGTCACCCATGAGTAATTATGTAACACGTTTTCGCTAGTTCCGCCTACCGGTAATGGAAGTGCTCTGCGCAGCAAAGAAATAAATAAAAAAGACGTTTTAAGCGACAGGCATTGTTTTAAAAATTAAATACAATTTTGAAAACTAGGATAGAAGATTTAAATAAGCAAAATTTGATAAAAAAATAAAATAAATAGTTTAAGGAAATTAAAATCCCAAAAATAAAAAAATACAATATGCTATGTATGTAAATATGAAATGCCGATAGTTTTTCTTTTATTATATTGCATAAAATATGATGAACAATAATATATAGAAGTTTAGTGTAAAAAATGTCCTTTTTTAAATCGAATTTTTAAAACACATTAAATGCAGAAACATAAAATAAAGCAAGTTAAACCAAAAATATTAGACAGAAAAAAAGATTCATGTATAATGCAAACGTATAAATGGGTTGAAGTGTATTATTGTATTTTTCAACTTACAAGGGGCCCACCAAGCATAATGCGCACAGATTTTGATGATTTTGAAGTATGTTGTAAGGGTCATACCACTAATTATTCTGGTGAAAGTGTTCCTTCAAATGGGCCTTGGTTTTAGAGAAATTGGGGATTAAAGTTCAGCGTATACTTCAAATATCTATTAGTATAGCTTCCAAGTGTGAATTCATGGCGTCGTGCCAGCACGCGGGCTTACAGTTCGAAAGTTTGTGGGATTGAGTCTCGCCTCGGCTTTTTTTTTCTTTTCTACTTATATTTATATGTTTTACGCGTTACAAATTTTTTACAAAATTAGGTATTCTACAGTTTTCAACCTTTTAATATTTTCTGAAGAGAGCAGTTTACTTTTTCAATATTTATTATTATTATTATTATTATTATTATTATTATTATTATTATTATTATTATTATTATTATTATTATTAAAAATGTGGTACAAATGGTGAACTGACTGCACTTCAGGATTCAACTAAAAGTACATTTTGTAACAAATAAATAAATAAAAATGCGTATGTAATTAAAATTTTGAAAAAGTATAAGAAGATTTTAAAATTTTAAAACCTCCACCATTTTGATTGATCTAAAAATATTAATATTTAATCACTTTTTTAAAATTTCCAAATATGTATTACACAGTACTATGAATGGATTTTTAGATAATCTAATATTACATTTAATATATATTTTTAATTGATATAAGTTGCGTAAAGTGGTGAAATCTAACACATCTTCATATATACTTTTATTAACAACAACAACAGCAATAATAATCATAATAACGTTAAGAATAATTTCATGCGCATATTTAACACATATATAACAAAAAAATTGTACAAAACATTTTAAATCTCTGCATCAAATACAAAAAAAGCCTTAAAATTTTTAAAACATGAAAATGAAGAAAATATAAACATAGAGGAAAAAAATAATAAAATTATCATTTGTGTGAGGAATTGCGCCGGGTGTATTAACAAAATTAACACTATCTCAAGATATAATTGTCGTATGGGTAAAAACGAGGTATTAAAATATTCACAATTAAACAGGCTTTCATTTAATGTTTAAAAACAAAAATCGATTTTTTGATCAGTTTTGAGGTAAACTGTTCCCTTAAAAACTTAAGTTTACGTTTATGAATTTTTTTTTTTTTTAAACAGTGTTTTTTACAGAAATTTTTAATCTAAACGCAAATCCGATTTAATTTATGAATGAAACCTCTTTTTTTAAAACTTACATAATTTATATTCCTTAAATACTTAACTCATGATAAATATGTTTAAAAATACATTAAAATAAAAAAAAAAAAAAGTTTAGTCATCTTTTGTATAAGTGCAAATATAAGATCAATAAAAAGAAATCTTCATTTATTCTGATATTACGGAGGAAAGAAAAGCAGACGATAAAAAAAGAAAATATATAGTATTTTTATATGTATGGTAAATTTTATCTCATTAACAAAGGATTTTTGCACTCCAGATAGGAAAGGAATTACGGAAGCAGTGCTTTGATTTGTAATAAAAAATAGTTTTAAATGTAATCTGCCATATCTTATTTGTGCAAACAATAAATTTGTTGAGGTTGAACTTGCGAGATAAATATATTTACAGAAAATTGGAAAATTGAAAATTTGGATTATCTGGTAATAACTTGTATTTCAACATTACTGCATTAATGTTTTATTACTCTTTCGAAGATATGCATTACTTGAATTATCTAATCCTAAAAACATTTAATAAATTTCGCCCGAAAATTATTTTGTATTATTTATACAAAAAAGGATAAATTTTCATTTAAAACGGTATAAAATAAAATAAAAATAAAAAAGCGATAAAAAGGAAACATCATTATTTCAGAATTGTGCTTAAAGTAAAAAATGTATATAACAATTAAGAAAAAAAGTTCCCGGCAAAAATTAGTTTTGCAATTTTGTCAATAGAAATAAAAGTTTAAAAATTGCAGCGAAAAATAAATTTTCATGAAAAAATTTAAAAATGTAAATGTAATTTATTAAGAAAATATCAAAAGCTGTAGCAATTTTTCTAGTAGTAAACGTACTTAAAATTTGTAACGCGTAAAAAATATAAAGCCGAGGCGGGACTCGATCCCACAACCTATCGAACTGTAAGCCCGCGTGCTAGCACGAAGCCATTCGGAAGTTGTACTAATAGATATTTGAAGTACACGCTGAACTTTAACCCCCAATTTCTTAAAAACCAAGGCCAATTTGAAGGAACCCTTTCACCAGAATAATTAGTTGTATGACCCCTACAACTTACTTTGAAATCATCAAAATCTGTGCGCACCATGTTTGGTGGGCCCCTTGTTAGTTACAGGTATATTTATCTTTGACAAACACACACACAAAAAATTCCTACATGCTTATGAAAATCTTTCACTAGCAATATGGAAATTTCTTTCATTTTGTGTATTTTCCTGGAACGCCGCGGAGCCCCTGAAAAGTTCAGGCGGAGCCCCAAGGGCTCACTTTGGGAACACTTTGGGAACCTCTGTACTAAACTATTCATTCTGTACAATCTGTAATGCAAAGAATATTTATTATTAATTTACAAGACCACACAAAAGTAATTCACTACATAAGGGTATACGGGGAAACATGGTTTGGGGCATGTTTTAATTGTTCTAAATTGTTTCACATTTTATGAAACTGAAATACAGTCAAGGATCTATAATCCGCGGACCCATAATCCGCAATTTTCCATAATCCGCATTACTTTATGAATGTAAACAATGAAATAAACAGTTAAGAAAATTTACAAATCCGTTATCCAAAAATGATTTTTTTTAAACAAATAAAAAAAGTAATAAAAATCATAATAAAACATGTATTTTTTTTTAATTTACTCTTTTATTTTATTAACAGTAAAAAACTAAACTGTATTATGGAATGCACCTAAGCTTACTGAACGTTCGAATGCCGACTTTTCATCCGTAGCTATTTCAGTTTATGTTAGTTCAGAAGAGTAAATAACCAATGAAAACGCTCTATTTCGTGTGCGTCGCACTTCATAGCAGTAACACAGCACCAACTGAGAACTAGATATTATGAATTGGGAAAGTTGAATCAATGTAATGAATCATAGTGATAGATTGCCGAGGTTTCGCGAACGTCACGAAAGACAAACGGGAACCTTCGGCCCGCCACAGACTAGTGAAACATGCGTCAAAAATCGTGCGACATGACGCAGTCAAACCGGTTTTTTCTTTGTTACCAGGGTGAAATTGTTGCATGTCTCACGTTTTTTTGTTCAATGTTTCACTAGTGTGTGGCGGGCCTTCAACTACAGGCGAACTCTGATTTCTCAAGATCCGATCTTTCTGGAAAATAAACTTTAGCCGGGGAGCTCTTTATCATTCTATTTACATTCTTAATTTGGCAACAAGCACAGTTAATAAATTGATGTTTATGAATTACGACTCACGTGTCGTCTAGTATTGATTTTACTTTTTACTCTAATGCATATGCAAGGTGCAAAATGAATAACGGAGAGCGTAGTAATGATGCTTCAAGTTCTTCAGCAACTAAAAGATCCCACGTATCGCTCATCTACTTTTTTAATATAACTCTTTTATTTATTAACAGTAACAACAAACTGTGTTACGGAACATATGTAATTATTTTTATTTAAGTGCACATGTATATCATTTTATAACAGTAAAATAACTTAAAAATGCATTTTTTCAGATTACTTATTAAATTAATTACTAGACTTCATATTTATCTTTCCATATTATACTGATAAAATTAAAATGCTGTCTAAGAATAATAAAGTGACGCATAATACTATTTACTCTATAATCCGCAAAATTCCATAATCCGCACAACCTTTGGCCACAGCTTGTGCGGATTATAGATCTTTGACTGTATGTTGCTGAGGTTTAGTGCAAGCTACTTCCTGTATGATAGAAAGCAGATAGTGTTTACTTGATCACACAAAAGATTTTGACTACTATACTGTATCCGAAATCCTGTATACTATAACAGTAAGATCTGAATATATTTAAAAAACACCATACTACGATGCTGCGTTTCACGTGCAATTTCAAACTTGTTATGGTTTTACTCTGCTCATGAACATAACCTACACGAGACCATTTTGTTTTATAAATTATATTTTTGAGCATTTATTTTAATACGAGAAAATAAATGTATGCATTTCATAGTTATCTCATCGTTATTCCCAACAAAGATAATTATAAACACAAACAGCACAAAGACAATGTCTGGTCTTTTCCTGTTTTCCAAACTTTTCATTAATTTTTCTGAACCGAATCCTGTAAAAATGCAGGACTATTGATTGCAATGCCCACACTCTTTTAAATGGGTTTTTTAAATTGATGCTGTGAATTGACCCAGCATATCAAGCCATGAAATTGGACACCGACTTCAGATATCCTATGCAAAGTACAGTATAGATACTGACACAGGCAATAACAAAAGTGGTATTGAAAAATGATTAATATAAAAGGAATGTATCATACGAATTGAATAATTTCAACTGAGCGAAAAATTGCCCAAGCGTGGAATCAAACCCAGATACTTTGCTTACAAGGTAAATGCTTTACATGTTAAGCTACCTGGGCGACAGCCGGCTAGGATTTGCAGCTTATTCTGCCGAGCTGTCTAAATGACAGATCAGATGTTATGACCAATAAGGTTATCTGAGCGAGAAATCCTAGCCGGCTGTCTCCCAGTTAGCTTAACAGGAAAGCGTTGGTCTTGTATGCCAAGTATCTGGGTTCAATTCCTAGCCTGGGTTATTTTTCGCTCAGTTGGAAATATTCAATTCGTACAATATCTTTAGATTTGAATATGAAATTTTTATATCTCTCTGATCAGCATCCTTAAAACAACAGCAATAAAAATAAATAAAAAGGGGGGGGGGGGTAGTAAACGTGGTTCAATCCAATCACGCCACTTCAAATGGCAAGATGCAAAATTAGTCTTTATAATACTTTTTATATGAATTTAAAATAACTCCTGCTCTTGGGTGAAGGGATCATTAAAATTCACATTACATTCCTTTCTCATTTTCTACGCAGTCTTTTGAGGAAAGAGATAAACACGTGCTATTAGCTACTAGATTTTTTCTTCTTTTGCTTTTCCAAAAAATACAAACAAATTAAAATAGCTCTTTCATTTATTATAATCTGAGACAAAAAAAACTTCATATAATAAATTTTAAGGATGAAAATGTGTTCATGATTTTAGCGAGTAATACATTCAGATTTTAAATCCTGGAATCTGAGCTCTCCCTGACCAGCATCCTTAAAACAGAAACAACGAAAACAAATAAAAGGGCGGTTATAAAAGTGGTGCAATCAAATTACGTCGCTTCAAATGGCAAGATGCCAAATCATTTTTCATAATATTTAAATATGAGTACAAAATAATTCCTGCTCTTGGGGGATAACATTAAAATACATATTACATTCAACATTATTTTCTATAAAATAATTCGATGAAGGTGATAAATACGTGGTATAAATTCTTTCTTTCTTTTTTTTGTTTTTTGACTTTATGAAAAATACAAGCACATTAAAATAGCTGTTTCATACATTAAAATCTGAGTAAGAAAAACTTTGTCTAACATTTTCAAGGCTGAAAATGTTTTCATGAATCTAGCGAGATTTACATTCAAATTTGAATCCGAAAATTTAAGCTCTCGCTGATTAACATCCTTGAAACAACAAGAAACAAAATAAAGGAAAGATGAGGGGGGGGTGATTAAATCATTCTGCTTCATTTCCTTTGAAATCTTTCGGGGCATAGTTGTACACTTTCAATAATGTGTTTTAATGTGATATCTTTATTATTTTTTTTTTAGACTTCGAAAAGGCTTAGTCCATAAAAAGACTTTTAGAAAAATGTTCGTGAATCAGAGTACAGTCAAATGAAAGTATAGTAATTCACCATTCAAATTAACTAGAGCTATTTTCGCTGCAATGCTGCAGATTTATTGTAAACTGTTGGCTGACTTAATTTTCATCAGTCAACAACGAGCTCTTTAAAATAGTTGTATACATTATAAAAAACCTTTTTCATATGTTTTCTAATATCAAGATTGATTGCCATAATTAAAAGAAAGCAAAAAGTACAGAAAAAGAAAAAACAGCGTAATCGAATAAATGCTAAGGTAATAGTGATGAATAGATCACATGGCTGTTACCATAGTTACTAACCTAAAATAAGGGCCAAGGTGAGATCAACGGGAAGGGAAAATTTGTCCTTGAAAAGCCAATTTTTCCTGATGCTAACATAGTTGGTTAAAACAGTAGACGTGCTAAGGCTGAAAGAAAAAATACAAAATTGTTCTATTTATGAACCAATGTCTGCTTATCCACGCTCAAATCAGTTCGAGAACATCTGAGTAAAGTATTCTCAAACAAATTACGATAGAAAATTGCAGCTCTTAGTTTTGGGCATATTTACAAATTATAAAGTACAATATAGTAAGATAATTTTGTCATGTTTTATGCAAAACAATTGTAAGGAGGAGGCATGTGTCCCGGGAAACAAAACGGAATAGAAAGGAGTCACCAAATGAAGATTTTGTCTATGTTGTATGGATATTCAAGTGTTGCTTGAGATTACCTCTTTGTGAAAATCCTTTAGAACATACTTCACAAACAAACGGTTTTTCATTTGTATGAGTGCGCAAGTGTATTTTCAAAATGCCTTTTCGTGAAAATCTTTTGGAACACATTTCATAAGCAAAAGATTTTTCCTTTGTATGGGTAAGCAAGTGATTTTTAAGAGTACCATTTTCTGAAAATCCTTTGGAGCATATTTCACAAACAAAAGGTTTTTCCTTTGTGTGGGCACGCAAATGTACTTTTAGATGACCACTTTCTGAAAATCCTTTGGCACATATTTCACAAACAAAAAGT
This sequence comes from Maratus speculifer, assembly GCA_964019185.1. NCBI lineage: Eukaryota > Metazoa > Arthropoda > Arachnida > Araneae > Salticidae > Maratus > Maratus speculifer. The sequence continues at coordinate 24,634,676 of OZ025303.1, read as the reverse complement.
TTTTCTTTCGCATGAGCGCGCAAGTGTCTTTTGAGAACACTACTTGTTGAAAATCCTTTTGAACATACATCACAAATAAAAGCAATTTCGGTTGTATGGGTGCGCATGTGTACTTTCAAAGTACCACTTCGTGTAAATACTTTAGCGCATATTTTACATACAAAAGGTTTATCGTTTGTATGGGTTCGCAAGTGTACTTTGAAAGTGTCTCTTCGTGAAAATCCTTTAGTACATATTTCACAAAAAAAGGGTTTATCGTTTGTGTGGGTACGCAAGTGTACCTTCAAAGTGTCACTTCTTGAAAATCCCCTGGAACATGTTTCACAAATAAAAGGTTTTTCGTTTGCATGCATAGTTTGCAGTAATGTTTAGATTATAAATTTTTGAAAATCCTTTGAAACATATTTCTTACAAAAAAGTTTTATCTGTTTCTCTAGAGTGAGTCTGAGGCACTGACACTTTCTTTAGAGAAAATAATCATTTTCATAAAACATAGAAAGTAACATATGAGCATAAAACAAACTTGGCTGAACATATCAAGAAAATGTCTAAATACTTTAATAAGAAACTTGTCAGCTCTCCACCTTTTAATCTAAAATATTGAAAAAAGTATTTTTTTATCGGCAGATATAAAAATATCATAAATTTCAATTTTAAAAGAATTTAATAATTTAATCAGCTAAAAAATTAATGTAAAAAAATGTGTATAAACTATTTATTTACCTATTACCTTTAAGAAGACGGATGGTTTCTAGTTTTAAAATTTTTTATCTATGTATATAAAGCAATTTTCCTGCAGGCCAATACATTTTAAAATAATAAATATCATCTTTAACTGATATTCTGGATTAATAGAAAGTGAAGTAGTAGTATAAAAGTAATAAACATAAAATTAAAAACTTTAAATAGAAATAGTGTAACAAAATACTATAAAAATGGGGTTAATTTAGAGCTATCTAAATATGAAACAAAACAAATTCAAAATATAAAAAAAGATTTTCTGTTACTTGGGAAAGTCATTGGACTTTAGGTCTTTTTCAACAATTATAGCTGCTTTTACAGATATCTTTACACATGTGCTTTGCATGGGAAACAGTCATCATTTGGTGACATAGTATTGTAATCCAGTGCTTGCCTGTAAGTAAAAATAATGAAAAATACTCTAAATTTAAAAACTAATTTCATGTCAAAGAATTATGAAGAAGATATACAATTTACGATTTTTTTAACAATGAAAAAAATTGAGGCAATAGCATATAACACCTCTGTCTATCTACATTATAAAAATAATCAGAAAATGCTCAATACTTTGTATATTAAGAAAATTTCAACAGCAGCACTATTACTAATTTTTAGTAGATAATATTAATAGTCTATAGCATTAGAATAGGACATTTGCAGTCATAATTATTTTCTTAGCACTGATTCGAAATGTATAGCATTTCTGCATTATTTACAGAGCAAATTTATCTGCAGTGGAAAGAATTTTTGTGAGATCAGTCGAGAAGAATGAATAACACTGGTCAACAGTGATCATGCCACACGAACTCTAGTAGGTAATCGAATTTTGACTATTACGAAACCATACTGACTATTACCCTTATTACGAAAATGACTCATTTCGTTCCAATGATCCTCAGTTTTCTTGTGATAAGTCAAGTTCATTATTGGCTTTATAGCGATAAATGCATATGAAGGTTCGTAAAAAACAGTGATAATTATATTCGTTTTCTTCATTAATTTAAAGTGCGTTCGTTTAAGTGAAGTACTCTGCTTGTCAAGAAAGTGTATTAACAATCCTATTTTTTTTGTTATGTTTGTGGTGAACGGACTTTCAAAACACAAAGAGGTAATTTTACAGATCTTATATTGCAGTTTTATCGGGAGTATTTTTCTTTTTGAGCTGCTCATCAAGACAAAGCTTGGTCCCCACACATTTTTTGTATAACATGTGAAGAAAGTTAATTGATTGTAAGAACGGATTATGTCATATACCGTTTGCTGTTCCCAAAACGCAAACGGTAACGAACGGTTGAACGTAGAGATCGTGTTTCGGATTGCTATTTCTGTGTTACTACAATAAAAGGCATAAACCCCAAAACAAAACACACAGGAATTAGTAAAAGACCAGAGATTCAAAGAAAAATTGAATGTTTTGGAAAAACCGGCATGGCAATGCTTTAAGAACGTAGTTGCGAATTTTTGGGGGAACCATAAAAGTGACAACTACAAAGAGTTGATTGATGAGCTCCTATTGGCATACAAAGCTTTGAATTGTAATATGTCACTAAAATTCATTTTCTACATTCACATTTGGATTTTCCCCCTAAGAATTTAGAGCTGTAAGTGATGAGCGTGAAGTATTCCATCAGGACATTTCAACCATGGAAAAGCATTATCGAGATAAATGGAGTCCAAGGATGTTGGCCGACTACTGCTGGACAGTTAAGACACCAACCGGAAGCCAAATATGCCAGAAAATTGTAGTAACTTTTGTTTCATTATTGTTTTTCTTTTTCTTTTCTTTTTTTTGAGAACTGCCTTTTTTTATAATCGATGATAGCTAAATAAATAAAATTCATGGGTAATAAAAAAATTGATCTGCTTATTTTTATTCACAACACCCTATATTATAAAAAAAAAGTTCGTGTGGCATGAGGAAGTTTAAATTTTGTGGACCAGTGTAGTTAAAAGTAGAGTATTTCAAAACTTTATCTACTTAAATTTTAGCTGTTAGCTATAGAAAACAACCTTTTTCAAAAGGAGATGTGGAATCATCTATCATTCAGAAGGAATCACTTACAAACGAGTCATGAGTTTTGAGATAAATTGGTGACACACAAAATTGCATTCCACACTCACATTTTGTCGTTAAATACTTCCAGGCATAATGTTTTTCTTTGCACAGCAGATATACTGAGGAGCAAATGACAGCTCAAATAAATATGGATCTATATTTTTAAATGCATACAACCATTTTGAAACAAGCTTCTTCATAAAAGAGTACGAAATACTTTCAGGATGAAAAATTAAATAGTAAAAATCGAAATTGGCAGAACAGACAACTTTAGTAAAAATCATATTGGCATTTTAGATTGAAAAATGAAAAGACTTTGAAAAAAGCAAAAATTAAATGAAATGATTTTAGAATACATTTTTAAAAAGAAATAAACATTGATAGAGTAAACTACCTCAAATCTATACAACTTCAAACTAAAAGGTAGATTGTTGTTTATTTTAATTCTAAGTAGTTTTAAAAAATAAAAATATGATTTGCTTGAAAAAAATTTGCCAACTTTTTTCTTCATGTGGCATATGTCCTACCACATAATAAAAGATGTTAAAAAATGACGTTTGGGAAAAGAATTATGCCTATTTTATTAAAACGATTATAAATTGTTTAAAAGAAATTTGATTTAAGAAAGTTTGATTTATGATTCCTGGTATTTATTTTGTTGTTTTTTCTTTATTCCTCATTTTTCAAGAAGAGAAGTAAAATTGCGGCATCTATCTCCACTTTACTTAAGGTCCTAATGTATGCCTTATAACAAGTTCCAATAACCTCTCATGCATCCCATGTAAGACAATAAAAATTGAAGCAGGAAAATATGAAAAAAGTTTTATGGCAGGTATATATAAAATCAGTCGTATAAATAGAAAACTAGTTGGATGTGTCAATCCCAAAACTTTCTTCTATCTCAAAAGTACATTTTAATATTTAAAAAAAAAAAAAAAAAAAAAAAAAAAAAAAAAAACGTGGTGACCCCAAAGTTACCCACTATCGAATTTCCTCGAACACTTGATCTAGCCTAATGAGATTCTGGTATCCGAAAAGCCTGAAACGCAAAATTTAATTAATATTCTGAGAAAATGAGCTTAGTAGTGCCTCATGTTGGGTAATTTATACTAAAACCTAATAAGCATCTATTGATGTCAAGACCTAACAGAATCCGAAATTTGATGGAATTTCGTCCATCAGTTCTTGAGATATAGTTATAACAAAAAATTTGCAAAACCTAGCACAGCAACACCATATCTTGGACAATTTATGCCAAAACGCAAAAAAGCGTCTAATTATGTTATGGTGTAAAAGAATCTGAAGTTTGATGAAATTCTATACATTAGTTCTTGAGATATAGCTAGAAAAAAAACGTATACAATATAGCACAGCAGCACCATCAGATGAAGGATTTATAACAAAACGTAATCATCGTGTTATTATGTTATATGTCATTTTGTAACAAAATCTGAAGTTTGATGAAATTCTGTGCGTTGGTTGTTGAAATATAGCTATCGGAAAAATTGTGCAAAATGCAGCATAGCTGCACCACCTGTTGCAAGGTTAATACCAAAATTTAATAAGCGTCTAATTATGTTATATATTCTAGTGTAACAGAATCTAAAATTTGATGAAGTTCTCTGCATTAGTTCTTGAGATATAGCTATCGCAAAAATCGTGCAAAATGTAGCATAGCAGCGCCACCTATAGGGCAGTTCACACCAAAACCTTATCAGCAGCTATATATCTCAAGGTATCGCGGAATCTGAAGTTTGGTGAAATTCTGTGCATTAGTTCTTGAGATATAGCTATCATGAAAATCATGAAAAACGTAGAATAGCAGCGCCATCTGCTGGCCAATTTACACCAAAACTTAATCAGCATCTATGTATATCAAGGGGTCACAGAATCTGAAGTTTGGTGAAATTCTGTGCATTAGTTCTTGAGCTATAGCAATTTTGAAAATCACGAAAAACGTAGTATAGCAGCGCCACCTGCAAGCCAATTTTCACCAAAAACCAATAGGCACTAATTCATGTCAAGGTCTAACTGAATATAAAATTTTATTAAATTTCGAGAATTAGTTCTTGAGATAGAGCGCCCACAAATTTTTTGTCACATACAGACAGACAGACTCACAAACAGATATTTTCTAAAAATAGTCAAAACGTGTTCAGGACCTTCTAAAACGTATAAATCCGTCGAAAACCGGAAGTTGAAAATTTTCATGAATCCAATACTTTCTTCTTGTAAAGATAGAAGAAAGTAAAAATGAAAGAATAAAAAGAAAATAGATGACAGAAGGAAAGATCATATTACAGACCTAAAATTTGTTTAAAAAAAAACTACAGCTCTGACTAGAAATAACCTTGTAACCTCTTAAAGATAGAGACTTTGCAAATAAATAAAACTGAAAACTATGCATAATTGGTTTAATATGAGAATGTATTGAGATTCATATTGCAAAAACTAAAACATGTAAAGATATGATTCACGCACTTATAGGCTCTCAGTGGATGAAATGCTTAAAGTGAAAAAAAATGAAATAAAAGGAATCACCTGATCTTGAAGCAAAATAAATAGAGAAACAAAAAGTATTTTCAGTCGACCAACTGAAGATGTTCAAGAAGGAACGATAAAGTTATTAGGGTGAATTTTTAATTAAGTTTTTAACCCTCTTATAGTCTCGTGAATTGATAAAACTGTAATAATATTTTTTTCCTGAATTTTGCTTTAAATGCTAAAAAAATATGTTTCTTTCAACATTATATATAAAAAAAACTTAATTACAAATATGAATGTAATCCTCGAGAGTATTAATCAGTCTTCAGTGCATTGAAAATTATTAAATATATAGAATTCTACTATGTTAAATATTGCTTTTATATAGACTTATATTATGTTAAATATTGCTTTTATTTGATTGAAACCTCGAGCTTAGTAAATGGAATATTACATGCCAAACATTAGAAAGTTAAATATCACGTTTAGTATATATTCCTTTAATGTTCCATCTCTACATATTTAGTTATAACCTATGTATGTCACATTGAATATGATTGCTTTTTAAAATAGGAATTAATGCCTTGGTAATTGGTATTAAAAAAATTATGAATATAGGCATTATGATCTTAAATGTTAATCTGACTACAGCACAGTAATTTAAAATTAATTAAGACTGCCAATTTCTCAGCTTCGGAATCCCCCCCCCCCCACCTTTACACAAGTTCTAAATCTTTGAAGATGGGATGCATTTGTATATTTAAAATTATCTCCACAAGAAATTAACGTTTTCGTTTGCCCTTTTGTTTGTACTCACCTTAACTAATATATGTTTTTACTTACCCATCATACGTAGTATAGGATAAGTCTTGCGATCGTTTTGAAAATCGAAAATTTTTTTGACGGATTTACACGTTTTCGACACTGGAGATTTCGAAAAACATATATTTAGAAAAAAAAAATCTTGTCGTGCGTCCGTCCATATGTCTGTAAACGCTCTATCTCCCGAACGAATTGAGATAGAGACGTGTAATATTGTATGTACTTAGTATGTAAGAATGGGGCGAAGCCTATTTAATATCAGTAACCTCAATTATCCGGAACTATATTTTTCGGACTCTCGAAAAATTTGTTCTGATGAAAGTACATAAAAATTTTCGAATTTTTTTATTTTAAGGAGTGATTGTAAAAGGCAATAAAATAACACAAATTTTGCATAAAGAACGAAGTTGATCGAATTATTAGTTGCCGAGATATCTGTAATCCTGTTTTCCACATTCTTCGATTTTTCATGACCATGTATTTCATTCAAATTTCAATTCAAAAATATATTTTAATTGGAAATGAGACGCTTAATCCGACGCAATAAATTGTTAGTTAATAGAATTATTATTTTTGGAGTTATAAGGATGTTTCTTTTACGCAGTTCGGTACTACTTGAGTAGTTTTGCGTTTTATATAATTTGTCGAAATTAGTACATCAGCAGTTCTTTAATATAGCATTACTATGTATATTAACAATATTTAAATTTTGTTTATGAATTGCAATGCATTGTATAAATAGTTTTCACATGTTTTATTTTCATATACATATCCATGATGGGTAAGTATTACGGTGGCCCCCAACGACTAGTTTACAATAGTGCGTGTGGTTTTTAAATTACATCTCATTGTTTCGAGCTTTTTGTACTGACCATGAAACGATTCGTACATATATATTTTTCTTAATTACGATTATAGTTCTTATATAATGGAATCGAAACATGTCAATATTTGTTTTTAATTTTTCGTTACACCTATAAAATAAAATAAAATAATCTATTGAAATGTTTGTATATAAAAGGTGTGTATCTTAATATCTTGCAATTTAAATATCTGAAAGATTTAATAACTTTTTATGTTAATTTAATTTCTGCTGCATTTTTTCTGTTTTGCGCCAAAACAAGCATTAAATGATTGTTTTTAAAATTAAGCTTTTCGATGCTGTGCATAATTTATAGAGATTATAAGGGAGACTAGATATAATGTGACATTTTTAATTTTTATTCTTGTTCAAAAAGTATCATATTGAGAAATGAATATTTCAGCTATTCTGATAAAATTTTGTTTAACCAAAATCATCAAAAATATATTTAAAAATTCAAACATTGTCTATCGAGCCCTGTTCTGGGCTGAATGGGACATTATAGGGTTTGGTTTGGTTTATTTTTTGTCGTCCGATTATCTACACTAGGGATATAGGACCAGGGGGGAGTGCCCTTCGTGGGGGTCTTTCTAAGGGAACCTAACCCGTATTTACGCAAGGTTCGAAGAAAACCACGAAAACTCCGAACGGTTAGGCCGACAGCCGCGATTGGGTTCGAACCCAGCACCTGCCGTCTACCAGTTGAGAGGTCCGAACCTCTCGGCCACTGGTGGGGCGAACATTATAGGGATAAGTGCACAATGATTCACACACACACAAAAAAGCTTTTAGTCTATGCATTTATATATATTTAAAATTCAAACAATGTAATATAAATTTTGACGTCACTAAATCACTGTGCAAAATTTCCAGACACCAGGTCATAATTTACAATCAAAAATTTGAGACTTTCAACCAGAAGATAGTATACGAATACATGCCGTGGCTTTCGGTTATAGAAGTAACATTTTACTAACTCTCCTGCAAAATGTGTAATTATCGCATCCTGCAAAATCACAGTTTTATTTATCTATAGTAAAGAGCTTCTCTGAGGTTCTTTAAACTTTATTTTCATTTATGATAGTCTAAAAATTCTATTTTTGTTTCCAAACTACTTAAACTTTTAACCTCATTACACATTTATTAAATTTGTTCGATATTTTTTCTATAGTTTCCTGTTAATTTTTTTTCTTTTAAAATGCCTACCTACTTTTTAATTTTTCTATTCTGTTTTATTTCTATGAATTCCTCCTCACTTTATTTATAAAACTTGCATTTATTTACTAGATGAACTCACCACCATGGATAAGTTTCATTTGACGAATTTACAAGTTGCAAACTTCATAGTTTTTTAAAATCATATTTATATTACATTTTTATCTTACTTTATAAGTACTACATCTTTCTAAAACTTTATTTAAATTAGCAAGTTACTTTTGTAGGTAAAAATGATAATTTCGTACCGTAAAATACCGTTAATCCGCCCTTCCCGATCAAACGCCCCCTCCCCATTTTATAAAGAATTTGAAATTTTCAAAAAATCCCGAGAAAGCGCCCTCCCTCTCGATTTTCAAAGGCGATTGAGAGTGGGATCAATCATTTTGAAATGAATGAATCATGAATCTTTGATGAAATGCACGTTTTTTCAAGATTTTTTAATTGATTTCATGCTTGTTTTGGCTTTTTTTTACTAATTTCTCTTTTTTTCTGCGTTTTTTCGACAGAATTTACGCTTAAAAAAAAAAAAAACAATTTTTTTCAAGTATAAAAATTCATGACTCATTCATTTCATGATGATTCATTCCTGTAAATTTTGTTGAACGATCGCGAAAAAATCCCGTGTAAGCGCCCTCCCCTAACTATTGTACGATTTTTCTTTTCGTTTGGGGGGGGGGGCGGATTAACGGTATTTTACGGTAAGTATATTTAATATCATGTAGGTTTATTTATTATGCTAATACTCAAATTTGCATAGATCTTTGTAATGCATGGATAAATGTGAAATCTTTATGATTGACTCATGATTTATGTTCTGACTCCTGTCTGGCAAACTTTGAAATAATAGTGTTTTTTGCGAGTTTCAGTTGAAGATTCTACAAAGCACTTGAGTATCAAAACAAGCTGTAAGTTCATTCCTAAGCACTTCTTTTACTTCTGAAAATGCAGCTAGTTTTATATGATGCTGCATTCCAATGTAAAAAATTCTTTACTAATTAGAATTCCTAAGACTAAAATATTTAAATATCTATGAAATTATTAAAACTTAATTAAATAAGATTTTTAAATACAAAAGCAATTATACGTCTAACTTATTTCTTAATAACGATAAAAAACACTGAAAATATTCTTCACAATACTTAATTCATTATCTTTTCTAAAAACAAGTAGCTGAATTCTGAACAATAAAATTAAAAACCAGTTAAAATGCTACTGATGACCACTGTTCACATGTCACATTGGCTTTGAGAAAATAAGGATAATGTTTCTAGATTTAATGTCATTTTGATTTTATTTAAACCATGTAGTGATTGTACCTTGGGGTATTTCCATTGGTATAACAAATGTATGGTTTGTAATAATTCACATAAAAAAGTAATTTTGTTACTTATTTTACAAAAAATTCCACAAAACAGAGCAAAGAAAAAAACTCAAATTTAGATACATTTTTTTATGATGATTGAACTGATGATATGAATTGCAAATATGAATTTGGTAACTCCCAATAAATCTTTTTCTTTCCATATGATGCAATGTTCTAAAGAATTCATGTTCCGGTGTATTTTTCTAGGTTTTGAACCAATTTTAAAAGGTGCATTTATGTATTTTACTTTTTTGTTAATCACGGATAACATAACAGCTATATTTTGATTCTTACAACAGAGAAATGCCGAGCAGTTGAAATTATTTTGTTTACCATTCCCACCCTATTGTCTTTGGGAACACCCTATTGTTTATAGAAAACATATTACAGTTTTCTACTAATGAATGGATGATGTCACATTCTAGACAGTTAATCACAATATATGTTGTAGTAGAAGTTGTTGGAAATTCATTTTTAAAAACTTTCACACTATCGAATATCATTAAAGGTTTTGAAGTAACAGGAATTCATTCAATGAATAAAAATGTATGCAGTGAAGATGAACTTTTAATAAAATGTAACTGATAGCCATTTCATTCAACTCAAATGTTGAATGAAACAGCTGAATTTACAGTAGCAAATGTATTATCAATATAACCAGAGTTGAATTCAGACACTTTTCTCCAGGAGGGATTTCCATGGCTCCGGAAAGAAGGGGGGGGGGAGGGCATTACACTTTTTTAACACATTGAAAACACAATACATCAAGTCTTCTGGGAAGGGGACATCGCATTGTTCCAAGAAATAAAGTCCTCTGATCACCCTCTGAAATCAACACTGTGCATAATAACAAGTTTATCTTCACATTCTCAAAATCTCACATCCCCAATAATGATTAGGTCATTTTTCATAGCAGCAGCTTGTAAAAACAATATCTGTAGGTCAGGGCCGTAGCTAAGGAGGCGCTATGGACGGCTCAGCCCCCCTAAAATATTTTGAGCCCCCCCCCCCGTTCCTGGAATAGATACCAAGGTCACTCAATAAATTTCTGTTCCAAAAATCCGAGTGAAAGCCTGTTCAAAAATCTAATTTAAATTTGAGACCAAGGGCGGCGCCACACAGTGGGGCAAAAACCCAAAAAGCTGGCCAAAAGTCGAAAAATGAAATTACGATTTAGGGAATTTCGATTGTACAGTTGGCTAGAATAATGTTTGGAGAGTCAGAATCTGTATTTAAAAAAAGATTTTTGCTTTGCCCTTACAAGCAGCATCATTTCAAAAATGATGCTTGCAGGAGTATCATTTAGAGCGAACAAAAACAGCAAAACAACAGTTCCTCTAAACGCCTGCTATATTTTATAATATTATCCGATTTTAATGATTTGAAATGGATTCACACTTTGATAGTATGTACGTTATTTGCATGTATTACACAATTTATATTAAGCATGTAAAAATTAATAAATTCATTGTCATTTTTGATAAAAAATTTTAGAAAAAATTTTATTTTTTTGCTTTTAAACATCAAAAAGTTTAAATGTTCCACAGTGTTCCGCAACGAAATTTAATGGAAATAATAACTTGGGCTATTGTCTAGTGATTCATAAAAATCCAGCTGCCTAAAACTGCCTTTCTGCATTTCACGCATATTTTAGTAACCGCAAGTAAAAATGCCACTTTTTCGGCCGCCTCAAAAATTTTGAAATTGACTACTTTTCACATAATTTAGCTAATAAATAGTTTTCAAATTTTTGAATTATTCAATTTTATAATAGTTTATTTCCTATTATATTGTAAATAAGTACTATAATCATAAGATTACATTAATTTGATAAGTAAACTTAGTAATGAAAAAAATGAAAATAATTCTCTATTACTGATCCGGTAGAATAACATATTCTTATCTTTATAGGTAGTAATTTTGTTTGTTCTATTATAATTAGAAGAATTATTTTGTCAATGGCTATATTTGCTAGATCAAACTACTGAGCGTATTTCATTAATGCGAGTAAAAATCATTATGAATATCATTTTTGCTTATATTAGTAATTTGGATTTGATTTGCAAGTGAGGATGTGATGGCACATCTATTCTGAGTACATTTAAACAAAAATTTAGTTATGAAGATGGCATTATGTCTAATATATTTTTTTTCTTCCGTGCTACTAGAATACATAAATATTGCAAATAATTCATGAATCGTCAATTTGAAAATATCGAGATCTTCATTTCACTGATTTTATCGGGCCAATCAAGATCCATTTTTCTTTCTCAAGAAATACGGAAACAACTGTCAATGAATGGGATTGCATTAAATATTAGCAGAATAAACTTATTTCGTTTAATATACAATTATTGATGCAGAAGAAAAAGTCGTTAAAAACGAATTAATGTAATACTCAGCGTTGCTACCTATGTCAGACAGCATCAAAACAGCATCTTACCGATCTGACATTTTTTATTAAAAGTGGATTGAAATAATTTAGAATTCAGAATATCTAAGTTACATGCTAAGATGTTTAGAGAGGCCTTACACCTGGCAGACAACTGGATAGAAAAAATGAAAAGCTTGTACTCTGCATGAAAAGAAGAACACTGAAATTGCAAAATAAAATATGCAAAAAATATTTCGTTTACAATCAAGACTTCTCGTCGAGAAACTAAATCCCAGATTTGGAAGCACAAATGATGGAAATACAATTCAACGATTCTTTGAAAACGCAACTATTTGTGTTTCTAAAAGAGCATATACGAAGATTTGATTAAACGTTTCTATGCCACAAGTAATTTCTTGTAGCCATGTTATTTATTTGGTAAATTTCTAAAATTTTCCCTTACAAATAGTTCGTAGATTTGAGCAGCACCCCTGATTCTATATGCTTACTTCAGTACACAAATTAGTTATTAATGACAAAGAAATCTTATCATTATCTTCATTACTGCCAATTTGTCAAATGCCATAAGATACTCAAGAAGCATGCAACAAACGGAACAAAAGGCATCGAGAAGATTTATCGCAAAGATGCAGTAGCGAGAAAAAAAATATATTTTTACGTCTTTTAATGTCATTAGATTCTTTCCTTTCCAGTTTAGGTAAATTATCGTAGAAGAAATTAAAATCATTGATCCTAAGTTTACACTAAAGTTTTATCGGGCAGTCTTGGATGACAAATAGAATGCTGCATCGGGTCGGGGAAACTGAACCTGACATGACTCGCAATCTGTATCGGATCGGGTTGAATTTAATACTTTACCAGTTTTTACTTAAGGGTGTTCTCAACTGCTCCACTCAACAAGTGGCAAACGTTTTGACACATTTACAAACTCATTTTTTAACGGAAAGATATAAAATTGGAATGCCTAACTGTGGAAGCGATTTTGAATCGAACTTATTTTTCTATTTTATGACAATTAATTTACCTATCGAGTTATAAGCTATTTCGATAACGAGATTACCCGTTTTTCTCCGCTTTTTCGTTGTCGAAAAAGAGACTTTCGTCGGGAAACGTGCTCAAAAACGTCCACCTTGAAGGCTTGTTAAGAAAGATCTATTGTGTTTTTTAAAAAACAGAAAAATGAGTGCCATTAGGCAGTTTCTGAATAACAACACCTGCTATTTTCAAGCATTTCTGAACAAAAATAAATTAAGGGTGTATTTCGATTCAAACTGCTTATTTTCCGATTTATTTTTGAGTTTATTTTTGCCCTCAAATGTATGAAACTGGCAAATTGTATTATTCGGAAAGTACTCAAGGTACCGTAATGGTCGATTCTTTGATAAATGTAGAAAACATTGCAAAAAAGGCTTCCAAAGTTGCCAATTTGAACGGATTTTTCAGAAGCGGGAGATCTGGGGGCGAAAAAAAGGGTCATACTGAGAGGATAATTGTTTATAAATCAAATTCTAATGAATTGAGCGTAAAATGACATCACACGGCACCTAATACGACACTTCAAAAATCCCCTCAGCAAGTTTCATGTCTCTACTTTTAAAGTTGTGTCTGAAATAGTATCGGAAAATTTCGAGCTGTTGAAGGTGGAAAAGCGTTTTTTCGAATACACCCTTAAAGAATATGTTACAAAGTTGCTCTTTTTGATTTAAGAACACCCTTAAAAGTTAAAACTGATACTGGAGGTATAGTTGTAGATATAGTTTTACATAATTGCATTACAGTATGGATATATTTTTTCATCAGTTATGGTTGGGGTCTAGTTGAGGTTGAAATATTTCGGGTTCAGATAGGAATTTAGAGATGTCGGGCTCAGATTGCGTTTCGGGTAGAGTCCTTCATCACCTTGGAAAATTAAACCCTACTCAACTGGCGATTTGAGTCGGATCTGGCTAAAATTAATATTTTTTCGAAGAGGTTCGGATTGACTTCTATTTTTCGAGTCGGGTTAGTTTTAATTGTTTTAGCGTATGTGTTCGATTCTACCTCATTTCTCAAAAGTATCGCTGAAATATATTTTAAAATGTAAAATTATATTATTTGAATGTCAATGAGTGCGTATATAGATACATTAATTTTTCTGCATAAAATATATAATTGATATTGGAGGTATTATTGTAGACTATTTTTCCATTAAGTTCGAATTTTCTTTTTCAATTTTCTCTTGCATTTCGAGTTGGATTAAGTTCGAATTGAATACTTTTAGGTCAAAGTTTGTCGAGTTCGGGTCCAGGGCCTGACTAAGGCAGGGGCATGCGGGGCAATTGCCCCGGGCCCCCCGGCTTAAGGGGGGCCCCCCAAGGACAGATATTTTTTCGTTAAAGGAGCGTCAAGTGATAAAAAATGGTCAAAAGTGACCAAAAATTTTTTTATTTTTTAATTTTAAGGGTCTCTCTTCTCCTACCCCTCTGTTCTATACCTAATGCCTCCTTAAAGCCTCACATTTATCCTCATATTCCTGTATTCTATAATTCCTTAAAGTTGTCTTTCTTCTGCTATTATGTATATGGATGTGAATAGCACTTGGTATAAAATTTATATACACATACAATAGTTATAAATTTCAGTTTTAGTCACTTCAGTATAATTTACCACAAATTTTAAGATAGAAGGGGGCCCCCCTAATAATGTTTGCCCCAGGGCCCCCCACCATCTAAGTCGGGCCCTGTTCGGGTCATTTACTTTTTTAAAACTGGTTCAGTTTGAATGGATATAGAATTAACCAGTTCAGCTCGGGTATAACCCAATCCGGGGAGGACTCTATGCTCGCAAAATAATCCGTGAATTAAACTATTTTTTCCCCTTGATATTCTGTTAAAACAGAAAATTTTGCTTTAAATTTTGCTTTCAAGCGCTTTAATTTTACTATTTTTACCCCTCCCCTCCCGCAAAAAATACATAAAAATCATCAATTACCTGAAATACTCACATCTAAAGCAATATATTCGTCAATTTACATGGGTGTTTTGGCAGCTATGCTGTTTAGTACTTTTACGTATTAGAACGGAATTTATAAATCCGATTTATCTAAATATACGTAAAAAAACAAAAATCTAAGATCAAAATTTTCAAAAAATGTCCAATAAGAAGGCAGAAATTGCTTAAAATAATAGAAAAGTCTCTTCAAATCACAGGGCTATTTCGGCATTGTCGCCACGGACTCGAGCGAGAAATTTTGGCCCGCGAAGACTTTCTAACCCGCAGTTAGACCTCCTGTATAACCCGTAGTTCGGATCGGTGATATATTTTTAATTGCGGGTCGCTTTTTGCTGATATTAAAATAACGCACTTTTAGATTTCCAACTATTTTACAAGTTTTCACTTCATTTACATTTATCTTTTGTTTTTAATTTGGGAATTTTGTATTTAAGTTTTTGTTTCAGATTTAAGTTTTGTATCTTATCAAAATTTGATACGTCGCACTTTCTGCATTCGATTAATATACAGTCTAAAACAAAATGGAAATTGAAGGTGTTTTCCCCATTGTTTTTATTATTACTACTATAGGTTAAAAAATCTGTTTTAATTTACACATTTTCTCGAAAATGCAGAAAATTCATCAATATAATGCTAAAACTACCTGAAATCCTCCAATATCTAAAGTTACATTTTTGTTAAATCAAAAGATTGTTCAGTTAACTAAGCAGTAACACTTTGCACTAGATTTTTCGATTCGAAACTGATTGTTTACGTATCTCTAATTTCTCTTAAAATAATGAAAAGTTCGTGAACCGAATCTCAATTTTTTTTTTAAATTCTACAATGAAAACACCAACATTTCTTCAAGTAATAGAAAAATCCATTCCAGTAACGTGTGCGTTCCGGCAACTTATTGTCTGTATATTTTATTTTTGGTGAAATGTTTTTGAGAATGCATGGAATAATAATTACATTTTCTCAAAATTGTCAAAAATAGAAAATAATGAAAAAAGTAAAACGCGGAACTTATAAAGTAATACAAGGTGCATAATTCAAAAATTGTAGTTTGACTAATTAATTTCACTCCGGCAAATATATTCAATTCAAATAAAGAAAACTAATGTTTAGCACAGAAACGTGTTTAGATGAACGAAAAAGGATATGAAGATATTTCAATTTTATACAAGTTTTGTTCTTAGTAAGTATGCTGTTTCTTTATACTTGTATTCTTACTTAGATTTCAATCTAGGATTTTTATACCGCAGATAAGAGCTGCAATTCACTAAAAGAAAATACATACCCTCTCTTTTGACTTGTTTTCAAATTCTGATGTGCAAGTTAATATAAAACAAACTTTTCGACAACCAGAATAAAGAGATTGATAAATATTGTTTAGCTTCAGCAGACGTAGTCTTGCTGAATGGTTGTAAACCAAAAAACACCTACATTCTGATAGACCGGAAGGACATTTCAGAGTTAAAAAGGTGCAGTACTCAATTTTCGTCAACTGTCCATTGACCACAGATATAAGGAGTTATATTTTTTTTCCTGATCTAGTATTTATATATATATATATATAGAAATAAGATTTTTAAAATTACTATTCATATGTTTAATGCATTTTTTTTTTTTTTTTTTTTTTTTTTTTTTTACAAAATTTATATTATTAATCAGACAGTAATCGTAAAAACAATGCTACAATGTAAGCTTTTCACTTATGTTTTTGCATTCAGCAATAAATACAGTAGAGCTTCGATTATTTGGACCTGTCGAGATCTAGTCCGATCCGGTTAATAAAAAACACGGAAAATAGGACAACTTTAAAAAACGCATATGCATGTGTTTTTAGGTAACTTCCCTTCACGTTTTTTTCCAGTTTAAGACTGGCAATTGTGGTAATGCATATTTTAGCAAATTGAAAATTGCGTATTTAGAAGGGTTTTTATTTTATTTACCTATTTTTATTTAAATAAAATTTACGATTTTATTTTTTGCAGAATTGGTACAAAATTATGTATAGAAGTACACATAGAAACTTCATGATTTCCGATATAATTATGTATAAAAATCTAACGCACAAAATTTAATCCAATTTCATACTTTTTTTAGATCTTCAAATAAATTAATGCAGATAAAATTTGTCATGCAACACTAAACAGTGGTTTTGTTATGCTTTGTTTTTAATAATTAAAATTTACAATTTTAATAATTTAAATAAAAATACACTTTTTTTTCCAAAAATCAAAATGATCATATTTACAAATCATATTAAAATGAAACAAGTACCACGTAAAAGCTTACCTTTCTAAATAATTTTCTGTTTTATAATACATTTATTTGATTGTTAAAAAGCTTAAGTTGGCAGGTGTGCCGTGAGACGGGGAGAATTATTTCTCATAAAGTTAAACACAGAATTTTATCAAACTTCATCATATTCAGTTAGTATTTATTATTTTTAAAGAATAGTAGATTTTCAGGCAATAAATTAAAATACAGTAAAACCTGCCTATGACCCCAAAAAAGTACTTTCAGTTTCAAAACCGTACCTGAAAGTAAAAGTACCTTTAAAAAAAAAAAAAAATTGCTACCGAAATCGAAAAAAAGTCATATTAAAGAGCAACTTCAGGTGTCTCATGCAAGAAAAAAAATTGTTTAAAAATATTCTAATTAAAACGAGAAATTTGAAAATAATCTGTGTTTAACATGACAATGCGTGTGCCCTCAAGTGAGTGAGGAGTCCCCTTAAACGCAAAATATGTTGATTCAAAATGAATATAATAATACATGTGAAAAGAATATAATACATTACACCTGCTTCGAGAACAACTCGACCATAACTAGCTCTTTTTTTTTTTTTTTTTTTTTTTGGTTACTATGCGACTTTGTCTTGGAAAATTTTACTGTGTGGCATTTTTCTGATTTTTTAGTCTCCAATACATGATATAAGTATTAACGATAATTGAATGATAATTGAAACATTTACATGCAAATAGATATTCATTCAAAATAAATAAATATTGCCGCCTAGAACACTTCTTAAAAAGACTATTTTTTATCAGACACACCTCATCCAAAATATTTTATAACCGTATAGAAGTAAAAATTCACGTTTTGTAGAAATGGAGTCGGGCGGGCCAAGATTTTAACCTTTTTTTTGGTTAGGTTATATTATATATGTTTGTATTTGTATTTCCCAGACTGTATAATCAGGCAGATTTTCTAAATTTTATGTCGACCGGAACATTAATCTATTTCGTACAAACCGGATCGGTCCTGGGCCTAAAATTTTTGCCACGCACTTTTTAGAACCTGGACCAATAAGCGGGTACCTCTAATATGTATTATAAACTTGGCCCCCCCTGTCGGGGATACAGTGCCCCCACGTCGGGCAAACTCTGGCGCCGCCCTTGTTTGAGACCCTTTTATAGTTTTGCCAAATTACTAAATTGTATCTAAAATAAGTAGTTCAACACTCTCTCATCCTATTTGTATCTAACACGATGTTTAATTTTGTACCAATTAGACACTCAAAATTCTCATCATCATTACTTTTTCTAGCATAAAATGAAGTTATTGCAACAATTTAATAAGAAACATAGTACCTACAATGTGAATATGCACTAATTTATCTTTCTGCGTCAGAGAGAGAGAAAAAAAATTATGAGCCCCCCTATTGTTCACTTCTAGCTACGGCCCTTCTGTAGGTGAAAAAGAAAATCTTGCCTTTTAAAGAGTTTCTTCAGTAAAAGCTGAATTTGAAATTGCCAAGCAGGAAACTGTGGTAGCAAGAATAAAAGACCATCTCCAGAACAAAATAGCAGTTTTGAATCTGTTAATGATAAACTCATTTTATCTAGTACTAAAGATGATGACAATATTGATTGTGATCATAGCACAGATGGTGTTAGAAATAAATAACAAAGTAGATTACTTTGTCGGGGAGTGGGGATATGCTCTTCTATGTATCTGAAGTTAGCTGGCATATTCCTTTTTTTAAAAAAAAGTTTTGTTGGCACAAAATTAATTATTCTCAACAAAATGTTGTATTATTTATTGTTCAAAATTATTAATTAGTTATGTGTCTATAGATTGAAATATTTAGTATGATCCAAGGTACAAAAGGATGTTGTACCTCAGGACAGTTTACCTTCCCTATTTTAAATGAGAGTCATTTTTTTATTTTAGAACTGCCTGAGTTTCTAAAAATATATTATAGAGAAAAATGTTGGTGTATTGAAAAGCTGCCTTCAAACTTTAAATCGGATTATAATCATCAAAGTAAAAAATTAAAATGTGAAAACTGTCCCAAGGTATAACACTTTCATCTATAGTTTTTGTGGGATCCTATTTCTTTTCTTACTTTTTAGCTTCAGGGAAAGATAGAGGTCTATGACTATAGATCACATTTTAGAAATTGCAGTGAGCTTGATCTTTAAGAGTATCTTCAGTTGAATAATATACTTTAACTTTATGTCACACTTAATGTATCTTTTAATACAGTACAATAAAAAATTAATTTTGCTATATAATAATTCAAACAGCATATTAAATATCTTCTAACAGAGTTTGAAAATAATTTACAACTGATGTTAATCACACTTTAAAATATCTTTATTCAAGAAATAATATTAATTAATTTTTTTGAAGAATGTGTGGTATTTTAATAATATCAAATACACTTCTAAAAATATCCATTTAAAGCTGAACATAACTACTGGGAAGTTACCAGACAGCAATTAAATTTTAAAATATGGCAAATAAAAATTTTAAATTTTATTCAATCAATTTTGCTTCAACTTATTTTCTTGAAAAGAAAAACAGTTGGTATTATTTAAAAAATGATATTTATCCTTATTATGACTAAATGAATATTTAAAGAGATTTTTTAATTTAAATGCATACTATTATATATTGTAATACCCTGATGATAAGCACCCTTTTTCAGAAGCAAAAACAATTACGTTCAGGAAGATCTGTATTAGAGATTTTTAGAAAAGTTCATTAACATAATTGTTTTGTATAATTTTGTTAGAAGTAAAAAAATGTTTAATATAGAGTTAAAATTCTTTTTCTTTATTACAGATTTCGAGTTAAAATATTTATTTAAGTTTTTTAATTTGAAAAAAAAAAACCTATTGGTAATTTAATGGTAAAAATAAATTAGCTATATATGAATGAATTAAATTTCTGTTTGTTCACAAAATTTCTGCTCCCCTCCCCCCCCCCCATACTCTGACTTTTTCAATATTGGTACAAATAATATACAGAAGATATCTGCTGTTATACAAATACAAACAGAGCTAATACTATAGCTAATATGTGATTTTAGATAAGCATTTTTTTAATATGCACATTAGCAAGAATAATAGTTCATCAATTCTTTTTAGAGAGCTGTTCATATATATTATTTGGCAAGAAATCTCACTTTCTTAACCTTCTGCTGTGTGCGTCATTATAAAAAGTACAACATTTACATTCTTTTTTCTTTAAAACAAAATTCACGCCTTCTTTAATGTGTGGTAACAAAATAAATCTAAGTGTCTATTGTGGTATAAAATAAATCTATTGTGGAATACTTTCATAAATTGTGAGCAGAGTAAACTTATATGATATTTGTATGTTAAATTATTTGTAATAAACAAAACAGTAATAATTGAATGTTTTCCGCCTGTTGTACAATTTACAATGCACACCTGCTCATGTTAAGAAAATTTGCGCGCCCATGAAAGATGAAATCCAAATTGAGATATTAAACTTTTAAAAAATGAGACAATATTCTTCACAGGAAGTAAGTTTTTTCAGCAACCTTCTGACAGTCTTGCAAAAGAGCAAAATTGTAATGTTGTTTTCTCAGCATTTTGTTTTAATTGTTAAAAAAATATGATTCTTTCAAAATTATAGAAAAGTCTTATTTACGAATATGAATGTTATCCTTGAGTGTGTTAATCATTGCACAATGTATTAAAAATCTATTAAATCAACTGAGTTATGTCATTTTAATTATTGCTTGCATTGCAGCTTAGGGAACGTCTATAGACGCAGACGGGCTTGTCAGTGAGAGGGTTAAATCTGAATTATATGTGTCAAAGGATGATGCAATGCACTATTTGTAAAATGGCAAGAATATCCGTCATAATCCTAGAACTAGTGTGAAATCCTATTTTGGTGATGTGTTTCACACATACACCAAACATGAATTCGGCAACCAAGAAATTCTCCCAAATCACAATACAGTATAACATCTTTAGTTCGGACATCTATAATCTGGAAATTTCTGTAATTCGGACACTTTGGTACATTTATTCATTTTTATTTAGGATTAGAGATAATAGATGGCGCCATAGGTCTTATTAAAGGAATTTCAGAAAGTGGTTAAGAAAATGAAAAAACTACATAGTAACACAACATTTTTTTCAATATTACAACTGTAAGAACTCTCTAAATGAAATTTGTAATTAATATAGGTGTCTTTATAGTTACTAAGTTGTAAAAATTCATGATTCATTATGAATTGAATCATAATCATGAAGTGAATCATGATCATGAATCGAATCATGATTTCAATCATTTTTCATTTTCGAAAGATAAGATGTCCTTAAAATATCATAAAAATCAGATTTTTTTATTGTTATTTCTTTTAAGTGTTTAACTTATGACTTACTTTGATATTTATAGTTGCTATATATTTAATTATATATATTATATATTATATTTTTAAATATTTTACTGTAATCATAGGACTGATTTTTAAATTATAATTGTAAGTCTTAAATTTCTCACAGTAATTTTTTTTAGTTTTAGAATTTAGTTTTTCAACATTTTTAATGATGAGTCTAAGCATTTTGAATTTATTTTTCTCAATGTTTTCAATTATCCTGTTCCTTGCTATTCTGTATTGACATCTTAATAAGAGATATTAGTATTATCATTAATCTTCATGCATCTTAGCTATACAACTTCTGTAATTCGGAATTTTCTATAATTCGGACTCGCTGTAATCACGACGATTCCGGATTAAAGAAGTTATACTGTATATGTTTTTTGGCAGACCACTTGCTACATACATAATTCCAATAAGAATTTATTTAGTTAAATAAAATTTCCATACAATAGTTTGAAGCAATAAACAAATTATGTCTAACAGAATATCAAATTGATGAAACTCCATTCATTAAGTCTTGAGATATTGTCGCTAACATGTTATGAATCCTGAAAAATAGTATTGAATTCTGTTAGTGGTCAAGGAGACAGAGGGTTAGAGTTATCCTCCAGACACTGATAATGTCTCCCGGAAGGTTTGAGACTTTATATTTACTGAATAAAAATCCAATTCCTGCCTTCAAAAACTGCAAAAATACTCTCTGAAAAAAAGTTTGAATTCAATATTAGTAAAAAAGCAGCATTGCAGTAATATGATTTGCAGGAAAACGCAATCAGGAAAAACTTATATCAATGTCTAACAGAATATTAAATTTAATGAAATTCCATTCATTAGTTTTTGAGATATGATCACTAAAATCATATGAATCCTAAAAGACAGTATTGAATTTCAGGGGATGACCCTGAATTCCCTCCCGTTCCGCACTTTCAAATATAATCTTCAAAAGATTTGAGATTTTATACTTAGAAGTCAAACCAGTAAAAAGTCTGAATTCAACACTGCTGAGAAAAAACATCATAGCAATACCACTTGTTGGGAGATTTACACTGAAATCTTAATAAGCTGGAACTTAAGCAAACGTCTAACTGGATGTGAAGTCTGATGAAAATCTGTGCATTATACCTTGAGATAGAGCTATTGTAAAAATTTGATGAAGATATGCTTTACATCAAAATCTAATCATCAATGACGTATATCAGCATCAAACTGAACCTGAAGTTTAATGAAAGTTAGTGTTTTTTTTTTTTTTTTAAGATAGCAATTTTGTGAAATCATGAAAACTGCAGCATAGCAGTACCACTTTATACTAGTAGTACTGGTATCTATATTTTGAGACCAAACTTTGCCATTAACTCAAGTGATGTAGCAGATTTAATCTTTTTACTCTCTTGGCCAAATTTACCCTCATTGAACTGTACCCTTTACTTCTCAAGACACACAAATATCACAAAAACCCTTTTTCTCACTGTCCCCATCCAATAATTAAAGAAAAATAGTTCTAAAAAACAGAACTTCTCACTCTGCATAACAAAAGTTAAAATTACTCCCTAGTATATTTATTCACAAAAAAAGCCGCAATATACAAAAAATCCACAAATACAAATTTCAACAACATCCATTTTTGCTGACAAAAAATCTCAATAACTACTGTATGTCAAATCATCACTTAGCAAAATATACAATTAAACACAAAACTCATGATACAAATGCTTTTTAAAAAGTCTAACCATCCAAAAGACAATAAACTTACCAAACTAATCACAATTTTAGATCAAGGCACAGTAGGTGTGAAAAATATTTAACCATTTAAACTCCAATGTTCGCAAATGGGAACATTGAAATATTTGTAATACAAAACATATATTTTCCAACTTAATAGCAATGTCCCTGTTTTTCCTATAAAATATAAGGTTGATTTTAAGTTTTGAAATGAAAATATTTATGTTTAAGCATATACCACAGGTATTAAGGATTTGTAAGGTATAAGTAAATTTGTTAATTTGCATAAAAATTGTATAATTTGCTTTTATCATTTTCCTTATATTACTTACATTGGACCGCTAGGGATCTAAGTGTTTTTGAAATTTGAGAAAATACTCAAGAACAATATACAATAGCACATAGCGAAAAATAATTCGTTATATTTGCATAGATTGTCAATCAATAATCAGGTTTCAAAATGCGAACACTGAAATGAAAACAGCCAAAAAAAAAACTGCAGAAATATATTTTTTTGCAGTTTTCTAAATTTGTATTCATAAATTAAAACATTTGAAGCTGTAATATAGGAAAAACAAAATTATCATTACATTGCGATGTAAACGGTTAAAAAACAAACTGGTAAGCAAATGTCTTAAATGTTTCAGGATTCACCCGTAATTTCTTAACCCTTTCACGATGGCAGCCTTTAAAGAAATTTTTAATTTTATGTCACAAATCTTTAAAATGAGAAATTTGTGGTGTATTAAATCAAGAAAATTCTCCTTTTTGAAGACAAATTTTAAAGTAAAATATTATTGATGGGGATAAGCAAGGATTCTTAAGCCTTTTAACAGCACATATACTTGCTGCTCGTACCCAAGGTTATGTGTTCTTTTACTAAAGTTTCGATTAATATTATGGAAACACATCATCAAGCGATGAATTATTTTAAAAATATTTCCTTTTAACCAAGGCCATCACTAAGACTTTTTATTCTTGAGGGAGTAGAACTCAAATTGCCAAGTCAAATTTTGATATTTGCCAACTTATTTTATAATTTTGCCAAGTTACCACACTTAGAAAATGTAATACAGTTCTTATTTGTAAAAAGTTTAATAATATTCTTAATTAGAGTTGTAACTTTTGCAAGTTCTATCAAAAATAGGATATTTATTACAGTTTTTATTAAAATTTTAATTAAGTTCGTCATAAAAGTTTAAAATTTACCAAGTGTAACAACATTTGCGAATGTTTGGGGGGGGGGCTCCCCCTCCCCCCCTTAGCGAGGTCCCTGCTTTTAACTAAAGAGAATATGATCAAATTTTCTTTATGAGCAATAGTTATAAAATTAAATTTTTTTTTCAAACTAATTTGCAGTTTCTACATTGAAATTTTAAACTAAACTACTTAAAAATAAATAATAATAATAAAAGAAATTATCTGTTATAACTAGAATATTTTAATAATGCTTTAAATGACTTCAATAATAAATCAAGAAACATCATAGTTGTGACTCATAAAATTTCGTACAGTCATTATAAAATTATAGAGTTTTTAGTTAAAGGTTAACGAAAGAAACTACCCTACCTTAGCACTAACCTGTTTTAGTAAAAAGGTTGAGTACAGTAAATTTGTGTATTAAAAGTTAATTGATTTGCAAAAAATGGAAGAGAGCAGACGCCACTGAAAGAGCGAGTCGTGAATTGCAAAAGGATTCATTGAAAATGATTCAACAGAAATTATTCCTGCGAGTTATTTAAAAACATAGATAGAAAAACATTGTTGAAAAGTCAATTTGTGTCCAAATTTTAACCTGAATTTAAGAGCTAGATTCGCAAATTTTGAAAAATTCTGTCTATTTTTTTCTGTTTGTGATTCAATATTCTGAATTCTATTTTCGTAATTGATTCTTTATATTGGCGTATGTGATAAAATGGAACAATTTAACACTTTGAAATGCTGATAATAGCTCGAAATGGCAAATTTTTAAATATATTTACTGATTCATCTTCTTTACTAAAATAAATTAATGGTAAGTTATGCTTCTTTAGTAACTCTTTTACTGAAAATTCTAGAACTTGTGATTGGATTTTGTAATGACACAAAATTTTGTAATTTACATTTTTGCTAACATTTATAATCATTTAAAATAATACGCATGCAGGTAAACCAGATATTTTGCTAGCCGAATATCAGGTTATTTTAGAATTTAAACGATAAAATTTACATACTATTTAAAATAGACACTGTAATTTATACAGACAATTTTTTTTTTTTTTTTTTTTTTTTTAACAAGTAAAATACACTATAGGTAACTGATATATACTATATGTAAAATACACTATTAAAACTATACTTTGAATTATTATTTATGAAACCTTTTACAGTTTATAAAATTTTTAATTCCATGGCTGTGAACATAATTTCTTTTGTTTTTAAATTTAAAAGAAAATTTTACCGTCAACTGTTTGTTTGTTAATTAAAAAAAAAGCACTGGAGTAAAAATAGATAAATAATATATTTTTTTTCATTGATGTCAATTCATATTAACTGTGCATTATCCATGTCAGGTCAGGTACAATTTTTACCAAGCATGACGCCAACTATACTCATTAAATTAAGCTCTTAATTTTTTACTGCTATGTAGCTTAGAATAGCTAACAAGAACTATAATCTAATAATGATGATATAGAATATAGTTTATTTATTTCTCATAGCTTATGGGGTTTTTTTTCTAGTTTATTTTTATAGTCTTTCTTCTAAATTCTATGTGTTTATTTTAGTATTGTATGTACCGTATTTTCGGGCGTACCCGCCGCGGCGCATACGAGTTTAAAAGTTAAAATTATGCTTGCTGCGGCTCTTCTGCCGGGGCGGCGGATACGATGTACATTTTTTCCTTGCAGCGATATTCATTACATAGGTGATTCTGATCGGAATTTTTCTGAAAATGGTGAAAAGTCAATCATCAGGAAGAAAATGCAAAGCATAAAAAATATCGCGAATTTCGACAAATGATAGCCTAACTTCTGTCAATCATTCACAGAAAAAGCAAGAATTTTATCAAAGGATCGGGAGAAAAAAACACGACTTTTATCAAAGGGTCGCGTTAAAAGCGCGAATATGTAAAAAGAAAAAAATGTGTATTTCATGAAAGGATCTCTTGAAAAACTACAATTTTATTATCGTAAAATCCCGTTAATCGGCCTTTCCTAATCAAACGCTAGTCCCCAATATAAAAAAATCGCTGAAAAAAAAACGCTAATTTCGCCAAAGAATCACGAAAAATAACCGCAAATTTATTTAAAGGATCGCAAAAAAAATATGAATTTCGCCGAAGTATCGCTACAAAACCCACATTTCGACGAAAGATTGCAGTAAAAACGCGAAATATGTCAAAAAATCTCTAAAAAACACAAATTATGTCAAAAGATCGAGAGAAAATCGTGAATTTCTCAAAGGAGCGCCAAAAAGAACGCCCAAAAGAATTGTCAAAAAATTGTTAGAAAAAACGGAAATATGCCGTATCTATAAATAAACAGTAAAAAAACGAAAAGAAACGTAAATTTATTCGGAAAAAAGGAGAAATTTGAAAGAAAAATGTGAAATCTATTAAAAAATCTCGAAAAAACGAACATTTCATCAAAGATTCATGATTCATTCATTTCATCATGATACATACCGGTCTCAAAGGCGAATGATAATGGTATGAATCATGATGAAATGAATGGTTCATGAATTTTTGATGAAATGTGGGTGTTTTGAGATTTTTTAATAGATTTCATTCTTTTTATGCTTTGTTTTTTACAAATTTCTCCTTTTTTCTGCGCTTTTTCGACAGAATTTACGTTTTTCTTAAAAACGCATTTTTTTAAGTATTGCTTCAAGTAAC
This sequence comes from Maratus speculifer, assembly GCA_964019185.1. Classification (NCBI taxonomy): domain Eukaryota; kingdom Metazoa; phylum Arthropoda; class Arachnida; order Araneae; family Salticidae; genus Maratus; species Maratus speculifer. The sequence continues at coordinate 24,607,508 of OZ025303.1, read as the reverse complement.
AAAACTCATGATTCATTATTCGTTCAAATATTCATGATTCATTCACTATATGATTCATCCCCATAAAAAACGCAAATTTTTTCAAGTATCGCAAAAAAAACTGCAAATTCGTCAAATATCGCGATAAAACCCTGCAAATGTTGTCAAATATCGCGATAAAACCCTGCAAACCTCGTTACAAACTATAAAAAACGTATTAAAAAATCGCGAAATAAAGGCTGCAAGAATTCAAATTTAATTTTATCATAAAAAATATACAAAATATACTAAATTTAAAATTGGATTTATATTACAAATGTTTAAAAAAAGCGAAAAAACACTGAATATAACGCAATTTTTAACATTTTGATGTATTTTCGTAAGTGCGGCGCATACGGCGGTGCGGCGCTTCTGATGAATATTTGTTTTATTTTAATGCATTTTCGGAGGTGCGGCGCTTACGGTGTGTGCGGCGCATACGCCCGAAATTACGGTATATATTTTATAATTTTTAGTATTGTATGTATGTATTGTATGTATATATTTTAGTATTGTATGTATATATTTTATAATTTTAGACTTTTTTTTTACTTTGTAAAATTTAAAAATTTATAGATTCTTCTATTAATTAAAACAAGTGAATGAAATTGTACTATATATTAAAACAGATATTTTAAAATCAAAAAATATTTTGGAATGAATTGGAAAAAAAAAAAATCAGCCATGAACTACTTATTTGTCATTCCAAAACTGAAAAAGCAGAAAAATAATAATGCAAAGAATCTTTCTGAATAGTGGTATCTCATGGAGAATAATGTTCCTTTTGGTTTAGTGAAGAAGTTTTTAAATACAGCAGACTCCCTCAAATCTGCACAGCTTGGGACCAGAGGTTTTGCAGATTTTAGAATTTTGCAGATTTCTGGTCATTGCTTTGTTTACATTTTTTAAAAAGTAATTTGAATGTGATTAATAATGAAATCATAAGTATAATGAGAGCTTAATATGCTAAAATATTAAAATAAGTGATAAACTAAAACAACAAAAATTTAGATAGTTTTTAAAATGATAAAAATACTAAAAGCAAAGGTCAAATTAATAATCAATAATGTACAATTAAATATTCATTATAAAGATGAAATGTGTTTTTCCTAAATTATTCAATGAAACTTGCCTCATAAAGGTACATTACTAATTCACATCAAGATCATAAAAATAACGAAGCTTTATTTCAGGTTTAGCCAGACTTAATAATTAGAAAAGCTTGATTTATATATAAATATATTTGGTAAGATTGTGATTATCAATAATATCAGCAATATCTTTATTTTTTCAGAAATAAATTATTCTTTCTTCATGAAAAAAACATGAATTCAATAACCTTAACAAAAATTATAAATTAAAAAAATATAGGGAATTGATATAAAACTAAAAAAGTCAAATTTTGCACCTACATCTGAACTGAATGTTTCATTGTTTACATCTGTAAAATATGTGTGGATTTTAGAGAGTTGGGGATTTTAGGAGTGCGGATTTAAGGGAGTCTACTGTACATCAAAATGTAGTGCTTGAATTGGGCAATCATTATCTGTGGTTGTAAATGGTTGTTCCTAAAATTTTGGAACAAACTGATAATGTTTTCCACAAAAACATATTTTGAACAAGAAACAACTCCTGAATTCACGTACAGTCAAAGTTCTATAATCCGCACAAGTTGGGGCCAAAGGTTGTGCGGATTTTGGAATATTGTGGATTATAGAGTATTATAGATGATATGTCATTTTATTATTGCTAGACAGCGTTTTAATTCTATAATAAGTATAATATGGAAAGATAAATATGAAATCTAATAATTAATTTAATATGCTATCTCAAAAATGCTGCAAAATAACTTTAAAAGTTATTTTATTAAATGTGCACTTAAATAAAAATCATTACATATGTTCTGTAATGCTGTTTGTTTTTTACTGTTAATAAAATAACAGGGTTACATTTTTAAAAAATGCTGTTTTAATGTGATTTTTTTCAATTTTTTTTATTATTTGTTTTAAAAAATCGTTTTTGGATCACGAATTCGTAAATTTCCTTAACTGCTTATTTCACTGTTTACATTCGTAAAGTAACGTGAATTATAGGAAATTGCAGAGTATGGGTGCACAGATTATAGATCTTTGACTGTATTCCTTTCAGAAATGCAATACTATATTCTTAAACAAAATTGCAGGGTGCGTTACTACAGTGTAAAGTTACATTTTTGTTCAAAACCTTCACAGTAATGATATTTGTTGAGATTTGCATCATATTAATTTTGCTTGTTTCAAACATAAGGATATTATTGGAAGTTAACTGAGCTTTTTTCTGGTGACCAGGGATATAGTGGAGTGTATACAGTGGTATTATACTGTATACCTTCTGGATTTTTAAAAAACACTGTACACTCTCTGTTTCTCAAGAAAGTTATAGTATATATAGTCAAATATCTATAATCCGCCAACCATAATCGGCAATTTCCTATAATTCGCGTTACTTTACGAATGTAAACAGTGAAATAAGCAGTTAAGAAAATTTACAAATTCATGATCCAAAAATGATTTTTTAAAACAAATGATAAAAAAATTGAAGAAAATCACAATAAAAACAGCATTTAAAAAAAATGTGACTCTGTTATTTTATTAACAGTAAAAAACAAACTGTTTTACAGAACATGTGTAATTTTTATTTTATTTAAATGCAGGTTTATATCAATTTTTTTAACAAAATAACTTTAAAAAGGCATTTTTGAGATAACATATTAAATTAATTATTAGATTTCACATTTATCTTTTCATATTATAGTACTGATTATAGAATTAGAATGCTGTGTAGGAATAATAAAATGATGTCTAATCCATAATACTCTATAATCCACAATATTCCGTAATCCACACAACTTTTGGCCCCAACTTGTGTGGATTATAGAACTTCGACTGTATACTCTAAGATATCCTTCTTTCCTTGAGCACTCATCCCTTCTGGGTTTTTTTATGACTACACCAATGCTGAGGACACAGCATAAATGCCATCAGCTGCATTCTGGATAAAACAATGTCTACCTCAATATTATACTGTAATACTAATAATATATATTCTACATAAAAAATATAAGAATTTATATTATAAGAAACATTTAGTTTCTAAGACGTTGTATAGTAACAAAAACATTTAAAATATATTAAAACATTTTTATTTACATGTTTCAACTCACTATTAATAGAGTCATCTTCAGAATGTAAGTAAAAAAAAAAAATTACAAATAAAATGAATGTGAAAATCGGAATAAAGAATTATTGAAAATAAATTAATTAAATGTATCACGCGCTTTTTAATTTGATATTGTCCTTGGTCTAGTTAAATAATTACCATGTAAATAGTCTAACCATTCAATCCATATATTTGGGATGCGAAATGATAGTGTATCATTACAAATATGTGAACTTTTTAAATAAATTTCAATTGATTCTCTTATGAATAATTTTAAATAAAAATTAGACCTGTATATTAATTTACTCTCGTTAAAAAGTATGTTGATGTTCTCTTTGGATAGAGCGGTTTTCTTCCTGTTAAATTTTATATCTGTTATGTGTTTTTTATGTTGGATTTTAAATTTACGTTGGGTCATGCCTATATAAAAATTTTTTTATAAACTATAAAATGCTTCGTTTTCATATTTTTAAACAGTCATTTGAATAATAATGCAATCAAACTTATATTGAATATTTCAATGTAAAAAATATTAAAATAATAAACTGAAATGATAAAAACTAAGATCATTTTTTAAATGATTAAATTATTAAAATTAAATGCCATGTAAATAATTAATTTTAAATTAAATATGCATACTAAAGATGAGATACGTTTTCTTTCAGTTATTTAACGAAATTTTCTTCATAAAAATATCCTATTAATTCACATTAAAATCATAAAGTAAAGAAGTTTTGTTTCAGGTTTTAGCTAGTTTTACCAAAAAAAGCTTCACTAACACATAAATATATTTAGTAAAAAAAAATTATTTAACAATAATATAAATAATATATTTTTAAAAAGAATACATTTATATTTCCTTCAGGAAAAAGCACCACAATCATGCTATAAATAATTACACATTAAAATCCATTTGTAATGATATAAAACTTTAAAAATTCTGTAATTTTGTCCCTAAATTTCAATTGAAAGTTTCATCGTTTACATCAGTGAGGATTTGCAGGTTTTAGACATTTGCAGATTAGTCGGAGTTTGCTGTACTACAATTTGAAATGGTAATTATAGTAGACAGAAATTAAATTTTACGCTAGAAATCAAAAGGGAGAAGCAATTATTTTCTTTGAGGGAGTGGGGTGTACTTTTCTTTGGTGGAAAATGATTGAAAGATGAAAATCATTATTTTCACCAGAAAATTTGGAACTATATTTTAGAAACACCTTATATATATTTCTTCTTGTTGTTGTTAAGAGAGATTTCAAAACTAATCTTGGATCTCCCTGACACATTCGAATTTGAGTTTAAAGCCTAGACACATATAAGTAAAAGTCTCACTATTCCGTAACTGTAAAATAGAATTACCGTAAAATCCCGTTAATCCACCCTTCCCGATCAAACGCCCCCTCCCCACTTTATAAAGAATTTGAAATTTTCAAAAAATCCTGAGAAAGCGCCCTCCCTCCCCATTCTCAAAGGCGATTGAGAATGGTATGAATCATTATGAAATGAATGAATCATGAATCTTTGATGAAATGTGCGTTTTTTCGAGATTTTTTAATTGATTTCATGCTTGTTTTGGCCTTTTTTTTTTTTTTACAAATTTCTCCTTTTTCCGACATAATGTATGTTTTTTTTTTTTTTTTTTTTTTTTAAACCCAAAATTTTTCAAGTATCAAAATTCATGATTTATTCAACGATTCATTCATTTCATCATGATTCATTCCTGTAATTTTTGTTGAACGATTTCGGAAAAATCCCGTGTAAGCGCCCCCCTCTAACTATTGTATGATTTTTCGTCACGACCTTAAATAGAGGTGTCCCTTATTCGGAGTTTTTTACATTATTTTTAATCAATAGTTCAGTATGACATAAAAATAACAAAGCATTAAAGGGGAAATTTAAATGTACCTGAAGTATGTAAATTATGTTAATCACACAAAAAGAAGAAAAGAGAACTAATTAATTTAAAATTTCAGTTACTTACTAAATCATTAAATGTAGAATTATTGATTGATATTTTTTTATGCAAACAGTATACATGCAAAATGTATAAAACCATTTGAAAAAATTTTACTTGAAATAATCAATCAAAAGGGATTGTTTTGCAATTTGCAATTTTTCAGTACAAATCTTTCAAATATTTATTTACCATATTTATAAATTTTAATTTTTCACTATCAGCAGCATTTACAAAAAAGAAAAAAAAAGTAGTTAACTGATTTGCGTATTTTAAGGCAACAAATATCTCAATTGCTCTGCTCCGCAATGAGAAAATATTTTGACACATTTACAAATTCATTTTATAATGGAAAAGTATAAAACTGCAACATTTGACTATAGAAGCGATTTGGAAAAACTGTGCTTTCATTTTTTTTAATAAATAAATTACCTATTGAGACATAAGTGATTTTGATCACATGACAAAGACATTTTTTACCCTTTCTTACATTTTTTTCACGAGAAATTCAGTTCAAATCGTCTACTTTGACAATATTTTCTGAAAGATCTATTGTATTTGCACAAAAAATAGAAAAATTGATCGATTTCATATTTTCAGAACAATAACTCATGCTAGTTTCAGGCAGTTCCGAATAAAAATAAATTAAAACTTATGTCTTAGAAGTTGTCTTTTTTGGATTTGAGAACAGCGTAAAAGCATCTGTAAAGTGTTTTTTACAATTTTCGTTTTTCCATTTTCAGAATCATCCTCACAATTTTCAGCATTACTTTCAATACGGATAAATGCACTGATATCGAATCAGACTGGTGGGTAAATAAATAGCTGTTAATTGAGTCGTGTGTCTCTGTGTCAACATGACTGTCTGTCTGTTTGATAAGTTCACGCAAATCTGTATTTTCATTTTCACCACTCACTACAGTCAAAGATCTATAATCCGCACAAGTTGAGGCCAAAGGTTGTGCGGATTATGGAATTTTGCGGATTATAGAGTATAATGGATTATGCGTCATTTTATCATTCTTAGACAGCCTTTTTATTCTATAATCAGTATAATATGGAAAGATAAATATGAAATCTAGCAATTAATTTAATAAATAATCTAAAAAAATGCATTTTTAAAGTTATTTTATTTTTTTTAAATGATATGTATATATATGTATTTAAAGAACAATAATTACATAATGATGAGATTTATTTTTAAGGAACATTTTATGGAAGAAAGTATAAAAAAAAATGAGAACAAATTATGCACAAAGTATAACCAACACAAAGTAAAATAAATGGTAATTACTTCAGTATACTATAATGAAATAGTACTATGAATATTATTTAAGAAATCTTTTATTTAACAAAAATAAGAGTCGAGTGTTTGTTTCAAAACCTGAAATGAATGAATCATGAATCTTTGATGAAATGTGCGTTTTTTCGATATTTTTTAATTGATTTCTTGCTTATTTTGGCTTTTTTTTTTACAAATTTCTCCTTTTTTCTGCGATTTTTTAACAGATTTTACGTTTAAAAAAAAAAATTTCAAGTATCAAAATTCATGATTCATACAACGATTCATTCATTTCGTGGAAAAATCCCGTGTAAGCGCCCCCCTTTAACTATTGTACGATTTTTCGTCACGTTTGGGGGGGGGGCGGATTAATGGTATTTTACTGTATAATATTTAGTTCTCAGCTGGTCCTGTGTTTACTATTACTCTCCTGAACTTGCACAAACTGATATAGCTACGAATGAACAGTTGTCAATTCGAATGTTCAGTAAGATTAGGTATGTTCCATAATACAGTTTAGTTTTTTACTGTCAATAAAATAAAAGAGTAAATAAAAAAAAATACACGTTTTATTATGATTTTTATTACATTTTTTATTATTTGTTTAAAAAAAAATCATTTTTGGATCATGGATTTGTAATTTTTTTTAACTGTTTATTTCATTGTTTACATTCGTAAAGTAACGCGGATTATGGGAAATTGCGGATTATGGGTCCGCGGATTATAGATCCTCGACTGTATTTCATTATCTGAAATGCAAAAACCATTCTCTTTAATCTCATTGCCAAGTGTCCCTTAAATCGAGTGTCCCTTATTCAGAGGTAAATACATTACACGTCCTATACGAAGGGACTGGGACCGGAAGTTTTGTCCCTTAAATAGAGGTGTCCCTTACTTGGAGGTTTCACTGTATTATCTTGTGAAATAGTGCCTTTTTTTGGAGCTAGCATCTTGTTTTTTTCTGTTATTAAAATGAATACTAAATTATGAATTAATATTTTAGTAATTAAAGCATAAAAATGTATATTACATACCTAATTAAAAACTGGTTGTTTAATAATTAAATTATTAATTTTAAATAATGTTAAATAATTAATATTAAATGCCATTATTGGTCATTTTGATAAATGTAAATATCACTGGTATTTTATATTCTTACATTATTCTTACAAAATATTAATGTGTATAATTTTATTATATTCTACTACTAATTAAACTATTGATTTGCAATTTTCATAATTTATAATTACTAATTAAATTTTATGCATTAAAGTATAAAAACGTAGATAATGTTGGAGATTAGAGTCTTGATTGTTCTGGAAATATAAAACTCTTGGTATCTGTTCAATATTTTAACTTTGGAAGAAAAAATCTGATTTAAATAAAGAAAAATTCGATTTATTATTATCATTTTAAAAAAAAATCATGTTTTTTTTACACTTTAGTACATAGAAACTAGAATATATTTTGTTAAAGATCATTTGAATAAATTTAACTTAAAGTTAGTGTCAGGTTCAACTAATGTTGCTGATTTATTTACTAAGGTTTTGCCTAATCAAATTTTTTTGTATTACTGTAAGTGGATATTTTGTTAAGAGAAAGAGCTGGGGAAAAAAAGAAAATTATCTTGGCCCTTTTTTTTTATAAAACAGTTAAGTTCCAGTTTTAAGCTTCATTAAATCCCAATAAGTTTTTCCTCCCTTTCATTCATCTCCATACAATGTTTATTAAATTATTACAAGCTCATTTTCTGTTTTTAGAGTTTATTCATGTTTAAGAAAAAGGTTTTAAAAGTTATGATTTGGCTGGCCGATAATGAAAAAATGAGAACAAACCACTAATCACACATTACGCAAAGTTTAAATATCAATTATTCAAATGTATTACCTTTCTTAAACTGAAGGGACTTTTTATTCTTTAATTAGTGTACAAGATATTTACTCGATAGTTCATTTGTTAATGAAGTAATTTCACATCTCTGGCTTGCAAACTTAATACCGTGTCAACAGTTTTCAATTATGATAACTCGGTTGGTTACTAAAATTGTTTGCTTGTTAATTTTACTTATTAAACTATTGCGTTATTTATTAGTGTTCATAACCTTTTCTCAAACTATGCTAATGTATTAACTGATTGCTTAATTCTTTTGATAACAACTTCTGCCTCAAGATGTTGTAAATTCCCAAGATACAAGAAGGTCAAAGAGCACAGGAAGAATTTTGTTCTATTGAGTGCAACAGAAAAACCAACAAACAAATAATCCGTTAAACAAACAATGTGATATTCTGTAGCTTTTTTGTAGCCTTTTTCTCTACTTTTTTCTTTTTTTTTTTAATTTGTGGTCTTTCAAATTTTCTTTTGCCCATAGAAATTGCCGTGAACGTTCCATTTGTGGCGGCAGGGGGGGAGGGATGGAAAAGCATTTCCATTTTGGGATAACAGAGAGATGGATTCTCTAAACATTGACCGCAATTGAAAATTCCAGTTTCTTGAAAACTTCCAAACAAAAGTGTTACATATGATCATTTTTTGTTCAACATTTCTGTCGTCTGTCTTATTCGAGCTTCTTATAACTTGAGAGATTCTGCTCTCGAAACTAGTAGGGGAGAGGTGGACACGAATGAATACTGAAAATATTTTCCTTCAAATAAATTACTTTTAAAAAATGTCTATGGTAATATATTACTACTGCTTCAGGGCAATAAGTTATACAAAACTGCCCCATTTTGTATGCACAATACTGTCTAAGCAAGGTATGTATTTTTCTCCCTCTTGAATCTAAACTTAAGAAAATAAAGTTTTAAGATTTTTGTTGACAATTTTGTTTCCCTAAAATTTTGATTTATTGTTCCAACACTTAAATAAAGATGTAATCTTTAGTTTTAAGCTTTGTTTTATTCAAATTCTTCAGTCGAATTGAGTAAACAGTTGTATGTTGAACTCCGTGTGATGGGGCACCATTGAATGAAAAAACTGGGGCACCTTTGAACATCTAAAACTACGAAGTAAAGAGTTGTTGATGTACCTAAATATAATCATTTTTGGAATTTTTTCTATGTGTAAGGAGGTTAATTAAGAATATCAAAGAACATGGACTTATACTATTAACAATCCCTTCGTCTGCACACATGTATTACAATCTGGATGTATCAGCGATGGGAAGTTTCAAATCTAAATTGTTGATGGCCTTCATTTCTTTGATAATTGAAAATCCTGGATACACAATCATGATTCATGATTTAGCAGGTTGTCTAACAAAGCCTGTATTCTTTCATTTATTCTTTCCCTAACATTATTTTTGGTTTTCGTACTAGATAAAATGGAATTTAAGTCAGGTTTTTTTTTATAAAAATAGTGAATGAACAATTTTAATTTTCCAGAAGCATCAGATATCATATTGGTGTATTTCAAGGATATTGTAAAAAAGTTTTCAAAACCAAACATAACTGGTGGGATACTCTGTGTTGTTTCAACAATGATTTTTAACATCAACTTTTATGGCTTATGTTTCGTTAAATAATAGAAAAATTATTAGTTTCAATAAAATAAAGTTATTTAATTTTATTCTTATTACTTTATATTTCTGAAACATATGCAGCTTTTTATGAAAACTCTCAATATTTTCATATTTTATTCATTTATTCAAAGGTACCCTTACGTGGGGCAGGTTTGAACAGAAATCTTTCAGCTTTTTAAATCCTCATAATTTGTTCAATTTACATGCAAAACTTTTACTTTCTGGTTCATATGATGAAGAAATTCATTGTTTTTATTATATAATACTTAAAACGCAAAAAAAAATATAATTCAAATAAGAAGTGTATTGATTTTTAAAAAAATTGTTCAAAAATGCCCCCTCTCCCCTATATATATATATATATATATATATATATATATATATATATATATATATATATATATATATATATATGCTATTTTAAAAAATGAAGAATAAGAGAAAAAAAAGTAAAAAAATGCCTTTTTCTCGGAATTAAAAAAAAAAGTGTTTATTTGAGTGGGCTATAATGTTGTTTTTAATAATTGTGAATCTTTTTAAAATTTTTGTTTTGAATGATCAGATTGGTTTCATTTGTGTAACCAATACATTCCTTGTTACCCCCAACTTTACCAGCCCTTATTTAATTTTAATTTTTTTAAACATTTTATGTCCATTTTCTAAATATCAATAAATATGTCGTAAAAAGTAACGGTACTACTCTGTTATCCCATCAACCAATTTCGCCAAATTATACAAATAGCCAAATTAGACATATTGACATAATTTTTATTTTAAATAACGAAAAAACAAATAATTAATAGAATATCAATAAAAATATTATTAAAAAGTTGAAATAAAAATCACTTAACGACATTTTAAACACGTAAATCGTACTTAATATCATTGAATGTAACTGTTAGGAATTGATAAATTAAGTTATTCCAGTTTATTCACAGAAAATCGTTTGCATATTTGCAATTGTGATATTTAATTTATTTATAAGACGCAACTCGTTGCTATGGAAGCGATACTGTTTTTTCGTCTGCTTTGCTTTTATATTTTTTATCTTACGAGATGAGTTAAAAGTTTAGATAAAAAAGTTGGCATCAATTTTTGATGGAATGAAAAAGAATTTTTTAGAGAGAATGTTTATATTTTTTGTTTGTCGTGCGTGTCTTGAGTTTTATTGAAGAATTATGTTAATTTTATGAAAAGGCACGCAGAAATGCATAAAGGATCATCTTTCCAGTTTTTAGTATGATGATCAAAAATTATCAAGGTAAAAGCATTTATATTTTGTACATATTATACATTTTGTACATAGTATGTAAATAATTTGAATTCAATATTTCTTTATTCTATAATTCTAAGTATGTAATAAAATTTTTAAAAAGAAAATTCAAGAATATTTAGAAGATTTTTGAACCCAAATAAGTTTTGATTGTTTACAGAACAAATCTGGCGCCCCGAGCACGGACATTTGAATAATACTGTTGAGATATTGAATTGTTTTTATAGCGTATAGTGTTTTCATAAGCTGTGCATTACTACTTAATTTTTCTAAGATGAATAAGCTAAAGAAAAAGCGTACACCACTACGTTCGTCATTTACCAGAACTTTAAATGTTTTGAATGAAGAAATTAACAGCGAGTCATTAGATAAGGACAAAATTTTAGACGGTTTTAGTAAATTAGAAAATTTGATTCATGAAATTAAAGCTATTGATGAAGCTATAATTGAACTCATGTTAGATGATGATAAATGCGATGAAGAGGCTATTGAAAATGAAGTAGTGGAAAATGAAAGTTATTCAGATCAATTTATTACCATTAAGCGTAAAGTTAGCGAAGCACTGGGTACAAATAAACGTAATCAAGATGATAGTGAAAAAAGCACAGATCACGGTTATTCCAAATCAAAGCATTATAAATTACCTAAACTAAATATTAAGCCATTCGATTCGCAGTTAATAAATTATCTTTCATTTTGGTCCCAGTTTCAGAAAATTCATGAAGACATAGATTTGGATAATAGTGACAAATTTCAGTATCTTATCCAATCGGTAGAACCTGGAACCAGTGCCAGGCGCTTGTTAGAGAGCTATCCAATGACCGCAGTTAATTACCCCAAAGCTGTCGAGGCATTTCAAGAGCGTTTTGGAAATAAAGATTTACTAATAGAAGTGTACGTTAGAGAATTCCTAAAATTGATTGTAGCTAATGTACAGGCGCACGGCAAAGATAAACTTCCCTTATCAGATTTATTCACGAAAGTCGAGGCATATTTAAGATCGTTAGAATCAATGGGTTTAAGTTTAGAAAGCAATTCGGCGTGGCTCTATCCCATGATAGAATCTAGCTTATCGGAAGATGTATTAAAAGCATGGCAGCGATATAATATTTCAATCACATCAAACACTGTTAGTAATAATAATGCATTGTCAACAAAAGCAAATATAGTAAGTTTGATGGAATTTCTGAAACAAGAAGTTGCAAACGAGGAAAGATTCAAATTAGCCAAATCGAGTTTTATAGAGCTGGGCTTTAAAGACAAACCTAAAGAAAAGTTAAGAAAAGCAGAAAGTAAAATACCTACTGCGGCAGGGCTATTTAGCGCAAAAGAACGCCTTTGTTTATTTTGCAGTAAATCTCATGAAAGCAAGGACTGTGTTAGGGCTAGATCTCTTTCCTTTAATGAACGGAAGGCCAAAATTAAGAATAAAAATTGCTGTTTAAAATGTCTTCGTTTTGGTCACCACGCTAAAGTTTGCAAAGTTTTTATTCGTTGCCACGTTTGTTCTAAACCCCATACCGAGTTATTATGCCCTGAAATTTCAATGTGTAAAGAACCAGGAAATACAGTTAAGACCCCAGAAGTTATTCAAAGCACCATAGCAAGTAAGCAGTGTTCTGCTGAAGTAGCCCTTATGACTTTGGAAATAGTTATTAAAGGTCGAATAACAAAGAACGTACGAGCGTTACTTGATTATGGGTCGCAAAAGAGCTATATTTTAAAAGGTACAGCTGAAGAGTTAGGTTTACATCCCATTTCTTCTGAAGCTATTGTGCATACATTGTTTGGTGGTACGCAAACAGAAGCTAAATCTCACAATAAATTCCAAGTTGAGTTAAGTTCTTCTGATAGACAGAAACAAACCAAAGAAGTCTTAGAACTTTTGGATCAAGATATAATTTGTAATAATATTCCTCGGATACCGAAAGAATCAGTAATTAAAGAGCTTAAACAAAATAAACTGTGGATCACAGATTTAGGAGCAGGAAGTCCAAAAATTGAAATTTTGATTGAAAGCGATTACTACCGACAACTTCTTACAGGTCGAGTAAAACAGTTAAAGAGCGGTCTTGCTGCAATAGAGACAAAGTTTGGATGGACACTTTGTGGTCGTTTAGAAAGTACATCACAGTTTTGCCTAAATTATGGAAATATGTTTATCACGAGCCTAGCTTTAAAAGATATGAAGATTCCAGAATTATGGAAGTTAGAGACAATCGGTATAACAAATCCCTGTCAAACTTTGTCTAAAGCAGAAGAAGAAGAACTCGCTCATGATAATTTTATAAAAGAAGTTGATAGAAATATAGAAGGTCGCTATATTGTAGGTCTTCCTTGGATTAACGGCAAACGTGAGATTCCCTCAGATAGACACATAGTGGAACGAAGATTGATAAATTCAACAAAGAAATTAAAATCAATGAAAATGTTTGAAGAATATGCTAAAGTTTTTTGTAAATGGGAAGAAGAAGGCGTTATCAGTAAAGTACCAGATGAAACACTCAAGATTCCAGGACATTTTTTACCTCATCATCCCGTCATCAAACCAGATAGTCTTACTACAAGTGTTCGACCAGTTTATGATGCATCGTGTAAGGTGGGGAGGTCTCCTTCTTTAAATGATTGCCTCTTCAAAGGACCAAACCTCATCGAACAAATTCCTGCAGTGTTAATAAGATTTCGTGAGAAAGCTATTGGGGTAGTAGCCGATATAAGAAGAGCATTTCTTCAAATTGAAGTCAAAGAATCAGATCGGCATTTCTTGCGATTTTTATGGTGGAAGAGTCCTGACGAATTTCAAGTTTATCAACACAATAGAGTAGTTTTTGGAGCAACTTGTAGCCCATTTTTGCTAGGTGCAGTTATAAGATATCATTTGATTAATGTTGATAAAGAAAACAAACAGATAGCTAAGAAGATTATGAAATCATACTATATAGATAACTGTCAGAAGATAACTGAAGATACTTCAGTCGACAATGTGCCTGAACTAGAAAATTTTATTTCAAAATCTACAGAAATCATGACTAACTTTGTTTTGAAAGCCTTTAATTGTATTTCCATACCAGTAAAGTATTGGACCGACTCTTCGACTGTTCTCGCTTGGATTCGAAGAAATGATCAATGGGGAACGTTTGTAGGCAATAGAGTTAGAGAAATTTGTAAATTTTCCGAATCTCAACAATGGAACTTCGTACCTGGTCATCTCAATCCTGCTGATCTACCTTCTCGCGGATGTAGTCCTAAACAGCTGCTGAAGCTGAGATGGTGGGAGGGACCAGAATGGTTGAAGTTATCAGAAGAAAATTGGCCACATTCAGTAACAAGCCCCAACAAAGAATTAGTAATGATGGAAAAGAAGAAAACTGCAGTACTTACTCTTTTATGTTCTAATTCACATGAATTTATGATATATAGTAGAATTTCAAAATTTGGTAGATTTATTAATGTCGTATGTTGGGTGAAGAGATTCATAATGAAGTGCAGAAATCGAAATATATGTTTTCCACCAGAATTGTCGATTGGAGAAAAGGAAGATGCGGAAAGGTCGTTCTGGTCAATAATACAATCTGAAAGTTTTGGTAATACTACTGATGCAATAAAAGGATTAAAGGTTATGAAAGATCAAGAAGGATTGTTAAGGATTAAAGGTTATGAAAGATCAAGAAGGATTGTTGAGAGTAAAAACAAAGATATTAGAGCGGGATGACGAGTTTTCTTTCAGATATCCAATTTTATTACCATCGAAACATCATGTAGTGAATTGTCTGATTCAAGAATGTCATTTAAAGAATTGTCATGCTGGACTTCAAACAGTTGGATCCATTTTAAGAGAAAAATATTGGATAATTTCTTCTAGACGCAGCATTAGAAGTCAATTGTCTATGTGTTACAGATGCAAAAGATACTCTGCAAAACCATATACTACACCTCCAATTCACCTACCTCTAGATCGAGTCAGAGATTCTAAAGTTTTTGAAGTTGTTGGAGCTGATCTTTTTGGCCCTCTTTTCGTAAAGCAAAGATCCAAAGTTTGGGTTGTACTTTTTACATGTGCAGTATATAGGGCAATACATTTGGAACTTGTATCCAGTCTCTCAACAGAAGGATTCATTCAATCACTTCGAAGATTTATACGCAGAAGAGGAAGGCCAACTACTATATACTCTGATAATGGCTCAAATTTTACAGGAACCAACAATCTTTTAAAATCACTGGATTGGAAGGCAATAGTTTCTTCAAAAGAACTGTCTCCTATTAAATGGAAGTTCATCCCTCCAGCAGCAGCTTGGTGGGGTGGATGGTGGGAGCGTCTGATTAGATGTGTTAAAATTCCCTTGATCAGAACACTCGGCACTTCAACTTTAACTTTTGAAGAACTTATGACTGTTCTATGTGATGTCGAAGAAACAGTAAATAAAAGCCTCTAACCTATATTTTTGAAGAAACAGATAAATTTGTACCTTTGACTCCATCATCATTTTTGCAAGACATTGAAGAAATAGGTGTTCCTGATTTAGATGCAATAGATTCAAAGAAACTTCAATCTAGATATAAACACTGTCAAAATATTCGGCAACAACTTAGAAATAGATTTAGAAAAGAATATTTAGCTGAATTGGTCCAAAAATCAAAACAGAAAGGACAAGCTGTCAGACTAGGTGAAGTAGTCTTGATAGAACTAAACCAAAAGAGACTTCATTGGCCTATTGGAATTTTCCCAAGTCGAGATGGAGCAGCTAGAGTGGCTGAAGTTAAAACAAGTTCAGGGACCTTGGTGCGTCCACTTCGTAAGCTGTACTCATTAGAGATATCAAGTTATGATGACCCTGTAATACAGACTGTGAGTAATAGTAAAACTAGAAGTGGCAGAGTAGTAAAGAGACTTGTGAAATGACTTTTTCTAGAACTCTGAAATGACTTTTCTAAAACTCTAAAAAAAACTTTTCTAGAACTCTAAATGTTTCATTATTATTTTATTATTGTTTAGTTATTATCTTTATTTATTTAGATATTTTTTATTTTGAATTAGGGCTTAATTTGATCAAAAGTGATCTTAAGTTTAATTTGGCTTCCGCCTAAATTAAAGGTGGGAGTATGTTAGGAATTGATAAATTAAGTTATTCCAGTTTATTCACAGAAAATCGTTTGCATATTTGCAATTGTGATATTTAATTTATTTATAAGACGCAACTCGTTGCTATGGAAGCGATACTGTTTTTTCGTCTGCTTTGCTTTTATATTTTTTATCTTACGAGATGAGTTAAAAGTTTAGATAAAAAAGTTGGCATCAATTTTTGATGGAATGAAAAAGAATTTTTTAGAGAGAATGTTTATATTTTTTGTTTGTCGTGCGTGTCTTGAGTTTTATTGAAGAATTATGTTAATTTTATGAAAAGGCACGCAGAAATGCATAAAGGATCATCTTTCCAGTTTTTAGTATGATGATCAAAAATTATCAAGGTAAAAGCATTTATATTTTGTACATATTATACATTTTGTACATAGTATGTAAATAATTTGAATTCAATATTTCTTTATTCTATAATTCTAAGTATGTAATAAAATTTTTAAAAAGAAAATTCAAGAATATTTAGAAGATTTTTGAACCCAAATAAGTTTTGATTGTTTACAGAACAGTAACATTCACGATCATCCATTTTTGGCATTTAATCTTATAGTTTGGCGATAATTTTTTGGTCGACGGGATAACCTAGTAGTACCAAAGTAACATTAAAAGCATATTTTTTGCTGAATTCGACAAAATACCTCAAGTTTAAGCCTATTGACCAAACAACACCTTAAGGTCGCTAGTCATTCAGTATCTGAATTTCTCTTGGTATTTTTCAGTCTGTGGATGTTGGATGCATTTTTATATTTAAAATATCTCCATAGAAAATTACTATTTTTAACTTATTTTTTAGGTACTCTTCTTAAGTGATGTATCTTTTTTTGCTTAGCTCTCAAAATAATAAAAAAATATATATATTGAATTATACGCGACTTTTAAAATCTTAGTCGCAGTTCGTCAGATTATGTCACACAAAATATTAAATTATACATATATTTTAGACATTTTTTGAGAATTAAGGATAAAAGAATCATCTGTTAAGGAGAGCACACAGAAAAGAGCAATTGAAAAGATTGATTTTTTGAGGAGCTATTTTAAATGCATGCAATCTTAACTAATTTCCTATTATTTAAAAAAAATAATAAACACAGTAATGACCAGAAATCTCCGTAATTCTAAAATCTGCTTCTTAATTTCAAGTTTTATGAATTTGAGGTTTCTATTGTATTAATATTTTACTTCTCTTTGAAAATCTATTTTTAAAACATTTCACCTAAATGTTATTTATTTCAAAATCTTTTAATTTTTTTCAATCATAAATGTCAATATGACTCTTCATTTAAAATTGTCTGTTCTATAAATTTATTTTTTTTATTCTAAGAACTATTTGTACTTTTTTATGTATGATTTTGTTTGCATTTAAAAATAAAGTTACATGCTGCTTCGAACTGTCATTCGCTACTTAGTATATCTGTAGTGCAGAAAAAAACATTATGCATGGAAATACTTAATGGCAAAATTTGAGTCCACAGTGAATGTTTACACATCACCAATTTATTTAATAAAAAGAATATTGCCTAATTAAACTGATGGCATTGGGCCATAAGCTACTAATTATATATTATAGCCAAAGCTATTCTAAAAACAAATTAAAGAGGGAAATAGCTCTTCCATTTCCTCTCTTTATACTTAACTATTGAACTCCCAAAACTAATCAAGCATACTTTTTATCATATAATAAACCTGTATCTAAAATTCGAAGCAAGTCAGATAATTCTGCCTAAAAATCCATTTATATAATATAAACGGAGCATTTCTATAATAATAATTTATAATATTACACATTTATAAATTATTATTATAGAAATATAATTATATAATATAATAATATATAATTATATTATATAATTATATTATATATTATTATTATAATTATATAATTATATTTATATAATTATATATAATATATAATTATATAATTAAAAATTTTTTATACTTAAAACTCCGAAATTATTCCAAAATTGCCTTATTAGGAAGAACCGATATCATAAATTTAGAGCAAATTGTATAATTCTGCATAAATACCCATTTATGTAATTCAAAAGGGATTATTTCCGTTCCTTCCTTTACACTTAACTACTAAACCTCCAAAACAATTCAGATCCGCCTTATCAAAAAGAATCTACATCCAAAATTTAAATCAAATCTGATAATTCTGTATAAAAATCTATTTATTTAATTTAAAGGGAGTTAATCGCCCGTTCTTCCCTTTATACTTATCAAAAGAACCTTACAACTAATCAGGGAAGCGTCATATCAATATGAACCTATATTCAAAAATTGAAGATAATCGGTTAATTCTGCATGAAAAACCAATTACTTAAATTAAGTGGGTAGTCTCTCTTGAAATCCTCTTTACACCTATCCAATGAATCTTCAAAACAAATCAGGGAAGTGCCTTAACAAAATGAACTTATATCCAGAATTTGAAGAAAATGGTAAATTCTGCATGAAAAACCAATTTACATAAATTTATAGTGGTTAACCCCCATTCTGCTCCTTTATATTTAACCAAAGAACACCGAATACTAATCATGGAGTGCCTTATCAGAATGATCCTATATATAAAATTTGAATGAAATCTGATTATTCTGCATGAAAAACCCATTTATCTAAATTAAGGGGAGGGGCATTAGCACCTGTATCTTCCTTCTTTATACTTAAACAATCAACTCCTCAAACTAATTATGAAGGCGCCTCATCCGAATGATCCTAGATCTTAAGTTTGAATGAAATCTTATAATTCTGAATGAAAAACCCATTATATATAAATATAGGGATATTAACCCCCGCTCTTTCTCCCCATATACTTAATGAACTCCCAGATCTAATCAGGCTTAATATCTCATCAGAACTAATCAGAAACTCAGGCTTTGATAGCTTGTGAACTAAAAACTCACGACTTGATTGAAAATGTATCCTTCGGAATAATAATGACCTCATAAAACCATTTAAAAATGTATTTCAATGTGGCAAACAATTAAATTTTAGTAGTGAAAATATTGAAATACTCCATGGAGCTATGTCGAATAGGAAAAGGCAGCTGACGTCACTGTTGGCAAAATTACTGTGGATCCACAGTAATTTCCTGCCCGTCTTTAAGACTCCTTCTTTACATAAGGAATGAAGGCGATCTGATTGGCTTACGATTGGTCTGCGATTAAAAGCTCTGTTGTATGATTCCTGTAATGATTGCTAAAGCAAAAGTTTAATTAGTAGATTGGATGGAAGCGGCGTTTGTTTATAAACATGCCCTTTCCTTATTCTATCGACTGATTTAATATAAATGCTTTCCACTACAAATACGTCTTCTCTTTAGTAATAGAGAAGCACCATAAATTTCGTACCAATGCTGAGTAAATTACGATAAATTCAAATGTGCTCTTTCAAAAATTTCGACTCTTATTAATGTCTACTAAGCAATTATTAACAGTGGTGTTGATTAAAATTCCTTAACCCTGCATGGAGGTGGTCAAATATTTGTTACGGATTTAGTCGCGACGTGGACACATTTCACACATTCAAACTTGCGGATTTTCTTTCTGCTTTACTTGTCTTATTGCTGAGTTTATTTTCAATATGCTGTTTTTGTACTTAAAAAAGTAGTAATAATGCAACAATCTAAAATAACAAAACAGATACATTAATAATTTACACTTAAAATTTACAATTGTTGGTACTTACGTATTAACGCCACCGCAGCAGAAGTTGTGCTATCGCGCCAATAAAGAGCAATCTTGTTGTCCGTACGCACACGCAGTTATCTTTTTGATGCAGATGGTAGCACAATTTATTCTGACATTTGGGAAGGTTACCAAACAAATAGAAATAGTAATAGAATGATTCCTTCATGCTAAAGTTGATCATAAATACAATTTCATTGATCCTGAGACCGAAATTCATACACAAACAGTTGAGAGAATGTGGGACAGTGCTAAATGGATGAACAAGAGACATGGGTGGGCTGCGAGACACCATTTGGAATCTTATTTATAAGAGTTCATATGGCGACAGCATCAGATGAAATAAAATAGAGAATGTTTTGAATCTATGTTAAATTCTATATCGCCCTATTTTCCACCGAAATCCGATTGACTACTTTGTATTTAAATGAAGTGTTTTGAATTTCGAAAGTGTTTTGATTTTAAATAAAGGGTTTTATTTTATAATTTGTTGCAAAAATTGTAGGTGTAGATTGGCGATACTTAAAACCGCCAAATCTGTAGCTGCGGTGGTGTTAATACGTAAGTACCCAATTGTTTGTGAACAATACAATTATAGAGAAAAAGAAGGGAATGAAAAAAAACAATGTTATGTTTGAAATGTTATGGGTGACATATTTCACCGCACGCCTAATATAGGGTTAATATGAAATAATTTTTGTGAAGTCTTAAAATGTAAGTAGAGAGACATATTTATTGTTATTCCTTTAATTTTCTTCATTGTTGCAAAATATCGTAACATATATTTTTTTCCAATAATCATTCAACATGAACCCTTTCCGGCACACAGTGCCCGGTCTGGGATACCTAATTTTAATTCGAAACTTGCAAACGGCACCAATAATATTTTAGTAAAATTTTGCTATTACAATAAAAGCTTAAATAACCCAGGTAAAAAAGTCAGCAAAAAACCTTTAAAAAAACCTTGAGGGAAGCTCAAGGTATTTCGGACAAAAACACCTGAAAGCTACCTTAAGGTAAAAAACCTATATTTCCCCTCCACTTTTTTGTCCGAAATACCTTAAGCTTCCCTGAAGGTAATAAAACCTGCGTAATCCCTTGACACTTTGTCCGAAATACCTTAGGCTCTCCTGAAGGTAATAAAACCTGCGTAATCCCTTGACACTTTGTCCGAAATACCTGAAGCTACCCTTTAGTCCCGGTTACCCTCCCCCCTAGGGGACACTTTGGGAGGTGTCCTCGTGAGGGGGAGAGGCAAAAAGGGGGGGGGGGTAGGGGAAAAGGGGATGCATAACATATATAAGGAATCACAGGCTTTTCCTCGATCATCCAAAGGAAAAATTTGCGAAATTCATCCGTCGACCAAATGAAAAAAATTCGAAGAATTTTGTAAATCGATTACAATTGCAAATTTATTTAACATGTAAGAATAAGATGTTTCAAAACTTATAAATCAGGAATGTAAAAAAATTGATACAATGATTCGCTCTTTAAAAAAATTCACAATATTTCCCAGTCGATTATTTTGAGCAAGGAAAAAAGAGTTTTTTTATTTAGTTGCTTTAAAATAATGAGAAATTTAACAACCTGTTGAAGTAAAAGAAACTCAACAGTGAATTGTGAGAAAGAAAAAATCTTTTGAGATTTTTCAGTCGAAAACAGGATTTTTAAAAAAAAATGCAAAATTTGTAAGCTGATTTCTGATGATAAATCGTTAAATGAGTCACACTGAATATTACATATGAATAATAATTAATGTAAAGAAAAAAGATTGCATAATAACATTAAACAGGGAAAAGTCACAAAATTACATCTGCCACAGGAAAACATTTCAAAATTTTACTGATAAAAAAAGTATAACAAACCAATTCAAAATATTTTTTTCTGATAAGGTACATAATAGCCCTTTTGTAAAAATTTGTGCCCTTTTTTCTTTTTTTAAGCAGCTTTTTTTTTTCTAGAATCAACATAATTGTAGTATTGATTTGAAATAAAGATATTGGAGAGGGGGGGGGAGGATTTTTAAAAAAGAGAGCAGTTAAAAGAGAGCATCTTGTTAAATAATTTATACACATATATATATTTTTTTTAAGTCCCTTTCTCTCAAAAAATTTTGCAATATTTTCTGTGACTGATTGACTGAAAAAAAAGAAAAAAAATTGGTTTTCCAGTAAGTTGTGCGGGAAAATAAGTAAATTCACCAAATGTTTACTGGATAAAATTTAATTTTTTCACCATCTTTTAGGGGGAGGGTGCGGAGGAATATACACCTTCCGTGTCCTCATACACAATTAAAGATATTGACCGTAATAGCCTAATGTGAAAAAAAAACCCTTAAAAAATAACAATTGTTCAATAATAATTAAAATGCTAGCAAAATACATGTGAACATTCCCAATATACATATAACACAATAAGATTAACATTAGCTTGAGTGTTTAAAATCTATAATAGTCATGCAAAGAAATTGAATCGCTAATGTTAAATATTGGGTTACTGTTTACTTTTTGATTTTTATTACAGATTATATATATATATATAACAATTGCGGATCCAGCTCAACCTCCAGGGAGGGTGGGGGGATCACAACTTTTGACAGATGATTTAATGAAGCAATTTTAAAATATAGTAAATCTTGTGAAAACAGAATTACGATAAAAATAGCAAATTTCGCCAATCGGGCATGAAAAAATCGCGAATTTTGTCGATTATGCATGGAAAAATCACGAATTTTGTCGATCAAACACGAAAAATCTCACATTTCATTTATCGGGCAAGGAAAAAAAGTCTAAATTTTTTTATAATACTTGAAAAAATTGCAAATTTTGTTCATAGGTTGCAGAAAAGTCGCCTGTTGTGTCTGTTTACCGAGCGAAAAACACACAAATTTCGTTGACCGAGCTCGAAAAAATCGAATATCGTCAATTGTACATTGGAAAATCGCGAGTTTTGTCTATCGGCTTTCGAAAAATCTCGAATTTTGTCTGTATGTCTCAGAAAAATCGTGAATTTTGTCGATCTGGAACGAAAAAAATCGCAAATTTCTTTAATAAAGCACGAAGAAATCCCAATTTTGTCAATCAGCTTCGTAAAAAGCACGAATTTATTCGATCGGGAACGAAAAAAATCGCAAATTTTGTTGATTGGGAATAAAAAATTGCGAATTTCGAATTGATATAAAACGCAAAAGTTGCCGATTTCGTGAATCGGGAAAGAAACTATCGCGAATGTAGTCGATTGTTTTCGTAAAAAGAGCGATACGGTACGAAAAACTCGCGAATTTTGTCGAATCGGTACAAAAAAAATCGCAAATTTCGTTGATAGGGCAAGGAAAAATCGAAGATTTTGTCGATGATGCGCGGAAAAATAAAAATTTTTTTTGAGCGGCTGCAGAACAATAGCAAGTTTTATTAGTTTATCGCGAGAAAAAAATTACAGATTTCATCAATTTACGGCGGGGAAAAAATGCAGATTTCATCAGTCAGTTAAGAATCGCGAATTTTATTGTTTGGTGCGGTATTTCAGGGACCAAGAACGGATAAAGGCGAGAATTTCGTCGATTGGGCACGGAAAAATCCCGAATATGGTCAATTGCTTTCGTAAAAAGCCCGAATTTATTCGATCAGGAACAACAAAATCGCTTTTGGTAGGGCACGGAAAAATTGTGAATATTGTTGATCGGGAACGAAAAAGTCGCAAATATGGTCGACCAGTTTCGTAAAAAGCGCAAATACAGTCAATCGGGAATGAAAAAAATCGAGAATTACACTGATATGGCGGAAAAAAATTGACAATTCCATCGATCGGGAAAGAAATTATCGCGAATATGGTCGATTGGCTTCGTAAAAAGCACGGATTTGGGCAATCGAGTACAAAACACTCGCGAACTTTGTCGATTCAGGACAAAAAAAATCGCTAATTTTGTCGATGATGTGCGGAAAAATTAAAAAACTTTTTGAGCGGTTGAAGAAATTTCATCGAACAAGAACGGAAAAAGTGCTAGTTTCGAGGATTGGGCACGGAAAAATCGTGAATTTTGTCAATCAAGTGAAGAAAAATCGCAAATTTCGCAGACCATTCGTGGAAAAATTTCAAATTTCGTCGATCACACCCAAAAAATCGTGAATTTTGTCGATTAGGCAGGGGAAAATTGTGAATTTCGTGGATCGGCTTCGCAAAAATCTCAAATTTCACCGATCGAGTGCGAAAAAATCATGAATTTTGCTAATCAAGTGAAGAAAACTCACAAATTTCGCAGGCCATTCGTGGAAAATTTTCAAATTTCGTCGATCACACCCAAAAAATATTGCGTTCCTGTCTTAGCACTTTTTACTTACACTGTACATCCCCCCCTTCAAGGGGGGGTCATGACCCCCCCCCCTTTGGATCCACCACAGATATATAAAGCTACTTTTACATATCTCAATAAAATGCTCCTATAGATTTAACATTAGCTTGCGAGATTCTTTGTAAATCATAAATTTAAATATATTCATTTCTGTATGATAAAAAACCATATTATTCAGTCCGTCAAAAATGCCTGATTTACTTACTGATTACATGGGGAAAGAAAACTCACAAGTTTATCCAGTAAGTTGTACGGGAAAATAGGGAAATTTGGCAGCTGTTTACTGGATAAAATGAAATTTGTCGACCATCTGCATGGGGGGGGGAGGGGGAACCTGCATCTCCCATGTCCTCATACACAATATAAGTTATCGACTGTAAGAGTTTAATGGGGAAAAAATGCTTAAAAAAAATAATAATTAAAATGCTAGCAAAAAATATGTGAAAAACATCCCCATAAGATTAATATTAGTTTAAGCTAGGGATGCACAACCTGTGGCCTGCAGGCCAAAAGTGGCCCGCGAAGGGGGAAAATTTGTAAAGATTGCAAATTTTGAGAAACCCCGAAAATACTGGCGATAAATATATATCAATAAATATAAAAACTTTGTTAAATCACCATATGGTGATTTAACAAAGTTTTTATATTTATTGATATTGCAAATTTTGTCAATCAGGTGCGGAAAAATCAGAATTTCGTCGATCTGGAACGAAAAAATTGCGAATTTCGTCAATCAGCTTTGTAAAAATCGCAAATTTGCCATAGGCGTTGAAAAAATCGTGAATTTCATCAACCAAAAGCGTAAAAATCACAAATTTCGTCGATTGGCTTCGTAAAAATTTTGAATATCGTCAATCGCCTTCTAAAAATAGCGAATTTTATTGATCAGGCATGAAAGCATCATGAGTTTTCTCGATGGGTTTCATAAAAATCATGAATTTTATCAATTAGGCGTAGGAAAAATTACGAATTTCGTTGACTGATTTCGTAAAAGTCGCGAATTTTGTTGATCAGGTGCGAGAAAAACCTGAAATTTCGTAGATTGGTGTGGAAAAATCTCGAACTTTCTTGATCATGTGAGGAAAAATTCTAAATTTCGTCAATCCGTTTTAAAATCTGACGTAAGAATCGCGAATTTTATCGACTGTTTTCTTTTAAAAGTCGCAAATTTCGTCGATTGCCTTTGCAAAAATCAAAAATTTTTCCAATCAGCTTCTTAGAAATTGTGAATTTTCTCCTAAAAATAGTCAATTTTAGGTACTACTAGATTATCCTGTCGCCCAATTTTGCCAAATTACACAAATCGCCAAACTAATAACTAAATTATACATATCGACATATTTTTTAATTTAAATAATGAAAAAACAATTAATTAGTAGAATATTGATAAAAATATAAATAACATGTATCTCCCATGTCCTCATACACAATAAAAGTTATCGACTGTAAGAGCCTAATGAGAAAAAATCCTTAAAAAAATAAAATAATAATTAAAATGCTAGCGAAAAATTTGTAAATAACATCCCCATAAGATTAACATTAGTTTAAGCATTAAAAATCTAAACTAGTCATGCAAAGAAATTGCATCACTAATGTTAAACCTATGAGAGCATTCTTTAAAAAAATTTCTCACTTGCATATTTATAATCTTAAACATTTTTTTTCTTGCTTAGAATAGCTGAGATTGAATTCTAATTGGGTTACTGTACACTTTTTCATTTTTATTACAGATACAGAGTTTTCCCCAGAGGGTTTTAGAAGGGCACTCTGTCCCTCCTGCTCTTTAGTTTAAAAGACTGCGCCCCTCATCTAAAAACTAGCGCCTTTCTTGTCATTCATTCAAAAAAAATAGCGCCCTTCTTGCCCCACATTTGAAAAAACACAGCCTTCCAGCGATGATCCAAAAGCACTATAGAGCATGAATTACACAAAAATCGGCGAAGAAATGCAAAAAATAGCCTCATACGCATCCGTGGGACGGGTAATTTTGTCAAAAAATCACTAAAAAAAGGCACATTTCGTTAAAAATCACAAAATTCGCAAAAAAATGGCTAATTTCGTCACAAAATTTCACAAAACGTCAGATTTCCTCAAAAGTAATGGAAAACAACAAATTTCATCCAAAAATTGTGATAAAACGGAAAATTTTGTCAAATGAGTCGCAAAAAACGGCAACTTTTGTTAAAAGATAGCGATAAAATGACAGATGTAGTCAAAAGATTTGCGAAAAGAATGGCCAATTTTGTCCAAAAATCACTATAAAACAAAAATTCTGCGAAATGTTCCTTTTTTTGCAATATTTCCACAAGATTTGACAAAATTCATGATTTTCCACCGATCTTTCTTCAAAATAAGTATTTTCCATTATCTTTTCACAAAAAACTTCTATTCTCCTCGATCTTACGACAAAATTCTCATTTTCCGCGATCTTTTGGCAAAATTCGTGTATTTTCCGAGATCTTTCATCAAAATTTTCAT
Organism: Maratus speculifer; assembly: GCA_964019185.1. Classification (NCBI taxonomy): domain Eukaryota; kingdom Metazoa; phylum Arthropoda; class Arachnida; order Araneae; family Salticidae; genus Maratus; species Maratus speculifer. The sequence continues at coordinate 24,580,623 of OZ025303.1, read as the reverse complement.
ATTTCCGTAGATCTTTCAAATAAATCTGCATATTTTCCCTAATTTTTCGACAAAATTAGAATATTTTCTTTGATTTTTCGAAAAAGTTTGAGTATTTTCCACAATCTTTCGACAAAAATCTGAGTATTTTTCACAATCCTTTAACAAAAGCCGTATCTTTTTCCGTAATCCTTTGACCAAAATTCCATTTTTCTTCCTGCAATCCTTTGAAGAAAACTCCACTGACTATTTGAAACTGACTACTCCCGCCCCCCCCCCCCAAAACGTGACAAAAATTGAAAAATATTCTCAAGGGGAGCTTACACGGGATTTTCCAGACATCTTTTCACAAAATTTGTGGGGGAGAGAGGGGTCTGCAGAGGTTTTTCGCACTATTTGCCGAAATTTACGTGATTTTGTTGCAATATTGGATGAAATCTGAATTTTTTCCGATGTTTGACGCAATTAATGGTTTTTTTTAGTGATATTTGACAAAATTTGCATTTCTTTCGTCATTTTTTAACGAAAATCACATTTTTTCTGCACTTTTTGTGACAAAATTCACATTTTTCCGTGATCTTTTGATGAAATGGGCAGTTTTCGCAATTCTCAAATGAAATTAGTGTTTTTTGGCAGTATTTTATAAACAAAGTTAGAGCTTTTTTTGATGAAAATCACATTTTTCAAATTTTTTATTTTAAATGACCCTGCTTTTTCCTAATATTTAGGCAAAATTTCTTCAAATTTTAGTCACAATTTGCTGTTTTTCAACGAAATCCACGTATTTTATACGATCTTTTGACAAAATTCGTGAACCTTTAACAAAAATCATGCCTTCTCTGATGAAAATCGTGGATTTCTGCGTTCATTTGATGGAAATTGCCCCTATCTTGTGATCCTTTTGATTGGAAGAACACTTTTGATCAGCTAAATTTCATTGCAGAACATTACAAAGTAATTTGCTTTGGGGTATATACTTTTTTTTTTTTTTTTTACTTAGAATTTCCCCTGCTTTGCAATCATGGATTTTTTACTTTATTATTTTGTGACAATAATATAATGTTATACAATACTCATCATATAAAATAAATAAAAATTCACTTACCTTTATTTTAAATACATTATTTTTACAACCTATAAAATGCACCCCTAAAACAGAATTGTTCAATCCATATGACAAAAGTGAAACTTAGCCCTAAAAACGCTTCTACACAAAATGCATATTTTCATTTAAACAAATTACTAAAAATCCATTTACAAAGATAAATAAAAAATTTTAAAAACAAATAAAAAAATAAATAATAATAAAAAAAACATTGCTTCAATTTACTTCACATAACACGCAAATAAAAACAGAACTCAAAACAAATTCAAACTTCATGACACAAAAATGCATTTCAAGAAATCCAACCACTCAAATGCAATTCCCTGATAAAACAAACCAACTTAAATTCCATTTCAAACCTCAGTTGGCATGAAAATAATTTAAGAAACAAAGTGGTAATAACAAAAACTCATTTATCGCTTTGCCAAATTCAATGTTGCCAAATGCCTTGCTTGTTCTAGAATTCAGTCAAAATTATTTAACATTCCCGCAGGTGTGCCATTGCATTTTCTTTAAAACAAAATTCCTGCCTGCTTTAATATGTTGTGGAATACTTTTATAAATTGTGAGCAAAGAAAACTTATATGATATTTGCATGCTACATTACTATTAAAGCAAAATTGTAATAATTGAGTGCTTTCCTCCTGTTGTAATATTTATAGCGTACTTTTGTTCATGTGATGAAAATTTGCACAACCCGGCAAAAGGTTAACATTAAAATGAAAAAATTTATCTTACTTTTAGATTTTTTTTCATGTGATTAACATTACTTTAATATTTATCGAATTACCTGTATAAATATGTCACTTTTTTATTCACTATATTGTGAATAAGTGGCCATTTCAATATATTTACCAAATACATATTCATTGAATGCATACATTTGAAGTTCAAAAAAAGTTTAAAAAAAGAAAGAAAGAAAAGAAAAAAAAACTAGGAAAATCCCATCTTATTAAAGTATCAAATGTCAGTTACTTTATTCAATAAAATTAACAATATTTTAATGAAAACATCAAGAAATTTAAAAAATGAAACACAGTTCCCCGATACAAAAATATTTCTTAATCTACGTGGCGATACATTATTACCGAATACTGTTCTTGTGGAATGAGTCGCAGATTATAGTGTGAAATATAAAGTTTAATATTAAAAACATGAATTAAATAAACATTATTTATAGCCTTCTGAAGGCTATATGTATATCCCTTTAAAAATTAATTACAATGTTACCGCCAGAAACTTAAAAAACAACACTACATAACGAGAAATAAAATAAACAAACGCCCGCCGCAAATCAGTCACATTTTCCCGCGACGACACGATAACATCAACACAGAAAGTTGAGTTGATAATCTCCTTCTCAAAATCCCGGAACATGGAGTCAGACAATGCAGCTAATCGGTCCAACGATAAATTGTTGTTTTGAAAGAACTAATTTTAATAAAAAATGAAAATTATGCCTGATAGGGGATATGGACGATTTTTGCATGAAATAATCTCACCTATATTTTTTCAGTTTTAATCTTCGACGCCGATGAAAAAAGGGGGATGGGAGGATTGCTTCCTCTAGCTCGATTTTGAAATTTAGGTAACAATTTATTTTATTTTATTTTTTTTTTTTTTTTGTCTTCAAACACACTCCAATTTTTTTTTTTTATGTAACTAACATAAAAGAGCTTCTTTTATGTTAGTATGCACAAAAAAAGTTCTTCCTTTAAAGAAGAACTAAATAAAGTGTGAGGCTTGAAGGGACAGAGTGAAACCATTTGCTCCTTCAAGCATTTAATGCAATTTAATGAACAAAAGTTTCTTTCTTTTTTTTCAGATTTAGAAAAAAAAAATTCTTTTTGGAAAACTTAAGATGAAAAATTAAATAAGACATTTTCCATAAAGGAGGCGGAATACATTGATCCTTGTTAGATATTTTGAGTTTTAATTAAAATATATTTTTCTACGATTTTGAAAAATTTAGTGAAATATATTTATTTTGAGTAATTTAAAATTTAAAAGATACAATAAGAGTTTTGTTTGTTAAATTTATTGTAGTGGTGGGAAGGCAGGATAGGTTTCTGAACATTTCTTCTGACAGTTAATTTTCGGCCTTTTTTAATACCTTCTAACGAAGTTCAAAAATGTGTAAGAATTCGGTTTGTGTGCCTGTACGTCCGTAGTCTAACTCTGTAAAATATTGTCCGAATGCCATGACATTTTATTTCCATAATACAGAGACATTCAAAAGAATTCCGTTACATTACAATTTATTTTTGGAAGTTCGGACTTTGAAATTTCGTGAGTTTTTGAAATACGATATTACATATTCATGAAAGGGATTTTGAAATAATTTGAAGATTTTATTAGGGGTACGTATATTTTGTTGATTGAAACTTTTGTATGTATTACTCCTACTCGAAGGTATATTTTTACTGGGATATTTTAAGAAAAAATTACGGCAATATTTTTAGGGTAGTAAATTTTGAAAAAGTTTTGTGATTCTTTTTTCTTTCTATTAGAGGAATTTTCGCGGATTGAAATTTTTGAGTGTGTTAGAGTTAGAGGTGAAATTGTTAATGATAATAATTTTAGACATTGTAATTGAAAATTTTAACTCGGAGCAGACTTCAAAATAATTTCGAGATATTTTTGTTTTCTGCTTTAACGGGATGTTTGTATGGGAATGAAAAATGTAATTTTAAATGGTAATTAATAATATCAAAAAGGGGACTTTAAGACAATTTCAAGATTTTTCATTTCCAGAACAGGATTTTTATATCGCTATTTCAAATTGTAATTTTAAATAATTAAAAATTTTAACAAGGGTAATTAAGAATTTTTTATTGAATCGGTGGAAGACATTAGATTTCTCGGAATTATCTAAAATATTATTTTTTAAATAATAATAATAATAAACATTATGAGGAAAATGCAGACATATCAAAATCTCAGATATCATAATGTGCAATGATAAACCTCAATAAAACCTTCAAGTAAAACCTTTATATTACCTGCGTGAGAAACGATTTTCATTTTCCTTCAAAATACCTGAAATGATTTCACGAAAATCTTCTAAGTCATTAAAGGTAATTTAAAGGTAATAATTTGTCCATTAAAACCTCTATGAAAACTTTTAAGAACCTGTATACTTCTCTTAAGGAAACCTTAAGCTTTCATTTTCCTTCTGAAAACCAGCAAAAACCTTCAAAATGCCTGTAAAATCTCGAAATATTTAAAGGTTTTTTGCTGATTTTTTTACCTGGGAAGAACTTCAAAATATCTAAAAAATTCGGTTGTGAATTCCGGTGTCAGTCGAAAATTTCTCATTTTACATCAGATTTTGCCCGTGCCGGAAAGGGTTAAACCAGTATTTAAATTTTGAATATTCAATAATTCAGGTTATTTTACTTTATATTTACTTATAAGCCAGCTCGGAATTCCTGTATTAAGTCACCAGATTATTGTGGTTATCCATGAGAAGCACATACAAAATATCTAAGAACATCTATAAGAGCATCTATAATTATCCAAAAATCCCAATGATTTGTCTGAATCACAGAAATTCTTCTTATTATTTAAATGTTATTTTTTCTGCAAGTTTATAGTGCTATGAATTGCCAACCTTACTCTTTATGGTATTTCATTACATTGTTGATTCAAATTAGTGTTCTTCAATTTTATGTTTATTCTTTACTTGATTTTTCTTTAGTCAATAATATCATTTAAAGATATTATTAGGATTTAAAAATTTGTTAACCTACATAAAATACAGCCAGTGTGTTTTTTCCGCTACAAGAAATCATTTATGTTCTTAAAAGCTCTAATGTAAATAAATACTTTCTAATAATAGTTCTTATTTTCATTTTCTAGCTATTTAAATTATTGAATTATTTTTAAACTGATAATTAATATGTTTTGAAATTAAGACTTAAAAAAATAATTTTTTCCAACATTTTAGATCGCAAGTTAAAGAGCTGACATACTCAGAGTATTTCAATACTTTTATGGATAAATTCAACAAAGGATTGTTTTATGCTGATATTTTATCTTCTGTATTTTATGAACATAAATATTTTCTCTAATGAAAATGTCACTGCCACAGACTCATTCTCCAACAACAGAAAAAAGCTTTTTTTGTGAAGTATGTTTCAAAAGATTTTCTCAAAGTGGTAATCTGAGAAAACATCTGCTTATCCATACAAATGAAAAATATTTTGTTTGTGAAATATGTTCCAAAAGATTTTCACAAAATGAACAGCTCATATCACATTTGCGTATCCATATAGGCGAAAAACCTTTTGTTTGTGAAATCTGTTCCAAAGGATTTTCAAAAAAATGTTACCTGAAAATACACTTGCGTACCCACACAAAAGAAAAACCTTTTGTCTGTGAAATATGTTTTAAAGGATTTTCGCAACGTGGTAACTTGAAAAATCACTTGCATATCCATACAAATGAAAAATATTTTGTTTGTGAGATATGCTCCAAAAGATTTTCACAAAATGAACATCTAATATCACATTTGCGTACCCATACAGGCGAAAAACCTTTTGCTTGTGAAATCTGTTTCAAAAGATTTTCGAAAAAAAGTGACCTTAAGACACACTTGCGTACCCATACAAAAGAAAAACCTTTTGTCTGTGAAATATGTTGTAAAGGATTTTCGCAGCGTGGTCATTTGAAAAATCACTCGCATACCCATTCCATAGAAAAACCTTTTATTTGTGGATTATGTTCTAAAGGATTTGTGCAAAGGGGAAATCTGATAGCACATTTGCACACCCATTCAGTTGAAAAACCTTTTGTTTGTGAAATGTGTTCCAAAGGATTTTCACAAAATGGTGATTTGAAAAAACATTTGCGCACTCATACAAAGGAAAAACCTTTTGCTTGTGAAATATGTTCTAAACGATTTGTACGGAATGATAGTTTAAAAGCACATCGGTACACCCATACAAAGGAAAAACCTTTTGTTTGTGAAATATGCTTCAAAAGATTTTCAGAAAATAGTAGATTGAAAAAACATTTGCATATCCATACAATTGAAAAATCTTTTGTCTGTGAAATATGCTCCAAAGGATTTTCACAGAGGAGTAATTTAAAAGCACATTTGCTTACCCATACAAAGGCAAAACCTTTTGTTTGTGAATTATGTTCAAAAGGATTTTCACAAAGTCGCAGTTTGAAAAAACATATGCATACTCATACAAAATGAAAAACTTTAGTTTGTAAACCATGCTCCAAATGATTTTCACAAAAGTATCTTCACTATTTCATTGTCAATGGTTTTCACAAAGTCGCATTCATGAACACATAAAAAGGAAAAATTTTTGTTTTTGCAATATGTTCTCGAACATTTTCACTGAAATATAATTCAAAAACACACTTGCTTACAACATTTCATTTGTGAAATACATTTGAATGCTTTTCACGAAACAGTCCTCTAAAAACATATTTATATCGTCAAGTAAAGCTCTACTGATTTTTGAAATATGTTTTAAAAAATAGTCAGAAAGTATAGATGCAACAAAACATCATATCTTACCGGTACAAACTGGAAAATCTGTTGTTTGTGAAAATAATTCTGTAATGAATTTTCACAATTTGGCTATTAAAAACACACGTGCTTGATAGCACAAATGAAAGAAATATTCGGTTCTGAATACTTACTATAAACAAAGATTTTAATATAAACTAAAGGATTTAAAAAATCCTTTCCTTATTTTCACAATGCAAAAACAATATTTTATGAAGCATTTTCTAGATAGTATTTTGAAACAATCTCTTATAAAAGCATCATTAATTTCATCTAAAAAAAGTCTTTCATCACTGGCACATTCTCCAAACAATTTTTGAAAGATATTTGTATCACCTTCACTGCTGTAAAGTTAATAAAAAGTTCCAATTCGTTTTATTGATGTAATTTTCAAGATTTATTTACCTGTTATCTATTTTAACCAGACATTTTATTTATTAACATGCTTCTTATGTCAAAATAATGTTTATTTCATAGTTTTCAATACTTTAGTTTTTTGCAGTGATTCATTTTTGAAGCGGCATTCATTGTGTAAAGCAAAATAACATTGATGAAGTTTAAAGACAGAAAACCAACGATTATAAATGCATAAATAAAGTATGAGAAAGTAGCAAATAGCTATTTCGAATCTACTATCGAGATTCTTCATCATTGCAAAACACAGCGAGCTAAAAAACAGCAAAACTGAGCAAAGAGACTGAGAGACGCAGTCTTATATACTCGCTATGGGAACAATCCCGCCTAAAGAAAAGCAACCAATGAGAAAAAAGCAGTAAAAATAACTGGGTGGACAAGTAGCGACATCTATCGCAGAACAAGCAAAACAAAAACTAAAAAGCGAGTGAAAAAAACTATTAAATTAAAGATTTCCAAATACTTGGAAAATAAGGAGTACTGGATAAGTCATTGACTAAGGAGTGAGAATTTTTTATGATGTGGTAAGCTTCCCAAAAAATCAAGATCAAGAATGGAAGGACATTTATGGATAATGGTGGCTGAAGAAAAGTTAAACTTAAGCTGGGAAGACCAACAATGTTGAGCAATAGAGGAACGTTTAAGCTCTTGATTTTTGACATACCTTTTATGTTCCGTTAAACGAAATCTGAGAGCACGTTTAGTCTGACCAATATAAGAAAGACCAAATTGGCAAGAAATTTGGTAAATACCCCACTTATCTAAGCGATCAATGGGGTGCTTAAGATTTGAAAAAGCAATTTTATTAACAGGAGAAAAAATAACATTGAAATCGAACCTTTTTAAAATTTTAGCAACTTGCTGACTGATTTTGGGGAAAAAAGGCAAAATAACCAAAGCATTGGAGTTCGAATTAAAAATTTTCTTTCAGATTGGGTGGATTTTGTCAATTTTCTATGAATTGAATCGATAATATTAGGGAATAACCGTGATCAACAGCGATTGTTGGTCTTCACAACATAAGTTTAACTTTTCTTCAGCCACCATCATCCATAAATGTCCTTCCATTCTTGATCTTGATTTTTGGGAAGATTACCACATCATAAAAAATTCTCACTCTTTAGTCAATGACTTATCTAGTACTCCTTATTTTCCAAGTATTTGGAAATCTTTAATTTAATACTTTTTTTCACTCGCTTTTTAGTTTTTGTGTTGTTTGTTCTCAGGTAGATGTCGCTACTTGTCCACCCAGTTGTTTTGACTGCTTTCTTCTTATTGGTTGCTTTTCTTTAGGCGGGATTGTTCCCATAGCCGGTAAATAAGACTACGTCTCTCTGTCTCTTTGCTCAGTTTTGCTGTTTTTTAGCTCGCTGAGTTTTGCACTGATGAAGAATCTCGATTGTAGATTCGAAATAGCTATTTGCTACCTTCTCATACTTTATTTGTGCATTTATAATCGTTGGTTTTCTATCTTTAAACATTTGTGCACAAAGGCTTTATTTGCTATTTTAATTTATGAAGTTTTTTATTACAATCCTACCGTTGGATTCCGTTCACATTCATGACGTAGATAATTTGCGGGAAATTGACATGCTTACCCATGTAATTGAAAAATAACTTTTTTGTTAAATAAAAGTAGTTTGATTTTAGGGAAGACCCTAATTTATGAATAAACATGCAAAACATCAAACGAAATAAATCAACACGGCTAACAAATTTACTTTATTCCAAATAACGTTAGAATGTTAAATAACAGTCCAGGTCCACCCAACCCTGATAGCTGTAAAATCCCGCGGCCAGCGTTTTTTTTCAGTAAATCTACACCGTAATTTTTAATTAGTAATCTTCTCTTTATTTAAGAAAAAAATTCCGTGGTCAAATAAGTATTAGGAAATATTAATAGTAAATCTGCAGATCAGGAGCCTCAACGTCAGTTTTGTTCATTTTTTTTTAAGCACACTTTGGGTAATATTCAACTTCCTGGAAACTGTAATTTAAAATTTTCAAATTACGTAATTATTTATAAGAATAAAATAAGAATTTTCAGCCATCAAAAGCGATAAATTAAAAATTTAGTTATGTTAGGATATTCTGAAAATTTCATGATCTATTATTTTTGTTTTCTTTATTATAACATAGTAGATTTCTTCAGGGGAGTTCCGCCCCCCTGAACCCTGCGAGCCTCACTTAATTTAAATTTGTCATTTTCTAATAATTGTGCTAATAAGTATTGTATATCTTGCATTTCTTTATACATTTTGATTTATAAGGATAAGTAACAGTTTGGACAAACATTTTTCATTATCCTCATGCTTCTAAATGCCTGCCAACCACAAACACCTAAACCTGGTGTATCAGGAACTTTTGTAAATGTAAACTCAGTAATCTAGAGTCTTACAAGTTTGTTTCTAAAAAAAAAAAAAAAAAAAAAAAAAAAAAAAAATTTGATTGCATTTTGCGGCAGTTATAGCGGGACAGACAGACATACAGAAGAACAGATTGACAGATGAAAAACAATAAATTTCGTGTCTCCAAAGTACGCCTTCACTGAAGTTTCGGCAATGACGTCATTATTCATGAGTTATTGATATCCATGTTTCTTGTATTTTTTACGACTACTATAAATTACCTGTTTTTGTTCAATTATGACGTCATATTTTACTAAGTGAAATATTTATTAAAAATATAATTGTTTTTTATTTCTTTTACTTCTAATTATGCCCCCATTTTTGTCGAAAAATTCTTATTAACGAAATAAATATCCGTGTTTAATATTTAACAAAAAGTACTATATCTATAGTTATTACTTACCCATCATACGTAGTATAGGGTAAGTCATGCAATCGTTTTGAAAATCGAAAAAAATTTTTTGACGGATTTACACGTTTCAGACACTGGAGATTCCGAAAAACATATTTTTAGAAAAAAAAAATTGCCGTCCGTCCGTCTGTGTGTCTGTCTGTCTGTAACCGCTCTATCTCCCGAACAAATTGAGATAGGGACTTGAAATTTTGTATGTACTTAGTATGTAAGAATGGGACGAAGCCTATTTAATATCAGTAACCTCGATGATCCGGAACAATTTTTTTCGGACTCTCGAAAAATTCGGTCTGATGAAAGGTATATAAAAATTTTCGAACTTTTTTATTTTAAGGAGTGGACGTAAAAGGCAATAAATTAACACAAATTTTGCATAATAAGCGAAGTCGATCGGATTATTAGTTGTCGAGATATTTCTAATCCTGTTTTCCACATTCTATGATTTTTTATGACCCTGTATTTCATTCAAATTTCAATTCAAAGATATCTCTTAATTGGAAATGAGACACTTAATTCGATGCAAGAAACCGTTAGAGAATATGATAATTATTTTTAGAGTTATAAGGATGTTTCTTTTATGCAATTCAGTGCTAGTAGAATAGTTTGGCGTTTCATACAATTTATCGAAATTGGTTCATCAGAAATTCATTAATAGAGCATGATGATGTGTTAAAAATACTTAAATATACGTTTATATTACTTACCCATCATACGTAATATAGGGTAAGTTTTGCAATCGTTTAGAAAATCGAAAAAAATTTTTTGACGGATTTACACGTTTTAGATAGTGGAGATTCCGAATACATATTTTTAGAAAAAAAAATTTGCCGTCCGTTTGTCTGTCTGTCTGTCTGTCTGTAAACGCTCTATCTCCCGAACAAATTGAGATAGAGACTTGAAATTTTGTATGTAGTTAGTATATAAGAATGGGGCGAAGCCTATTTAATATCCGCAATCTCGATTATCCGGAACTACTTTTTTCGGACTCTCGAAAAATTCTTTCTGATGAAAGGTATATAAAAATTGTTCTAAGGAATGGACGTAAAAGGCAATAAAATAACACACATTTTGCATATAGAACGAAATCGATCGGACTATTAGTTGCCGAGATATTTGTAATCCTGTTTTCCGCATTCTTCGATTTTCATGACCCTGTATTTCATTCAAATTTCAATTCAGAGGTATAATTTAATTGGAAATGAGACGCTTAATGCGATGCAGTTAATTGTTAGTTAATAGAATTGTTATTTTTGGAGTTATAAGGATGTTTCTTTTACGCAGTTCGGTACTACTTGAGTAGTTTGGCGTTTTATATAATTTGTCGAAATTGGTAATCAGCAGTTCTTTAATAGAGCATTACTATGTATATTAAGAAGATTTAAATTTTGTTTATGAATTGCAATGCATTGTACAAATAGTTTTCACATGTTTTATTTTCATATACATATCCATGATGGGTAAGTATTACGGTGGCCCCCAACGACTAGTTTTAATTTTGACGTCATATTTATTTTTTTTTTTAGTTTAATTTTTCGAATGGAAATTGCTCAATTGAAACTTATTGCTGTTGAAAAATTATTATTCCAAATTTTGATTTTTTTTTTTTTGGTACCGATAAAGGAAATTGGTTGAATTTTATTTAAAACATCTCTATTGATTCTGTATGAAAAAGAAGGAAATTTTGAATCATTAAGGAAAATATTTGAATAAAATTAATAAAACATGGCCTATGTATTTTTTTTCTGGGCTATGTTATATTTATACGCAAAGATACAAAGACATTAATTAATTCATCAGTTTTGATGTTGACTTCATTTAAATTTTCGTACACGCTTTCAAATTTATAACATTATAAGGATAAGGATTAAGATGAATGGTTGCTTAGCAACCATTAAGAGAAAATAAAGAAAATGACATAAATGCATTTGAAATAAGTAAATCTCTAAAACAAATTAGTTTATATTATTGGAACACATTTATAAAAAATCTCCTAAATTTTCAGTAATAATTTTAAAAATCTGACATGCGTTGACAAAATTTCAAAGCAATACGAATAATTTAACTGGTAAATTTTAGTATTCATTTAACATTGAATTCCATTAATCAAATGTGTCATTTTCTCTCAGGGAAAAAAAATGAAAATCATTGGATTTGCCGTAGAAAAGCATTATTGCGCGAAATAAAATATTCTATATCTTCCGAACAAATTAATCAAATCTAACAAAAAACTATACACCTTAATCCCACTGTCTCACTAACATACTCACTTAATTTCAAGCCAATCGAATGCTTTTTACGTCAGTTATCGCGGAACAGTCAGACAGACACAAAAAAATTTCGTGTCTCCAAAGTAAGCCTTCGCTGACGTTTCGGCAATTATGTATTTTGAAGAAAATATCGTTTTAATTTAATCACGAAAAAAACTCCTATCTTTTAATACAGTTATTTTTCAGAAAAAAATATTTAAAATTAGCTCTTTCCCTCTGACCACGAGATGCTGCAATTTGCATAAGTACAGTCCAGCAGCTTTTCTCTTTATTATGGAAACATAAATATCATTCTTCTTTCTCTAATTATAAGAGCTTTTGAAATTATGGAATACTGTGCTGATAAAAGTAAATTTACTCAATTATTTTAGTGATTTTAGCCTAATAAAGCATTCTTGTGTACTTTTTCCGCAAAAAACTTTTAACACTGAAATATCAATTAAGCATTTTATGGATACATATGGTCTTTTTTAAGGATGGAAAATGCCTCTTCCCACAAAATACCTACCTAAAGAGTAACTGCTGTCAGATTGTAACATAAATTGAATTTATCTCATTTTAAAATTGTACAAATAATTCACATTACGTTGAAAAGTATACAAAAATAAAAGTTGAAATTCTCAGCATCACCACAGCAACTCTATTTGGCTCCTGATGCAAAAATCCTTGATATTTTTGTTTATAACTTTCAGTGCATCAGCGATGATAAGAACAAATAAAAAATGTTACCCTTTATTAATTCAACTATAAATAATCATAAAAATATATATAGCAAAAAATCGGAAGGAAATAATGTTCATTAATTAGTGTTATGTAGAAATTAAATTTTCAAAGCCTATTATAGCATATTTAAAATATTATACCAACTTTGAATTTTAAAACAAAAACAGACAATTTTTAAACCTTATTTGAATCTCTTTGATCGAGATAGGCAGAAAAATTGCATTGTTTATGTAAATAAATTTAAATCTGGATAGAATTAGAAGAGTTTAAATTTGACGATGCTAAAGTTAATCCCATTTGAGAAGCATTCATTTATATCTTCACACAAGTGTCTTTTGACTGATTGTTAAAGGTGTTCTTGTATCAAAAAGGGCAACTTTGTGACATATTATTTAATTCATTTTTGATCGGAAATGCATGAAAATAGCAGGTGTTGTTATTCAGAAACTGTATAATTGCACTCAGTTTTCTGTTTTTTTTTTTTTTTAAACACAATAGATCTTCATAACAAGCCTTCACGTTTTTAAGCACATTTCCCGACGAAAGCAGAAAAACCGATCGAAAAGCAGGAGAAAAAAGGGTGATCACATGTTCGAAATAGCTTAGAACTGGATAGGTAATTTAAATGTCATAAAATGGAAAAATAAGCTCGATTCGAAATCGCATCCATAGTCAGGCATTCCAATTTTATATTTTTCTGTAAAAAAATGAATTTGTAAATGCGTCAAAAAGTTTTGCGCTTGTTGAGCGGAACAGTTGATTACCCTTAATTAATTTACTAAAGAGATATATTGAAAAAACTCAAACATTTGTATACTTTTTTTATCTTTTAAAAAACATTTTTTTAGTTATGAAAACTATTAATAAATTATCATTAAAAAAATTATGAATTATGACCTACATTAATTTTTTGCATGAAACAAATTACAATCGTTAAAAATATGGGTATGTAAGTTTAAAGTATTTGAATAACTTAGTTTTCGAGACGCTGAAAAAATTTCCTTTCTATGTAAAATAAATTTATTATAAATCTAAAGTTTCTGTATAAGTTTAGTGGTGAGTAATTGAGTGTTTTCGATGCATTCTTGTAAGATTTTCGTTTCAATATTCAAAATTTATGGATACACCCTTAACACTTTTATTTTATAACTGTGCTTGCAAAACCCTCGGCTTTGCACGCGTAATAGTTGAAATATGCCAAGTGATATTGGTGTGTCTGATTTTTATTAGAAATATTATATTAAGGTTTAATTCAAAATTTTCCACTTAAGTTACAATTTGACTATATTTCATTATTACATGCATTATTCCAAAATGAGACAAATTAATAAAATTAAATAAAGATAATTTTAAATAAATGGTAATTTAGAAAATATTTTGAGACTTTTGTGGGTCAATTCATATATCCCTTTCATATTCATCTGAAGTATTTCTTCTTTTTTAGAAACAATCTTCGTATGCATTTACATTTTTAAATTAATCATCATGTCAAAATCCAAGTTTCTTTTCTAAGGGTCTACCATCTCTCAAGGCGTAATGGTGTTACCATAAAATGCCTATATTAGAAAAAGGACGGTCACATTAATTTGAAAATGTTAATTTTGAAATCGATTTGATATTTCCTAATATTCCATAGAAACATAATATAGAAAATTTTTAAAGGCCTTTTTCAGAATATTTATTGTTCCTGCTTACCACAAGTGGTAGCGGTACTGGATCATGAGAATGATCTATGTAGGATCAGAAAATGTTACCATTGATTCGAAAACATCACATTTATAATCGGTTTATTACTTCATGAGTTTGCACAGATTTTGTAATATGCGAATTTTTTATTACGCTTTTTGCACCGCTCCTTTGCTTCACAACTTTTAATTTCAAATTTACTCCCAACAGTTCTTAGAAGACATTTATATTTTGTAACTATTATGCCAAATTTAAAGTTTCTAGGCTCCTGAATGCAATAAAAATCACTATTTTGAATATTTTTAGATCATGCACCCTCTGTTGATAGTGTCCCCGACGTAAAATGGAGATTAAATTTGTTATGTTTTAACAGATTCTATCACCACCAATTTACTTTTGAAATCGTTTCGATACGTACTCAGATAGTTTACAGATTGCCATTTAGAAAGTTTTTACTTTATTAAAAATGTGCAGCATTTGCTGCATCGAAACTCTACCTCTTCTCAAGACTATCTTTATTCTGACCAATAAGAATGCTTTACAATACAGTCAACTAATAGATTTTTTATCAAAGCGGTGGAGTGATGATGAAACAAATCATGCGGAGTTTTTACAGTGTTGTAGGATGTCTTTTCGTGCAAATTTCGGATATTTAAGAAAATGCTAGTGATCATTTATATCTTATAATTAATTACCATGCTAAATTTTGTGCTTGCAGTCCTTTCAGTAACACAAAAATCGCATTTTTAGAACGTGTTTTGCTCCAGCACACTCTGGATTTGTGACATCGACATAAGATTTAGCCTATATTTGAATCCAGGCATTTTGATACCATTACCTTTGACATTGGTTTCGTAGTTCCGGAGATCAGTCAAACAAACAAACCACCAGCAAACAAACATCAAACAAACAAACAAACCAATAAACAAGCAAAAAAGAAAACAAACAAACAAACACTCGCACGCATCCCCCCTTTTAAATTTCGATTTTTTAAGAAAATGCTTGAGATCATTTACATCTTATAAATAATTACCATGCTATATTTCATGCTTGTAGTCTCTTGAGTAACACAAAAATCTCATTTTTAAATGTTTCTTGCTCCTGCACCCTATTTGAATCTGTTTCATCGACATAAGATATAGCCTACATTTCATTCCGGGCGAACACCATCATTTTGGCACCATTACTTTTGAAATCGGTTCGTTAGTTCCGGAGATTAGTCCCTACAAACAAACTAGCAATTAAACAAACTTTTCATCTGTATGATGTAGATATAGATAACGTGACATGTGTCGAGGTGAAGGGAGAGGGGGTATGCTGAAGCGTGACAGTTTGTAACAAAGGGGGGGGGAGGATGAATGAGATACAAATTATTGAAAAAAAGTATGACATCATTTACGGAAAGTTCCAAAGGTAATAGTTAAGGGAAAATATGTAATGTTAAAGCTTGTTTCCATCCCAATATTTACTTAAATGTTAATTGTTTAAGATATAAAATTCAAAAGGAATTCTTGTGTTAACTGAAATAGTGTTGGGTTCATATTACATTACAGTAGACTCTTTGAAATCCACAAACGCCAAAAATCCACACATCATCACAGAGGTAAACACTGACACTTTCAGTTCATAATAATATTAAATTAGTAACTTCTTAAATTAGTAACTTCTTTTTTCTATGCCATTCCATATGCACTTTAGTATATCATTCTTGTTAATATGACTAAACTTTTTTGCCTGAAATCATTCAAGATATTTTGTTGATATAAATGGTGATCACAATCTTTTTACCTGTTTTAATGAAGCATTCTTTGTATTAAGTCAGGCTGAACCTGAAATAAAACTTCCTTATTTTGTGATTCTCATGTGAATTAATAACGTAGTTTGGAAATACAGGTTTCATTGAATAATTAGAAGAGAAGTTCTAGAATAATTAGAAGTTTGATTTGCATATTAAAACTCAATCAGTCTGCCAAGTCATATCTTGGTGGATAACACCAGAAACTCCGATTTTAGCAGTTTACATGTAGGTTTACTATTATGTTTTTTCCGCTCCCAATCCTCCTTATTTTCATATATTTGGCTGCACGGAAATAGAAAAATACACTAACGAGTCAATCGCATGAATCAGATTTTTGGGTGTTTTCCAGCAACACATTACTTGGCAGACCGATTGCGTCTTATTATGCGAATCGATTTTCAACTATTTCTAGAATTTCTTGTACTTCTGCTTTCCGGACTAATACTAAATTGTTTTTGTTAGACTGATTAATAGTCCATTTATTAGAAAGCTGAGCTAAATATTTCTTGTCATATTTTATATTTCTGTTGTATTAGTTTAATAAATGATATATTAAAAATAGCTTTGTTTCTATTCCTTATACACACTGGCACATTTATATTTGCATATAATTTCAGCTTTGATGCTATTCTAGTTTGTTTTTAGCTCATGTATTTTTATTCCTCTTTTCTTATTGCACTTCAGATATGAAGTTTATAAAATGCATTTCAGTAAGTTCCTGTTACTTTTAGTCTAGCAGTCACGTAAGTAAATGTACGTAAGTGGACAAAAGCAGTGAAGTAAGTGTGAGTTTCAGGCACCAATGCTTTCATCCCATTAAAACAATCTTCAGTGTTTGGGAGCTGGCATTTTATTCTTTTCTCCTTTTTCATTTATCTTTACACAAAAAACTCTTTGCTTTCTTATATTCAGTTAATAAATTTTTGATTATTCATTTGATTATTTATATGATCTTCCATCACAAAAAATAAAATAGAAATTTAAATTCTGATCGTCTGTGATTTCTTTTAATTGCATTGTTTAATCTTTTGAAAATTCAAATGTATTTGAAAGTATATAGCAAGTCTTAATAGCTGATTTCATTTTCAGAATATCCTCATTTAAATAGCATGCAAGCTGCCACTGGAATTGAAGTGAATAATGACAAACTAGTAAAACATTTAAATAAAAAAAAAACTAGGTCTTCAAATTACATATGTATCCAACATATATAGGCATATCAATAAAATTAATCTATGACTGTAAGAAAAATTTGTCACAAATTTTTATGCATTTTCCAAAAAATGTCTTGCTTTGATTGGGAAAGAAAAGATGACATAAAATAATTTGTTCTTGTTGAAAAGGAATGTAAACAAGATCCAACTTCACAAGAGAAAACCGATAAATATTAAAGTTTTAAAACTATCCTAAAGCTTTAAAACTTTTATTTACAGCCCAATAGGTTGTATACCACTTTGTACGTTGAATGTGTTCAGCATTAACAGGAAACTACCTATTTTAAATTTAGCGAAACACAAGGTTCTACTTGTTTTGATATTTGACGGCAAGTTCAAATGTTGTATTTAAAAATTAAAATCCATCGGATTTTTGTGTCAATTGTCATATTAATTAAAAAGGCTGTTTGCGAATACAAAAAATAGTTTTGTTCCACCCCCTTCCTCAATGACATGCCAATGAAACAGAATTTTTGACTTACACACTAAAAAATCAAAAGCCTTTTAAATTAAACTTTGTATAATCAGACATTCAGTTACAAATATAAGCAACTGGGCAAAAATTTCCAAGTAATTGGAAAATAATTCAATCACATATGCTACATTAAACACTTTTGTCTCGAGTAAATAACGTAATATTTATTGTACAGCAAATTTTACGATTTCTCGAACTTTAAAGCATTTTAATATATAAGACTTTTTAACAATATCGTTTCTATTGATGATTGTTAAAAAAAATTAAAAAGATGCTACCAAAAAAGATTCAAAACATAATTTTATTTTTGAAACAATGCAAAATTCTTTCGAAGAAATTTCATTTCTTAGTAGAAATGCATTTAACAAACATTACTTTGGGGAATAAAGTATGGAAGGAATAGAGAGCTCCATCCTAGAAGTTCATTCTAAATAGGGTTCTGAAAATGAAAAAAGTAAGAACCACAGCGCTAGAACATTCTACATAAAGATTTTACTTTGAATTTGTGTGTACATGGATATCAATAAGAATATCTTTTTAAGAAAACTCACTCAAATTCACAATTTTTTTAATTATTTGTGTAAACATGCAGATGTTTTCAAATTGCAAATTTTTGAAAAGACCATTCATGAAAGATCGCAAACAGGAGGACATATGTGATAATAAAGAAAAAATTTTCTTGAATTGTCACTGATTGAGAATCCCTTTAATTCTTTATAGTACAGAAAACTTCTGTTCGGACAAGGATAAAATGACTTACCGACACCGGAATTTACAGACGAATATATTAGAAATTAAAAACTTGTTACTTGAAACTTTCACTGTCGATATAAAATTTTATTAAAATAATCTTGCTACCATTTGTAGATTTGGAATTAAAATAAGGTGGTCTCGACGTGGGATCACTGCGCCGGAAAAATACATATCCACAATCAAAGGTTTTTCCTTTGCATAGATGTACATACATATGTTAATTTGCCTCTCCACTTTCCGAAAATCCTTTTGAACATGTTTCACAAAGAAAAGGTTTTTCCATTGTATGATTATCCCTATATAAAAATTCTTTGGAGCATATTTGACAAACATAAGGTGTTTCCTTAGAATGGGTGCGCAAATGTATTTTGAGAGTATGACTTCTTGAAAATCCTTTGTAGCATATTTCACAAACAAAAGGGTTTTCCTTTGAATGCGTGTGCAAGTGTAATTTCAAAACATCTATTCGTGAAAATCCTTTGAAACACAATTCACAAACAAAAGGTTTTTCCTTTGTATGAATGCGCAAATGCATTTTGTGGTTACCACTATGTGAAAATTCTTTGGAACATATTTCACAAATAAAAGGTTTTACTTTGGTGTGGCTGCGCAAGTGTACCTTAAGATGAACATTTTCTAAAAATCGTTTGGAACATATTTCACAAACGAAAGATTTTTCCTTTATATGGGTACGCAAGTGATTTTTCAAATTACCAGGATGTGGAAATCGTTTGAAACATATTTCGCAAACAAAAGGTTTTTCTTTTGTATGGACACGCAAGTGTTTTTTCAGATCACCACCTTGTGAAAATCCTTTTGAACATATTTCACAAACAAAAGGTTTTTCCTTTGTATGTATGCGCAAGTGTATGGTCAGGCCACCTTTTTGCAAAAATTCTTTGGAACAAATTTCACACATAAAAGGTTTTTCCTTTGTATGGATGAGAAAGTGTCTTTTCAGACTGCTGCTTTCCGAAAATCTTTTGGAACATACTTCGCAATTAAATGGTTTTTCTGTTGTATGGACACGCAAGTGTTTTTTCAGATAACTACTTTCTAAAAATCCTTTCGAACAAATTTCACAAATAAAAGGTTTTTCATTTGTATGTGTGCGCAAGTGTCTTATAAGATTACAACTTTGTGAAAATCCTTTGGAGCATGTTTCACAATAAAAAGATTTTTCTTTTGCATGAGAGTGAATCTCTGGTGGTGACATTTTCTTTAGGGAAATTTATTTATTTTCATGCATCTTAGAAGATAAAATATCCGCATAAAAAGATATCTATATATATACTTATAGATATATCTATATATATATCTATATATATATTTTGTTGAAATTCTTCAAGAAAATGGTTTTAAATACTTTTAAATAAAAGTATTTCAGCTCTCCACCTTTAAATCTGAAATGTTAAAAAAATATTGATATATTTTTACCTGTATAGTTTAATAGATATTAATTATCAGTTTTCAAAAAATTCAATAATTTAAGTAGCTACAAATTGAAAAAATAAAATACTAGTACAAACTACTTGTTTACATATTAACCTTTAAGAACATGGAGAACTTGTAGTGGCATGTACTCTAGCATCCTCTTCTGTAAACCAACTCATATCATAAATATTAAATTAAATAATAAATGTCATCTTTAAATTGTACTTTTTATTAACATAATATAACAAAAAGTTTGGGTGACAATTTTTGCATTACCATTTCAAAACAAAAATACATACATTCAAAATAACAAAAAGAATTTCTGTTGCTCGGTCTTATTGACTAATTATAACTGCTCTTATACATAGATACTGCTTAGAAAAATCTTATGTACTTTGCAAGTAAAATTCGAATTAATTTGCCAAGTTCTGCCCTACTGAAATTACAATAATGAAAAAATTACACATTTCGAATTTGAACACGGATTTAATATAGAATTTTTACTAGGAAACAGTTAAATAAGATGCAGGTATTAAAGACATAATTATTCTCAAAAGTACAGCTGCTTTTCATGAAGAAGTAGATTACATAATGTACTGTGCATATTATTAGATGTTAAACAAATTAATTATCTACACGTATTAAAATTCATTATCTTCTGGGAGAGATCTCTGTCAACATTTGTATGGAGTAAAGCTTCTCAGGAAAGAATGAAAATGATCGTTAATCCTGCATCTGGATAATTAAGCTCGTCTGAATAAGCAGGGGTAGAAGAGACTAATTCATAAAATATAGGACATTTTCCGTAAAAAATATAGGACAAATATAGGACATTTAGAAAAAAATGTTATTGAAAATATTTTGCTATATAATACATTTTAGCACATAATCCATGTTAGTTTATAAATTTTCACTAATTAACAATATTAAATCATGATTCAATATTAAAAAACAAAGATAAAATGAATTTTTCCATTGTTCTTAGGTGCGTTCGTAATTATGTAAATACGTAGCACCCATTGTTGTCGCTCAGCGTGTCCGTCTGTCTGTCTGTCCGTCCGCATATAACAACGCAAAAACTATCCAACCGAATCGTTTGAAATTTAAAATATATAATTATTACATAATTTCGTCGAGTCATTTCAAATTTGATGAAAATCGATTGGATAGATCAATTACAGGGACAATCAAAAGGATTCCGTTACATTACGATCAATAGGAAAAAAATGTTTCAAATGCATTTTAATGGTGTTACACTCATTTGAACATAATATAATTGACATGAATCTATGATGCATGTACTAAAATCTACATTCTGTACATCTGGGATACAGGGAATATTTATGATTAAATTACAGGGCCACACAAATGTATTCCACTAAATAATGTTATACGGGGAAACATTGTTTGGGGCGTGTTTTAATTATATGAACCTACTTCACATTTTATGAATAAGTTCGTTAATGAAGTATAATAAAAATTACTCCCTGCATATTTACAGGAACACAAAGATTTCGACCACTGTACTGTATCCAAAGTACGCTCTACTATATCAGCAAGATCTGAATATTTTAAAACTTATAGTACGAATGCACCTCATTTACTACGGTTCACGTGCAATTTCCAACTTGTTTTTAAATCGCCTTGTTGCAAAAAAAGAAGAAAAAAAGGAATTCCTGATTGAAATCATCACTAATTTACTTTTAAAAATGAGCCAAGGTCATGAGATATGGTTTATGATATTTTTTTAGCTTAACTGTATCTTGTGGCAAAAAGGAATCTTCAAACATTTCACAAAATATATTTTGATTTCCATCTGATGACTGAAATAAATAATTAGGGCCATATGAATTATCCATAAAATCTTGGAACGGCAGATCCCTTCCTCATTTAAAATCCAAATACTCAATCAACATATTTTTTTTAAAATTTGACATTAAAATTTTAGCTTTTTCTACCAGTAGAATCCACAAAGCGAGATTAAGACTATTCACTTTGTTTTGCTGAATTATCTTTGTGCTTTGTTCTTTTGGCATGATACATAGACTTTGAATAACCTCGGTTGCTGATGGGAACCGGAATGGTAGTTATTTTTATCCTTCACATAATTCAACAATTTTTTCTTACTTTACACAAACATCAATCTGATCTATCCAAGCATCAAAAATTTTAATCAATCTATGTTCACATTGCGTTAATGTAGTGAAATAAATATGCTTTTTCACATTAAAATAAAATTTAAAATAAATAAAAACAGCAGTATTGCAGCTGAATACAGGATAAGAGATATTAAAATAATCGCAATGAAACACAGAACCACATTGAACGTTATAACTAATTCAGTGTGCAAACCAATGCACATAAAGTCATTCAAAAACATTTCTTTATTGATGTCACATCCAAAAGAGAAAAAAATGGACACCAAAGCCTAGGAAATTAAGCAGTCTCCACAAACATCGATGTTTAATCACCCTGGGTGCAAAGCCATGTTTAAAAATTCAGCAATGTATGTCACAGACTCCTTCTCTCTCCACAAACATCGATGTTTAATCACCCTGGGTGCAAAGCCATGTTTAAAAATTCAGCAATCTATGTCACAGACTCCTTCTCATTTTAAATTTGTGTATTGACTGAAAGCATGAGCAATGCGTGCAGGATTGAACTATTGTATGGAGATACAGAAAAAAAATCAGTGGCAATTGTAAATGCTAGCAGGTAATGATATTAATACTAAATATATGAGAAAACAAATAAATATAGGAAATATAGGGCAGTTAAAGAAATATAGGACAATATAGGACATTTTTGAAGATTATTTTATAATTATAGGATATATAGGAAATATAGGACAACTCTGATCCCTGAATAAGTATATTTATACAAGAAAAAAAAGGTAAAATATCATTGACGGTAAAATATATCAAAATTCATAAATTTGTAAACTTTGTGATATTGTTTGGTTATCACAGTCTATCTTTTAGCTCCAGTTACCTTAAGCATTGCTTCTTCGACTTAGACTTTTTTCAGAAAATCTGATGAAATTTCTTAAACAGGAGCCGGACACCAGTTAAATAGTCTGGAATATGATTCTGCAAATTTGAGCATTCCACCATTTATCCCTGAATTTAATGTTATGATTAATTTTTAAAAAACATTTTACACATGTTGGTAAAATCAATTTTAGAAAATCTTTCATGTCACAACTTTTTATAGGGGAGATGGAACATCTGCAATAATACTTAAAATAAGTTTTAATGTTAATTTATGTGTCTTCCATCGATGGAGTAATCATTGTACCATACTTGTTGTAAAAATGTTTTTAGTTGCAAGCACCTATGAATTTGCGACTTAAAAGGGATGTTTTACGATATCAAAAGCAAGTATCTAATCAGATTTTTTATGTAAATTTTTCTTCTCAATTTTATTTAACTCAATATTTTTATTGTTTTGTAGACTCAACAACATGCTTTTTATGAATGAATAATTAATTTGGGCCTAAAAGCGACATGCTTCTTGTAAAAACCTATTTTTTTTTCAAAAATTGCTCTAAAGGTGGGATAGGACACTATGACTCAGGAAATGTCTCATCTCTTCCAAATGATAACTCTAAATCAAAATAATCGTATTTAATTACATATAAAGTTTTAGTATTTTATAGTTTTAAGACTATCTTGTTCTGGAATTGAATTGTTTAACAAATAAAACTGAGTATTTTGCAAGTTAAAAAAGAATTTTAACTGTCTTCGTGATTTATTTTAGAAGCAAATATGCATTGCATTATTAAAGCAAAATATTTTTTTTCTTACTCATGCATTACTTATCAATATCAATTATTACTATTAAATATTTAGGTTTAATTTCTATCACATGAATTTTCTTAGTTTTTTAAAATGAAATACTACTGTTTTAAATAGTTGTTAAACTCATGCTACAAATATTTATTTTTACATAGCAATATACTATTTATCCGGTGAAATGAAAAAGGAAATTTCATCTTGCTCAAGAAATTGATTGTTCCATCTTTAATGATTTAACAATTCATAATTGAAATACTATAAGTACAAGCATATTTTTCATTTGATTTGGATTTTACAAATTATTATATAACATAAATTAAATGTTGTGGTTTACAATCCCTTACTGGAGATCCTTTGTAAGGGAGGGGTTGTGCATTTATCGTGTTAATTTAATTGATTTATTAACATAAAAAATTAATTATTATCATAGAATTTATATTTTAAAAATATGTTAAAATTTTACAAGATGTTATTCTGAAAATTTAAAATTTGTACTAGCAAAACGTAATTTGTAAAAAAATATTTTTGTTCAAACTGTCCCATCCCTACCTACTCTTCCCTATGCATAAAAGTAATTGTAAGTAAACTGGAATTATTTGCACTGTTTTGTAGCGTGGTCTTTAAAAAATTGACACCAAATCTTGTGGGAAAATTAAACAAAACAAGGGGTGATGGATTACGCGATTTTTAAATTTGCAGCTAGGGGGAATATGTGGCTCTATGTAATAGAAAAGCAAGTTTTAAAAATGCAGAATCAGTACTGATGTAAAATTACCTTTTATTTAACACATTCAAATCAGGTTCAAGGTCACCGCCGTTTCTGTGCACCACACATTGCATTCTGTGCATAGTATGCACAACAGCAGGAAGTAAGATGTCTGCAGGAATCTCAGGCACACTCACAAGGAAGGTCTCCATACGGGCATACTCCGAAAATTTTGAAAAAAATTATAGAATGTTCTTCAAATGAGGATGTATACGTTTATAAAAAAAATTTCGGCGGAACCCCCGTACCATGTCCGTAAAAAAATAATGAAAATTTCGTTATTTGGTGATTTATCATCGGTTGGCGATGAAAAACAGTCTCAAAAAATGGGTTGTTTTATGTCAAATGCGTTTTAAAGGAAAAAAGTTTCATGTTCAACTTGTTTAGATAAATTAAATATCTTTGGCTTTGTCAGCTTTAGTTTGTTTTAAGTATAGTTTCGTTATATTGATATTTATATGTATTTACATTCAAATTTAACCATCAAAATTTGATATTTAAAGAGAAGTTCAAATTTAAACTAGTTAAAATTGTAAATATATACAGGGCAGTTGCACCATAAAATTTAACTAATAAGAATGTATTAATTAAAATACAACACATTGCTCAGTGGTGCACAAAACAGGAATTTTAATATACATTTGTACACTTAAAATAAAAGAAAACTATCAACGTTTCGCGCCGTCTTCTGCAGGCGTCTTCAGGAATCTTATTAGTTAGAATTGTTTCAAAGTCCAGTTGAGCATTGTGAATTCGATTTTGTTGCTATGGAAACATTTAGGTTTTATTTTTCAATGCGCTTAAATGTATCAAAATAATTTTACTGAATAAGAATTTTCTGTGCATGAAAATATATTTTCAGAGGTAAATGAAATAACTACAGATAAATAATATATATATATATATATATGTATGGGTGATTCTCAAAATAGGGGACAATTTCAAAAGTGAAATCTTAAAAAAATTACTGTTAGCAAAATTTCTGAAAAAAAAAATAGGTGTTGTTAATATAGTATTAGGCATACTTTACATGTAGTCGGCAGAGCTAAATATTTAAAAATTAACTTAAAAAAAAAAAAAATTAGTATTTTTTGAGCCATGCTAATGACAAAACAAATTGCATGTAATAAATATATTAAGAAATTTTTATTTTCTTCCTGTTTAAATATTTTTTTCTATATTTATTAGCCTTTTTTTCAGTAAATGGTTTCCATTTTTAGATATATACATATAAGGAGAATAAAAACATTACCAAAGAGCAAACTTTGTTTACATGAGCAACATTCTGACACTAACAATGTAAGAAGCTGTCTTAGTGATTTTCTGACAGATTTAATGCATATTTTAGGGATAATAAATGTAATACCTAAATTTATATGTAAAATTTAACTTTATAAAAGATACAATATAAGCAATGGTTACATTTATGCACATACGAGTCTTTAGGATGGACAGAAAAACCATGCTAATGACACTGATATTTGTCCATGCTAATGACAAATTTTAATTTAAATAAGATTATGAGCCATAATATAATCACAATGCAATAGTCCTTTCTGGGGCTTTTTAAAACACAAAAGTCCTATGCAAATAAGTAAAATAAAAATTTTAATTATAAAATAAACATGAAAATTATTATCCATTCAAATGACATACAATTGATGTACGCCCCTAATATTCAACTTCTATTCTTAAAATACAATACATGCTTCTATTTTCAGGCTGCGATAAAATGGCTACTTGTTGCCATGGAGAAACTTTATATTTTCAAACTATTGTCATATGTAAAAATGAAATTTTGATTAATAACCAGCTGTTATAGTATGACCTTGTTTTGAAAATAGAATATGGAGGACAAACTTTAATTCTTTTTTTATGTACTATAATTTTATTTTTAAAAAGAAATTTATTGGATAAATCCTCTCCTTGATTAATTTAAAGAAAGAATAACATTTGTTTTATTTTATAAACATGATATTAACTCTTGAAAAAGCTAGTATATACAAGGCACAGCTGCTGTGGACATCCATGCTAATGACATTTTGAACATTTATTCTGTTATTTTAAGATGTTTTTAACTAAAAAGTGAGTAATTCTTGAGTGCAAATAATGAATAATATTAAGACAAACATATCTAAATATAAAAACATGACAGAAAACCTCTCAATTTTTTCTGTATGCCGAAAGACATAAATTGTCCCCTATTTTGAGAATCACCCATATATATGCAATTTAATATATATATATGTGTGCAAATAATACATTAAATTCTCTCATTGTTTATGCTTAAATTCATAAAATACCATTTATACGGATTCTAAAAATCCAGAAGTTTTCAGTTGCATTAAAATCGTTTGCTTTTGGCGGGAAAAAGTGCTGTTCGCCAAATCTTGAGACACTTTCGTCTTTTCACGCCAAATATTCGAAAGTATTTTATTTTTTACATGTTTTCTTATGTGATTCCGCCGATAATTTTCACTGATCCTTCATTACATACATGAGTAGCTTAATTGTTTGTTTTCTTTTCTTCAAAAAAATCTGAGTATGCCCAGTATGGAGACCTTCCTTGTCAGTGCTATGTTATCCTTGAACATAGCCAGGTGTTAGAGAAACTCTGTGATAAACTTGCACTTCAGGTAACCACATAGCAAGAAGTCACAAGGGGTAAGATTATTGGACTGATGTGGCAATAAAAAGTTGAAATTGTCCCACAATAATATTGTTTCAATATAATAAAATGTTAATATAAAATTATTTTTAGAAAGGGGGAGGGGCTTAAAAGTTAAAAAAATTACTGCCAGAGCAAAAGTTCTTTTTCATAGAACGTCACAAATAATAATAGTAAAAAAAAGATTTTTTTATTGAAAATGTATGAAACATGCCCAATAATAAGTTGAAAATATATGAAAATACCCATCTTGATGTTTTCAAAAATAAATATCAGTTATATCATGATAGAGTATCACTATTGATAGGTAACAGCGAAATACTGTACCTCATTAAATTTAACCAAGAGATATTTGATGGAAGAATCCAGGCAATCTGTGAATTGCTAGAATATACAATCAGTTTGTCATATTTCAAAATAGATTTTTTTTTTAGATTCAACCTATCCTCTTACTTGAGATAAAGCTTATAAAGTTGTGTAGAACATACAGATTCGAATTTCAGTTTCATCGGTGCATATTTCAGACTTAAACCAGTTTTGCTTAAGTCATATTTTCTTGAAAAAATGTATTGGCTTTTCCAATCTTTTTAAATAATTGATATTAGTTAAAAGGCATGGAGATTTGTGTTATTCTGTTCCATAAAGTTACTTCCAGGATACAGTTCCCGATTTTGGAGGATTTGATTTCTGTTCTTTTCTTTATAGTTTCTGGTTTTAAAATCCGGTCTTGCTGCCAAACTATGATTTTATCTTTTACTTGCATACGTATGCATTTTTGTAGGGATCACTCTCTCTCTCTTTTTTTTAACGTTTATTTTATTTTTTCCAGAAGATTCCAACTTCCTTCATCCCTAATAGATTTTCATCACATTTTCATCTTTCACTCCTCTTTTTATTACTTTTATTCATTTTTCTTAGTTATTATAATTTTCAAGGCTTGTCCCTTACTTTACACTCTTTTAGCTCCTTCGATCTTTTTTAGCATCAGCATTATCCTTCACTCCATTCTGCTTGTAGGGTACCCCCACCATAGTACTATCAGGCGACCTCCTTAAATTTCCCTATTCTGCCTGTAGGGTACCCCCACCCTAGTACGATCAGGCGACCTCCTTAAATTTCCGTTTATGTTATCAAAAAATAGGCTTCATTTCTAAATTCACATTTTTTCTATTTGTGAAATTGTCTATACAGTAGACTCACTCAAATCCACATAGCTTGGGAACAGTAAAAAATATATCTGCAACAAAAATCGAAAAAGTACAAAAGATGCGCTGTCGGCATGCACCTCAGCTACCCAATGCAAAAAAAATTATTCAAAAATGTCAAAATGCGAAAGAGTTATTAGAAATATGCTTCCCCATAGGAATAGCATTAGCTCGCGAGCATTTCCTCGAGCGAGGACAAGGGCCTTAAAAAGCTGGTGATTTCACAGTTGAGGATTAAAGGGAGTCTACTGAATTCTTGTCCATTCACTAAACTGCAATAGTAGCATCATTTAAATTAATATAATTTGACAAATATCACACAATTTTAAGAAATTAAATTAGAATAAATACTCTGGAGGCTTATACGCATATATGTAATGGAAAAAAATA
The DNA here is from genome assembly GCA_964019185.1 of Maratus speculifer. NCBI lineage: Eukaryota > Metazoa > Arthropoda > Arachnida > Araneae > Salticidae > Maratus > Maratus speculifer. The sequence goes on along the minus strand of OZ025303.1, from coordinate 24,551,602 downwards.
CATATTATCATGTTGGGAAAAACATTTTTTTTTTATTTATTTTTTATTTTTTATTTTTTATTTAGCATTTAAATAAAATTATAAAGAAAACAACTTTACAATTGTGACATTTTGCTTAGCAGTCAGGGGGGTTGATTTCCAGTTTTAAATCTATTTTTTCTAAGCCCATATTAAAGTAAAGTTATTTAATTTATTAAAAGTCAAATTTAGAGGGTCAAAAAAAGGGGTAAGTAGTACAGAGATAATCACCAGTTGCACAATTTTGTGATAAATGTTGCATAAAATTTAGAAAAAAGTAAAACCACAATAACAGAATTATTCAATAATTTATACAAAAGTAATACAGTTTTGTTATGCTTGATTCAAGAGGAGTAAGTATATAAAAATATAATTTTACTAATAATTTCTAGTAACTATGTTGAAACATTTATAGATTTATTCACACAACTAGAAACAGGGCATTTAAATATTTTTAATTCACAAAATATTATTTTTGTTCCTATTTATGCATGTGCTTACATGTGGTCCCAGGCACATTCACAATTATCCCTCCACATGGGTACATGTGAAAAAATTTAGACAATTTTTAGAATGATGATATAAGTTAGAAATTCTTAATAAATGTATTCAAAAGTTTCAAAGAGTCATATAAATCAGTTTATGTTTCAATACCTCATAAGAATATTGAAAAATAGTCAGAAATGTGAAAATTGTTCATATGTGTGCCCCTCTCCTGTATATTTTGTTTGGTTGTAACTTTCAAATACATGTTTTTTTTACCCCCATTTTTTTATGTACAGTAGAAGGCGATATAATTTGGTTATTGGAAGACATGTTTCAGACTCACAGTATATCGGAATGATGTCAAAGAAATGGTCCAAAATGATGAAAACACTTTACTCACTTTGTGAATTGTAATTAATTTGATCATTCATTGAACACAGATTTAATCTTTTACAATCTGAAAAAGTTCATAAGTGTTGTTTGATGAATTAAAGCATTTCGTTTCTTTTTGGCATATTGTTTAAATTATCAAGATGAGTAGACAAACATTATCTGAATCATCTCGCTTCACTATTCCCGCAATTACTTTCGTTAAATATGAAATGTCTTCACTAACATGTGGAACGTCATCTTTCATTACCACATCATTTTCAATTTCATCAACTTGCTTATTGCAATTTTTATGTGTTATAGCATCAATAATCTCCAGATCTGTTATGACTTCTGAAATAGTTTGCTGTTGGCTATTTCTATCCAGTCATTTAAATCGTCAACAGAGATATTGAAATGCATAGCACTGACCACAGATTGCAAGTCCCTCTTTCTATTTCACTGAAATTTTAAATTACAAAATTTATTCTAAAACCGACCCTTTTTTTTCGGGGGACATATTTTACCTCGTGTTAAATCTGAATTTGCTGTATATCGTACCATGTTATTTTGGACTTCTACTGTAATTACAAATTAAATAGAAGAGCATTCACAATAAAGACTTCAAAATGATAATTGATCGCCTGATAAGAAGACCGTAGGTAAGTTACATGATATAATAGTGATACGAAATTTTCTTTTGAATGAATATTGATGATTAAAATGTCCATATAAATTAGAATATTGAACATAAAAATTTATATTAAGTGACAGATTGAATAATATATGCTGTGCATCATTGTCTCATTGTGCACAGTACAGTTGAACCTCGAAAATCCGGAACCGTCGGGACCGCGGCGATTCCGGATTTTCGATATTTCGGGATTTTGGAGGTTTATTAAAAAATCTTTTTTTATGGCTATATAATACCGTAAAATCCCGTTAATCCACTCTTCCCGATCAAACGCCCCTCCCCACTTTATAAAGAATTTGAAATTTTCAAAAAATCCCGAGAAAGCGCCCTCCCTCCCGATTCTCAAAGGCGATTGAGAGTGAGACGAATCATTATGAAATGAATGAATCATGAATCTTTGATGAAGTGCGTTTTTTCAAGATTTTTTAATTGATTTCATGCTTGTTTTGGCTTTCTTTTTTTTTACAAATTTCTCCGTTTTTTCTGCATTTTTTCGACAGAATTTACGTTTTATTTTTTTAAACCCAAATTTTTTCAAGTATCAAAATTCATGATTAATTCAACGATTCATTCATTTCGTCATGATTCATTACTGTAAATTTTGTTGACCGCTTTTTAACTTTTTAATTTTTGTAATAATAAAGTCTTTAATTAATGGCAAGCCATTACAATATTAACCAGAATATATCTATATATATTTTTTTAGTATAGTTATCAGAATTTAACTGTAGTTGATGAAAATTACAGCTATGTCTTATTTTAAAAATTAATAAAACTGAAATCGGAAAAGTGTCCGGATTTTAGAGATTTCCGGATTTTGAGGTCCGGATTTTCGAGGTTCAACTGTACATGTAATTTAAATATTAATATAAATGAAGTTACTACGCAGATACTCCAGACTTCCTCAAATCAGTGCAACTTGGGACCAGAAGCTGTTTGGATTTTAGAATTTTGTGGATTCCTGATAATTGTTTTGCTTACATTTCTTTAAACATTAATTTGAATATAATATGTAACAAAATTGTAATGAATATTTGCAGTATGGTAAAATAATAAAATAGGTGTAATAAACTAAAGTGATAAAAAGTAAGATAATTTTAAAAAAGGATTAAATTATTAAAAGTAAAGCTCAAGCAAATAATTAATAATGTAAAATTAAATATGTATAATAAAGATAAGATACATTTAACCTTGAATTATACCTACTATATTAATTTATATTAAAATCATAAAATCAGGAAGTTTTATTTCAAATTTAGCCAGTTTTAATAATAACTAAAAACAGTTGTTTAATATATTAAATACATTTGGTAAAAAGATTTGTATCATCACTGATAGCAAAATTTTGTTATTATTCAAAAATAAATTTATACTTTATTCATGAAAAAACAATGATATTATTGAGAATTACATATTAAAATGCATACAAAATTATATAAAACAAAACAATTCTATAATTTGGTCCCTCATCTGGATTGAAAGTTGTTTATATCTGTGGCGATGTGCAGATTTGAAGGAATCAACTGTATATTATATATATCCTACTTTTATAAAACATTTAAGAATTATAAAAGAAAATGGTTCATCTATAAATTTCAGAAACTTTGATTGTGCAAGAAAACATTCTCAGTCAGCCACCTACTAATTTATACAAGAATTTAAAACTGGTTATAAATTTTCATTATAAAAGAAAATCTCAAAATGTTTCTGATAGATACAGTAGACTTCCTCAAATTCACAAAGCTTGGAATGAGGGATTGTGTGGATTTTAGAATTTTGCAGATTTCTGGTCATTGCTTTGTTTACATTTTTGTAAACAGTAATTTGAATGAAACTAATAAAGAAAATGAAACTATAGTGGATGCTTACAGTATAATAAAATATTAAAATAAATAATAAAGTATAGTAATAAAAATTTAAATAATTTTTAAAATGATTAAAATATTTAAAGCAAATGTCAAGTTAGAATGTAGAACTAAATGTTCATTATAAAGATAAAATGTATTTTTCTGAAGTTATTCAATGAAATTTGCCTCATATAGGTACACTAGGAATTTATAAAAAAATCATAAAATAAAATAGTTTGTAACTATGTAACGATAATTTATCCTATTTTATGCCTAGTGCTTGGATAGACTTTCTAAAAACAGAAATAAATTTCGAATGAACTTTAATTTGATTTCTACACTGTAGATGGCGCCACGGCTGTATTCACATGCGAATTTGGATTTCCTTCAGAAGAAAGGCGGGTTTTTGCTTTTAGTATTGTATTATGTGATCTGTGTAACGTGTTAGTTTTTATCTTCTAATATTTCCCTGATGATGAACAAGTTTTATTGTTCGAAACTGTAGGAAATCAACTCTACTTTAGTTGTAAGTAGTACATGAATTTTTATTAAAAAATTTAACATCTAGTATACACTGATGAGCTGAATTTATTATTTGTTATATTATCAGACAGTGTAATTGGTCCTCCTATATTAAATAAAATAGTTTTATTTCAGGCTTAGCCATACTTAATAAACCCAAAAACTTGACTAATACATAAATATATTTAATAAGAAGATTGTGCTTACCAATGATATAAGTACTATCTTGAATTTTTTCAGAAATAAGTACCGTAAAATACCGTTAATCCGCCCTTCCCGATCAAACGCCCCCTCCCCACTTTATAAAGAATTTGACATTTTCAAAAAATCCCGAGAAAGCGCCCTCCCTCCCTATTCTCAAAGGCGATTGAGAGTGGGATGAATTATTTTGAAATGAATGAATCATGAATCTTTAATGAAATGTGCGTTTTTTCAAGATTTTTTAATTTATTTCATGCTTGTTTTGGCTTTTCTTTAATAATTTCTCCTTTTTTCTGCGTTTTTTCGACAGAATTTACGTTTTTAAATAAAAAAAACCAAATTTTTTCAAGTATCAAAATTCATGATTCATTCAACGATTCATTCATTTCATGAAGATTCATTCCTGTAAATTTTGTTGAACGAACGCAAAAAAATCCCGTGTAAGCGCCCTCCCCTAACTATTGTACGATTTTTCTTTTCGTTTGGGGGGGCGGATTAACGGTATTTTACGGTATATTCTTTCTTCATGAAAAAACATTATTCAGTAGTATTAAAAAAAATAGCAAATTAAAATATGTATGGATTTGATATAAAACTAAAAAAGTAAAATTTTGTCTCCATATCTGTGTTGAACATTTAATTGTTTACACCTGTAAATTATGTGCAGATTTTAGAGAACTGTGGATTTGAGGGAGTCCTATGATTTTTATTGCATGTGAATCCTTTGGAAAGGGAAGATGGTCCCTTTACACTGCCCAAAGGAGAATTTCACTTTATCTTAAAATATAATAATTGAAATAAACTAGAAATCTTCACACTGGTATTTTTTACAACTGTGGTCTGTTTTATGCCCCCCAAAGAAATGTAGGTCATAATTATTTAATGTAAATTTATTAATAGTTGTATTACTGTATAAAGTAATATTTTTTGGTCTTTCACCAAAGGATCTTGAATAGAGTGTCAAAATGGATGTTATCATTTGAGAAATCACCATTAATACTTTTTTTTAACTATAAAGACAAATTTATAAAGAAAATTTAATAAACATTAATCCAAATCACTTTCTATCTGTGCATTTTTTTTTCAGTTATTTGCAAACAAATCAGTAGGGTTGATCAGTTAGAGTTGATCTATTGACAAAAATTTGTAAATCTTAAATTTGATATCAAACAATCTCTACAATGTAATTTATATTCCATTTTTTTTAATATTATTTTCGAAAGAAAAATTACCGTAAAATCCCGTTAATCCGCCCTTCCCGATCAAACGCCCCCTTCCCACTTTATAAAGAATTTGAAATTTTTAAAAATTCCCGAGAAAGCGCCCTCCCTCCCCATTCTCAAAGGCGATTGAGAATGAGATGAATCATTATGAAATGAATAAATCATGAATCTTTGATGAAATGTGCGTTTTTTCAAGATTTTTTAATAGATTTCATGCTTGTTTTGGATTTTTTTTACCAATTTCTTTTTTTTCAGCGATTTTTCGACAAAATTTACGTTAAAAAAAAAATCAATTTTTTATGATTTCAAAATTTATGATTCATTCAATGATTCATGCATTTCATGATGATTCATTCCTGTAAATTTTGTTGGACGATCGCGAAAAAAATCCGTGTAAGCGCCCCCCTCTAACTATTGTACGATTTTTCGTTTCGTTTGGGGGGGGGGGGGCGGATTAAACGGTATTTTACGATATATGCTATATCACCAACACCAAGATATCTTAACGTTGAATTGACTTAAGAATTTTTGCTTTTAAATGATCCGGAAACTTTACTGTATAGAATGAATTAAAAATATAACAATCACTCAAATAAAAAAAAAACACTATTAAAAAACTTTCAAATTAGAAAATTAAAACCCCCCCTAAAAATACAACTTTTTTTCATTAAAAATACTCAAAATATTAAACTATCTAAAATATATTAATTCATAATCTAGATAATAATGTTATATGCATGTAAAAAAAAATTAAGCTATTCCATCAAATAGTTTTTTTTAAATCTTAGTGTTAGTCGTCAAAAAGCAAGTTTTGAGAAAATGCGACTTAAAGTTAAAAATTATATGGGGGCGGCTATGAAAGTGTTGATACATAAATGCTTATAACTCCGTTAAAAATGCAAATATTTTTATGCATTTTTTTGTACTCTGTTCAGAATTAATTGCATAATCAAACTAGATCATAAAAAAATCGATTTTTTTGGAAAAGTTTTCAATCCCTGAGCCCCCTTAAGTATCTAAACGATTATCGTCCCAAGTGTTTCAATTGTTAACTTTTGGTGAGGGATACCGATGATTCGAGGTTGATTCTAAGCTTGAGTACTTTATAAATTTGTTGGCTGTGCGGCTTTTAAGCAATTAAATGCGTTTGGTTTGGTTTATGATGGGCAATTATCAACACGTGGGATATAAACCCTAAAAGAGGGTATGGTACCCTTTGTGGGCTCCTTTCTAAAGCAACCTATATTGTATTTATGCAGGGAAATCTGTTTTTTGCAGTATCGCATCCTGAATTTGGGTTCAAAACGCAAACTTTGACATAAATTTCTAAAATACTTTCTTTATATTACATTATAATAAAAGTACTGACTTTTTATTACATTACATATATTTATATTATTATTCCTATTATTACTAATATAATAAAAATACTGACTTTTTAAGATCTTTCAAAAAAAAAAAAAAAAAAAAAACATTTATGATATTTTAAGATTTGTAGATTAAAATGTATACATCTTCTTTTGGATGGTATGCTTTTATGTTAATTAATTTTTTAATCTTTAATTGAAAAAAACAAAAAAAAAACAAGAACAACTGAGTAATGTTAGCAAGAAAAAACATTTAAATAAATTAAGAGAGCACCCCTACCGATCTCCCGTTTATACTTATCCAATGAATTCCCAAAACCAATCTGGGAAGCAATCAGAATGAATATATATCGAAAATTTGATGCAAATCGGTAAATTCTGCGGGAAAACCCCCAATAACCTTAATTAAAAGGGGGTTACTTCCCATCCCCCCTTTTAAACTTATCTAATGAGCTCTCAAAACAAACAATGGCTGTGCCTTCATCAGGATGATCCTATGTCTAAAATTTGAATGAAATTTGATAAATTCTGCATAAAAAACACATTTATATAAATCAAGGGGGAGGGGCATTAGCCCCCAATTCCCCCTCTTTATACTTATCCAATGAGCACCTAATACTAATCATGGAGGCACCTCATCATAATCCTATATAAAAATTTTAAACAAAAACTGATAATTCTGAATGAAAAACCCATTTATATAAATTAAAGCAAGGGGCGTCAGCCCCCCCCCATTCCTCCTGTTTATACTTATCCAATGAATACTTAATATTCAATCATGAGGCACCTCATCCTATACCTAAATTTTGAGCGAAAACTGATAATTCTGCATGAAAAACTCATGTATATCATTTAAGGGGAGGGGCATGAGTCTCCCGTTGTCCATCAATTAATTTTTTAATCTTTAGTTAAATATATATATATATATATATATATATCAGTTTCTTTCTGCATAGCAAAACATTTTGTTTAGGTACCCATATTTGATGGTTTGATTGTGTAAACATTCCACATTCAATTTTGCATAGAGATTTGAATGAAGAAAAATGAACCACAGACAATTTTCTACTTCACAATTTCTATTAAGTTTACAATTTTGGCAGACATTGTAACTTTATAATAACTGATTGTATTTTAATAAAAAATTGTTACACAGCCTAACTTATACAGTCAAGGATCCATAATCTGCGCACCCATAATCTGCAATTTTCTATAACTGGCGTTACTTTATGAATGTAAACAAAGCAATAAACAGATAAGAAAATTTACAAATTGGTGATTCAAAAATAAATTTTTAAGAAAAATAATACAAAAATTGAGAAAAAAAATCATAATGAAACATCTACATTTAAAAAAATATGTAACTCTTTTATTTTATGAACAATAAAAAACAAACTATATTATGGAACATATGTAATTATCTTTATTTAAATGAACATCTATATATATCAATTTTTTAAAATAAAATAACTTTTAAAGGGCATTTTTTGAGATAGAATATTAAATTAATTATTAAATTTCATATTTATCTTTCCATATTATATTGGTTATAGAATTAAAATGCTGTCTAGGAATAATAAACTGATATATGATCCATTATACAGTTGAACCTCGAAAATCCGGACCTCCAAATTCCGGAAATCTCTAAAATCCGGACATTTTTCCGATTTCAGTTTTATTAATTTTTAAAATAAGACATAGCAGTAATTTTCATCAACTGCAGTTAAATTCTGATAACTATACTAAAAATATATATATAGATATATTCTGGTTAATATTGTAATGACTTGCCATTAATTAAAGACTTTATTATTACAAAAATTAAAAAGTTAAAAAGCGTTCAACAAAATTTACAGTAATGAATCATGACGAAATGAATGAATCGTTGAATTAATCATGAATTTTGATACTTGAAAAAATTTGGGTTTATAAAAAAAAAAAAGAAAAAAAAAAAAAAAAAAAAAAAAACGTAAATTCTGTCGAAAAAATGCAGAAAAAACGGAGAAATTTGTTAAAAAAAAGAAAGCCAAAACAAACATGAAATCAATTAAAAAATCTTGAAAAAAACGCACATTTCATCAAAGAATCATGATTCATTCATTTCATAATGATTCGTCTCACTCTCAATCGCCTTTGAGAATCGGGAGGAAGGGCGCTTTCTCGGGACTTTTAGAAAATTTCAAATTCTTTATAAAGTGGGGAGGGGCGTTTGATCGGGAAGAGCGGATTAACGGGATTTTACGGTATTATATAGCCATAAAAAAGATTTTTTAATAAACCTCCAAAATCCGGAATCGCCGCGGTCCCGACGTTTCCGGATTTTCGAGGTTCAACTGTACTCCATAATGTGCAAAATTCCATAATCTGCATAACCTTTGGCCCCAACTTGTGTGTATTATATAATAGAACTTTGACTGTATTTTCTTATATAATGTTATACAATCTGTAATAATTACAGCTTTTAATTTGTTCAGTTTGATTAAATCAATCAACTGCTTTTAAATTAAAAATTTAACCAACCTCAAATTAAAAAAAAAAGACCTTTGAAATTTAGTGAATTACCATTTCTTTTGGCAAAGATAATATTTAGTAAATACCACATATATTATTACATATGTTATAATATTAATATAAATCTTATAATAATCTTATATGTAATAATATACAGTCAAGGATCGGTAATCAGCGAACCCATAATACGCAATTTTCTATTATCTGCGTTACTTTCTGAATGTAAACAGTGAAATAAACAGTTAAGAAAATTTACAAATTTGAGACCCAAAAAATGATTTTTTAAACAAATTATAAAAATATTTTTAAAAAAAATCATAATAAAACATCTACTTTCTTTTAATATAACTCTTTTATTTTATTAACAGTAAAAACCAAACTGCATAACAGAACATATGTAATTTACTTTATTTAAAGGCACATGTATATCAATTTATTTAATTGAAAAATAACTTTAAAAATTAATTTTTTGTGATAGCAAATCAAATTAGATTTCATATTTATCTTTTCATATTATACTGATTTAAAAATTAGACTGCTGTCTATGAAAAATCAAATCACGTATAATCCATAAAGCTCTATAATCCACATTATTTCATAATCCGCCCCAATATTCATTTGGCCCCAACTTGTGTGGATTATAGAACTTTGACTGTACTATTATCTCAACTTGCTGAAAATTTGAAACAAATTGGTAAATTTACATTAGGAGATACAATTTTCTTTACTTTTTCTTTCTTTTTTTATGGAATGAGAAAAAAGGGGTTTTTTTTTTTCATTTTTTTTATCTTTGCTTGCAAAGCAAACTTGTTGACACATTTGCAGAGTCTTTTTTTTATAGTTAAGAGAACAGAAATTGAACAGATTTCTCTCATTCAAAAAATGAGAAAAAAATAATAATAACAGATTTTTTTTTTTTTTTTTTGGAGGGGAGGGGGTCTACTTATAAGAGGGTTTTGATTTTTTCCTCATTTTTAACAACATAAGTAAGGAGATTGACTTATATGCAAGTATATGTGGTAGATAATTTAATGATAAAAAAAAAAACTTTATTCATACAAAGAATTATTAAAAATTAATTAAAATATAAATTACCACAAAATTAAAAAAATATCCTCTTCCTGAAAAAACTTCCTATTGTAAGAGCAAAAGTCTTTTATTCTTCAATTAAAAACAAAAATCTATGCATTGTTTTTTTTCTGCATAACAAAACATTAGAAAATCTATCTAAAGGAGGCAATATAATATTGATAGCGTTTTGATTTCAGACTTAAATAAATTGAATAAACTAAAGTAAACTACACATTGCTCTCTCATTTTTGTTGATTTTTTTTTTTTTTTTTTTTTTTTTTTTTTTTGTGCCTTTGTGTGTGATGCTCTAATTTTCTAATAACTTAATTTAATAAGCATTTGTAACACAACCTAATTCAGTATGCAGCTAGCTGAAAATCTGAATAAAATTTGTCTGTTATCAATGGAGATAGCAAATATGTTGTTCTTTTTACATAAAGAAAAAAACAACTTTTCCTTTCCTTTTTTTTTTCAATTATTTATTTATTTATTTATTTTACAGCAAAACAGCTTTTTTCCCCCTACACTCAAACAATTTAAGATTGCAGATGCTTTCACCATATAACGTTTGAATAGTTTTTTGTTTTTGTTTATTTAAAAGTCATTTCAAATATTTTTTTACTTCAAAAATTTACGAAATGTCAATTTTGTATATTTTAACTGTCAATAATGCCAATTAATTTATGTGAATAGACATCAATGTTAAGAGTTAGTATTGAGGATATTTTTCAGAAAATAGCATTTCTAATCATTTTGCCAATATTTCAAGTAGTCAAAGATGGGGGGGGGGAGACATGGAAATATCTTTCAAATTTCATGTTAAACTTATATAAAGCATAAAATATCACTGAAAAATGTGAAGGCATAAATATAAAATTTGATTAAAGAAACGAAAAAATACATCACCATTTTATTCAGTTTTTTTTTTAAATCTATGAAATTTGATGCATTCCATCAGTTGATTTCTGAGAGCTTTAAACACACAAGCCTGTATTCACACTACTTGGCACCAATTATATTTAATGGTGGTAGTCACTCAGCAGCCGAATTTCCCTCCGTAATGTTAAGTCTATGGACATTTGATGCATTCGTATACAGTACATAACCATTTTATCCAGAAACCAGTTAACCGGAAAACCAGTTATCCAGAATGATATTTCTAATAGAATCCTTGTAGAAAAAAGTGCCATATACATTGCTTGAAGCAATTGTCCTGTTTGATAACAGCAGCTAGTATTTGAAATACAGGCATGTATAGTTATATTATAGATGTTATCATTTTTATGCAAAAAAAAAGAATTTTTGTTCAAAGGAATTTCTATAAATTACCTTCTTTAAAATGCTAACATTTGATCTTACTTGCATCTGATTTTTAGTTCAAGTAATTTAATAATTAATTTAAAATTTGAAGTAATACCATGACCACATGTATTCCATTACACTTATCAAATGGATGATGTTTTAATGCCCAACCAGTTAACTGGAAAAACCAGTTATCCGTAATACATCTGACCCCAACCATTCTGGATAAATGGTTCTGTACTGTGTTAAAAATATCTCCTTAAGAAATGAATATTTTTAAGTTATTTTTCAGTGTTCTCTTCTAAAAGGATGTCACTTATGTTATTCGTTTTCAAAATATTTAAAAAATTTATGCATAATTTTATGCAAAGTGTTAAAATTTTACTTCCAGTTCATTAACTTTTAAAACATAAGATATTAAATTGAACATAAATTTTAGAATTCTTTTGACAAATGAGAAAGAAAGTGACATCTTTTATGAAGAGAACATTGAAAAATGAAATTAAAAATATTAATTCCTTAAGGAGATATGTTACATATAACAATGCATTAAACATAGACTTAACAATACCAAGGGGAATTCAGCCATGGAGTGGCTAGCACCCTTAACTGTCTGCTGTAGAACATTTTATCATTTGATTTGATACACATAGAGAACGTGATTATCCAACTATCCAATAATTAAACATGTAAGAGAACGTAAGTGTGGCTACTCCAGAAGTGATTCTGATTTTTAAAAAATGTTCTAAAATGCAACTCCAGAGGAAAGGGGGGATTCAGAATCCTTTATTTCCATGTGGTCAAGGGATGAGATGAGACAAGCACTGTTATAAGTTTAAGTATGAAAAACAAAATTCTTTGGCGAAGAAAGAAAATGATGCAAAGAAATTAGATTTCAAAGAAAAAGGGAGAAACGAAATGACTGTTTTGGCACAAATGCGGTTAAAATAACCCATTATTCGTCACAGATATTTTCATTTGGTACAACTGGTGCAATATTATAAGTCCCCACATAAGTGACAATTTTCTAGATTTATTCAAATGGCACAAACATTTTTTCAGCAATAAATTTTACTTAATGAATCCGATGAAATAAGTATGATATAGAAACAAGACACATTTTAATATATACTATGAATTTTTTGTATATAATCCAGCCCCCTCCCCCCCCCCCAAAAAAAAAACAACAGAAAATAACATTATATATATATATATATATTGCTGTTCCAGAAAGAAATTATTAAAAAGTATTGTTAAGCATATTTAAGGCTCTTCTATTATTATGAAGATTTAAGGTAGAAATTTATTCACTTTAGCAGTTTTAAATGTCATTGAGTAAAGTTTTAACCATTTTTTAGATACTCAAATATTTTAGTTGAAAATATATTTTAAGAAGGAATCCCAACAGTGCAACTTCCTAGCATGAGAATAGACAAACGCCATTTTTCTTAATGCAAGGAAACAATAAAACACTTTTTTTTTTTTTTTTTTTTTTTTTTAAATCTGTGCAACACCATCACTTATTAGCAGCAAATCTAATATTATGAAGAGCCTGGAATTTCAGTTCTTTAGTTTCATAAATTGTTTGACATTTTAAGTAATTTTTTATAAAATCTATATAAGAACTTCAGTATGTGATAAATGATTTAAAAAATATAAATTTTCATTAGGACAGAATACAAGCAAATTCATCTATGAGCAACACAATGTTTTAAATTTAATTGTAAATAAAAATTCAAATGAGCTTACTTATTTGAAATTTAAACTTGCATATTATTCGCCTGAATTTTGTGTAATCATAATTATCAAACTGCTAGTTGTAGAATTTTAGTTGAAGAGTAACAAAAAGAAACCACCTGAGCATTAATTTATTCTAGTAAAAAGGTTAGGATCAATAAATTCATATTTTAAGTTGCCTGATATTCATAAACAGGGCAAGCAAAAGACGCCAATACATGAATGGTTCATGACTTTTTACATTACGATTCAATTAAAAGAAATCATTTATTGATCCTGAGAATGGTGAATTGCTGTGATTGATTAAACTGCTGAAATAGCAATATTATTAGTATCCTTTTTTATCCCTTATTTAAAACTGGTTATCAGACAGCTATTAACAGAAACAAGCTTCACAAAAGAATCTATGTTAGATTTTAGTGAGTCGTTCAAAATTAAGTTGAGTAAATTTAATACACGAGGGTATATTTAAATGCTAAATTTGCAAATTTTTACTAATGCTTTCTGTTCTTTTTTTACTAATAGGTACTTTGTTTTATTAGTTAAACATTTTCTGTTTGATTTTGTTTAGTGATTGATTCATTGTTCATGAATGAATTCTTCTTTTGTGATTCATTAATTGTGTTGGCGTCACAATCAATTAAACTATTGCAAGACTCAGGGCCGGCGCTAGGCATTTTGCCGCCTGAGGCGAGCCTTATTTTGCCACCCCTATGACGTCATCTTTCTTTTTTTTTCTTTTTTTTTTTTTTTTTTTAATTACTACTCAAACTTTTTAATAAATTAATATAAGTATAATTTATTTGCTTAAATATAAAATGCATTATAAAATGTATTTATTTTTAAGGAATTTAAAATAATCAAACTACGTAATTTATTTTGATATAAAGTATTTGGCATGCCTAAATGATTATAAAAATCAAACCGAAAAGGCATTGCATGAAAGCAAAAATATTTAAAAAATTAATTATGAATGGAGAACTCAAAAATTAGACTGAAATTTAGAACAAAAACACCTGATTACTAAAATAAAAAACAACAGCTCGTGTTCTGGAAAAAAAAGATTAAAGGAAAAACAAGATATGTTTAAAAATCACATAATACTGATGTAGTGAAAAGAAAAAAAGGAAGACAACGATATTGTAGTATAAAAAAGAACATGTATTGAATCTTAATATACAAGTTTCACGCGAATCCTGAATTTACCATAAACAATAATGGGTTTCTCATCATTGGGGAAAAAGTTAAAAAAAGGAAAATAAATAAAAAGGATGGAAGTAGGAACTGATAAAATTTAACTTAGCTGTCCAATGATGCTGCCATGCTCGTCCTCGATCTTTCCCGGCGTCCACGTGAGGCCCCAGAAAATCAAAGAAAACGGTACACCTTCTAGTACCAAAACAAACGTGTGTGTGATGACAAAACTCTTTCTGACTCCCGCCACAAGACCCAAGGTTGCCAGAAAGAAACCAAGGGCGCCAAGCGCAGTAACTTACGCCACGGCGAGAAAGAGAATGCATAGTCAATAACCTATGTCAATCGCCAACTGATGAAACAGACTTCTTGCAACCCTAACATTGGCAAAAGTCAAACACTGAAGATTGGTTGGATGAAGTGATAAATTTTACCAAGACGCTGACCTCACATATCAAGTTGAGCAAACAGCAGCTGAACTGTAAACTAATTTTCCTTTAACTAAAAACCAAGGAGGTAGCAGAGGCAAACTTAAACAGAGTTCACAAAGTGCGAACCTTTTAGATTTAGATGTACTTATCAGAACAGAGATAAATGTTGATTTAGGAGAATTGGCAGTGAAGAGAGATTCGCCATGGCGAATATAGCTTTATAACATATTCCCATACCTCCAATTAAAAAAAGATTTGAAGCGGATAGGGTGCAATCACCTCTATCCAATGAAAAAACTTTTTTTTTTTTTTTTTTTTTTTTAAACCAAAAAAAAATTGAGGGGTTTTACCTAAACAAACACTAATGATGAGAAATCCATAAGTACATATGCACGCGAAATCAGGATTTACAATGTTATATAAAAAAAATTAAATATGTACAAAACAAATTGTCGCTCTTCTCAAAAACAGACTTCTGCTTAACAATGAGCAGGATTAAACGACAGGTCATGCCCTAGGAATGAGCTTTACAGGAATGGGCATCTAAGAGAAGAGAGATAAAAGTAAAAAAAAAAAACAAATTATTAAACATGGCACATATTTTGCAGTAATATGATAATGTACCTATAAGAAAAAAAATGTTAGTGATTAAATCTTTCTGCATTGAACACCATATTCCACTAAACTACAGAGGAATATTTGTGCACTCTTGCAAAACAACCTTTTGAAGTGTTGATGCACTGCAGTTTACTTATATTTAAACACCATAACATATCTGTATCCAAAAGTGTCAAAAGAACCAAGTTTCCATAAGACATACATTAGTCAGTATATCCTTAACATAAATACAACTTCTTTTTATCTAAACAAGAAATCAATTACTTCATGTGTTGAAGGAGAAAAAAAAAATTTAGATTACTTTCTCACATTGATGCAAAAAGAAAACTGAAGTATAGTTTAGTTAACTATAGCTTTTAAAATATGTCTAGATTTTAATGTAACATAAAACAAAATTCTCAGTTGATATTAAGTATTTGAAGAACTATCTAGCAACACTACAACTTTAAATTATGTAAAACAAACAAATGCAGACTTATTGTACTACCCCTTAAGGACATGAGAAGGAAAACACTTCCAAGCACAATCTATTAATTGTTTATCTTAAGATCACAAATAGTTTTTTGAGAAAAAAAAAAATATATATATATAGTTGCAAGTATGTAAAATTACTGAAATCCTTTCAAAATAGATGTTATATTATGTGTCTTAGAATTGGCCAGAGTCTAAGTACATAATGAAAGGAAGCATAATTAACTTATAGTAACTATATTTTTTAAAGTGGGTAATACCAATTAATTGAATGAAATATTTAATACCTATTTACAAACTATTTGCAAATGTCAATATAAATGATCAACTTTATATTATGATTACATAATACATGCATCAGTGAAGCATTTACCAAAAGGTTACATTAACTTGTTACAACACATTTTTGCCCAATATATCTTTCTTTTACATTAGTATTTTCATTCACTAAATTATAACCATTAATTTCTTTATGAGCTGCATTTACCATAAATGATAACTGTACAATGACATGTTCAGTATTATTCCTAGTAAAACATGAAGGGAAAAATGTCAACATTTAAATCTTAAAATATTTTTTTGAGAATCTAGCTGGTAACTAAATATTCTCATGTAACCCAACTATTAAAGGGTGTTTAAACGAGTAATTTTATACATACAAAAATACCTTTTTTAACATATACAACTCAGAAGTAATACATCATTGCTACATAAACAATGATTATTTACTTGCATATATAACTTGCATCAACTTATTCAACACACAGAATACCACTACTGACTTTTCCAAGCTAGTATCACCAATAGTTTATATTTTACCACATAATACATATCAAAGCTTAAAAACAATATTGTAAATTATAATTTTTTATACTATATTTGTAAGATCTTAAGTATTACAATAATATTGAAAAATAAGGATAAATTTATTTAAGAGAAAACAAAGATGAACTTATCATTTTATTGTAGAAACTGGATGTCCAGAATAACTCATCTAGGATAGGCTCCCACATAGGTATTTCCAGACAGGGATGACTTTCTTCAGAGCATGCATCTGCAGTAGTTCCTGTTGACAACACTGTCAAGATCAACACATCTGATCCATCAGGCTAACAGCAGAAAATGTTGTTCCTTGTACACAGAAACAACGCTACTTCAGTGATGTCTGCAAAATCGTAAAAGTTAATTAGTAATGGTTAATAGTAAAAAAAGTCACTGTTTCTATTCCTAAAGACTCTGGTGCGCAATCTTCTTGGAGAAACAGTCACAGGACTTGGAGAAACAGGAATTAAATTAACTGGAGAAGAATGGGGTGTGCTAGTTTCTGATAGATTGCTATTATTGAAGTGGCTACCTGGTGACAATTGATCCATGGTGGATGTGTGTGATATGGGTGATGCAATAGGTTGTGCAGGTGACAAATTAATATTGTCCATAGATGAGGAACTGAATGAGTCACAATCTTCCATCAGAGTTATTCTTTTATCATGTCTAGATAATGCATTCTTAGGTGAGAAAATAACAGGAAAATTGTCTGAACCATTATGCGTCAATGAAGAAATATTGCTTTTATGACCAGACACAGGTGAATTCTGTAATTGATTAGCAGTAGGTGATGAGGTCGAGGAGTTCTGAGGTATGTCATTCAGAATTCTCTGTTCTTGCAAATGGGTTTTTCTGGGAATGACCTTAAGAATTCTATCAGTGTGTACCAATATTGGAAAAGCATTGTCATTATTACAAATTTGTAATTGTACAACTGATGGAGAAATAATTTTTTTTACCCAGTATGGACCCTGTTTTCTTTTTTTGAAAACATTAGGAAATGTAATGAATACTTTGTCATTGCATTCTAAATTCATAAACTTTCTTTTTACATTACATCTTTTAAGAGTGTTTCTTTTAAATTGTTCGTTGTTGACATATGTATGATGGTATATTTTGTCCAATGTTTTGAACATTTTATGTATGTCTCCTGTGTTGGGATCCAAATTCCAATTACCTTGTGTCTTGTAATTTTCATATAAATCTGTCATATCTCTGCCAAAGTGCACTTTGTTTGGTGTAAACTTTGTGGCAGGATGAACTGTTGAATTGTACAGATTTTGATGGGTTTTCATGGCAGTAAAAAAATCGTAACCCTCAGAAAGCATGGTATTAATGGCTGTTTTCAACTGCCTGTTCAAGGACTCAGACAAACCATTTGCCTGTGGATGGGCTACTGTAACAAATGTTAATTTCATGTGCAATTTGTCATTAAAAGTAGAAAAAATATTTGAGTCAAATTGACTTCCTTGATCAGTTTGTACTATATCAGGTTTACCATGAGTAGCACAGTAATGCAAAAGGGCCTTTGTGACAAGAGAGGCAGAAATATTGTGAAGATTATACAATTCTAAATGTCTAGAAAAATGGTCAACAATTGTTAAAATATAAGAATGATTTTTAAAGGGACCTACTAGATCCATAGAGACCTTTTGATTACACGCCGTTGGCAAAGGAGTTGGCAAAAGAGGAGCTTGTGGTTTATGTAAATTCTTATGGATCAAACAGGTCTGACATGAATTAATGTAGTTCGAAACATCTGCAGCCATAGTTCTCCATGTGAATCTTTTTTTAACATTTTCTAAGGTTTTGTTGAATCCAGCATGTGTTACATGAGCAAGGGCAAGCGCTCTTGAAAGTAATGATGGTGGTAACACTGCTCTATGTAAGTTATTAAGTTCGGATGAAAAAAATTTGTCATAACACAGGATGTTTGTCTCTGGATTTAAGTAGTAGGGACTGTTTTGTTCGTTGTTACTATTGTTTTCGATTTTATTGATGATTTTTTTTAATGTATGATCTTTTCGCTGTTCACTATATAAAAGTTCATCAGATATATGGTTGTCAATGTTTATATTATGGTTGGTGTCAAAATGATTACATTCTTGTAAATTATGTGGTAAGTTATTCCTTAAATCTAACTCAGAATTCTCAACTGGAATGATTTCATCTGTCTTAAGGAGCTTAGGGTTTGTGCTTATGTCCTCAGATGGAGAAGGAACAGGTATTCTGCTGATATAATCAGCTAAGATGTTATCAGAACCAGGAATGTGTTCAAATGAAAAAGAATACTCTGATAGCTCCATCAGCCATCGAGTTATTATATCAGCTGGAGACGAAGAACTTTTATAATGGTTTAATGGCTTAGCATCCGATAAAACTATGAAATGTCTGTTGAAAAGCTGATATTTAAAACTTGTAATACCTTTAAAAATAGCATACAGTTCTAATTTAATGGGTGGGTATTTTTTTTCAGATGGAGACAGAAGTTTTGAAAAAAATGACACAGGGAGTAGAATACCATTTTTCTTTTGCATTAAGACAGCAGAAATGGCTGTGACAGAAGCGTCTGTATTTACATAAAAGGTTTCATCCCAATTAGGGAGATGAAGGATGGGTTTTTTAAAGAAGACCTGCTGTAAGTCTTGAAATGCTTCATCTTGCAGCTGAGACCATTTAAATTTTTCTTTAGGGGATGTCAATTTAATAAGGGGTTCAATTCTACAAGCAAATGCAGGTATCAAAGACCTGTAGAATGAACAAAGTCCTATGAATGATTTAACTTGCTTCTTTGTTTTGGGGGAAGGAAAAGCCAATATTTTTTTTATATTTGATTGCATGGGCATAACTTTATGATCAAAAATTTCAAAACCTAGAAAATTTATTTTAGATTTGTGAAATTGACATTTTGCTGAATTTAAGGTGATATTATTTTTTTCAAAGACTTCTAATAACATTGCTAATTTAGCTTTCATTTCTGCAAAAGTATTGGCACCTATCACCACATCATCTTGATAAGAAAATACTCCTTCAACATTCGCCTGTTGAATTACTTCGTCAATTAGTTGCTGAAATGTTGAAGCAGCTGTACGAAGCCCAAACACTAATCTGTTATACGAAAAACAACCCCATGGCGTCGTGAAAGTGACTTTGTCACGTAAGTGCTGAGGCATATGAATTTGCCAATAAGCAGACGGCAAATCCAAGGTTGTAAAAAATTTAAAAGTGGCTAAATTATTCAACAAAGTTTGAATTTTAGGCAGCGGATAAGTTGATGGCATTATGACTGCATTTAAGAGTCTCAGGTCTAAAGCAAGTCTATACTGTTGAGGTTTAGAAGGATCAAGCATCTTCTTTTTTACCAACAACATAGGACATGCCCAAGAAGAATTTGCCCGCTTGATTATCCCAGCAGCCAACATTTCATTTAGCTGCTTTTTTGCTTCATCCTGTAAAGCCTGTGGGATGGGATAAGGCAAAGTCTTGACAGGAGGAGAGTTCCTAATATCAATTTTAGGTGTAACTAGGTCAGTATGACCAATGGTGTTTAAAGACTTAGAAAATGCCTGTGTATGTTTTTTTAAAACTTCAACCATTTCTTGTTTTTGTAAGGAATTTAAATGATCTAAACAAAAGTCCTTAATATCAAATTCAGCTGCTCTTTGTTGTACAACATCAATTGAGGGGGTTATTAAATTACACATTTCTTCTGGGAAATTATTTTCTTGTATGTCATGGCTTAAAACATTTGAAATAGTGCCGACCTTAACATTTTTCTTTAAAAAAAATTGTTCTGTGTTTTTGTTTTCAATTACAATTAAAAAAGAATTATCTTTTAAATGTTCAAGAGAATGAAGGGAAGTATTTACAACAATGCCAGGTTTGTCTAATACAGGGTTAAATATGAATTCAGATGAGGTAGGTTTATTTTGTATTTTAACTTTAACATACGAAATTCCATTTTCAGGAATTACCGTACGATATGCATTATGCACATTTTCAGAGAAATTTTCAAATTCAGAATTATTAGCATTATTTATATTCACATTAACAGGTGGATTGTTGTTTACATTAAGTACACTCTCATTATTACAAAAATTAGAATTTATATTAGAAGAGCAATTTTCATGATTTGGATCAAAGGAATTTACAATTAAATTATTGTCAATATATTGTTCAAAAAGTTCATTATTATTATTACATTGTTCAACAGATTGACCTAAAACTGTGTTGTTACCATAATCCCCTTCCTGTTCAACAGAATTTAGATTACCTTGAAAATAAGCATCACTGATTTGATTACGAGAAATGTCTAAATGGTGATTTGTTCCTTGCACATTATCAGAATCTTTAATGAAAGGGATTTTATCATCTTTAAATAGCATTGCATCAAATGCAGATGCAATGGTTATAGCATATTTAGAAATAAAGTTAAATCCAAGAATGGCTGAAAAATTTTTATGAGAAATGTCTGTAATATAGAACTCCTGTTTGAAAAAATTGTTTTTCAGCTTGAAAGAAAATTCAATACACCCTCTAAAGGCAACATTTGAATTAATGGTAGTGATGTTAACCTGTCTTGCTAAAAATTTGTATGGTATTTTACCCTTTAAAAAATCAACTAATGATGTGTCAATAAGACAAATAGTGCTTCCTGAATCAATCAGCATGGGAAATGAAATACCATTTATGTGACCAAGAACACATGGTAATGTGGAATTATTGTCAAAAGTCGTAAAAATTACCTCACTTTGTACCTCATTACATATAGGTGTTAATTTATTTTCCTTATCCTGAATGCAGGAGGTTGTTGGAGTAATGTGATTAAGAGACAATTTTTTTTTATCATTCTGCCAAGTATTTAGTGTAACTAAATTCCCTGACGAACAATTTTCAAATACTGGCAATGTCAAATTCGTGGAAGGCAGAGTGCCAGCTTCTTCTACCTCCGACGATCGTTTAAATCTCTTCTCTCGTTGTTATGCCTGTCAACCTTTTTTGTATGTCTGTTGTGATTTAAACTGGTATTATGTGATTCAGAGCGATTCACGAGTCTTAAAAATTCATAACAATCTTTCATATAGTGGCCTGCTCTCCCACAAAATCTACAATTATCATGTCTAGGTGTGTTTCTACGTTTAAATTGGTTATTGTTCCACCTCTTTTTATTATTATTTTGTTTATACCACTGATGTGGGGCATCATCTTTGTGAAATTTTTGTGTGGGACGCCAGAAAGACCGCTGAGGGACGTCATTAGCAGCAGAGTTGTCATTAGACGAAGAGCTAGGCTGATTAGACACCTGATTATGGAAAACCATAGCATTATCACCTTTCTTAGCAGGTGGTGACAAATTTGCCAAATGGATATTTCTTAAAACATCCGCACGTGCAATTGCAGCCTTAAAGTCTGAAATACCTTCTTCCAAAAGCTTAGTTTTTATATATTTAGGGGCAATACGAAGCAAATTCATGAATTTGATCTGACTAAGCGAATTTTCATCAACCCTTGGGTATACATTACGAACAGCCACATCTAAACGAGAAGCAAACTGCTTAAACTTTTCATCTTCTCTAATTTGCAAACTATCTAAAGATTTTAGAGAATGAACAATGTCAGTAGAGGTAAAAAAATCAATAAATGCTGCTTCTAACTCATCTAAATTTTTCAAATTTTGCACTGACGGAGTGTCAACAAAAAAATCAAGTGCCGAACCTTCTAATTTATTTGTGAATATTGCAACAATCTGTTTATCATCAAGATCATTTAAATCTTTAACAGATTTCAATTGTTGGAAGAAAAATCTAACAAATTTCGGATCGCCGTTAAACGGCTGAATATTCAAAAATAATGACTTTTTTGACATTGTAAGAAAAAATAAAATACACTGTTGTAATTAATTTGAAGACATTGAATTTCAAATCAAACAATAGGGAGAAAAAAATTTAAATAATAAACAATAAAGTCAACTATGATTCAATTAATGAAATACCATGTGACACCCTTGACATGAACTATAAATAATAAGAAATATCAAATAATACTATATTTTTCTGCAAAATACATGGACAACACAATTCAACATACATAAAAGTATTATGCTACACAAATGAAACACGATTTAATCATAAACTTAGATAGGATTGAAATGGATTTTCCAGAACACATAATCCGTGCAGTAAGATGCTAATATCCACTACAAACGGATAAAAAGGGTTTTCGGCACCATATGATATAAAGTATTTGGCATGCCTAAATGATTATAAAAATCAAACCGAAAAGGCATTGCATGAAAGCAAAAATATTTAAAAAATTAATTATGAATGGAGAACTCAAAAATTAGACTGAAATTTAGAACAAAAACACCTGATTACTAAAATAAAAAACAACAGCTCGTGTTCTGGAAAAAAAAGATTAAAGGAAAAACAAGATATGTTTAAAAATCACATAATACTGATGTAGTGAAAAGAAAAAAAGGAAGACAACGATATTGTAGTATAAAAAAGAACATGTATTGAATCTTAATATACAAGTTTCACGCGAATCCTGAATTTACCATAAACAATAATGGGTTTCTCATCATTGGGGAAAAAGTTAAAAAAAGGAAAATAAATAAAAAGGATGGAAGTAGGAACTGATAAAATTTAACTTAGCTGTCCAATGATGCTGCCATGCTCGTCCTCGATCTTTCCCGGCGTCCACGTGAGGCCCCAGAAAATCAAAGAAAACGGTACACCTTCTAGTACCAAAACAAACGTGTGTGTGATGACAAAACTCTTTCTGACTCCCGCCACAAGACCCAAGGTTGCCAGAAAGAAACCAAGGGCGCCAAGCGCAGTAACTTACGCCACGGCGAGAAAGAGAATGCATAGTCAATAACCTATGTCAATCGCCAACTGATGAAACAGACTTCTTGCAACCCTAACATTGGCAAAAGTCAAACACTGAAGATTGGTTGGATGAAGTGATAAATTTTACCAAGACGCTGACCTCACATATCAAGTTGAGCAAACAGCAGCTGAACTGTAAACTAATTTTCCTTTAACTAAAAACCAAGGAGGTAGCAGAGGCAAACTTAAACAGAGTTCACAAAGTGCGAACCTTTTAGATTTAGATGTACTTATCAGAACAGAGATAAATGTTGATTTAGGAGAATTGGCAGTGAAGAGAGATTCGCCATGGCGAATATAGCTTTATAACATATTTATTTATTTATTATTATTATTATTATTATTATTATTATTATTATTATTATTATTATTATTTTGCATCTTTTTAAAAATAACAACAGCTAACTTGGAATTAAATTAATGAATCATATTTTACTAGCATTAAAAAAAGCCAGAAAGTCTCATATAAAGAATAACAGTAATACTTCCTAGTTTCTTTTGCCTTGTTTTTTATTTCGAAAAATCACACAGGATATGAATATTAAAAAAAAATCTATTACAGCAAGGAAAGAAGGTTTTCAAAATAAATATTACTGAGATAAAATATGCCAAACATTTAAAATCAATCACATTGCATATAAAATTTGTGTATGAATTTCAAACTGAAAAATAATGATATAGTATAACAAGTTATTTATCTTTTAAAAATCGTATATACAACACAAAATAGCTTTTTTAATAATGTTGAAAAATAGCTCCAAAACTTAAAAAAAAGGAAAGGAAAAGATTAAAAAATTGCAGAAAGACAAATTTAATATAGTAGTTTAAACTATTCTAAAAGAAATTTTTTCACAAATAAATTCACAGTTGAAGTTAATAACGATATTCCTGTTATGAATATCAGAAATGCATGTTGAAAATTGCATTAAAAGTCGCGAAAAATTCAAAAATCGCGAGAAACAAAATGTAACGTATTGCACTGAAAATTGTAACAAAGTTTGATGAAATTTACAACAGTTTACTAAACCTTACTAACTATAGCATGTAACAGAAATTCGTTTCTGAATGTAAATAATAAAAAAAATCGCGAAAGCAAAAAAGAACATTAAGAATCGCATTTGAAATAGTGGGTTTAGGATAAATGTTCTTGGAGCCGATTTCATTTTATTCACCTCAAACAATTGTAGCGAAAGCAAAAGAAAGATACAAATTGCATTGAAAATCGCAATAAAAATCGCGAAACATTGAAAATCACGTCGATAAAATGTACTTCGATTAGGCTAAAATTTTCAACTTGAATTATTTTTTACAAATGAATATAAAAAAAGCAGTACACAAAAACATTCTAAGAATCACATTCAAATAACTTTAAAAATCCATAAAAATTAAAAAAGAAATTCGCTGAACAAAACTTACAACATTAGTGAAAAGTGTGAAATTGAATCTGCTAATACGAATGTCAAAAAATCGCTTCGAAATGAAGAAAAAAAATGCAGAGGGCAAAATTT
This sequence comes from Maratus speculifer, assembly GCA_964019185.1. Taxonomy (NCBI): domain Eukaryota; kingdom Metazoa; phylum Arthropoda; class Arachnida; order Araneae; family Salticidae; genus Maratus; species Maratus speculifer. The sequence goes on along the minus strand of OZ025303.1, from coordinate 24,526,317 downwards.
ACTCTAGTGAGCTAAAACATTTGTAATCCGAACTACCTAAAATTCAAAAAATGAGATAGGCAAAATTTGTTGTATTATGCTAAAAAGTCTGAACTAGAATTATTTACGAATCTAACTAATCTTACAAACGAAAAAAAAAAAAAAAAAAAAAGCTGCGAAATCACAGAAATTTTTTTAAAAAATCGCTCTATGTAATTAAACTTATCGAAATGAAATTTTTTATATTAATTTTAAATATTAGAATACATTTCCTTTTACTAATGTCGAACAATCGAGAAAGGAAATAAAAAACCTTTCAAAAATCGCAGTAGACAAAATTTATTACAATGAGAGCTATAGCATTCTAACAGAAATTCACTTCCAAATATATTTAAAAAAAAAAAAAAAAAAAAAAAAAAAAAAAAAAAAATCGATACGAAAAGCGAAATTATGCAAAAATTTGCTTTGAAAACCACGGGAGGCAAAATTTAACGTGTTAGTCTGCAACAGAATCCCTTTGTGAATGTCAAATTATCCCCACAAAACGCAAAAAGGACTAAAAACTGCAAAAATTTCTAAAATAGTCATGTACAAATTGTACTACATTTGACTGAAAGTTTAAAACATTTTTTACGAATATAAAAACCTGCAGCAGAATGGAAAAAATCCACTAAAAATAGTATTGAAAATCTCACTAAAAAGCGGTTAAAAAAAAAAAAAAGACAATTTTTACTATACCAGTTTAAAATTTTAAACCTAATCTATAATTGATTATATGTTCAGTACATATTACAGGTAAAATAGTTTTTTTTTTCTTTCAAGCAACTAATGGCCAATTACCAAAATTTGGAAAGAACTTTACTTTGGCACTAGAAATGAAAATGTGAGGAATCCCCCAAAATAATTTTACCATATTTTAAGAAGCAAAAGGAAGGTTTTTTTAATATGGGAGGAAGGAAATCAACATTTTTTTAATTAGGTCAAAAGGTGTATCGTTTTGTATGGATTTTTTTTCTTCTAAATGGAATGATTCCATCTGCAAGTCGATACGATCAATTTTTTCTAAGTTACTGCACATGTTTGACGAATAAAAGGGCAAAAATTATACTTTATTCAGATAAAATAGGTTTTTACAGTAACAACCGATGACCATTGACAAAAATTTAGGGAAGAACATCGTTTTGCCACTAAACATAAAAATCCGATGAGTTCCCTAAAAATAAAGCTTATCTTGATTTTTTTTTGAGGGGGGGGGGATACTTTAAGGGATAGGGATAGTTTAACTTTTTTAAATTAGTTGAAGTGGGTATCATTTGTTATGTATTTTCAAATTCTGGATCAAGTAACATCATTCGCAAGTCCATAAGATCTTCTTTATACAAGTTATGGTTGGTGTTATAAATATACAATGTTGAAAGTTAAGTTTTATTATTGAGCACAGCCTTGTCTTATTTTACATCTAAAACTTGTTCTTTGAATCATATCAAATATCGTAATTTTTTTACTTTCTTCTATCTTCAATAGAAGAAAGTATTGTAATCGAAATTTTTCCGACTTCCGGTTTTCGACGGATTTACACGTTTTACGGGTCAGAGATTCCAAAAAACATGATTTTACAAAATGTCTGTCCGTTTGTCTGTGTGTGTGTCCATATGTCGCCATTCTACCATCAAAAGGTGTATGAAGATATGCATAGAATTGAACCAAATTTTTTGTAAATGTTTCTGGCTGTGGCAAGCAGATCCTCCTTCATTTTTTGAAATGTTCTGCTGGAAGGGGGCGCTGAAATAGCGATTTTTGTGCCATATTCAATATTGTACCGACTAAAAGTGTATGAAGTTATGCATCGCATTGAGCCAAATTTTTTGTGTAAGTGTTTGGCTATGGCTTGTTGATCCTCTCTGAATTTGAAAAAAATCCGCCGGAAGGGGGCGCTGCAATTGCGATTTTTCTACCATTTTCAATATTTTACCACCTAAAAGTGTATGAAATTATGCATAGAATTGAACGATATTTTTTGTGTAAGTGTTTGGCCATACCTAGTAGATCCGCCCTGAATTTGAAAAAAATCCGCTGGAAAAGGGCGTTATAATCACGATGTCCGTGCCGTTTTCATTATTTTACCATCAAAAAATGTATGAAGTTATACATAGATAGGTCCAGCAAAATCTATGTGAATACGTTGCCACGGTGCACTAGGATACTCCCAGCAATGCACCTTTACTCTCTGTGGGTCGGTTTTGTACCGAGCACAGTCTACACAATTCTTTGAGCAATTTTCTATATCCTTATCGATGTTCTTCCAATAAACATACGATCTAGCGATAGCTTTCATCTTAACAGAACCCAGATGACCATGATGTAACTCTTCAAGCACCTGAGCCTGATACTTTTTGGGAACGCACACACGCTGGCCTAACATGACACAACCATCTTGTAGACTATATTTTGCTTCTCTCCCTCTTAAAATTCCTCCATTTTGTAAAATATTAAGCAATGGGGCGAGGTCTGCATCCAACAGAGTTTCTTTGGCTAAGTCTCTGGCTGTGACAGGAAGAGTTTCGATTTGTGCTAATTGAAATAGATCAATTTCATCTTTAACGTCTAGCTGTTCAGAGGTGGACGGCAGCCTAGACAGAAAGTCAGCGTTACCATGTTTTTTTGTATGACGATACTTAATGTCAAACTGGAAAGATTGTAATACTAAAGAATAATGTAACAATCTTGTCGCTGCCAGAACTGGAAGACCTTTCTTCGATCCGAAGATGGCTACTAAAGGTTGGTGATCAGTTAATAATGTGAATCGTCTCCCTTTAAGGTAAAGATAAAATTTCTTGACACCCCACACAATTGCTAGTGCTTCTTTATCAATCTGAGCGTATTTTTGCTCAGTTTTTGTGAGGGTTCTGGATGCGAAAGCTATTGGTCTTTCCGTTCCATCAGGTAAAGAGTGGGAAAGAACCGCCCCTACTCCTACAGGAGACGCGTCAGTTGCCAATATCAATGGCAGTGATGGATCATAATGCATTAGGACACACGGAGAACAAATTTCATTTTTAATTTTTTCAAAAGCTTCCTGACAATCCTTTGACCAAACCCATTTCACACCTTTCTGTGTTAGTTTATACAAAGGATTCGCTATTGTAGCCAAATTAGGACAAAATTTTCCATAAAAGTTAACAAGCCCTAAAAAACTTTGTACTTCCTGTACGTTAGTAGGTCTAGGAGCTTTCGAAATGGAAGAAATTTTCTCATCAGTCTTATGTATACCGTTTGCATCGATTTTGTGCCCTAAAAATTGAATTTCTTTTTGAAAAAATTTACTCTTATCTAAATTTAATTTTAGCCTATGATCTTTACATTTCTGAAAAAATTTTCTTAAGGCCTCTAAATGTGATTTATCATCTGATCCAGTCACTCTAACATCATCCATAAAAACTTTGATTCCTTCCATCCCCTGGAAAAGACCATCAATATATCTTTGCCAAATTGCTGGAGCAGAATTTAAACCATACATAAGTCTTTTACATACATATAATCCCTTATGTGTATTTATCGTTAAGATCTTTTGACTATCTGGATGTACTTTCATTTGTAAATATGCATGTTTAAAATCGATTTTTGAAAAATGTTTACCCCCATTTAAGCTTGAAAAAATTTCCTCTAATTTTGGTAAAGGATGTTGTTGTACCATAATATTTTGGTTTACGGTAACAGAATAATCTGCACATAGGCGTATAGACCCATCTGTTTTTACAACCGGGACAACTGGTGTTGCCCAATCAGAGGTCTCTACTCTCTCTATGATGCCTTCCTTTTCAAGCCTATCAATTTCTTGTTCAATCCTGTCTTTTAAAGAAAAGGGTACAGGTCTAGCTCTACAAAATTTTGGCACTGCATCAGATTTAAGTTCCAACTTTACTTCATAATTATTAATTTCCCCTAACTTATCGTCAAAAAGCTCTTTATACTCTTCTAACAATTTACTCAAATTATTGTCATAAGATGTTCTTACTGCTTTCATAGAATTCCAGTCCAAATTTATACTATATAGCCATTCACGGCCAAAAATTGTATCCAAATTTTCCTTAACAATATACAAATTTAATTTAAATTTTTGATTTTTGTATTCAACATCAACAGTAACAAAACCCAAAGGTACAATTATTTCACCTTTGTATGTTTTAAAAACTACTTTTGTGGGTTGAATTCTTTTTTTCGAAATCTCACGAAATTTTTTTATGCTCATTACCGAGACGGCCCCTCCAGTATCAAGTTCCATACTCACAGGTTTATTTTCAATATTTACTGTTAACATAATTGGAGGTTTTCTTTGCTCCTCCTCTTTCAGCGAGTTCAAATCAAAAGAATACATTGGGATAACATTTTCACTAGAATACAGGGTATCTACCTGCTTTTGTTTTACCGTATTCCCTTTTAACCCTTTTTTCGCTGCAAAACAAGCTTTTCGAATGTGCCCGATTTTTTGACAAAAATGACACTTAGCTAATTTAAATCTGCAGGAATATTTATCGTGATCCGTTGCTGTACACCGTGTACAGCTCGTTTTTACTTTCTTTCCCGAAAGATTTTCTCTTCCAAAGTTTTTCTTTTGCGAAACAAATTTTGACTGCTCATTATTTTTCCTCACGCTAAATTCTTTAATTTTTAAAGATTTACCCATTATCTCATTTGCCCCTTTCATAGCTTTCTCCATAGCTAAAGCAATTTTCAAGGTATTCTCAATATCTATATCATCTTCCTCAAAAAGTCTATCTAATATTGCTCTATCCCTTAGCCCGCTTACGAAAACATCCCGTAACATCGTGTTCAACATTTCTTGTTTATATTGACAAGGAATTGCCAAGGAGCGAAGTTCAGCCATAAAAGCACTGACACTTTCTCCCTCCCGTTGCTTACGATTAAGAAACACATGCCTACTAGGAATTATAAGCGGCGTCGGAGTGAGATGAGCTTTTAAGGTATTTTTTAGAATAAGGTAATCTTTATCGGAAGGATTGTCAGGAGCTAGCAGGTTTTTCAACAAATTATATAATTTTGCTGACAAACTAGAAATAAAAACTTTCCCACGTTTGCCATCCGGAACATTTTGAATATCCATGAAAGCTTCGAAGCGTTCTAAAAAAGAATCAAAAGCTTCATCTGTTTCATCAAATTTTTCAAATTGAACTGAAACTTTAGCTTCTTGCGTTTTCGGATCGGCAAAAGTGGTTAATTTCTCTAATAAAATTTTATTTTGTTCTATTAGACTTTGAACCAACTGCTCCATTTTTAATCTTCTTTAAAGATAAATACAAAAAGAATTTTTTACCTTGGCAGTCTTCAGCATCTAATGTACATGGATCCGATACTTTTTCATTCCAAACATCGTCGCCAGATAACACATATTATTTTAATATGTGAACTAAATATCGATTTAATATCATTAGCAAGTGATATGTACTTTGGAAAAATAATACTTTAATCTTACTAAAAGAACTTATTTAATACGGACACATTATTTACAGCAGACGATCACAGATACACACAATCGGCATAGAACACAATTGCCGCTTACATAAAAACATTCTATTTACATTTTTACTTAAGTTGCGGTTACAGTTAAATACACCACAATTGTGTTGGCGTCTGTACTAAAATTGGCGAAATGATGATATTCAATTTGTAACAGTGGATATGTTCAATCAGTTTACTGACTCTACTTCTTTTCTAAAATAAATTAAAGGTAAAATATGTTTCTTTCGTTATTCTTCCATTAAAAATTCTAAAACTTCTGATTTAATCGAATGAGACACAAAATTTTATGTGTCATAACTTTCATTATTTGCTATCATTTTTAGTCATTTTAAATATTCCGCACACTATTAACAGAATATTATGCTAGCCTAATTGTTATCATCTGGCCAAATATTTTATTATTTTAGAATTTGAAAGCATTAAACAATTAAAATTTACTTAATAATTAAAACGGATACTTTCATTTACAGAAATAAGCTTTTTTCCTTAGAATAAAATGATCGATAAATAACTAAGATACTGTATAACTAAAATACACCAAAAATACTATAATTTGACGACATATTTTCTGGCAACTTATTCTCTGTTTCATTTACATATGCTGTTTTTTTCTCACGTTTGTATAATTTATTTATTTTACTATACGAAAAGAAGTAAATTATGTATAAAAACAATCATAATGCATGCACATACTCATATATGTATTATATACACGTGTAAATATAGAACTATATGGGATTATTATAATTATATAGATGTATATAAACACATATAAGCATTCATTAGGATTGTTTTCAAAGGTGTTTGTATCATTTGTCAAGAAATCTCAATTTTTAAAGCCCAAGTTGTGTGGAGTAGCAAATATCAATTAAAAAAATATATGAAGGCTTCTATGATTAAAAAAAAAATCCACTTTTTAAAAAATTAATCCATTCAAATTGTGAATATAAATTACTAAAGTATAGTAATTAGAAAGTAAAATCTGATTAAGTATATATTTTATTGCCTGTTATCAATTTTAAAATTAGCTGTAGTTTTTTTTTTTAGTTTTATATGCAATTTATAATTTTTTTATAATCTTGAACAATACAATATTAAATATTTGAAAGTAGTACTAATAATAAAATCCTGATTCAGTAATATATTTAATAGTTCTACATTTTTTGGATTATAAAAGTAATTGTAGTAGTTTGCACTTTATATGTAATTTATACATACAATTTTTTTCTTTGAGTTTTATGAATTTGTAATTAATATGAATTTTATGTGCTTTTGTTATTTTCCCTCCGCCAAGGAAAAAGGAAATTGTCTGATTTTTAATTTAAGAATTAATTGCAATAGTTTGCTGTGTTATATATGTTTTTAATTATGCTATACAGAATGTACTAAAATTCAACCAACATTTTAAAGAGGGTTGATAGAAATCATCAGAAGCAGAGTTGAACCCAGAGGGTGGCCTGGGGCAGACATCCCCCCCCCCTGGACCAGTGGAATGTTCCACCCAGGAAATTTAACATTTTGAGTTTTCAATGGTCAAAAAGTGCAATCCCCCCTACCCCCCAGAGCCACAGAAGTCACTCCCGGAGAAAAGTGTCTGAATAACACTGATCAGAAGGATGAAAACTCACCATCTAAGTTGGCACCATGCAGGGGGGGGGGGATTGAAGGGTGGCAAAGTCTCAAATTTTGGTGAGCTTGGAAAATTTTAGATTTTTGGAAGGCATTTTTCTTTAGGGAAATAAAAATAAACGTTATATGATTTCTTTTTGTGTTAGTGATTTGTTTTTTAACTGTAAACATGTTAAATGATCAAAATGCAGTAGATTCCCTCAAATCTGCACAGCTTAGGACCAGAGGTTGTGCGGATTTCTGGTCATTGTTTTGTTTACATTTCTTCAAACTGTGATTTGAATGCATTTAATAATGCAATTGAAACCATAATGAATGCTTACAATATAATAAATTATTAAAATAAATAATAAATTAAAATAATAACAATTTAAATAATTTTTTAAATGATTAAAATATTAAAAGGAAAGATCGAATTAATAATCATGAATGTATGATTAAATACCCATTATAAAGCTTAAATGTATTTTTACTAAGTTATTCAACGAACATGCCTCATAGAGGTACATTACTAATTCACATCAAAATCATAAAATGAGGAAGTTTTATTTCAAGTTTAGCCAGACATAATAATCAAAAAAGCCTTATTAATACATAAATAAGAAGATTGTAATTACCAGCGATATTAGCAAACCTAAATTTTTTTTCAGAAATAAATTTATTTTTCCGTCATGAAAAACATAAGCTCTGTAATATTAACAAAAATTACAAATTAAAATTTATATTGAATTGATATAAAACTAAACAAGTAAATTTTTTTTCCTCTATATGAACTGAATGTTTCATTGTTTAGATCTTTAAATTATGAGTGGATTTCATAGAGTTGTGGATTTGAGGGAGTCTACTGTATAAAAAGAAAGCTGCTAGATTCAGTCTGTCACTGTGTTTGTCTGATCTATGAAAATATCATGCATCCACCAGACTTGAATTTCTTTATTACTGTCCATCAATAGCATGTTTATATTGTTTATTTCCTCCAAAACTGTGTTCCTTATCAGAGTTCATAAATATTACAATATTTTTGATATGTTATACAATATTTTCATAAGAGTCAACTTACTGCTGATAACAAATATTTCAACCATAGTATGAATTAGAAACTAAAACATATTGCACTTAAGATGAAAACTTTTAATCAAACAACAGATTAAAGTACTTTTTTTTTTTTTTACTTAAAACAATATGGTAAGTCAACTGATTAACAAGAGTGACAATTTTCTGTATAAACTTACACAAGGCTTAAAGAAAAAGATTAGTATCAACTTAGGATTCAGTATCAACTATCAAGAAATGAGAAATTTATAAAACAATTTTTTTATAAAATATTTTGTAACTGAATTCACATTCAGTTTTTCTTGTTGAATCAAAGAAAAGCACCATTTCACGTTAGATCTCTAAAAATAAAATAAAACATTCTGTTGAAAAGATAGCTTTGTGCCACAAATAAAAGTTGTACAAAAAATTATTATGAAATTTCTTCAGAATGGCAACAGTAGATTAATTTCATTGATTCATATGAGTAATAAGTTTTATTTATTGATTATGTCTTTTATAATGTCTTATCTCATTCTAATTTAAAATAACTTTTTAAAAAATTGTGAACAGAAAATGACATCATGCTTTAAAAAACAGCCCTTTCGTTTATGAAGATTTTACTATTTAATACTTTTTCACTCTGCTAATACTGAGTTTGAGACACAAGGCAAAATGCTTCTGTGAATAAACAAGTTGGAAATTTCACATGAATCATAGCAAATGAGGTGCGTTCATGTGTTAATGAAGTTTTAAAAATATTACTCTCATATATCAATCACATAAAATTGTAAATAGTAGTTAATTACAATTAAAATGCGCACCACACAATGTTCTCCCTATACTATTATGTAATGGAATACTTTTGTGTGGCCTTGTAAATCCATAACAAATGTTCTTTGCACCACAGATTATGCAAAATATACTAATGTGCACTTTCTAGATGCATATCAATTTTATTATGTTCGAATGAGTGTAAATTCATTAAAATACATTTGAAACATTTTTCCCCATTATGTAAGCTTTTGATTGTCAATGTAATTCAACTATGCATCCGATTTTGATAAAATTTGAAATGACGCGACAAAATTCTGTAATTATTATGTATTTTAAATTTCAAACAATTGAAATGCATTGGAAATTTTTTTCCCCATTAACTGTAATGTAACGGAATATTTTTTGGTGTCCCTGTTATTGATCTATGTATCTGATTTTCATAAAATTTGAAATGCCCTGACAAAATTATGTAATAAGTATATATTTTAAATTTGAAAAGATTCGGTTGGGTAGTTATTTTGTTGTTATGTACGGACAGACTGAATGACAACTACAGTGAAGGATCAATAATCCACGCATCCATAATCCACAATTTTCTATGATCCATGTTACTTTCTAAATGTAAACAGTGAAATAAACAGTTAAGAAAATTTACAAATTTGTGACACAAAAATGATTTTTAAAACAAATAATAAAAAAAATTGAAAAAAATCATAATAAGACACCTACTTTTTTAAAATAAATCTTTTATTTTATTAACAATAAAGAACAAATTGTATTACGGAACGCATGTAATTATTTTTATTTAAATATACACATATATATAATTTTTTTAAATAAAATAACTTTTAGAAAAGCATTTTTTGAGATAGCCTATTAAATTAATTAGTGGATTGCATATTTATCTTTCCATTTTATATTGAATATAGAATTAAAATGCTGTCTTGGAGTAATAAAATGACATAGTATCCATAATACTCTATAATGCACACTATTCCATAATTCGTACAACCTTCTGTCCCAACTTGTGCAGATTATAGAACTTTGGCTGTAATTGAAAACAGAAACAGTTTTCTTTATGCCCTGACATGAAGTTTTAAAAAAGGAAAAAATTACAGGACTCAGTATCAACTATCAAGAAATGAGAAATTTATATATTAAAAAATAATAATAAAATATTTTTATAACTGAATTCACAAATCTTAAGGTTTTCTTGTTCAATAAAAGAAAAGCGTTATTTCACATTAGATCTCTAAAAATAAAATAAAACGATCTGGTGAAAAGATATCCCTGTGCCACAAACAAAAATTGTACAAAGTATTGTTATGAAATTTCTTCAAAATCGTTGCAATTGGATTAATTCCATTGTTTCAGAAGAGTAATAGGTTTTACTTATTGATTATATCTTTTATAATGCCATTTTGTCATGTTAATTTTTAAAAAATCTTTTTAAAATAATGGGAACAGAAAATGACGTCATGCTTTAAAAATCAGGCATTTTCCTTCATGAAGATGTTATTATTCAATACTTTTTCCCTCTGTCAATATTAAGTTTGAAGCACAAGGCAAAAGCTTCAGTGAGTTTAAAAAGATGTCATAATGAAAAAGGGAACACTTTCTTTGATAAAACTGAATGTTTTCATCACAATTGTGTCTACAAGACAAGAATTTCTGAAATTTTCACTTACTGTTACTGGGATTACAACTACATGTCAATAGTTTGAATGTTTACATTCCAAGTTGAAGCTGGGAAATGCAATTTCAAATTTGAAAATATATTAATAAACAACTGCACATTGAATTAGTTTTTAAATGGTAAATATGGTTATGAGAATAGCATATGCAAATTCTGAGACAATAAAAAGGGTGTTACATTTAGATTTCATGAGAAAAAAAATTGCTTATTTTTATTTTGTAATATCAAGCATTCGAGACGGATACTACTTGGTTATCCTGTCGACCAAAAAATTATCGCCAAGCTATAAAATTAAATGCCAATAATGGATGATCGTGAATGTCACATTCAATGACTTTAAATACGAATACAAATTTAGAAACGTTATCAAATGATGTTTTTTTTTCACTTTTCATTAATATTTTTATTAATGTTTCACCCATTTATTTGTTTTTTTTTTTTGTTATTTAAAAAAAATGCTAATATGTATAGTTTGGTTATTAGTTTGGCGAAATTGGTTGAGGGGATAACCAAGTAGTGCCATCAAGACTTAATTGATATCTTGATCATAAATAATGTTTTGATTATATATTTCTGAATTATTTATACAAATAAAGTTTAATTTTTCAATAATTCAAACAGTTGATGCTTTTGAAAGTATACTATTTTGGTAACTTTAGCTAAAAAACTAATTCTTTTAAGACTTTTTTTAACAATCATAACATGGATTTTTTTTTGTGACTAATTTTTTAGGTTTATCATAAATTAATATAATAATTCCTTTAAAAAAGTTTCTTTCATTAAAATTTAGATACGTTTCAAATTGTGAGTATTAATACAGAGTTGTCACGCCACCTGGAGAACCGGGAAAACACAGGGAATTTTAAAATCCTCTCCCAAAACAGGGAAAATTCAGGGAATTTTTTAAAAATCTGGAAAACACAGGGAATTTTTTTTATACTACATCCAAATAAATTCGCCCTTTCGTTTAAACTGAGTTTTAACCCACTTCTTGGCGGCGTCGCGCTTATTTTTGTGCACTCAACGTAGAATAAACGCGTTGCAGTACAGGGAAAACACAAGGAATTTTTTTCAAGATTAGAGTGCCAACCCTGTAATAGAAGATATGAAAGTAAATTAATATATTTTTGAAAAATTAAAAAACATTGTTTCGATATTTTTATAAATGACTTTTCCGATTTCTGTTAAATTAAAATTAAATCTTCAGCAATATTTGTTAGGATGAGCGAAGCGAATCCTCTACTAAGCGACACAAATTGCATTTTGTCGTACACTTTATAAAAAATCTATTGAGTATTTTTATTTGAAATTAAGCATAAAAATAAATTAGGATTTGTAGATTTGCACAATATTATTTTTTTTTAGAGAATAACCTTTAAAAAATTATTATTTTAATTAATTTATTTTACATGTTTTTCCATTACGGACGAATCTTTGCAAATTAAAAATGAAACACGTAGATTTTCAGAAGAGAAAATAAATCATGGTGTTAGTAATTATAAATAGAATCGTGATTTATTAAATAAATGAAATATATCTTCATTATTTTGCCAAAATATCTCAAAAATCATTGGAGACTAAAGTTGAAATATTTCCTCTCGAAAAATGATAATTTTAAATATTTTGACGAGGAGAACTTAAGGAAAAAATGAATATTACGTCAGAAAGAACTTAAGAAAAATTTAATATTACGTCATAACTTTTTTTATACAAGTTTTCCACTTTAAAACGAAAAATAAAATAAATAGCGTGGCGGATTTTTTTTTAAAGCAAATATTACGTCATACTGGAAATATGAGGAACGAAAAGCAAGTGAATATGACGATTTTTTATATTTTAGATTATTGAAAGTAACTGCAGAATTTATACTTAAAATCCTAAAAGAACATTAAATTATTATACATGTTATTTGAGAAGAAAATATACATTTTAATAGAATTTAGAGAATATTTTAATACTTTATCAAGATTGGTTGGAAATAGCGTATGTTTTGATGCTCATTCCTTTTAATCATATTATAGTTTCACGATTTCTTTTATGAAATTTTTCAAATAGTTTTTTTTCTATGAAACTTATAGCATAAAATTACTGAATTAAAATTTGTGAAAAATGAATTATTTGCATTCAATTATAAAAGTTTTTTTGAGTAAAAAGTATTTTTCAAAATTCAAATACATAATTTTGTGTGAAATACTTTACGCAGACGATATTTACGCATTTTAAAAGAATTGTGATTTTTCTTTTGTAAAGTGGCAACAAAATAATTATAAACAAATAAAACTAATTGTTAAATTCATTATATAAAGCGTGATTCGAATTCAAAGGTTGAAAATTGAACTAAATGAAACTATTAAGAAGTAATTACTATTAGTATTATTTTTAATATGTTAGCCGTTTGAAAACAATTTATGGAATATGGCTGAATTTACATTTCTAAAATTAAAATGTGCCAAAACATAAAAAAACTTTTTTACTTAATAAAGATGCATAAATAATATTTAAAGAAATGTTACTTTCTAACATTAATCTTATGAAATAATTCTTCGCGAATCCAAACAAAGCATGGGCTTTTGCTAGTTTTATTATAGGTGTAATGATGTAACACAGTTGTGTTTTATATATAAAAGGTAAGTAATTCATGGCATCAGTGCTAAGGTGTTATTGCTGGTTACACTAAATTGAGTAAATTGATTTGTAAAGTATGATTTTATTGATAAATGAATTTATTTTAGATGTTATTTAACATTTTATAAAGCTTTCATTACAAAAAATAAAAAGCTACCTATTGCAGCCGTCTGATGGAAAGCACTTACGAAAAAAATGGTATATTTTCACCGATAAGGACACTCCCTTAAAGACCCCAAAACCATTGTCCATCCTAATGTTGATTTACATATATATGTATAATATATGTGTAACCATTATATAATACATATATATCAGATATATGTCATTAAATAACTCTCGTATTTATTAACCAATTTGGATAAAATTAATATGATGAGATAACATAGATCCATGGTACATACCGATGTCTCAATCGAGTTCGTTGGACAGCTTCATCCACCATTTTTTTTTTAAATTGCGGCTATTTGAAAATTTTTTAATTAAAAAAATGATGCAAATTAATTAAAAACTGAAAAATATTTTATTCTTTTGAGTTTTACCTAAATACAAAGATTCCGAAGCATATTTTGCTTTTTTCTTTGTCTTAAAATGGCTGAGAAGTTTGAACTTCTAGGATTGCTGATATTTTGAAACAATCTGAATTTCATCATGCTGTAGTTTTCGTATTTATAAATTGATTTGATGAGATTGATTGTATACATAGTATGTACCAATGTCTCGACTGAGTTCGTTGGCCAGCTTCCTCTGCTATCTTGTTTCAAAATGGCGGCCATTTGCACTATGTATTCCCGCGCGATGCTTAAATATCATTAATATCTACTAGCTTAAAATTTTTGCAAAGTCTGGCAACACTCGGCGAAATATCGCCAAATTTGGCGATAAAAAGTGTGATCATAGATAATGCCAACTTGGCTATAGCTCGCTAATTTGGGACAATCCTCATTCAAATTCAGAATTGAGAATAATTTCTTATCAGGTTTCTATTACTTTAGCTTCTTAAAATTTGATTAAAATTAATTTCGAATAAAACTTGTACATTTTAAAACCAAGAAATATAAAAGCTACCTCTCTCCCCCCCCCCCCCCCCGATACTAGTCGAAAGGACTTTTTACTTTACTGCACAGTTCAAACATTTATTATGTATTAAATACATATTAACTGTAAGTTCAACATCATTAAGGTTAAATTTTATTCTTATGATAATTTTTCTTAAACATACTCGACATTTTCTGGATTGGTTTGTTTCTGAATAAAATATTTCTTTTTTTTCCATCTGAAGTTCTGTATTTATTAATGTACTTTCTACAAACTGCGTTATAAGATGCTCTATTTTAAATCTGTTTAACTCCTTCGCGACGGAAACCTTTTACGAAATTTTTAATGTTTTGTCACTGGTTTTTAAAAACAGAAATTTGTGCCTTTTTAAATCGAGAAAATACTCTTATTAAATAAGACAAATTTTAAAGTATAATTTACTGGTGGCGATAAACCAGCCTTGCTAAGCCCTTTTGCGGCACGTATGCGTGTCGTTCGTCCCCAAGGAAAGGATACTCTTCGCACAGTTTATAATCCAACAGGCATTGGCAGATCTATAAATACATTCCAAAGTTGTACACTTAAAAAATGCAATTTGTTTTATTTATTATATACAGTTTTAAACATAGTTTAAATACTAATAAATAGTTGAATTATTGCAATACAATATAAATTGAATTGATAATGCAAAATGTTTTCTTCAATAATCATTTATGTTAATTTAAAAAATCCTTATATCTAAAGGAATTTTGACTACATGCTTATAAATATTATTTCCATAAAAAGAAATTATTTTATCCACATTGCTTATGTAATGTATCACCGTTTTCATAAACGATATGAAATTATAAATTTTTCTCCACAAATTACCTTTATGTTTTATTTATAAATGTTTTAAAAAATATCTTTATTTATAAGTGATTTATTCATAAATATGTGATTTATTCTTCATTCATAATATTTTATTCATTAAATTTTTATTAATATTTCCTTTGTGATATTTTTATGTGACAAATATTTTTTTGATTAATTCTAAAATAGGTTACTATATTTCTAAATCTATATCCAATTAGAAAATTAATCTCACACATCATTGGTATTGCGAGCATCAGATATTTGAAGTCTATTTCAATTCAATTTTGTGCGTTAATTTAACATCTCATAATGAGTTTATTTTTTATAAATTTAATTTTCATGGATCTTAAAAGGGGATAGATTATGTTACATTTATTTATTACAGATGCAAAGAGCTATGCAAGAAGATGCACATCACACCACGAAAAACTGTCTTTAAAGTGTGAAATATGCAGCAAAATATTTCTTTACAAGAGTGCGTAAGAAAAGCAAGTTCTGACACAGCAGGAAAAAATGTTTGTTTGTGAGGTATGCAGCAAAGAATTTTCGAGAAAATATTATTTAAGCAGACATCTCTTAATTCATACTGGTGAGAAACCGTTTGTCTGTGAGATATGCAACAAAAAATTCTCGCAAAAGAGTAGTTTAAGCAGACATCTCTTAATTCATACTGGTGAGAAACCTTTTGTATGTGATATATGCAACAAGAAATTCTCTCAGAAATCTCATTTAAGCAGTCATCTATTAACTCATACTGCTGAGAAACATGTTGTGTGTGATATATGCAACAAGAAATTCTCTCATAATAAAAGTTTAAGCACACATCTGTTAATTCATATTGGTGAGAAATCTTTTGTGTGTGAACTATGCAGCAAGAAATTCTCTCAGAAGTCTCATTTAATCAGTCATCTATTAATTCATTCTGGTGAGAAATCTTTTGTGTGTGAAATATGCAGCAAGAAATTCTCTCGGAAGGAATATTTAAGCAGTCATCTATTAACTCATACTGGTGAGAAACCTTATGTGTGTGATAGATGCAACAAGAAATTTTCCGATAAAAGTAGTTTAAATAGACACCTCTTAATTCATACTGGTGATAAACCTTTTGTCTGTGACATATGCAACAAGAGATTTTCTGCAAAGGGTACTTTAAGCAAACATCTGTTAATTCATACTGGCGAAAAACCTTTTGTCTGTGAAATATGCAACAAGAAATTCTCACTAAAGAGTAATTTAAGCACTCATCTGTTAATTCATGCTGGTGAGAAATCTTTTGTGTGTGATATATGCAGTAAGAAATTCTCTCAGAAAACTCATTTAAGCAGTCATCTATTAACTCATACTGATGAGAAACCTTTTGTATGTGAAATATGCAACAAGAAATTCTCACTAAAGAGTAATTTAAGCACACATCTGTTAATTCATTCTGGTGAGAAATCTCTTGTCTGTGAGATATGCTACAAGAAATTTTCCGATAAAAGTTCTTTAACCAGGCATCTGTTAATTCATACTGGTGAGAAACCTTTTGTGTGTGATATTTGTAATAAGGAATTCTCTCGGAAATATATGTTAAACAAGCATGTATTCTTACATACTAGGGAGAAAAGTTTTGAGTAAGATATGCAACAGTAATTTCTCTTCAAAAACTGTTTTAAGGAAGCATTTGTAAATGTATTGAGAAAACTTGTGCGAAATATATACAAAAAAAACTCAAAAGCAATCTATTAATTTTCGCTCACCATAAATTGCTAATTGCGAATAATGGATTTCTATACATCTTTTTATGTAGGAACTTTCGCTTATTCTACTATGAAAATATTATTTTATTCCGAATATTATATAGACTAAAATGAAATGCAAACCAAAAATAAAATTGCCAATTTAAACTAGCAAATTAGCAAATGGGGAGCTCTAAAATAATTTCTGGCAAATTCATTTTTTTTTTCAGGCTTTATTTTTTATATTAACCCAAAAATATTGCAATACTTTTTTTGTATTATTTATTTTGCTTAGCATAGATTTATAAGTCTGTAAGAGGGAATCTGTTAGCGATTTATTATATTTAATTCAGAAAATTATTAAAAGTAATTTCTCAGAGTGAAGTTCTTTGATTTTAAAATTGTCTTTCTCGTAAATTTTAAACCTCTTTAGTCCCGAGACAAATATTACAGGGGACTGCAAAAATCAGTTTAAAATTTCTATAAAATATCTCCTAAAATGTCTATATATCAATGCTTATGATAAGTCCACAGTTATTAAAACTCGGGAAGTATGTTTCAATTCTAGTATCATTTAAATTAATTTAAAGAATATTCGGTACTACTTGGTTATCCTGTTGACCATTTTCGCCAAATTATAAAAATCGCCAGTGTAATAGCCAAGTTATGCATTTTGACGTAATTTGTATTTTAAATAACGAAAGAACAAATATATTAATAAAAGATGGACAGAAATACAAGTAAAAAGTTGAATTAAAAACCACTTGATAACGTTTTAAACATGTGCATCGTGTTTAATATCATTGAATATGACATTCAAAATCATCCGTTATTGGCATTTAATCTTATAATCTGGCAATAATTTTTTAGTCGATGGAATAACCAAGTAGTACCGAATGTTCTTTAGTGTCGCTCACAGGCATCATCAGGACTAAGGAGGTTATGCTGAAATTACTGTGTTTAAGGGGCTACTGCCCTGACTTCCCCTTAATGTTGAAAATAAGATAAAATTCAATGTGTTTGATATACTGATTGTCATTTTAAAAAACAGTCTGGTGTGGTTTCAAAATTTAAATAAAGGTTGTTAAAAAGTGTTTTAAAATCATGCTGATCTCATCAGAAAACTACCAGAAGAAAATATCCTAATTTGATTCCATTGTCATCACTAATACCTGTAGTTATTAAATTACTTAGTTTCGTGATCTTTTGAAGTCTGATTGTTTTTTCATAAAAGTATATCGGTCTAATGTAATTTTTAAATGTCAATAAAAATTGTTAAAAAGCATTAGATTTTTTTTTTTGCTTTCTTTTTTCTAATTTAATCTCACTTTAAAGTTCATTGATTACTATAAACTTATGATTGCTATTCCACATTTACTATTGAAAAGGAATTTCGTAATACTTATCGTTCGTTCAGAGGTACAATAAAAATAATTTCATTTTATGTTATGGTCTGTAAGTAAAATACTTTACGGATTATTCAACACCATTTCGAGTATTTATCGAAAAGAAATGAACATGAATTTCTGAGGTTCCTTAAAACATGTTTTCTGTGGAATGGAATAGAGCAGCAGCTCCCAAACTCTATAGGTACGAAACACATCTCTAAGCAAAAAAAATTTTCGCGACCCACTTAATATAATTGTGTATATCAGAATGAAATTATTGTGTGATATCTATAAGCTATCGGCTATCCTATCCTGTGAAAAAGGAAAATATTCGTACGAATGATACACTATCGGCGAAAACAACTATTCGTTATTCCAATGTATGTAAGTGAAATAATACTTAGCACAATACACAAACTAGAAACATAGTTGAAAATACATATAATTACCATTAAAACATAACTTTATAATCAGTGCACTTTTTGACACTGGATTTTACCGATGAAAACACCTATATCAGGAAAAACCAAAATAAAATACTCAGATTACTTAAAAGTGTTTTTTGTTAATAAAACCTAGTACTTTCGAGCATGTCATGCTCATCATCAGGGTTAAAACAACAAAAGAGTAAAAGTCGAAGGCTGAGTTCTTTTATACGAAGTGGACTGATCCAAAGACCACGTATAACCACTTCGTATAAAAGAACTCAGCCTTCGACTTTTATTCTTTTGTTGTTTTAACCCTGATGAGAGCATGACATGCTCGAAAGTACTAGGTTTTATTAATAAAAAACACCTTTATGTAATCTGAGTATTTTATTTTGGTTTTATGTATAAATAAAGTGAATTAAAGGATTCGACATATGTGATATGTTATATCATTTGAATCTTACCTATATCAGGGTTAAAACTTATTAATTTCGACCTTAATTCACATTCAACACAGATTTTCTATACTTGTTTTCCAAAAACAGCAGAGTACAAAAACATTTTCCCACGAATATATTGTGTTGAACTCAATCAAGACATTCAAAGCTCATTTAGATGTTTCTGGATATATATACTACACGTATATGTCTTCATATGGAAATTAAGGAACTTCCCTTGAAATATTTGCTATTGAAATTGCTATTTATTTCTTAACAGATGAAATTCAAAATATATTTTTATGACAAACCCCGATTGTTTCCGCGACCCACTAAAATTAGTCGTTGAGCCACAAGCCAAAATTAGGGGTTTTAGTTTCATCTCTGGGGACTTTGTGATATATACCTTTTTGGATTCACAGTGGTCCAAGGAGTTCATTTTATGATGATACTATTAAATGTGTGGTAGCTTATAGACGCCATATTGAAAAAATGAGCGCCATCTATCGTGCATAGATACAAATGATTTTTTTTAACAATTACCAACATAATTAAATTTCAAAGAAAAAATGCAGAGAACAAATATCATTGAACATATTACGTTATACAAATTATACATTTGTTAAGATTTTATTTCAATATAATTATTAGCATTTTCAATTGGATAAACCGATCAAAAGATATTTGCGATGGATGAAAATCGAAATCTTGTTTTGTATTTTAATGCATATTGTTTCATGTGGATAAGACACAGCAATTCAAGAAAAAAGTAGTACTGGTGAAACTATCGTAATTAGTCTGTTAAGAATTAACCCTTTCGGGACCACGGGTACACATATGCAACTTCAAAACGGGCTTCCATCCCTCTTTTTGGATACTATAAAAAGTTATAATTTTCCTTATCTAATTAAGACATTCTCTTGTTTTCTAAGCTAAATTTAATAATTTGACAAAATGTGGTGTCAATTGAATTAAATTTTTGTAAAAGATGCTGGTCACGAACGGGTTAATAAATAACAGAAATCTTAGTCTTCTGCACTTATCATGATTGGTTCACATTCCTGTATCCAAATAACTTCAATCGTCATAGAACAGTTCTATGTTCTGCATATGCTTGTACATTAGGTTATTAAACAGACACACACATAATAGTGTGGCACATGTTCTTGAACATAAATATGACACCAGTTCCAAAGCAGCTTCAGGAGCAAGAGGACTGCCATTCCACTGGATCCATTGAGAGCCATTTCTCTCACTATCTGTTCCAAAAATCCAACCATATTTATATGGGGATGGAAGATCACGAACAGCCTGTAGGCACTTCTTCCGAACAAGACCGTGGTAATTGGCTTGCATTACCTATAAGTAGAGTATATTACTACATGACAAAAGGCAATGCAACTCCAGACTTTTTGTTTTACAGAAAAATATATAGCATATAGCGCAATTCCTTGATGCTTGAGTATTTTTGCTTTCCATAATAGAGATGGTAAAATTACGATTCAAGCCGTTTCTTTGTTTCCTCTGAAAAATCAGCTTCAGTTTCAAACGCCTTAAGCGTATCCCGAAATTTGGGTTCTGATTTATCATTTTCCCTTGTCTGCGAAAGCACTTATTGCACTCACAGTGACTGCATTTCAAGGGAAAGCATGGTGTATGCAAAATATGAATTGTGTACCACCGTTCCTTGGAAGCAAGTCAATTTAGTGGATTCTTCAACTAGTTATTTCTTGAATTTATAATATTTTTCTTCGTAGATAATGTACAGTACTTGTGCATTCAACTATTTCAAAAAATCTTCATTTTGCAATTCTTGAGAAATGAAATGTTCTTGCTCAAAGACGGATATGGATGTAGAATAGATTTTTCAGAAAAACTGATTGAGGTTCTTTCACGAATCATCTGAAGAAATTCTGCCCTAGTATCAATAATAACTGCGGCAGGCCTTTGACTGAACTTTCTTGTAGATTTTGACCTCTGCGTGTCGTTACTTATTGTCTCTTTAATCTTCCTGTGGATTTTGCAGCATGTAAAATCAAGAAAAATTTTTCTATCACTGCGTTTATCGGAAGAATTTTCCAATATGGCGTCCATTGATTACTCTGCTTTTGAAAATATCATGGATAAATGTGATGTTGTGGCTGATGTGGTGAATCCAAAAATGTATGGTTTACAAAGTCTACTGACATGAAAATACACCCCCATGGATCAATGACGGTGGCCATTTTCCAATATGGCGCCCATAAGCTACCTTGAATTTGTAAATATGGAAAATATCATTCTGATGTTGCGGTGAATCCTAAAAATGCATGTGTATGATTTAACAAGTCATCTGACATGACACCGCACGAGCCCCTGGTTCAACGGTGGCAGCCATTTTTCAATATGGCATCCATTAGCTACTCTTATTTTGAAAATATCAATGATAAATGTCACTCTGATGTTGTCGTGAATCCAAAATAGTATGGTTTATCACGTCCGTTTACATGAAATCACAAGAGTCCCTGCCTCAACAACGGCGGCCATTTTCCAATATGGCGTCCATAAACTACCTAGTATTGAGTGTATCATAGACAAATGAGATGCTGATGTTCTGATGAATCCAAAATGTATGATTTACCATGTCCGCTGATATGAAACCACACGACCGCTTAACTCAACAATGGCGGCCATTTTCCAATATGGCGCCCAAAAGCTAGCCTAATTTTGAAAGTATCATGGATAAATGAAATGCTGTTGTTGAGGTGAATCCAAAATATATAGTTTATCAAATCCCCTGAGATGAAACCACACAAGCTCCTGGCTCAGCGATTAAATAGCCGCCGCGACCCCCCAGTGGGTCGCAAGTTATAGTTTGGGAACAGCTGGAATGGAGCATGCAAAGTATTTGTTATTCATGAACACTAGACATACCAGCGTTCAAGTCCAGCTTGATGGTCCGTCTGCTTTGAGACCACATAACGTTTTTAAACGGACTACTAATTTGAAAAATTTAGTGATCCATAGTACCAGCAACATTTTCCCCTCTTAAATGTAAATGTCATAAACGTACATTTTCCCCACTCTGCGAAAACTGCAACTGATCCCAAATATCACACATTTACTTTAAAAAAATGAATAATTTTTTTTAAATCTTCTTTTCCTCTCCCGAGCAGTAGATCCATTTCTGCAGTTTACATATTCTAGTCCAAGCAACAATTTAGAGCGCCATTTCTAGGCTAAAGCGGGGAAGGGTCACTCACAGTATTAAAGTGAATAACCGTGCGTACTCGTGAATAAATCGAAGAATTTAGGCAAAATTTGCGAATTTCAAGGTTTTGATTTTGAGTTTAACTTTTTGGGGGATCGACTTTTACTTGAGTTGTAAAAAATAAATTGTAACCAGATAATCGGCGAACAGGCAAGTTTTTAAATCAAAGTAAAAATCAAGCCTATAATACTCGAAAAAATAAAGCACCAATAACATTCGAAAATGTTATTTGCGTAAGTCTAAGAGAAAATTTCATAATAGAGAGAGGAGCCGAATCCCATTTAAAGGATGCCCTCAGAACCTGATTAAAGAATGCTTCCTTAAGCGGTTGAAGGTGCTTACTCCTGCAATTTTCACAAATTAATTTTAATTTTACAAGATATTTAATAAATGAATTAAAACTTTTAATTACATTTACTTTTAAAATATAAGAGAAGGCAAACTATTAAGCATTTATGGGGTAAAAACTTAACCATATATCCCCAAGGTGCTAGGGACTTAACTGAGCATAAAGGTATTTTTTAGCAGTTTTAAAAATAATCGGCTGGACACTAGAACAATGTTGAAGAAAAATGCATGCAATTCTAATAATTTTTTATGTTGCACCAAGGGTGATTATTACTCAAAATGCGTGGTAGCTAAAATATAAATTTTTCTGTCATTCATTTAGTAGCTGGAAGGACTTAAGAACTTGTTGGAATAAAAGCTAGTTAATCGAAGCATTTTTAAGGGAGCTGTAATAAGAAATCCAAAAGGAAACAACTGATAGTTAAAAACGGGGCCCTAACATGGAAAAAGTTAAAACTATCTATTACTTAACACTTTAGATTTACAATTTTTCAACATTAATGATAGGCTATGAATTAATCTTTAGAATAATATTTTAAAGAAATGCAAAAAATTGAGTAAACGACTTTAAAAAAAAATCTTAGAGCCCTAATAAAAATATCAGGGTGTATGTCCTGGAAGAAGAATCAAACTCAGCTTTAAAATTAAGCACTGAGTAGGTGAAAAATGAGATAGGTGAAATATGCATAGTGAACAAAAATTTCAAGGGCCCCCGGGACCATATACAGCCCCAGAATCTTCAATAGCATGTAAGAACGTGAGAATAACTAAACGGGAAAAGAGTTCCAAAAATGAAGATTGGATAAAGAAGGGACAGTTTAATAACAATTTATGGTACAAAAACTTCAAGGGGCCTAGGACGTCTTTCGCATACAGTTGGATATAAAATATTTTTTGTAGTTTGTAAAGTAATTGGAGGAAGCTAAAACTATGCTAAAGAAAACTGCAAGCAATTCTGATCATTTTTAAAGGAATGGCCATAAGAAAATGGCCTAAAGAAATGGCCAAAGGCCCCAAGAATGCGATTAATATTTAAAATTAGTAATCATCCGTAAGGCATGGTGACATCACTGCGACATCGTTGTGAAGTCACGTTGTGACTTTGTAACCATCGATCGCGTTGTGACGTCACAGTGACTAAAATGTCAAGTCGTTATGGCCGTTTTAGAGTTTATTTGTGACGTCGCGGTGTGACAAATTTAAGAAAAATGTGTCATTTGCGACTACTTTGACATTAACATTGTGACGAAACTGTGACAAAAGCGACGATATTTAAATTGTCAGAATCATGTTTTTAAAAGTAAATAACATGTTTTGAAGAATTTTTGTATTTTTCTAAATATTTTTAAGAAAGTCACATCTCAGTCACAATGTGACGTCACTGAGTAGTGGCATTTTAGTCACAGAAGTGATGTGACCAAAGTGACTCACAATGACGTCATTGTGACGTCACTGTCACCATGCATGCTATGAGGGCGGTAAACTAAGTTTTTTTATTTATTTTTTTTGGCATTAATAATTGAAGGACCTAAGAGACTCTTAAAAAAGCGAGTTAATTGGACCATTTTTAAGGCCTGGATACAAATGAAATGCTCCTCCTAACAACTTGGGTCAGTCATAAATCCTACAAAATGGGATACAAATGAAAAGCCTACCGGCTTCTGGCATCACAAAGCTGTGATTGTTGTCAAAAAAATTGCAACTGCCTAAAAGCAGTTGCGAGCTGTCTCAAGCTGGACACAACTCCGGAAAACTTAAACAAAATATGTCAGCATATCACGTAATACAGCGATTTTCTATCAAATATCGGCAAATGATGAAAAAAAATAATCATATTAAATAGCGATACTTATAACTGTTGTGATATTATGTTTTCTATTCCTTTTTTCCAAAATGTACTAAATTTGGATCGATTTTATTTCTTAAAAAAGTAATCCAAACACGGTTCAGAAGGTGGTCATTATTAAATTGACGGTACTTAGAGTGTTCTGTAGCAAGATCTAATTACGAGAAGCATTTTTGCCGATCCCACCAAAGCTAGCATAAGGAAGAAAATACAAGCTTCTGATTGGTTGAATACTTTAAAGAGCATTTTATTTTGGTACATTTTTGATTTTATATTTACTTAATCATCCGTTTATGTTTGAAAAACTATTTTGAATGATAAATTTTGTTTGACTTTACATATTTATTAATAGATAAAAACAAAGATTTTCTGGAATTTTTAGATGCTCTTTAAATCATTCAACCAATCAGAAACCCATATTTTCTTCCTTATACTAGCTTCGGTGGGATCGACAAAAATACTTGCGGGAATGGCACCAAATTTTTTAAGAAGATTGAACAAGACGGAAGACGAATGATTCAGTGAAAAAAATTAATTACAAAAGTTACCGCCAAGGGTATATATGGCGCTGTGTATTCGAAAAAGACAGTTTCAAAAAAGAAGACTCAATACTGAAATAAAATTACCGTTTATTTAGCACATCCAATTCAGATTCGATGTAGCCACCGTCTTTGTGGACCACATATTGCATTCTGTTCACAGCATTTACAAGAGCAGAGAATAATATGTCGGCAGGAATCTCCCGTACAGTTCGCGATACGTTATCTTTCAACTTAGCCTGGTTCTTGACATCTCAATGATAAATCTTGGACTTTAGGTAAACCTATAGCCAAAAGTCATAGGTTGTAAGAACAGGGGACCGAGGTGGCCATGCAGTTCGAAAACAACGGCTAATGACTCTTTCTTTTGTGAATTTCTGTCGTAGCAGCTGCTCTGCCCGTAAAGCAATACGTGGAAGGGCTTCATTTTGCATGAAAATTATTTTCTCCACGCACTGTCTTTGCTAAAGTACCAGAATAACAACGTTGTTTAGCATTTGACGATATTTGTCTCCGGCAACAGAACAAGTTACAGGTACTGTCGGAATAATGTTCCTTCTTTTAGAAGAATGGACTTATAATCATATCTGCTGTGAAACCACACCAAACAGTTATCTTTGGTGAATGAAAAAGAATTTCATTGAATGCTCTTGGTGACTTGTTATCCCAAATTCGGCAGTTCTAGGTATTTACAGTTCCATTCAAGTAAAAATGGGCCTCGTCTCCCCATAAGATTTACAACGGCCAAGCATCATCCAACTTACTTCTGGTAAGAAAAGTCAGACCAAAAGTCAATCGCTTAAAATGGTCAGTATGACGTAACTCTTCGCCTGAGTTCCTACTACTATAGCGTTATCGGGGTTTTATTTAGCACAGCTGGAGCGATCTGTGTGTACGCTAATCCGTCTCTTTCAATCTCGTCTCTTGAATTCGTAAAGAAGTGCTGTTTTTCGCTGTCCCATTAGTTGGAAGAATAAAAGGTTGTCAGATATGGCAATCCGAAAATTTTTTCTATCTCACACATGTTAAAGCTTCCTAAAAAGTACAGCATAACAGAGCCATCGATTTGTACAAAAATCTAGTCAGTAACAACTTATGTTAAGTTCTATTTTAAGCAGAACCACAGCATAGTTTCTGAGGTAAGCCTATTGAGGAAATCTTAAAAGACTACATAACAGCGCACCTTTTGGGTGATGCATTCCAAAAACGAATCGGAATCAATTTTTATCAGCTACTAACTAAAGCTCAAATTTAATGAAACCTCCTGCATTAATTCTTAAGATATAGCTATTGCTAAATCTTGAAAAATGCAGCAAAGCACCGCCATCTATCGGGTTATTTATACTGAAATTAATCTATATTAATGACTTACTTAATCTGAAATTTGATGAAAATTCGCTAATTATTTCTTGAGATAGAACTATTGCGAAAACCATGATTAATACAGCATTTCAGCGCCACTTAAAATTTACACGAAACAATTCTCGCACCAAACTGTATCAAGGTCTAACTCAATCTAAAGTTTTTCAAACTTGGTATATACATAGTACATACAAATGTCTCGACCGAGTTCGTTGGCCAGCATCATCCGCCATCTTGTTTCAAAATGGCGGCCATTTAATTTTTTTAAATTTAAAACTAAATGCAAAAAAATTAAAAATTGAAAAATATTTTTCATTTATGTGTTAGAACTTAGAACAGTGCTATCAGAACACTTTCTATTTTGTCTATATCTTAAAAAATGATTGAGTTATAGCACTTTCAATTTCTCTTATGGCAGACATTTCGAAACGATTTGTAATGTGATAACACGCGTATTTATGAATCGATTTGGATGTAATTTGATTTGTGCATAGTACATACTGAGGCCTGAACGGAGTTCGTTAGCCAGTTCTATCCGCCATCTTGTTTCAAAATGGCGGCCATTTAAATTATTTAAAAAATTTTTAATTTAAAATTAGGTACAAAAAATTGAAAAAGATTTTTCTTTTATGCATTTAACCCTTTCCGGCGCAGTGTTGCCGGGTCGGCAACACCTGAAGTTCCCCCTGTTTAGAGGCACAAAAACTCCGTAAATATTTCAAAAACTACTCTAATGGCTACTTTAAATCTTTCTTATGAGTTCTAGGTGGCATCACCACAGAGATCAAATTCTACTGTTTTTAAATAATAGGTAACATATTGTACTCTAAGATGCGCTTCACAGCAAAGCTCTTCTCACTGCGCTTATCAATGCTGTACTTATGGGAGGTTACCACTTCGGCAACAGCTGTATGATTAAAATGGTTTGTGCAATCTTTACAAAATTATACTTGTGTACTCTTCTAGGCCTAAATAGATTGCCTAATTTTTTTTTCTTTAAATTCCAACTTTAAAGAGTAGTGCGCCGGAAAGGGTTAACCTTGATACAAAGATTCCAGAGCATTTTTTTTTTTCGTCTGTATCTTAAAAAATGGCTGAGTTATAGCACTTTTAATTTCTAGTGTTGCTCACATTTTAAAATGATCTGATTTTCGTCACGTGATAACACGCGTATTTAGAAACCGATTTGGATGTAACTTGGTGCCAGCGTAGTACATACCGATATCTGGACCGAGTTTGTTGGCCAATTCCATCCGCCATCTTGTTTCAATATGGCGGAATATTAAATTTTAAAAAAAAATCCCGTGCATTATTTCTTAAGATACAGTTTCTGCGGAAATTCTGGATAATACAACATAACAGCGCCATCTATTGTGCAGTATACACCAAAAACTGATCAGCTGCAGATTCTTTCAAGGTCTAACAGAATCTAAAGGTTTGTGTAATTCAATTCATTAGTTCTTGAGATAAAGTGCCAACAACAGACTTACAGAGTGAGAGTGTGACAGACAGTCTCACAGACAGACAATTTCTAAATAGTGTTTTTTTTTGTAGAAATTGAGTCGTGTTTGTTTTAACTGATTTCTTTACAGGCCAAAGTCTGGTTCGAACTGAAATTTTAATTTTTACACCAGGTCAGGTCCTAAACCTCTAACAGCATCTTGCTCCCCATTGAATAAACCATATTATAAAAGGATGATGGCATAACTACTTTTCACAAGATTGGCGATGAAGCAGCAATCGGGATCAATGATAAACAAGTTGGAAATTGCACGTGAAAGTAGCAAATGAGGTGCGTTCGTACGATAACGAAGTTTTAAAAATATTCAGATCTTGCTGATAAAGTAGAGCGTACCCCAGATACAGTATAGTAGTCGAAATCTTTACGTTTCTGTAAATATGCAGGAAGTAATTTTTATTACACCTCAGCAACGTATATCATATTCATAAAATGTGAAATAGTTGAATATAATTAAAACACGTCCCAAAGAATGTTTCCCCGTGTAGCATTATGTAGTGGAATACTTTTGTGTGGCCCTGTAATTTAATAATAAAAATTCTTTGCATCACAGATTGTACAGAATGCATATTTTAGTATATATTTCATAGATTCATGCCAATTCTATTATGTTCGAATGAGTGTAACATCATTAAAATGCATTTGAAACTTTTCCCCCATTGACCGTAATGTAATGGAATAGTTTTGATTGTCCCTGTAAATGATCTATGCATCCGACTTTCATAACATTTGAAATGACTCGAAAAAATTACGTAATAATTATACTTTTAAATTTCAAACGATTAAAATGCATTTGAAATTTTTTTCCCCATTGACCGTAATGTAACGGAATCATTTTGATTGTCCCTGTAATTGATCTATGCACTTGATTTTCATAACATTTGAAATGACTCGACAAAATTACGCAATAATTATATGTTTTAAATTTCAAACGATTAAAATGCATTTGAAACTTTTTTCCCTATTGACCGTAATGTAACGGAATCCTTTTGATTGTTCCTGTAATTGATCTATCCATTCGATTTTCATAAAATTTGAAATGTCTCGACAAAATTATGTTATAATTATGTATTTTAAATTTCAACTGATTCGGTTGGGTAGTTTTTGCGTTGTTATATGCGGACAGACGGACAGACAGACGGACGGACTGAGCGACAACAATAGGTGCTACGTATTTACATAATTACGAACGCACCTAAAAAGCATTGCTCAGTTAAATTGATCGCACTGAGATAACAGGCTGTTTACACTAATTGCACATTACAACATTATTGTTTTTGAAAAATTAATGTCCCTCGAAAAGCAAGATAAGGGTGCCTTTAATTCCCACATTTACCCCCCCCCCCTTTAAAATTAACCATTGAATCCCGAAAACTCATCAGTTATACATCTTATCAACATGAACAATTATCCTAAATTCGAAGCAAATCAGAAAATTGTACATAAAAATTCATTAATTTAATTTAATGTGGGTAATCCCCTACTCTCCCCTTTATACTTAACCATGAAGCCCACAAAACTATTCAAGAATTTTCCATATTAGAAAGAACCTACACCAAAAAATTGAAACAAGTCGGTAAATTCTGTGTGAAAACCAATTTACCTAAATTAAGAGGGGTTATCCCCTTTCCCTCCTTTATACTTAAACAATGAAGACTCACAACTATCTTGGAGGCACCTTATCATAATGATTCTGTACCTAAAAATTAAATGAAATTTGATGATTCTGCATGAAAAACCCATATTAAGGGAAAAAGGCAAATTACCCTCCTGTCCCCTCCTTATTCTCATCAACTGAATCCCAAAACTAATCAGGTTAATACCTTATCAGAGTAAATTTATTTTCAAAATTTGTAGCAAATCGGATATTTCTATCAAGAGTTATTGCGTTACATATATACATATGAACATACATACAAAACATGTAGGTACATTAGCTCTTTGATAGCTTATGAGCTAAAACATGCAACTCATATAGGCCATGTATAAACTAGATCAGCCAAGGATAATCTAGAAAGATGGTACCGAGACGGTCTTTGGGTTCAATAAAGCCATTCCAAATTGAATTGTCCTTGGAAAAACAAGATCGGTCTGAGATAAATTAACTCAGACTAATGAATAGCAGGCTAAGCTAGTTTATCCTATAAGCGTTAGGCCAAACTAGTTTGGCCGATAGGCATTAACATAGACTAGTTTGGACTAGGAAAAACTAGTCTATCCTATTGGCATTAAGATAGATTAGTTTGGCCTAGAAAAAACTACTTTATCCTTTGGGCGTAACAATAAACTAGTTTGGCCTAATAAAAACTAATTTATCCGATGAGCGTTAGGGTAAAGTAATAACAAAAGGCTGGCTTTTTAAAATTTTAAAGGAAAAAGGAAGGCTTATTGTATATCGCTGTATCGGGCCAGGTTTATCCAAATTCGACCCGATCTGAACCGCACGGTGCACGATGACGGGATATACGATGAACTGCCTTCCGGTGACATTCCCCAAAATAGTTTATTAGTGAGAAATTGCCATGCTAGGATATCAACCAGGGTGGCTTAGACAGTACAGCAACAACACAGTACACAGCAGAGCAAAATTCAATTTCTGCCCTCCGCTAATTTTTCACTCCTGTTGTGTTATTTGCATTCATTATGTTCATATCTATCTTAGTATATATGTATATATAATGTACCTTTAATAATTAATTAAATTAGTTTGGACAATGTATGCCTTCTTTTAAAAAGTAAAATTTAAGAAAATGCGTCGAATATCACAAAACCTTGCATAAAACTGAGAAAGCTGACTGACTTGCAGCAGAACAAAGGATTTTACAACCGAATATCGGATCTTTGTTTGTCCCCATGGCTTCTTTTCTTTCAAGTTCCACCAGAACATATCTGTGCTTGATGACATACACGGGTGATGGTCCAAACGCGCAATAATATAATCAAATATTCGATCTTTCGCTTCCGTGTTCGAAATAAGTTGTCATTCACGAGAGAATGTCGACATTTTCCAATTTTGCTCTTTCACGTTAACATATACTATGTATATTGTAAAATTTGCTAAATAAAAATATTTAAAAATTATAAATATTGTCCATATTGTTGTATGCTTAAGTATTCTAATTTTGAAAATTATCCTATAAACTGAATCATGTATTTTATGAGTAATTTTCTAAAATATTTCATCAATTATTACATAATACTTTTTGAAAATTAGCGGCTTTTTGAAATATATATAAACCAATTCATTAAAATGCAGTAAAATATATGTTAGGATATATTTACAAATATAAAACAACTTTATAAATAAAAATTTAAAATCGTCTAAGTATAGCCCATCTTTTTAATGATTATTCGGCAAATTTCTATGTAGGTTTTTAGCATGTACACTGGCGTCCAAAAGTTAAGCATAATTGGTAATTAAGTAATTATTTTTAAGTAATGAAAGAAATATGAATCGGAATGTGCTGAAACTCCAGGTGTGTAAACAAAATAATACGCGTCACATATTTTCGCGAAGCGTTTTTCCCGAAATCGAACAGGGGGCCGTCAACAAATTGAAAAAGAACGAAGATCTTTTGGATAACCCTGTCAAAACTAATGTAGCAAAAGCGTTCAAACTGCACATTATGATTAATTGGCTTATTGTAATGTACTGTGTTAATTTTTACAAGGATAGTATGTATACTCGTAGAGAAATTAAGGTTTTTATAAAAACAGTCCTAAGTTTTTTGCTTATAATTTGCAGAGTTCTTAATGTAAAATAGTGTTCTTTTTTGAAAAAATGACAAACATCATTGTACACAATACCCTGTCATCAGAATTAAAAAATAATAAAAATTGTATGAAAAATGAGCAGGTTTACTAAATAATTTTTTACTGCGCATGCGTGAACGCTATTAAAATTTCATTTGCATATTATGTTAGTTAAATGTATAGAGCAACTTTTGTGAAAGTCTCAAAAACATAGCTTAAAAATTCTGAAAATTATCGTTGATAGAATGAGATCAAAATCCTTTATTCCCTAAATGAAGCAAAAAGATAAGGGGCTGTATCCATATTGCATTGTTTAGTGCCTACACAATATTGCACGTACAACTATATTTAGGTAAACCCCCTGATTTTTTTTGCTTCCTTTAGGAATAACGGATTTTGAGTTAATTCTATAGGCGACCATTTTCAGAATTTTCAAACTATGTTTTTGAAACTTTTACAGAAGTTGCTCTATACATTTGGCTAACACAATATGCAAATGACATTTTGATATCGTTGACGCATGCGCAATGAAAAATTATTTACTAAACATACTCATTTTTCATACAATTTTTATTATTTTTAAATTCTGATGACAGGGTATTGTGTACAACGATGTTTGTCATATTTTCAGAAAAGAACATTATTTTATAATAAGAACTCTGGAAATTATAAGCAAAAGACTTGGAAAAATTTAGGACTGTTTTTATAAAAACCTTAATTTATCTACGAGTGTACATGCTATCCTTATAAAAATAAACACAGTACATTACAATAAGCCAATTAATCATAATGTGCAGTTTGAACACTTTTGCTATATTAGTTTTGACAGAGTTATCCAAAAGATCTTCGTTCTTTTTCAATTTGTTGACGGTCCCCTGTTTGATTTCGGGGAAAACTCTTCATGAAAATATATGACGCGTACTATTTTGTTTACACACCTGGAGTTTCACCACATTTCGATTTATATTTCTTTCATTACTTAAAATAATTACTTAATTACCAATTATTTTTAACTTTTGGACACCAGTGTATATTGATTAACTGGTACTTTAGTTTCATCAGTGTCTTAACTTTGTTTATGGAGATCTTTTTTATTTGGAAAAGTATAACTTAATATACTTATACAAAATACAATAACATTTATACAAAATACAGTCAAAGTTCTATAATCCGGACACCCATAATCCACTGTTTTCTAATTTTTTTTTAAATCGTCTTTGGATCACTAATTTGTAAATATTTTAACTGTTTATTTCATTGTTTACATTCGTAAAATATCGTGAATTATAGAAAACAGTGGATTATGGTTGTGCGGATCTTAGAACTTTGACTATATGATAGTATTGATACAAAATAAAACAATACTTATAAAAAATACAATATTAATAAAGAGTACAATAATATTAATAAAAAAATACAATAACATAATTTCTTTTATGATTTAAAAAATATTAATCGTGTATACAAAAAATTACAAAGGATTTGATATTAAAGGTCAGCTCTTCTTTATTAACTGACATAAAAATGAAAACTAACATCTGATAGTAAACATAAAATCACCCGCGAGGATAAAACCTTGGTAGTTATGTTTAGTAACTCAGAGCTTTAAATCAATGCGTCATGTTCAGTCATAGACATTTTTTACCAAAAGTGGAGTGGTGAAAAATGGAGTATGAGAATGGATAAAGAAATGAAACATTCATTGCAAGTTTTCAAGTTACTGGTAGAAAATAATGTTCTTTTTTCATGCAGATTACGTAACAAATAAGAATTTTCCTTGAAACAGGCGAGTCTTATTCGTTTAATCTAAAACAAATTAATGTTATATATTAATTTTAAAAAACTGTTCCGGCCGATTCTCAGAAAAAAAATTGTCAAATTTTCACCAAGCAAGTTAATTTAACAATGGTTTTCCAGATCTCAAAACATACTGCAAATAGAAATGTAAAAATTTCAGAATAAGATTGGACTGTAGATACGACTGTCAAAAAGAAAAAATTAGAACAACTACAATTAGAACAACTGATTTTCACATTTCCTTTGATTTAGAATTTATCAAACGATTATTTATTAGATTTATCCCGGTTAAAAAAGCTATGAATTCTGCCATTCTATAACCATTTTTAGATTTTAGGTTTATTCTGCGTAGACTGAGAATCCTATCGTCTCCCTTGATTTAAATGTATAAATATATATATAACACTGGTGCCTGGCTAACAGAAACGTACCGAAATTTTTATACTGTTCACACATATTCCTGCAACCTCCCATCATAGCAAGAAAACCCTTAAAGCTCGATTTATAGCAGAATTGCTTATGACAATCTCTAACACTTTTCACATTTCAAAAATATTTGACAAAACTATAGCACATGTGCAAACCTAGAGGTTATGTCCTGGAGATTTGCGGTCCTATGAGTGTCTACTGCAAATAACGCTTCAGGGAGGACTCGGAGATATGATCCACTAATCATATAGCATAATGTTAAAGTCTGAGTTTTCTCGTCATAGTGACCATATCATACCATGGACAACTAGATATATAACGGCCAGCACATTTCGCTAAAGACCGCCGAAAAAGTAAAGCTGAATACAGCTTCAAACCCTGAACCATTTTATTGGACCACGTGGCGCAAACCCTGCTCAATTTAGCATTGAATAAGCTGATTTCTGTTCTGTGCACATGGTCATCGTTTTGGTTCAGGGTTTGCACGATTGGTCAGAATAACTTGGGGAGGGTATCAGAGTCCTCTGGCAGGAGGCTCCATATATTAATCTCAAATGGATGGGCCTATAGATCTAGTTGGCAATGGTCATACAAAGATGTATTAGGGGTTTTGGAAGAGTGACATACACTTGATTCTGCTTCTCCTTCCCATGGACTAAATGCCATAATAGCACCCTGTTTGTCCATACCAGTCCCCTTGAGATATTAGCATAAAGTTCTCACACTGCTTAGGCTGTTTTTACGCAAGAAATATTTGTTTTACATTTCACATACGAAAAATTACTCAACAATGAATTAATGATCTGAGATTAAATAAATTTTTACAGAGAATGTTTTGTTAATATGACACACACAAAAAGTTTCACATCAAAGTGAATTAAGAAATGCTTGTTTACATCACTCTTGTAACTGAATTTATTACAACATATCTAACAAACAAAATATTTCTCCCTGCTATGGACTAACATATGTTTGTTTAAAACAAGATATTTGCACATAAAAGAGAATGCCTTGTTGCATGTCTCACACACAAACGGTTTTTCACCAGTAAGAATTAATAAATGTCTTCTTAAATCATACTTTTATATGAATTTTTTGTTACATACTTCACATGCAAACAGTATGGACTAATAGATGCTTTCTTAATTCATACTTTTGAGAGACCTTTTTTGTTGCATAGCTCGCAAACAAAATGTTTTAAATCAGTATGAATCGACTCATGTCTATTTAAATTAGCTTTCAGAGAAAATTTTTAGTTGCATATTTAACTTATAAAAGGTTTCTTACCAGTATGAATTAACAAATGCCTTCTTAAATAACCTTTCATTAGGAATTTCTTGTTGCAAATCCCACACGCAAAAGATTTTTCCCCAGTATGAATTAAAAGGTGTCTAGATAAAAGACTCTTTAGTGAGAATTTTTTGTTGCATATCTCACACACAAAAGATTTTTCACCAGTATGAACTAATAGATGCGTCCTTAAACCACCTTTTTGTGAGAATTCCTTGTTGCATATCTCACAAACAAATGTTTTTTCAACATTATGAATCAGCAAGTGCTTGTTTAAATTACTCTTATGCGAGAATTTCTTACTGCATACCTCACATGCAAAAGGTTTTTCATTAGTATGAATTAATAGATGCTTTCTTAAATCACTCTTTTGTGAGAATTTCTTGTTGCATATGTCATACTCAGAAGGTTTTTCACCAGTATGAATTCTGAGATGTCTCCTTAAATCACTTTTTTGTGATAATTTTCTGTTACATACCTC
This sequence comes from Maratus speculifer, assembly GCA_964019185.1. Classification (NCBI taxonomy): domain Eukaryota; kingdom Metazoa; phylum Arthropoda; class Arachnida; order Araneae; family Salticidae; genus Maratus; species Maratus speculifer. The sequence continues at coordinate 24,490,563 of OZ025303.1, read as the reverse complement.
ACAAGCAAAAGATTTTTCACCAGTATGAATTAACAGATGCTTTTCTAAATCACACTTTTGAAAGCATTTCTTGCTGCATAGTTCGCAAGCAAAAAGTTTTTCACCAGTATGAAATAACTGATGCCTTCTTAAACTACTGTTTTCCGAAAATTTTTTACTGCATACCTCACACTCAAATGACTTTTTACCAGTATGAATTAAAAGGTGTCTATATAAATTACTCTTTTCTGAGAATTTTTTGTTGCATATCTCACACACAAAAGGTTTTTCTCCCGTATGATTTAATAGATGCTTGGTTAAATTGCTTTTTAGTGAGAATTTCTTATTGCATATCTCACATGCAAAAGATTTTTCACAAGGTTTTTTACCAGTATGTATTAAGAGGTGTGTACATAAACTATTCTTTTGTGAGAATTTTTTGTTGCATATCTCACACACAAATGGTTTTTCACTAGAATGAATTAATAGATGCCTTTTTAAATCACCTTTAAGTGAAAAAGTTCTGTTGCATATCTCACACACAAAAGGTTTTTCACCAGTATGAACTAATAGATGCCTTTTCAAATCACCGTTTCGTGAAAACTTTTTGTTGCATATCCCACAGAAAATAGATTTTTCGCCAGTATTAGTTAACAGATGACTGCTTAAATTACTCTTCTGAGAAAAATTCTTGCATACCTCTTGAACAAATGATTTTCCTTGCTGATAGTGAGAAGTTGTTTGTCCAGAAAGATCTTGTGAATAAATATTTTTTTGCATATTTTACACGTTAAAGACTGCTAAAACACTCCTAAATTAAGAAGTATGTACTTAAATAATTCTTTTGAGAGAATTCCTTATTGCATATCTCACATATAAAATACTTCTTACCAGTATGAGTTAACAGATTGCCTCCTAAATTACTCTTCTGTGAAAATTTTTCTTGACCTTCACAGATAATTGTCTTTGCTTGGTGACGATCAGAAGTTCTTTTTTCAGAAGCTCTTGTGAAGAAATGTTTTTCAGCATATTTCACACTTTAAAGACTACTTTGATTGGCACGATTTTTTATTTATATTTATGACTTTATGCATCTGCAAGAAATAAAAGTTAATCATCACTTTTTATGATTCATTAAAAAACAATTTATGAAAAAATGAACTCCGAATTAAAATTTGTCATCAATACAGAAAACTGAATCGAAAAAAATTTTAATCATGGTATTAAAAACTACAGTAGACTCCTAACTAAAAAGGTGTCAGATTTCTTTCTTAATTAGTAAGGGTTCCTAAAGATAAACTATAACGGAAATGACAATAATTAAAATGAATAACTACTACTAGGTCTTCCCTCAAGCAGATTATTCTGAGCGATATTGCTGAGAAAGCAGATTCAATAATTTGTGATAAGTAAAGAAAATGAGATATTAACTTTTATTGGTCATATACTGAAATAAATTGAAATCAGTTGCGTAATACTTACCCATCACGGATATGAATAATATATGAAAATAAAACATAGGTAAACTATTTATAAAATGCATTGCAATTCCAAAACAAAATTTAAACCAATATTTAAATATTTTTAAAATACATAGTACAGTAGACTCCCTCAAATCCGCAAAGCTTGAGACCAGGGGTTTTGCGGATTTCTGGTGATTGATTTGTTTACATTTTTGAAACATTAATTTGATTGGAGGTTAAGCATTATAATGAATGCATAAAATAAATTGAAACATTAAAATAATTAAGTAAATTTTTTAAATAAATAAATAGTTAAAAAATAAGTAATTATTACAAAAAAGTAAAATAAAATTGAAGAAAAATAATAAAATAAAGTAAATAATTAAGATACAATACTAAATATAAATAATAAGGAAGAATCAATTTTTTTTATAAAGAAAAATATTTGCCTTTGTTAATAAACAAAAAAGCTTGATTAATTTTAAAATATTTATTTTATAGAACAAAAATAATCCTGCCCCTCGAATTACAAACAGCACCAAATGGTCATTGATTGTTACATTACGCCGGGACTACGGTACGATAATGATTATATCGATAAAATATTGATCATCGTAATTAATAAACCGGATGTAGATCCCAAATTCCTTTCATAACTACCTGGGGTAAGAAAATAGTAATAGAACTATAAAATAGTAATTTTATATAGGAAAAATTATCCTGCCACGTGAATTACAACCACTACCAAACGACCATTGAAAGTTATATTACGCTGCGACTACGATATGATGAATATTTCGATCATCGTACCTTAAAGTAACATATTATTTAACACTGCAAATTTTAAATTGTTAGACATTAAAAAAAGGGAAGGAGTTGAAAATGATTTAAAAATAGATGTTGTTATAGAATTATTTGTATTGCGTTAGCCGCTGACTTCAGCACCATCTTTAATTTCATTGTTTACATCTGAAAAAAATGTGCGAATTTCTAGCATTCGCAGATTTTAGGGTCACAGATTTCAGGGAGTCTAGTGTAATGCTCTATTAAAGAATTGCTGATGAACCAATTTCGACAAATTGTATAAAACGCCAAACTACACAATTAGTACCCAATTACGTAAAAGAATCATCCTTATAGCTCCAAAAATAATAAACATATTAATTAACAGTTTACTGCGTCGGATTAAGCGTCTCATTCCTAATTAACATTTATCTGTCAATTAAAATTTGAATGAAATACAGGATCATGAAAAATCGGATTACGAAATATCTCGACAACTAATAAATGGATCGACTTTGTTCTTTATGCAAAATTTGTGTTATTGTATTGCCTTTTACGTCCATTCCTTAAAATAAAAAATTCGAAAATTTTTATAAACCTTTTATTAGTAAAATTTTTTTAAAAGACCGAAAAAAATAGTTCCAGATAATAGGGGCTACTGATATTCAATAGGCTTCGTCTCATTCTTACATACTAAGTACATACAAAATTTCAAGTCTCTATCCTAATTTGTTAGGGGAATAGAACGTTTACAAACACACACATAGACGGACGGAAGGCAATTTTTTTCCCTAAAATGTGTTTTTCGAAATCGCCAGTATCTGACACGTGTAAATCCGTCAAAAATTTTTCTTTTCGATTTTCAAAACGATAGCAAGATTATACCCCTATACTACGTATGATGGGTAAGGAAAAAGAGTTTTCTTCAAAGCAAAGAAAACTGCATGAACTCATGCATATTTTAAATTACAGACACAAATAATAACAAATAAAACAAATGGTAGACCCCCCCCCTCACAAGTTTAGTGCACAAGACTAACTCAAATCCACACAACTCGGGACCAGAGGTTGTTCGGATGTTACAATTCTGCAGATTTTTGGTCACTGCTTTGCTTACATTTTTTATACAATAATTTGAAAATAATAATGCAATCGAAAATAATAAAGCCGTGAAATTATTGGACTTTATTAACATTTACCTTAGCACCAATACCTATTGAAAATGAAGTTTCTACCAGGATTAGTTTATTTATAGGGATAGTCAAAAATTTTCCTTACATTACGGCATTATGGGGAAAAATCGTTTCAATTGAATTTTAACAATATTACACCCTGTGAAACATATTTAAATTTATATGCATCAACAAAATGCACTAAAATGTGCACTTTGTAAAGTATGCAGTGAAAGGGACACTTATTCATTTACAGTGTCACACAAAAGAATTCCATTGCAAAATAAAAGCAGGAACAGTTTGCAACACATTTTAATTATGGTAAACGATTTCGTGTACAATCAAATTGATATACGTTCAGAGGCATAATGTGAGTTATTTCAAGCATAATACGAAGTGCTTAGCATTTACAGGAACATAAAAAGGATTTTAAATAGTATATATTCTACCCGAAGAACTGTGTATGATGGATGATGACCGTTGCATGGATGAAATGCATTTTTAATTATGGTATGTGCTTTTAAGTTTCACTAAATGTGTGCACATTAAATGGTGTGTATAAATGCTGATAGTACAACAATTTAGACATGCAGGGTTACACAAAAGATCTTGGAAAGGTTACTGAATATGAGCGTAATTTACTCTTAAAGGTGGCTTTTAAATAAAATATGCATTTTTATTTTGAACTGCATTTAATAAACTTGGAAATGTTTGTAGTATGTAGATAAAATGATATAAAGGGTCACGCAATGAATTGGATACATGGTTGTCTTCGGATGATAATTTCTGAAAATGTAATTAAAGTAGTAATAAGGAATATTTTTGTTTGAACAAAAGTTTAGAAAAATACTTTCGTATATTAAAGGTATTAGGTAAACTATAGGGCTGAACAAAAGTATTCAAGAATTTTTCTATCTATTAGTATAAGTCGCTGAAAGGAAAACTTAAACCAGCAAAAAAAATCGGCAAAAAAGAATCATCAGAAGATTTTTACTATAAATCGCGATAAAAAGTTAATTACACATGCATTTAATCAACGAATTCTTTTGCTTGCTTGATCAAATAATTCTTCTTTAAATGTTATGTGAACGAAACCACGGGTATCAGCTAGTACAAAATGCAGGCAAAATTTTCTCAAAACGAATTTACATTTTACACACGATGAACATTGTATAATTTGTTTTAATAATGAAACAAACTAATTTTTAACCTATACTCAAATATATCCCCCCCCCCTTTCCAACATGGGCAAATTCTGCTTGTAAAATGAGAAATTATTGTCTGACACCAGAATTTATAAACAACTTTAGAAATTAAGAATTCCTTAATTAAAGTTTTGATTATAAAAGCAAAATCTCACTAAAATATTCTTGGTGCCGTTTGGAAGTTTGGAATTAAAACTAGGTGTGCCCAGACAAGGCACATTGTGCCGGAAAGAGTTAAGTGTCTATAATTAAAAGTACTTAGAAAAATAATAATAATTTAAGGGTGTTCTTTAATTGCTCCGCTCAACAAGCGCAAAACGTTTTGACACATTCACAAATTCCTTTTTAACAAAAACATATAAAATTGGAATGCCTGACTATGGAAGCGATTTATAATCGAACTTATTTTCCCATTTTATGATAATTGAATTACCTGGCCAGTTCTAAGCTATTTCGACCACGTGATTATCCCTTTTTCTCCTTCTTTTCGACCGGTTTTTCTGCTTTTGTCGGTAAATGTGCTCAAAAGTGTCCACTTTGAAGACTTGTTATGAAAATTCTATTGTGTTAAAAAAAAAAAAAAAAAAGAAAAAAAAAAAGAAAAAGAAACAGAAAATTGAGTGCTGTTAGACAGTACGTGAATAACAACACCAGGTATTTTCATGCATTTTCCGAACAAAAATAAATTAAAGCATATGTTACAAAGTTGCCCTTTTTGATTTAGGAACACTCTTCAGGGAGAAAACGGAGCTTGGAAAAAAATTGCAATGATGTGTAAAAAATAGCCCAAATGTGTATATTTTACACCTAATGTTGTAAAACTTGGCAAGTGTGAAACACTTTAAATATGTGACTTTCAGTGAATGCAAATGAAAACCGCTATGCATTAGAAACCGTCATTTTGTTTGAAAAAAACACCAATAAATAAATATTTGTATTGAGCTCAAAAATTCCGCTCCCTTTCCTCGGAGATGCAAAAATACCTCTAGAAGAAAAATGTCTGTTTTAAAGATAATGTAAAGAAGAAAAGAATGTAAAATTTTCATGAATTCATAATGCAGTAGATAAAAGGTTAAATGTCATTTTTTTCAAGACAACAATAATAACAATGAAACAGTAATAATAACATCACCTTTTTTTATTACAACTGGGCAAGCATAGATACTTATTGAGACCTTATTAGACATACAACATTATTAGAAAAAGTACTGAATATTTTAATGTGACTTTCAGAATTATATCAAGCAATTTATAATATGTCCACCATCTTACAGTTAAGAAAATGCTCATCCTTATATTAAAACTAAGTTAGAATTCTTCCTTCCTCCCCTTCACAAGTTTAATGCACAGGACTTCCTCAAATAAACACAGATTAGGGCCAGAGTTGTTTGGATGTTAAAATTCTGCAGATTTCTGGTCACTGATTCGCTTAAATTTTTTATACAATAAATCGAAAGTGATAATGCATTATGAAATATAATGAATGCCTAGAATTAAAATAATTAAATAAAAATAATAAAGTAAAATGATGAAAGGTAAGATAATTATAAAAATATTAAATTATTAAAAATAAAGATCAAATAAATAATTAATGATATACAATTACACATACTTAATAAAGATGAAGAACATTTTTCTGGAATTTTTTTAGTGAAACTTTCATCATAAATATATCCTATTAATTATAATCAAAATCAAAGTAACAAAGTTTTATTTCAGCTTTAGCCAGTCTTAGTAACCCAAAAAAGCTTGATTTAATACACAAATAAAATTAGTTAAACAATAACAATTACCAATTACAGTTGAATTTCTATAATCCATACAAGTTGGGGCCAAAGGCTGAACGAATTATGGAATATTGTGGATTATAGAGTATTATGGATTATATGTACTAATTCTATTATTCCTAGACATTATTTTAAATCTATAATCAGTATAATATGAAATCTAATTATTTATTTAATATGCTATCTCAAAAAATACCTTTTTAAAGTTATATTATTAAAAGATTGTGACAATGAAACATCCAGTTCAAATATAGGGTCAATATTTGACATTTAAATTTTATATCAATTCCTTATGTATTTAAATTTGTAATTTTCATTAATGTTACTGAATCCATGTTTTTTTTTCCATGAAGGAAGAATAAATTTATTTCTGGAAAAATTCAGGATATTGCTGATTTCACTGGCAATCAGATTCTTCTTATCAAATATATTTATGTACTAATCAAGCTTTTATGGTAATTAAGTCTGGCTAAACCTGAAATAAAACTTCTTTATTTTATGATATTGACGTGAATCAGTAATGTACCTGTGAGGCAATTTTCAATGAATAATTTAAGAAAAATACAGTTAATACTTATAATAAATATTTAATGATACGTTATCATACAAAGACCAAGTTAATACTTGATCTTTGCTTTTAATATTTTAATCATTTTAAAAATTATCAAAATTTTTTATTGTTTTAATTTATTACTTCTTTTAACATTTTATTTTACTGTAAGTATACATTATAATCTCGATTGCATTAATTAATACATTCAAATTGCTGTTTAAAAAATGTAAATAAAACAATGACCAGAGATCTGCAAAATTCTAAAATCCACACAAGGTCTGGTCCCAGACTGTTCATATTTGAGGGAATCTACTGTATCTACACTTTTTTTCAGTGTTTACCAATGTTAAAGTCATACAATGCAGTGACATCATCATCAAGTGTCTTATATGTATGTCGCTTTGGTCCTCTAATTACATCATCTGATGCAACGATTTCAGAAAACTTTCAGCAGATTTTTAATTATATATAAAAAATTAACTCCTTGTATGTCCATTTTAACTGCTAAAAGATATAAATGAAAAAGGTAAAAACAGAAAAATAGGTTTTCACTCATGGTCATTCCATGTCAATTCAACCAACTTTTTCCCCATTTGTAACCCGGCCAACAGGGATTTGGATGAAACTTTGTGTGCACACTAATTTTATCATGAAATGGTTCCATCAGAAAATTTTCCTTCCCAAACCTCATAGTTTGTGAGATATGGGGGAGGGGTCCAATTCTTGGGTTTTTCTCAAATGACACATTTCTGAGTCTGTATTTTGAGATTGCAGTACCATCTTCAAAAAATTGTTTCTCTGGATCTAAAGCATGAATCATCTTTAAAATATCACTGTAAGAATATAAAAAGATGCAGATTTTAATAAAAAATATTTAAAAAATTTACTTGTAATATTTAGGATAAAAAAAAGTCAGCCAAAGTTGAGAGTTATGGTTCTTTTTCCAAATTTTTGTGACTTCACCAAAAAGGCTGTACACAGAAAGGCAAATGAAATTTCCAATTTCTTTTTGTTTTAAATAAAAGTTTACACTTTGGGATTTTTACCTATGAAATAAAAATGATGTCTTTCTCATAGCTTATGCAAAAATTTTGGATACTTTCCAATTAGCCGGATGCATGTTTTATTTTTACATATTACATATGCACACAAAAAGGCAAATGAATTTTCCAATTTCTTTTTGTTTTAAATAAAAGTTTACACTTTGGGCTTTCTATCTATGAAATAAAAATAATGTCTTTCGCATGGCTTATGCAAAAATTCTGGGTACTTTCCAATTTGCCAGTTGTTTTATTTTTACTTATGTATAGATGTATTATACATGTACATATGTATGTATATATACAGTATATTGATACATATATGTATAGCACTGGTGCCCATCTAACTGAAAAGTACCAAATTTTGCCTTGTTTTGAAAATCTGCACCAATTAAGGAGGAAAAAAAATCTGACTAAGTTTAGCTGTGGTACTTAAATAATTACTGGAGTTTCTATGAGTTATTGAATTTAATGTTATTTGATACAAGAACAAATTGGAAATTTCATTTCCCTTTTAGTGTAGAGCCTTTTTCACAAAGTCACAAAATTTCGGAAAAATAATCATAATTTTTAACTTTGGTTTACTTTTTCGGCCGTATATAAATCTCTATTAACTGCACTAATTGCTGTTTTCACTTGCTTTTTATGCCGCTTAAATGGATGTGCACATTTATATTGATAAAATTCATATTTCATGAAGAGCCAAATTCTGTGATGCTCACATATATTAGTCAAACGGTTAAACTGGGTTAAACACCAGTTCTAAAATTATTTAATGAATCTCTGCCTATTACACTTCAGTGTGGTAGCTCCAAAGGAGGCTTAAGTGCATGCTTATTGCAAGAGGGGCAGCCAGTAGCGTTTGAATCAAGAAATCTAATTGATGCTGAACAAAATATGCCCAAATCGAAAAAGAGTTATTAGCCATAGTGTTTGCATTTCAAAAGTTCCACAATTTTGTTTATGGTCATAAGATTGTAGTTGAAAGTGATCACAACTTGTTAACATCAATAGTACTTAAACCTATCTCTAAAATTTGTTGTCGATTACGGAGAACGCTTCTGAAGCTGTTGAAATATCATTTCACTGTAAAATACTTACAAGGAAGTAAAATGTATATTGCAGACACATTGTCTAGAGTATACATTAAAGAAAAAGTGGCGGATGATCCTGACATGTTAAACATGGTGCATTCAATCTCTAAGGTTTTACCAATGAGTGACAGTATGTTTTAACAGTGTTAGAAAGCTACTGGGGACGATGATAAATTAAAATTAATGTCAGTACAGTATAACTTCTTTAATTCGGAATCGTCGTGATTACCTCGAGTCCGAATTACAGAAAATTCCAGATTACAGATGTTGTGTAGCTAAGATGCATGAAGATTAATGATAATACTAATACCTCTTATTAATATGGCAATACAAAATAGCAAGGAATTGGATAATTAAAAAAATTAAGAAAAATCAATTCAAATTATCAAAAACAAATGTTTATTATTATTTTTTAAATTATGTACATTTTATGCAGCGTTACGTTAATTCTATGCAGTGTCGCCGTCTATCATAAATATAAAAAATAACAAACGTATGATTTTTTAAAAAATTGGTATTTTTGATTAATGAATACTTAATAAATAATGCATATCACAAGAATAATAGACTCATCATGAAAAATATTGAAAAACTAAATTCGAAAACCAAAAAAAAAAAAAAAAAATTACAGTGAGAAATTTAAGATTTACAATTATAATTTAAAATTCAATCTTATAATTACAGTACCATATTTTATAAAGTGATATATAATATAAAAAATTAAATTTATAACAACTATAAATATCAAAGTAAGTCATAAGTGAAATACTTAAAAGAAATAACAATTTAAAAAAACGATTTTGTGAAATTTTAGCGACATCTTATTTTTCGAAAAAGAAAATAACTGCAAATCATGATTCAATTCATGATCAATCAGGAATTTTTACAACTTTGTAACTATCAAGACAACTATATTAATTACAAAGGTAATTTAGAGAGTTCTTACAATTTTAATATTGAAAAAAAAAAAAAAAACGTTGTGTTACTATGTAATTTTTTAGTTTCTTAACCATTTTTTGAAATTCCTTTACACAAGACTTAACGTACCGAAGTGTCCGGATTATAGATGTTCGAACTAAAGATGTTATACTGTACTATCAAAATGGATGGCCTGAAAAAAAGCAAATCCTAAACACTTGAGGCATTATCACAAATTAAAAAGTGATATTGTTTGTATAGAGAGATTAGTGTTTTTGAATGACAAAATTATTATACCTAAGATATTGAGACAAGATATGTTGGTTTTTAATCACATTTGGGTATCCAAAAGTGCAAAAGTAGGGCTAGAGAATTAATGTATTGGCCAGGTATTAACCGTGATATTGAAAACATGATATCTAAGTGTAGTATTTGTGAAAAATTTCAAAATTCTCAATGCAAAGAGCCTCTTATGCCACATGAAGTCCAACTCGACCCTTTCCAAGAGTCAGAATAGATTTAATGTACTTTCATAATGGTAATTATTTGGTTCTAATTGATTACTATTCAAAATGGATTGAGATTGTATCTATACAAAATAAAACAATTGCAGAAATTATTATTAAGTTAGAAGAAATTTTTCAAGGTTCGGGATACCGGAAACAATTATCTGTGATAATGTCCCATTTAACAGTTATGAATTTAAAAACTTGGTAAAGGATGGGATATTGAAATAATATTTACCAGCCCCCATTATTCTCTGAGTAATGGAATGGTTGAGAAGGCAGTTGGTATCTGTAAAACAATTTTTAAAAAAGCTTTTGAGGAAAACCGCAGGCCTTCAATAGGTTTACTCGAATATCGTAATACACCAATTTCAGAATTAGGATTATCTTCTGCCCAATTAATGTTTAACAGGAGACTGCGTACAAAGTTACCCAGTAATAAGTTTTTCAATCCTGAACTCTTTAAAGATGTTAACATAGAACTCTTAAGGAGACAGCAAAAACAAAAACAATATTATGATAGACATAGTAAAACTTTAAAGGAACTCAAACAGGGAGATAAAATTGTTGCTTAAAATGTTAAAACTAAATTATGGGAATTTGCCATTATTTTATGTAAAACAGAAAACCCCAGGTCTTGTAAAATAAAAACTAATTCTGGAAGAATTCTCATAAGAAATAGAAAGTTCTTAAAATTATCTAAAACTTCTCATCAGTATTCTGATAACATGCTGGATGATCTTCCAACTTTTAATTAAACATATTAATTTAATAATTTTAACAATTATTAATACTTCCTTTAATAATGCCATATCTAGTCCAATAGCTAAAAGTGTAAATGTACAAAGCAATCTCATCAGCCATACAGGTCTTATTATAAAACGATCTCAATAGTTCAATGATTATATACAAGTGAAACCTGCTAAAGTGACCCACCTTGATAAAGTGGCCACCCGGCTAAAGTGACCGCTTTTTGAAAATTTTACTTGTGTTCATATAAAATAATATGAGAATTGAACCATAATGTGACCACCCTAATGTATCTACCTGTGTAAAGTGACCAGTTAGCCTGTTTTTGTCAATGTTATTTGAACCTGTAAAATATGACCATCCATTTTTCTGCATGCTGAAAATTTTCAAAGTAAAAGTCTAAAGTGGTCATTTTCTGAAATTTGATTTTAATCCATTAAAAAAGTACAGGAATTTATCTCTTATAAGAGATAACTATTACTATTAGAGTTACTATTTGCTTAATGTATAAACAGACCAATTTGTCTCTTATTGTAATGATATCTGCACTTGTCTAAGATGATTTTTACTGAAAAGTTTATTTCACCAGACATAGAAACATTACCCTAATGCAATTACAATGAAACTAAAAATGCGTATAAATTACAGAATACCTTGTTGGTATGAGTTATTTAAATCACTAACTATGGAATTTCAGCTGTATTCAAAATAAATAATGTGAATTTTAAGTAAATTATCCTTTACTCTGCATATTTTAAATTAATGAATCAGTTCATTACTTAATAAGTGCATTGTTCCTTATTTATATTTTATTTTTGAGATGACAATACAGTAGACTCCCTCAAATCCACAAACCAGAAATCCGCCATTCTCTAAAATCCACACATATGGATGTAAATAATGAAACTTTCAATTTGGATATTGCTACAAAATTTGATTTTTTTAGTTTTGCATCAATTCCATATATTTTTTAATTTGAAATTTTCTTAACACTCCATTCATGACTTTTTCATGAATTAAGAATTTTTTCTTTTTTTGGGGGGGGGGGGGGAATTTAAGATATTGTTGGTATCACTGGTAATCACAATCTTCTTACCAAATATATTTATGCATTAATCAAGATTTTTTGGTTATTAAGCCTGGCTAAACTTGGAAAAAAAAATCCTTATTTTATGATTTAGATGTGAATTAGTAATGTACTTTTATGAGGTGAGGCAAGTTTTATTGAATAATTTAGCAAAAATACATTTAATCTCTATAATGAATATTTAATCATGCATTATTGATTATCAACTTGACCTTTGCTATTAGTATATTAATCATTTAAAAAATTATCTAAAATTTTATTATTTTAGTTTATTACTTATTTTAATATTTTATTATAGTGTTAAGCATTCATTATAGTTCCAAATGCACTATTAATTGCACTCAAATTACTCTTCAAAAAATGTAAATAAAGCAATGACCAGAAATCCATAAAATTCTAAAATCTGCAAAACCTCTGGTCCCAAGCTGTGCGGATTTGAGGGAGTCTACTGTAAGTATGCCATTTTAAAAGACACTCAGTAAAGTGACCACCTCTATATAATGACCATTTTAGCCTATCCCAAAGGTAATCATTTTAGACTGGTTCTACTGTATGTGATTAATTTATTATATTTGAAATGTTTCATATGAATAATGTAGAGTGTTATATAACTAAGAAGGGGATGTTATATATTTATGTTTAGTGAAAACATACTTTAACTTTCACTTGACCAACAGTCCCCAGACACAGAGTTTACTTTGCATGCCCCTAAATGTCCCCCCCCCCCTGAACACAACACTGATTGTCATGATTTTTATTATTAATAACTAAAGAACAAATAAATTAATAAAGGGTTAATAAAAATACAAATAAAACATAGAATTATGAATCACTTTAACTGTTGGTACTACTTGGGTAATCACTTTAACTGTAACCCATTAACTGTTGGTTGGTTGTTATGATCTTCGATGAAGGTACTTGTTTGTCAAGTATACGAACTAACGATGTTTTAATAAAGTTATGTTTTATTTACTATGTGTTTTTTATGCATAAATATTAAACATCAAAATGCATCAAAGCATCTCAGCTAATATCAAGAAATTTAACACATGTAAACAGTTGAATAAATCTATTTTTAATATTTTATTTTATGCCTTTAAGCAATTACAATTGATATAGATTTATGATTGTAAACAATTAGCATATACTACATCCGAAACTTTTCTCCATTTTTATTTTTAGTCATATCTTTCAACTTCGTCAATGGTGGTAGAGATTAAAACATAACACTAATTATTCAATTTTACAATAACACTTCCTCTTTTGTACATGTTTTACTATTTTATAAAAGTAAAAATTATCGTAAAATGTGTCAAAATAATTTTTAACCATATGTTGTTGAAGCTCCTTGGCCACTAATTTTTTCTTATAATTTCCCACATTTGGTTTTGGTTATTGAAAAGAAACAAAAATAATCCAGGAACTGCCAATAAAAAGATTTAGCTGACAGCATGTGTATTTATTTATTATGTAATTTTGAGGACGATGGCTAAATATATTTTAATAATACCTGGTAAATAGCCTATTGAAAAGAGACAGGCTACTTGATTATCTTGTTGTGACAAATTAAATAAATCATCAAACTATTTGGAAAATTATGCAAAATGTCATCAGTGTTGAATTACAACACTATTCTCTAAGAGGAACTTCTGTAGTTTTGGAATTTAGATTATAGCGTTCGGGGGGGGAGGGGGGGGGATTGCACTTTTTGACCACTGTAAGCACAAAATAAAAAAATTTTCAGGGGAACATTTGTTGCTCTGGGGAGGGACGGGGGGGGGATGATTCCCATTAGAAGTTGAAAATGGGGTGGTCGCCCCGGACAATGAAATCTAGCAGGCGCCAAATTTATACTACCAATGATATTTTTGGCCTGTTACAAGAAAATTTATGGGGAGGGGGTGTCAAATTGAAACTTTTTCCCCAGACACAGAGTTTACTTTGCATGCCCGTAAATGTCCCCCCCCCCCCTCCTGAACACAACACTGATTGTCATGATTTTTATTATTAATAACTAAAGAACAAATAAATTAATAAAGGGTTAATAAAAATACAAATAAAACATAGAATTATGAATCACTTGATGGTGTAAATGTAACAAACACGTAAACGTGTTTAATGTCAAGTGTCTGTGAAATTTACAATAAGCCATTATTGACATTTACATTTAATAAATAAAAAGATTTTAAGTTAATTATTTAAAAAGTATTTTCATTTAAAATAACTCAGTACAGACAAATTGAGCTTATGAGAAATGCAATGACATAAATTAAACATTTAAAAGAAACTCATTAATGAAAATGAATAAATTCCTGATGTTTAACTCAAAAATAGTAATCCAAACTTTATATAAATAAATAGATAAATGAAAATGCCTGCCAGAATGAATATTTTCGTAATACTTTAAATGTCTAAATATCAGCCAATATAAAAGTTCTGATTCATAAAACTTTATGATCATATCACAAGTTGGAGAATTTTTAGTAAAGAGTACTTAGTAAAGAAACACATCTTACCATTAACTTACTTTAGCAGAGAGGATGAATTTTTATGTTTTAAAAATTAGCTATTATTAGAATCAGAGGGAACCAGAACCTTACATAATGTTTTTGGTCAATATTTCCCTTAACACACAGACGAGTAAAAGAGACGCCAATGAAACGAATGAATCACGAAGGCAGAAATAAAAAGAGTAATGAACAAATCAAAAGATAGTCATTCATAATAATTATAAAGACATATAAAAAATTATAAATAAGAGAGTTTAATAAAAATCTATTCAAAGCTCTATTCAATATTTAGCAAAGCTGTTTTCAGAAATCAGCCTCTTTGGTGTAAGAGTCGAAGGGCAATTGAAACTCTCCCAAAGGAGCTTAATTATCAATTTAATATCAATGCAACGTATAGACAAAAACAAGGCATAGTGCATGTAAGAAAACGTAAATTATAATTCTCTTTTATTAGAAAACTATCAGAAATAAGGGAGATTTACGCTTTATTGGAAATAAACTATTTCAATGAATGATTTGTTGATTTGATTCACGAATCAATCACTCTTCATGGATTGGCTTCTTGCCCTATTCGTAGGTGTAAGATTAACTTTTTATTCCGTTTTACTAATATTTTACTATCTATATAGCCCTGTTATCCCTTTTAGCTGTTTATAATATTAGGAAGCTTTTATAACATAAATATTGATCACATTCACTTTTACTGAAAAGATTTAAAAGTAAGATATATTATTATTTTAGGTAGGAAATTACATTATTGATCGGATGTTTCTCATCAAGATCTACGAATTCCTCTTCAAAATACATCCTTAAGTAATATTTTCGTTTACGTTTCGGTCCTCGGAACAGGCTATTTTCCAAATTTGCCCATTTCTGTTCGATTCTTTACAAATCAATTCTTTTGGAATCGGCTCATTTCAAAAAAAATTCCTAGGAACTGGCAGATCCAAGATCGAGGTCATAACCCTCCCCTGGACAAAGATAAATTTCTAAAATATGTTCAAAAAATGGAATATACATTAAATTCTTTCTAGTTTATTCTTTATCAACAATGTGAATCTTTCTAGTTCTTTAAAGCTCTATTTAAATAGAAAGCAGGTATTTCCTGAAACATCCAGGAAATCATTTTCAACCTCAGATTCAAAACATTTGAAAGTGCATTTAATCAGAACATAAGTGATCATAGCATTTTCCATTAAGTGTCCAAATTAGTGTTTTCCATTTCTCGATAAAGTTAAAGAATCTTTCGTGAAATCTCCGTGAAATGTAGGGAGTTAAGCTGAATTTCAAGTAGCAACATCCAATTGCTCTCTCGTTAACGGCATTTTTGTAACTGTCAAATCCTTAATTAGCTTAAAATGATCAATTAGTGATCCATTCTTTGCTTTTCTAAGAAAAGGGAAAAATCTTCAATTCCTTATATCTAATAAACTGTGTAAATTTTATATTTTTATGAATATTAATGTAATTTTTTTGTATTTACCAATAAAAATGAATTCCTAAAAATATCAGAAAAGTAGCTGTTTTGAATATGGAAACAGCCTTCAATAAAATGCAGTCGAGTCTCTATATAACGAAATCCATCGTTCCAGTAAAAAATTCGTTATATAGAGAAATTCGATGTATAGAGAATGATGTTAAAAGCCGTATTTAGTGTGTAAATTTTGAACAAATATTATTTTTGATCTTTTTAATTAAGAATTTGAAATGTTTAAAAGTAAACCTAACATTTTATTTCTTAATTATTTAAGCAGTTAAAAAAAAAAAAAGAACAAACGTTTATTTGAAAGCTTAATGAAATTTAAATGAGGAAGACTTGCATTAATTTCAGACGAAGAAATCTGTAATTTTTTGTTGTTTTGATTTTAAAATTGTTACGCTCTTAAAAAAAATGCTTACATTTTAGCAAGGAATGAAAAATTGTAGTTCACTTTGTCCTCCATTTGAAGGCCTCTCTTATGTGCCTCTCATTGATTCCTCTCTTATATGTGTAACAATTCAATTGACTTTGTTTTGAGAAGGATTTTGAAAGGTGTATGGGAGGTGAGATGAACTCGTTGGATTTAAAAAACAAGGAGAGAAGCAATATTAAAAAAAAAAAATCTTAGCACTGAACGATAAATTAAAAATAAGTGATGTAAAATTGATTCCATATGATTTCGAAGCTTTTTTTAAAACTGAATAAATTAAGGCCAATTTATGAAAAAATTCGTTATATGGAGATAGATATTTCGCTCTATAGAGACTGTTTTTAATGTAATCATGCGAAAAGGGGACTGTTCTTACTAAAAATTCATTATATAGAGAAATTCGATGTATGGAGTTTCGTTATAGAGAGACTCGACTGTATTTTCTTAAGAGATGTACTCCCCCACCCCACCCACCCCCCCCAAAAAAGAGCAACTGATACTTATTAATTAAAAAAAAACATAATTGGTTGAATGGAGTGTATTATTTGACAGTATTAATGTGTATAAAAACAGTCCTGCCTGGCTGCATCATCAATACGCAGCCAAAACTGAAACGCCTAAACCTAAAATCATAAATCTTTCATTGTTACTTCATACTTTAATATAAAAGTCCATTAAAAACGTATTTTCTACATTTCAACCTTTAGTGAGCTGAAAATGGGATTGGAAGTTTCTGAAAAAGGATACAAATGAAAACCCATGACATTTAAATTTAAAAATTAAACATAATTAGAATTGTAGATATAATGAGGTAACAAAGAAAATCATATAATTATTTAGTTCAATATGTTTCAGTAACTCAACTAACTTTTCTGAACTTTATAATTTAATACAAATAAGTTTTAAAATACATGAAATAAAAAAGAAAAGAAAAAAATACACAATGCAATGTTATTTAAAAGGATTTTATTTCAAAAACAAGAATGCATAGATTTTGTTGATTTGGCAAAATTATAGAGTAATCTGCAATGATAAAAACCGGCTAAAAGAGTAGTACAACAAACAATCCAACATTAGTTTTTTAATAGTAAAGAATTTTTTTACATAAATCGTGTAAAACTGCCAAGAATAGTATAAATTGTTTGTATTTTTTTTATTATTATTACAGTTGAATCTCTCCAATCCGGCATGTATGGGACTCGGGTGATGCCGAATTACAGAATTTTCCGGATTACAGAAATTCTAAGATACTGCAGAAATTTTCGTCAATTTCATTTCTTGTGGGCAGGGGGGGGGGTATTTTAGGAATTAAATAATGAAATTTAAAAAATATAATGCTATCGTCAGGAGCATTATATAAATCAATTTAAAAAAACTATTCAGTGCAAGAAATAAAGCAATATACGTTTTGTATTTATGAGAAACGGATTTCTGAAAAAAGTATTAAGTTTGTTTGCAGCAAATAAATCGCCGACTAACAAAACTCGATTAACAAAAATTTATGATTGAAAAACTAAATGAAATAAAAAGAAAATTACTTATAATATAAGAAAAAAAAGGAGACGCCTGTTGGTACATAACCATCAAGAGTGCGGGATGCGGACCCCTCTCCTCATGGCGCTCCTCCAGCACACTCGTGCCAGCATCCACTTGACCTTGACCTGAGGCAAAGAATTTCTCCTGGCGTAGCTAACAGATCAGATACGGGGAAGGTTATTCAAATCGGAAAAAAAGCTCTTTCTTTAGTGTCTTATTCCCAACATCTTTCTATTGTCGTTGAATAAGTGATTGATGCTAGATTTGTTGCAATCAAGGGGTGGCAAATTTCTCAGGGAATTATCACCCAATTAAAAAGAATCACTGAAGACTACAGAAATCTTTCACACAGTTTACTGTAACAATAATGTTCATCCCCACGAGATTTCCCTTTGTACAAGACACCTGAATTGAAGATAAACTTTAGGAGGGATATCTGAGGGATTAAAGGTTTCACATTAGGAAGTAACTACCCACGTATTGTGTTGCTGACAATTGGGCATACAAAGGTGAGGGAGAAGAATATTAGCAACAAATTTTTTAAATGCAGCCGTTTCCGGTATTCTGAGTCCAGCTAAATTTTCGGTTTCCACTGCGAAAGTGTTAAAGCGCAAAATTTTATATTTTATAACGATACCAGCACACTTCACAGACATAAAAATAAATAAACGTAGGAAAACATAAAATGGGAGGATATATGTATATATATGACAAAATACATAATGGAGGAAAAAAAAAACAGGGAGAAATGTGCCGGATAATAGAGTTTTCCAGTTTATAGAATGCCAAATTAGAGAGGTTCAACTGTATTGTTGGTGTTGCTCAAAAAATTTTAAGAACAATCAAATTTATTTTAATAATTTTTGTGTATTAAGTTAAAGTACACAAGCTAGATCTTCAACAGAGTTTAAACCCACAAATGCATACAATATCATGACACAAAAATCACATAAGACCATTTTGAGGATTCTTAGATACCTTTCCTCACTGCAGAAAAATAATATTAAAATGGGTTCAAAAAACCCTCTGGTTATAAATCCAAGTAAAACCCTGAAAATTCCCAGCATAGCCCCAAAATCTCCATTGCAAAAAAGTAAAGCATGTTTTTGCACACTGTCCTTCCTAAGTGACTGATGTAGGTCCTATCCACTAACTTTACTGAACTGCTGCTAACTGCATAGAATTTCAATAAATAACTACAAAGCCACTTATAGCCCTTTGTGAATCTTTAGTTTCACATCCTCATCTGGTATTACCCCTTATCTCCCCTTATATCGTATTATTGCACCTCAGGTTGGTGTGGGTGCATTTTGCATGCAGAGAAATGCCAAAATGTTTGTTTGGAATTGGGATCTTTGAAATGCTATAACTCATGAAGTCATTGAGTTCTTGTGCCATGGTCTTAAACAAATTGATAAGTGTTCCTTCAGATGATTTTAAAACAAAATCATTAACAGCTTGATTAATGATACATAAGATTATTATAAGATTTATACTAATAATAATATATGTGATATTTCATATACATTAAATATTATCTCCGCTAAAAGAAATAGTGATTAACTAAATTTCAAAGCTCTATTTCTTTAAATTTAAAATTTGTTACTTTTTTAACTGAAAAACAGTTGATTGATTTAATCAAACTAAATAAATTAAAAGCCATTATTCTTAAAGGTTGTAGTACAATATATAAAGAAATATCCTTTTACTATTATTACTATTCTTTTGATGACATTTTGTCTGTTTAATGTAACATATCTGTTTTTATCCTGATATAAATATCACCAATCTTATAAATTGGAGAATTTTACTATTTCATTGAAAGTTAAATGTTATATTTTCAAAATTATTTTAAATAGATTAAAAGTTTTGTTAGATTCGAACTGTTTAGAAAACTTTACTTAAGGTTGTTGTCAACTGCTCTGCTCAACAAGCACAAAATGTTTTTGAGACATTTACAAATTCATTTTTTAACAGAAAATTATAAAATTAGAAGGCCTGACTATGGAAGCGATTTCGAATCACACTTAGTTTTCAATTTTAGGATAATTCAATTATTGATCAAGTTGTAAGCTATTTTGATCATGTGATCAACCGTTTTTCTCCTGCTTTTCAACCGGTTTTTCTACTTTCATCAGGAAATGTGTTCAAAAACATCAACTTTGAAGGCTTCTTATGAAAGATTTGTTATGTTTTAAGAAAACAGCAAAATGAGTGCAATTAGACAGTTTCTGAATAACAACACCTACTAGTTTCATGCATTTCCGACCAAAAATAAATTAAAACCTGTGTCACAAAGTTGTCCCTTTCGATTTAAAAACATCCTTAACTAAAAAATGGAAATAAGTAAATAAATGTTAAAATTTTAAATGATGATATGAATCCATTTTAAGCGAAAAAGAATAACAATAAGAAAGAAAAATTTATAAAATTTTGTGTTTCATTTGCATTAATTTTTACTTTAATAAAAACAGAAGTTTGGTATTAGACTTATAAAACACTACAATTTAGTTTAGCGTGAAGGGACGCTGAATTGATCAAAATTAAACTCAGAGATCTATTAACCATCATAGCAGCAGCAGGCATTAATCAGAATATTCATTTTGGGATTTGCCAGTATCAATCCAGATCACAGAATTGGAATTTTCATAAGAAATTATTATGAGAAATACTTTTTTTCTTTTATTGTACGTTGAATTAAACCACAATTTAATTCACAATTAATTAACTTTTTATTTATTCTTTTGTAAGAGATAGAAATAAAATGACAAAGGGGAAAAAAAAGCATATATATATACAAAATCAGTCACATCTTACATTCTTCAGAAATCAATAACTAAGGAAAAATAATTGCTAATAGTGCTTTTTTTCCCAAAGGATAAAAAGTGTTTCCCAATCTGTACACACTAACAAAATATCAGCATTAAAATCAATAAAAAAACAAATTAAAAAAATAATTTTTTTCACGGCAAATTATGTTTGTTTTACAATGCCAATATTTGCATGTTGTAAAACTAGTTTAATGTAATCTTAATCCTTTGTTTATCAGTTGTGAGCAGCAGCCCCAATAGGTATAATGATTTCTTACACTATTCAAAAATATTTTTAATCAGATTTTTTAAATAATTTTTACTATTATTTAAACAGGCATTTACTTTGCTTTTCTTAAGAATTCAAATAGGAAAAATTCATCTTGTATGATATATTTACCAATTAAAAAAAGTATTAGTGTACCTAAAGTACACATGGTCTTCCATTACCTTCAGGCATAAGTACTCAATCAATAAAGCATGTGGAAGTTCTGGGTTCCAAT
This sequence comes from Maratus speculifer, assembly GCA_964019185.1. Taxonomy (NCBI): domain Eukaryota; kingdom Metazoa; phylum Arthropoda; class Arachnida; order Araneae; family Salticidae; genus Maratus; species Maratus speculifer. The sequence continues at coordinate 24,468,957 of OZ025303.1, read as the reverse complement.
CTCGACTCGGCATTTTTTCACTGAAGTGAATTAAATCCAATTCATATAAAATCAATTTTCAATCATTTCTTTCAGATTAATTTTGTACAAAAAGGTTGAATAGTACAGTAACTAAATCACATACAAGTAAATAATTTATAATGGACAATATTTTAACTGAAGCAAAATGACATTTTTTTTTCTAAATATAAAATTTAAGAGGATATAATGCGTGGTTGTAGTATATTAAATGTCCTCCCCGTCCAAAACTTCAAATTTTCTCTTTTTTGCATACACATTATTATTATTATTATTTTGCATACAAACTAAAAGGGTATTTTGGCAAGACACTCAGTTTAATAGAATCAAAATCTGTTATTCTAAAATAAAGTCTGTATATTAATTTCTTAAATGTAGCCAGCCTACTAGAACAAGAACTAGGGCCATAGCTAGAAGTGAATAATTAGGGGAGGGGGGGGCTCAAATTTTTTCTCATGCAGAAAGATAAATTAGGGCAGATTCATACTGTAGTTACTATTTTTCTCATTAAACTGATGTAATAATTTCAATTTATGCTTAGAAAAGAATAGGATTATGAAAAATTAGAATGCATAATAAGTGCAATATTAAACATCCTGTTAGCTCCACATATGCAAATAGGATGAGCAGATGTTGAAATACTTGTTTTAGTAACAATTTAGTACTTTTGAAAAACTGTGAAATGTTCTCAAAACTAAATTAGATTTTTGAATACAATTTCACTTGGATTTTCAGAACATAAATTCATTTACCATAAAATCCAGTTAATCCGCCCTTCCCGCTCAAACGCCCCCTCCCCACTTTATAAAGAATTTGAAATTTTCAAAAAATCCTGAGAAAGTGCCCTCCCTCCCCATTCTCAAAGGCGATTGAGAATGGATGAATCATTATGAAATGAATGATTCCTGAATCTTTGATAAAATGTGCTTATTTTCGAGATTTTTTAATTGATTTCATACTTGTTTTAGCTTTGTTTTTACAAATTTTTCCTTTTTCTGCATTCTTTCGACAAAATTTACGTTTTTAAAAAAAAACCCAAATTTTTTCAAGTATCAAATTCATGATTCATTCATTTCATCATGATTCATTCCTGTAAATTTTGTTGAATGATCGTGGAAAAATCATGTGTAAGCGACCCCCCCTCTAACTATTGTGCGATTTTTTGTCACGTTTGGGGGGGCGGATTAACGGTATTTTACGGTAGTGACCTTGAAACCTTTTCTAGGGGACTCAAAATGTTTTAGCGGGGGACTGAGACGCCCATAGCACCCCCTTAGCTATGGCCCTGGCAAGAACCGATTCTTTCAAAATCGGTCTTTTTTAAATCAATGTTGGATCTAAGAGGGATAGGTGACGGGGTGGCTGCACACCCCCTCCCCTGAACACAATAATGGGTCTGCAAAATAATATTAGATGTCCACACAGGAAGCACGTCATACTTAAAATTGAAAGACATGGACAGTCTGGCATGGCCTGACCTGGACCACCGTAGCTTTAATTCATGAAACTAGGACTGGGTCAAGTCTTCACAGTTTCAGAAACCAGACCGAATCGAGGTCTTACTTTTTTCTGCAGAGCTCTACTGAGTTGCACTTTTTTTCTATCCATGTTGATCATGGCATTGACTTTGTTCTTTTAGAGGTCTAAATGGTTCAAAATTTTCTGGCCTACCTCCAAAAGTATTTCAATTTTACACTTACCCAAGCTCGCTAAAAGAAAAAAAAATCATCTAACTCAGTACTGAATAACCTAACCCAAAACTGACCAACAACCCAAAATAAAACAAAATCAGTCCATATTTGAAGGTAATATGAAAAGTATCCGATATAGTTATATCAATATATTTAATTTTAGAAAGATAAACACATATATACTTGTCAATATTCAAATATAAAATTTTCATATGGAATATAGTCGGATTTTTTTAAAATCTAGTCAGCAAACAGGGCTGTAGTTGGAAAAATAACAGAGGATATTTTTCCAAAGCCAAGAGTATATTCTAGAGTGTGTATGCTTTCTTGAGAAACAGAGGGTATATGGTGTTCTTTTAAAAAATTTAGAAGGTATACGGCATATACCCCCAAAAATCCTCCACTACATCCTTTTCAGCAACCAGTTCATATCCGAACTGAATGAGACAAAACTTGAACAAAAAAATTCTCAAATGTGAAACGTTGAAAGTCAACCCAACCTACAACGAATAAAATCAACCTGAATCCAAAATTACATAGGAAGTCAAACCAAAACATTATCCGAACACCTTACAAATGTTTTTGTCAATCTGAAATACAAATGAAAGAAAACAAATTCATATATTTTAATGGAATTATAAAATGTTATTTACAAATCTATCTTTTTTAATAAATATTATATTTTTTAAGTAGAAAAATGAATATCTAGCATATACTTTAACTACTTAGTGCAAAATAATCTTGATATCTGTGTCATTTTTATTATTGTACCATCAAAAAGTGTACCAAGTTATGCATAAACTGAACTAATTTCTTTTGTGTATGATTATTTTTGATTATGGCAAGCAGTTCCTCCCTAAATATTAAAAACATTTGCCTATTGTTCTATTGTCCATCGGTTCATGCAGAGACAGGATTACGTGTCCTTCTAATCTGATTATTTGTAACCAGCTGATAACAGAATAAGGGAAAACTATCAATTTTAATAAATATCATGATTACATTAACTCGTTTTCACTCCGATTAATTGATTGAAGAAGAAATTAAAGAAGAAAATCAATGTTGGTATAATATTGAATGTGCAACTTTTTTTTTTTTTGAAATATTAAAATGTACATATGAGATAGAAGAAAATTTTGCATTTGGCACATCCAATTAGTTTCTAAATGAATTCTTAAGAAAAATAAATTAAATATTTGTTTAAATAATACTGAAAAATGCTTAAAAAAATTTGATTAGAGACGGCTTTGAACAATATGGTCTGCAGAAAAAATTATAAATCTGTCTGACCTGCAGCAAAATAGTAGAAATAAACATAACCTGTAGTAAAAACCAAAAAAATTACTCCTACTTGAATTTTTTACTCATCCCAAATTCAACTGTCAGAAATGAAACCCAATTCCGGACCAAATCCAATTTTAAAATAGTGCAAGTTAGCCTGACCAGCTCAACCCACAGCAAGAAAAAAAAAAAAAAAAAAAAAAAAAAAAGGTCATTCCTTTACAACAAAACCCCTGTGTAACAATAAAAATAGAAATAAACCCCAGATGCAATCATAAGCATTACATCCTATCTGAACCTCAATTTTTTAAAATTGCTCCCCCTTAAGGATTTTCTACATCCGCCCTTGATGTATATTGAATCAGAGAAAAGAGTTCATTTAATCATAAAATGAAAGTCAACATTTATTTCTGTAATATCAATTTTGTCTTTTATATAGAAAATTAAACCTCTACTATTTACCCATTAATATTCAACTATAGATCCTCTAAACAACAGAATCAACCGAATGGGTTGTCTAAATCATTAAAAAGCATTCGCTAAATAGATGTGTTAACTATTCAGGAAAATCCGTATGGAGATTTTAATTTACATGATAACACTCACAAATAGCAGTTTTCTATGTAAAATCTAAAAAATATTCACAACTAATTATTTAGAAGAGTTTGTTATGAAGCTTTTAAAGTATATAGTTTTTATCAAGCAAAATATTTAGACTTTTCTTTTGAAAAATTGGGTCAAACTGAAACCTTCTTGCGAGGTTGAAAACTCAATCTGAAACTGATCAGAACCCATAATAATGTAAATCAATCTGACCTGAAAACTACCTGCAGCTAAAAAATAGAAATCTATGTGACCCGCAACAAAAATGTAAAAATCAACCTGATCAATAGCAAAAAAGAGAAAAAGACAGAAGTCAACTGGTCACAAACACAACCAGCAGCAATAAAATACTATTCAACCCAACTCACAACAAAAATTAGAAATCAACCACAAAAAAAGGATGAACTACTGCCAGAATTAACCCGCATAAAAAATATAGAAGTCAACCGAATCCTCTTTGAAAGTTGAAGGGAACTGATACCAAACACAACACATAGAAAAAAGTAGGAGTTAACTTGGGCAACAGCAAAAAATAAACGTAAATCGGACCAACACTCGATCCACAAAGAAAAAAAAATAGCACCGGCCCAACCAACAATTTAAAATAAATAATCCCGATCCGAGCCGCGGATTTGATCGGAAACTCTAAATTTCTGAAATCGTTTCTACCCTTTATAAGAGCTCTTCCTCCCTTGTTCAGCATCTGTACATTTTGGATTGATTCCTATGAATCGCTCCTTTTCGAAGTCATTATATTTCGGAACGACTCCGAAGAATCAATCCATTTTAGAGTTGGTACATTTTGGACTGATTTTGAGGAACCGTCCTTTTCGGAGAAGTTGGATTTTGGAATGACACAGATGAGTCGCTCCTTTTTGGAGTCACTATATTCTGGAACGAATCTGCAGAGTCATTCCTAAAATGGCCAATTCTATGGTAATTTATTTTTTAAATTAAATAAGCATTAATAACACCCTAATTTCTAAATTTAGAGGGACATTTATTATTTTAAGGCTAATTTAAAGTTTAGAAATCAACTTTAAATGTATATATAATCCAAATTTTTATTTTATTCCATCGTTATCGAAATTTTAATTTCATCGTCATCGTTTCTTTAAGCGTTATCGCGTCGCGTTTGAATCATTGAATCGTCTGTAGAATCTCCTGTTCTTTGTGTTGTGTTTTCTTCTGTGAAGCTTTCTCTGGCAACCTCTCTGTGAATACGACACAATTTAGTAGCATTTGCTAGAAATAATCAAAATTTTAATTATTAAAGGTATCGTATATTAAAATTTCATTATTTACTTTAATTCTTTAAAATACTCCGAAGTTGTACGTAGGCCTAACTTTTCAAAATTAGAACCATGCTCTCATATTAATCTCGTTTAATTCGGTTATTACTATTTATTTATTTTACGCTCCCATTATTTCCTCACCCATTTTTCATAAGGAAAAAGCTAGAATTTAATTCCAAATACGGATATATGTGGCGTTACGTTCATTTGATGGCATATACTGTACACGTGGTGCATTGTTAAGAGATTTCTTTGATATTTCGCTTTATTTTTAATTGTAATTTACTTATTTATTGTACATTTCCGTAATTGGTATAGTGATTACTTACTTTAGCGGCGACTACCTGACATTAAAAATGAAAGATCATTGAAAAACAGTGGCGACAAGACATCGTCATGTACAACACATCATTTTCAAGTGACGGCACAAACATTCTCCAATCGAGAAATAAAATTTAGGAAGGAAAATATATAACATATTTTCTTCTCTTTTTTTTTTTTAATTTATTGAAATTTCATTGTTTAAAGTTATTGATAGTTTACATGTGAGAGATTTTTTCAAATCTCTTATGTTTATTTAAGATTCCACTTGTTCATTGAAAGTTAATGATAGTTTTTTCTTATGAAAATTTGAGAATTGGATAAAGTAGAAATATTTTTTTTTTTTTTTAACTTTATGGAAAAGGAGAACCATTGTCTAAGCCAGCCCTTCCCCACTTTTTTGCTTTCAAGTACACCCCTTCTGTGTCATTAGTAATCTTTCTATCATAAAATCTATTCAAATTACATTGAAAATTCTAACCATTTTTGTTACTTTTCTTACCACTTTTGTTTGATTATTTTTACCTCTTTTTTGTGGGTTTTTTTAGCCATTTTTGTCATTTCCACAGGGTTCATATGGTCCTTGAAAGTACTTGAATTTGTTTAAATTTTAATGAAGGTGCTTAATTTTCATTATACTTTTTTTATAGGTGCTTATTTTTTCTTATTCAGATGTTCAAATTAAAATAGTCGGAAGTGCTAGAGAAAAAAAAAGTTAAATAATCATCAAAAACATTTGTTCTAAAATTCTTTTTTTTTTTTTTTTTTTTTTACTTTCTTCTATTTTCAATAAAAGTAAGTATTGTAATTGAAATTTTTTTCAGCTTCTGGTTTTCGACAGATTTACACATTTTAGAGCTCAGATATTCCCAAAAACATGTTTTTAGAAAATGTTTGTGTGTTGCCATTGTATCATTGAGTGTATAAAATTGTGCATAGAATCGAATCAAATATTTTGTATATGTTTTTCGCTGTGACGAGCAGATCCTCCTTCAATGTAGAAATATTCCGCTGGAAGGGGGTGCTGTAATAGCGATGTCTGTGCCATTTTCATTACTATACCATCACAAAAGTACATAAAGTTATGCATAGAATTAAACTAATTTTTTTGTCTCTATTTTTGGCTATGGCCAACAGTTTCAAGTTGATGTGAAAGAACTTCTGAATTCAGCTGATGAGTTATCTCTAAAAACAGTACTAAAAAAAGAGCATGAGAAAATGTGTAAGGAAAAAAAGGCAGAAGTTAAATTTTTTGATAAAATATGGAAGATGCAGTTAAAATTTTTTATCTTGTATTTAAAATGCATTAAACCAAACTATTTATACTGAAATAAGCAAATTTATCATGTGTGTGTGTTTTAAAAATTGAGTTTTCAAATTTAGTTAAGTTCTGAAAAAATTAATGACTGAAGATTTTTTTCTTTAGTTTTTGTAAATTTAAAATTGCGCATATCATAACAATACAAAATTATGAAATGTTTATTTTTTTCTATTGTTAGCACAGATAGCTTTCAAAATAGAATGCAAAAATATTTTCCGTATTTTTAGGAGGCTTTCTTATAATATTTAAAAACTTGTATGATGATATGTATGGCATTCACCTTAAAACATATTTTTTTTTCTCCCTAATACTTTTACTTATTATACAAACTACAGTTGGGGAACGTTGAAGTTACGAGTATGTAAAAGCCTATACAGACTTTTCACTCCGTTGGCTTGGCGTCTTGGCTTAACCGTGACCTAACATGATTGCAATATCTGGCGTTTTAGCACTCATTTTGGCAACATAATATTAATTTTAAATTGAGTTTGCAAAATCTTATTTCAAAGATTTTTTTCTTGTCGTTTTATTGAAAGATTAAATATAATTGGTTACTGACAATTTATTATCAAAGCACATTATTTAAATTAGAATAACATACATATTTTCCACGAACTTTTCATCTTAAAAAATAATGTTTAGAATTAAGATGTTTCGAAAGTTAAAAATAAACATTATTACAATTTGACATCACCTATATATTTTTAAAATTATTTTGTAAAGGAATCGCAATTCTTTCTTTGATAAATGTGTTGTTAATAATCAGGTTTAAAGTTATATGTATGTAATGTGTACCAGGTATCTAACATTGCTCAATGTGCAATTTTGAAGAAACACACGAATTCACATTAGTATTTTATATAAAATCTATTCATATTTTTTTAAATTGCGATGAGAATGAGTATTAAAACAAAAAGATTTTAGAACGGGTATGATTGTGGTTTGCAGACTTGATCACCTTTTTTTTATTTATTTACATAAAGGAGACTGTAAAGAGGACATAAGATAAACTTTTTATTTTATAACTAATCAAAACATCCGCGCAGGAAATTTTTTAAAACACGCCAATAAATAAAAGCAACTTCAAAATTTAAAGTACAAAAAACTAATAACAATAATAATAATAATGAAAAAAATAATAAAATATTGAAACGTGAATTTCTACTGGCATTAAAAGGATAAAAAATAAAATAAAAAGAAAGAAAGGTAAGACAAATAAACAATAATTTCATTTTCGATAGGGAAAGCTATCCTACTAAAATCCCATTGAAGATACATTTAAAAATATTGAATGTAAAAAGGAAAACAAATCTAAAAGGAAACAAATTATAGAATGTACACACTATAAAAATATGTAAAATAAACTTTTCAGATTATTTTTTATAATTAATATTTTTTCTTTATTTGTTATTCAATCCCATGTTCATGTTAAAACTTTTTTATTTCAAAAATCTCATTTCTTCAAATATTTTCAACATTTCTCATCGATCTGAGCTGTAGCAGCTCAAATGAGACTATTTATTGCTATAAACTTCATTGTTTACAATTTATCAGTTATCATTGACTCAAGACATGAGTGGGAATTATAAATTTAATGAAATTTGTATAATAGAAAATATTTCTGTGTCGTGAATGAATTAATTACGTAATTATATTATGAAAATAAAAAGTGTTGGATTTAAGACATAGCGAGTCAACTTAAGTCACACAAATAATTAATTAACAATTGTATATATTTAATAAATATCTATAATTAATTAATAATTATGTATAGTTAAAAATATGTATAGTTAATTAATAATTATACTAACTAAATAAATACGTTTAATTAAAATTAATTATGTATATTTAAATATATATATATTATTACATATTAATTAATAACTATGCTTATTTAATAAATATGTATAATTAATTAATAATTATGCGTATTTATGTATGTCTTACTTTATAAATTTTTTACATTCGTTTTTGTTTTCGGTCGAAAATAGAAAGATCACCGAAAATCGAATTCAGTTTCAGCCTTAAAAACCTGTTTCACTCGATCCTTAAACTCATCACTTAAATAGAAACCTTTTTATTTATTTTATTTTGCTTCAATATTTTATTGTCATATTTGGTATGCATTTAAGGTAAATTTTTCCGATAAGTTCAAATCTACAAATATCGTTTCTGTATTTTAGAAAGTTTCAAAAATATAAACAATATATTGCAGATTAAAAACTCCATTCTTCAAGTAATTATCTCTTAACTGACCGGAAATTGGGGGGGGGACACGGGGTGTCCTTATTTGAAAGAGGTTTGCAATTTTTGTACAACACATGTTTATTACCGCCAAAATTTCGCCAAAGCGAATAAATACATTTTTATATAAATTTTATATGTACAAGTCGTAATACTGACAAACTTTAACTTAAATCAGTTGCATTTAGTCAAAAAATCGTTTTCGCATTAAAATTTTAAAGAAAAAACAGATACCGAGGGAGATTTTATTGAAATAGTCAATGCACTTTTTCTTGTCGCGGAAGCATAACACTCACAGTATAAACTGTACTATCAACGTCTTCGTTCCCCAAGTATACTTATTCATTAGGGGCCGTCCATTAATCATGCGAGGCTCGAGAGGGGGAGGGGGGTCCATAAAAAATCACGAAATATCACAAGGGGTGAGGGGGGGGGTGTAGTACTATATCACGAGTATTTATTTTTTCGGCAAACGCATGATACTGTACCGAAAAGCGGCGTTTTGTGTATTTATTTTTTCGTCAAACGCGTACAAAGTCGAAAGCGGCTTGTAGTGTGTCCTTGATTCACCGTTGCCAGGCAACGAACGAAGTGAAGTTCCCGCCATCAGTGTGCATTGTACTTCTGTACAAAAACAAAAGTTAAAGCACATGTGAAATCTTGTCACAAGCAGCTGAATCTGAGCAATAATAGTCCAGAGATGCACAATGTCCGTCCTCCTCGCATCCTCACGCGACGAACGAATGGTAGATCGAGAGATATTCTCTGTAGTGCACGAAAATGATGACGCCGAGTGGCTTGATGAAACCGATGTTAATCTTCAATTAAGCACTGTGCCTACAACTAACTTGCAAGATGCTTATCCAGTTATTGGTGTTGAAGAAAATCTTGCTAATCTGTGGTCTGAGAACATTGTAAATTAAATTATGTTTATGTATTACTACAAAAAAGTTTTTTGCATTTCTTTCATTATTTTTATGTCAGTCCAAAACAACTTGCAACCTTTCTTTTTACCTCTTAAGGTTATTATTCTAGTTTTTTTTATTTTCTATAATAAAATTTGATGATACTTGAACCTGTATTTTATAATAAATACTCTAAAAAAATTAAGATTCTTCGTAGGTACTAAAAAAATACACGTGATATAGGCTAGGGGGGGGGGTAGTCATGAACCTCACCATGTATCACCAAGGGGGAGGGGGGGTTTAAAAATGCCAAAAAGAAACATCACATGATTAATGGACGGCCCCTTATACAAACAAGCAATATAGCATTTGGAAATGATAAAATTTGGATTTTACAAATTTTTGCGAAGGTGCTTGGAATTTCGATAAGGTGCTTGAATTTTATCATGGAAAGTAAGTATGAACCATCCAGTAGTTTTCATCATAACTGATACTATTTTTATATACTATAGGTTGGGAATCAATGCTGTAAGCTATTGTCTGAATTGAACACACATAATTCACATGAAAAATGCTGAATAGATTTAAGTGATCGATCAAATTTTTGTCAAAAAAAATTAGTTAGATTTTAGTTTACATGTTATGATTGATTCCGAATGTTTGCTTGACAATTAAACTGTATCTGCAATCTTTACCTTTCGAAACAATTTTTTGTTTGTTTGAGGGTACAAAATATACTAATTTCATTAACAAGCATACAAGTCCTAGTTATTACTAGTATTCTTAATTTTATATACGATTTTTTTTTCTTTTACTTGCCTTTGATTAAAAGGCATAAAAAAATATACCTATGAATTTTCCCCTCAATACTTCTCCAGAACAATTAAGTTCCTTGTTGGATTATATTAAGTAGCATAATATTTAAATTTTGGTTGAATTAATAATAATTACAGAAAACTTTAAAAATGAAAACTAATCTCATTAATTAATAGTACAAATAGCAAATGAAATAAATACCCTGGACTTCTTGCATTTCTCTCTTATATATAATTGAAATTGCATAAATCTAAAATTGCAATCATGTATGTGTATTGTAACAAGATAATTATGGCGATTCATCCATGCATATAGAGCATATATAATCTTAAGTGATACAATACTATACAGTGTTTATCACAAGACCAACGTTTGTCGTCTCCAACAGCTACTCCATTTCTTCAAAAATGTAAAAACGATTACAGAAATCAAAATCTTTAACTAAAAAAATATCCATGTCATTACATGTAACTTTTTAACTAATGTAATAAGCAGTATTTGGTCACTTCTGTTATATTGTTTGTCATTTTTTTAGGTACCTGAATAGTTGTGTGCATCTCTTTATTTCATCAAGCAAGTCTTTCATCTAAGGTAAGTTTTTCTTTCTTATTCTATACCTAATGAATAGTGTAATGTAAAGACAGTTATATTATAACATTTTAATGTCTTCATTTATGCGAGACTGAGTGACTTGATATTCATCAACACTAGTTACCATGCATAGAATCAACTTAATCAGATGTCATCTTCTTTTTCTTTCTTTCTTTCTATCTTTTTTTTTTTTTTTTTTTTTTTTTTTTTGCAGATTTTTAATTTAAAATTTCATTGCAAAGTATGGATAAATTTTTGAAAAATTTTAGACAAAATATTGCCAAACATTTTCTACATATTTTTTTTTTTTTACTGCATTAATTATTAATATTTTTTCTATTTCTTAATAACTACCGAAAGTAAGCCCCCTTCCTAATTTTAAGCAAAATTGATTTCTCTTTTATTGAATGTAGTTCCCCCTTCAAAAAAAAAAAAAAAAAAAAATAATAATAATAACCTTAATTTTTAAAATAATAATAATTAAAATAGCTGTTTGGATTAATTATCTCTTTATTTGAATAATGAATCTTCTTTAAAATTTTACTCGATTTGCATTTAAAAAAAAAAAATATAGCAACTTGATAATCTGAATTTTACACAACCCTACAAGACTGTATGAAGTAAATATATTTTTTTAATTTTATTAAACTTTCTTTCCTCTATTTAATATTTAAAAATAATTCAATAATTAAAAAAAAAAAATGTAACTTGATATTCTTCATTCTTTTTTAACTTGCATCTTCAGAGAAAACAAAAAAAAAACCTTTTAATTTCTTTCTCTGATGATAGAGGGCGATGCACGTCAAGCTTTTATCATCCATTTCGATTTTAACAAATCTACAAGACTGATAAAGTTTATTTTTTATTATTATTATTATTATTATTTCAGTATAACCTGCATTTATTCATTTAATATTGAAACATAAAGAGAAAATTTTGTTTCTATTACTATTATTTTTTAACTTACTTATTTCGATTTTATACAATTCGATTATTTACTTTTTTTTCTGCCAATAGATTGCAACACAATGAAAAATTTATTATTGACGATTTTACACATTTCTACAATAAGTTTTTTTTTTTTTTTTTTTATACTTTCATTCATTTATTTAATATTTAAAATTATTCAACACCTAAAAAGAACTTTTTTAGCTATTAATTTTATCTTTTAACTTATTTTAAAATTGTTCAAAAATGTTCAAATTAAATAAATTAATTTGCATGGTACTGCCATCTGTTCCTACATAAAGAAAATAACTTTACATCTTTTAGCAGATAATGGTGACAACCGTGCAAATTATTATTATCCGTTATAAAAGATGAATACTTAAAAAAATATTTTAGCTGAATGCCATATATAAATATATAGTGCTAATTTTATGTTTTGTTTACCTTAAAAACTTGAAATTAATAATAAAACCAATTTAATGGTTTTTTATTTTCAAAAAATCTTGATTAAAAGCCCCCTTTCCACCTATAAATGTAACGATTTTTTTAAAGGGGGGGGGAGGAGACTTAATGTCTCAAATCAATCTTTTAAACCTTATCCTTTAATTAATGAGATGTGAGATATATTTATTATAAAGGCCAAACGTATCTGTGCGTAACGCATACGTCATTTTGCAAATGGCAACACTTTCACATGCAGTTCGGTTTTGCAATTTTCGGTACTTCAAATTTTTTACCTCTAAAAATCTCAATTTTTACACCATAGTATAGAGAAAAATGTTTACTTTTAAATGCAATTTGTTTGAAAGCTGTATCTCAATTTATTCTTAACACATTAATTTTTTATAGTTTTTATTACGAATTTCGAAATTATGGCAACAGAAATACGCCATTTTCTCTTAAAATTGATAAAAATTGAAATGTGCGCATATAAATTCTGAGAAGATGAAAATTATGATGGGTTTAGATTTCACATGAAATTCTAAGTTCCGAAATTCTAAGTGCATCGCGAAGTGATTCCAACGGGATTGCAAAGCACTACCGAACGGAATTGCGAAGCGATTACGCGGGGAGTTGGTTAGCGTAGTGAGCAGGTGGACGGAGCCCCCCTATAGTTTAGAAAAAGTGTAACTACTCATTCTAATTATGCATGTTTGGGGCGCCGCTCCCCATTTTGCTCCCACCCCCAGAGGGGAACTTTTTAAATTTTTATCCACAGCACTCGTGTTGCATATCTTTAGAAAAGTCTGAAATTGCCTTTTCCTATTGTGGAAGTCTTGTGTGTCTCCCTCTGCTCTGCCCCCCAGGGGGGCACATTTTTAATTTCTTTACAACACCAGTCGTGTGACACATCATTTGAAAGGTCTGCAACTGGTTATTCATATTATGGATGTCTTGTGTGTCACCCCCCACTCTGCCCCCTAGGAGCTTACACATTTTTAATTTCTTTACAACACCAGTCGTGTGACACATCATTTGAAAGGTCTGCAACTGCTTATACATATTATGGATGTCTTGTGTGTCACCCCCACTCTGCCCCCAGGGGGACACTTTTTAATTTCTTTAGAACACCAGTCGTGTGACACATCATTTGAAAGGTCTGCAACTGCCTTTTCATACTATGGATGTCTTGTGTGTCATCCTCTAGTCTGCAACCCCAGGGGGGGGCACATTTTTAATTTCTTTACAACACCAGTCGTGTGACACATCATTTGAAAGGTCTGCAACTTATTCATATTATGGATGTCTTGTGTGTCTCCCCCCCCCCTCTGCCTTTCAGGGGTGGCACATTTTTAATTTCTTTAGAACACCAGTCGTGTGACACATCATATAAAAGGTTTGCAACTGCTTATTCTTATTATAAATGTCTTGTGTGTCACCCCCCACTCTGCCCCCCAGGGGGGACACATTTTTAATTTTTTTTCAACACCAGTCATGTGACACATCATATGAAAGGTCTGCAACTGCTTATTCATATTATGGATGTCTTGTGTGTCCTCCCCCACTCTGCTCCCCCCGGGGGGGCCCATTTTTAATTTCTTTAAAACACCAATTGTGTGACACATCATTTGAAAGGTCAGGTACTGCTTCTTCATATTATGGATGTCTTGTGTGTCACCCCCCCCACTCTGCCCCCCCCCCAGGAAGCGCGCATTTTTAATTTATTTACAACACCAGTCCTGTGACACATCATTGGAAAGATCTGCAACTGCTTAATTATATTATAGATGTCTTGTGTGTCACCCCCCTCTGCCTCCCAGGGGGGGCTTATTTTTAATTTCTTTACAACACCAGTCGTGTGACACATCATTTGAAAGGTCTGCAACTGCCTTTTCATACTATGGATGTCTTGCGTGTCACCCCCCACTCTGCCCCCCAAGTGGGGACACATTTTTAATTTCTTTTCAACACCAGTCATGTGACACATCATTTGAGAGGTCTGCAACTGCTTATTCATATTATGGATGTCTTGTGTGTCACCCCCATACTCTGCTCCCCAGGGGGCACATTTTTAATTTCTTTACAACACCAGTCGTCTGACACATCATTTGAAAGGTCTGCAAATGCTTATTCATACCTTGGGGTATTGGCAAGCGCAGCAAGCAGGGGTAACCTACAACTTGGAATCGCGAAGAGATTACGCGGGGGGTTGGCGAGCTTAGCGAGCAGGGGGGCGGAGCCTCCCTAGTAATGTATGATGAAATAGAGCACTACTTGGTTATCCCGTCGACCAGAAAATTTTCGCCAAACTATAAGATTAAATGCCAATAATGGATAGTCGTGAATGTCACATTAAATGTCATTAAAAATGATATCCATGTTTGAACCATTATTAAGCGATTTTTATTTGTATTTTTATTAATATTCTACTTTTTGTTTTTTCTTTATTTAAGATAAAAATGGTGTCAATATGTATGATTTGGCTATTAGTTTGCCCATTTGTATAATTTTGCAATATTGGTCGACGGAATAACCAAGTAGTATCTTTAATATTTATTATAAATATTAAATGTATTATTCCCAAACTAGAAGATACCCGTCAAAATGACGCGTTTCCATTTTTAAAAGGATGATAAAACATTACAACAACTTTGGTTAATCATAGCCACTTTAGGTTAAAACAATTTTGAAAAATACAAATATTGAACATGAGGGAAAAATCTAAAAAAAAATCTATAGAAATCTCTCGTGGATGGGGAGGGATTGTAATGAACAAATGGTAAATGCATAAATTTTAAAAGAATAAAGTAAGGTAAAATATCGATTATAAAAGAATACATTGTGAAACTACAGCCAAAAAATATTTTAAAATACTGAGAGAAAATAATAAAAATATCCAAAATGTGTAAAATTTTTTCCCATTCTGGCCATTTCCAGACGAATATGAGAAGGTAGCCAAATTATTAATTGAATGGATAAAATAATGGCATAGAATATGCCGCTAATGAATTTCACTCGCAAAATTACAATAATTATTTCACAAAAAACATGCAAATTAACATGCATTAATAATGCAAAACATGTACTAATAATGGTATTTTAAAACATTTGTGAATTAACTATTTTATACCATTAGCTAATACTTAAAAGAAAATACTTTATAAGATCGAAAACAAATGTCAACAATAAAGGGTAAACAATAGTGATTCGTTATGTGACAATGAAGTCATTCACGGCTGTAAAAAAAAAAAATAATAATAATAATAATAATAAAAATAAATTAAGCAACACGAATATAAAAATTCTAACAATATTGTATTTAAAACGCACCTTCGCTTTTGTTAAATAAAAAGTTTTAATTAAACACTGTTAAAAATTTGACTGTTTTGCTACATCGTCATTACAGAGCTTTTATAGAAAATGATTACTTTACCGTATTACACTGTTAAAAATTTGACCCATTTGTTGCAGTGTCACTCCACAGCTTTTATAGAATATCTGTTTTGTGACCAATGAGAATGCTCCATATCACAGTAAAATTAACCGCTTTATATAAAAGCAGTGGAGTGATGTTGCTACAAATGTGTCAAATTTTTAACAATTGCTGCAGCATCACTCCAACGCTTTTATAGAAAACGTTTACTTTGTGTATGTTACTTACAGTGTATTCTATAAGGGGAGTGATCTGGGGAGTGATGATGCAAAAAAAGGGTAAAATTTTTAAGACTGTACTGCTAAAAATTTGACCCATTTACTGCAGCGTCACTCCACAGCTTTTATAGCATGTCTCTTTTATGACCAATGAGAATGCTCCTTAACACAGCAAAGTAATCGTTTTCTATAAAAGCGGTGGAGTGATGCTGCAGCAAATGAGTCAAATTTTTAACAGTGTGAATATTGTGTTTGAACGCTGGAACGTTTGTGTACGACGCTGGAACGTTTCGATTGGACAAAAAATTAGCCTTTAAAATCGGAGATAACTTTTCACTACGGAATTTGTCATTGGTCACAATAAGTCTTTTTTCTCATTGATGGGTTAACGCCGGAATCTTTATACACGGGGGGATTTTATGTGTATAATTATTCAAGGAAACTTACCTTATAAAGGTGCATTACTAATTCACATTAAAATCATAAAATAAGAAAGTTTTATTTAAGGTTTAGCCAGACTTAATGACCTAAAATGATTGACTAATACAAAGATATATTTGGTAAGAAGATTGTGATTATCGGTGATATCAACATTATTGAGAAATAGATGTTTTCTTCCTTCATAAAAAAGCATTAATTATGCGTTATTAACAAAAACATCATCACTTACATCTGTAAATTATCATCATCATGTTACATCTGTTTTTTTCTTTTATAGAATATTTTTGTTTCTTTTTTACAGTTTTTAAGGGTTTTTTTTAAGTTTTTAAAATGTAGTATATTTTTTTATGTTACTCGTAAATAAATGATATCCCCGAAGCCCCCTCTTTCTCAAGTTTTTACCTATTTATTATTTTTACTGCATGCCTAATTAATGCATATTTTGACTGATAATTGTTATTTTTTTTTATTTTTTTATATTATAACTTGGGAAAATAGATTCTTTACAATTCATAAAATACTTTTACCTTTATTAAAAAAATCGTTGTCCTATTAATGAAATTATATTTCATTTATGATCAGTTGCTTTTGAAGGAACTTAGATTTTAATAACTGTAAATAGGTTATCATGATTGCAAACGAAACCCATTTCCCATGTTTGAAAACAAACATGAGCAAGGGTACAAAACTTTCTTTTTCCAATAATAAAAATCTTTTTAAGAATAGAAAAATAGTTTCATTTACTAAAATTATTTGTTATATCATCATAAAACATAATAAAAGCAAATTTATGAAAGCAGATTTCACGTATATTTTAGTTTTCCTTCAAAAATATCCGTGTAAAGCGCCATCTAGTGATAACTTTTATATAAAATGGTGCAAACAGGTGTTGAAATATAGTTCTACTTCATATAGCCAGTTTTTTAGTGCACATTTCCTTTGCGCAACTTTTTGTTTTCATAATAAGTTATATGTAATGTTTAAATATATAAAAATTTGCATACACCCAAAGTTTGGTAAATGAAACTGAACAGTTCTTGCTTACGGTCCATGGTCTATTAAAACCATTAATATTTATAAAGGTTATTTTGTAAATAAATAGTTTCTAAAAATATATCTAATTTTATTTTTGTGTATATGTATATAAATTATAGAATTCTGTGAATATTGATAATGGATATGTATTTAACAATGCATATAAAATATATTTCGTTATTTTTTTTTTTCAAAATTTTAGATTGAATGGTCGACAACTGGCTTATTGTTTAAAAGAATGTTTTGGAGAAAGAACTTCAACATAGTAATGTTTTATGCAGACATTTTACTATCTACATCATAATTCCACATCAAATTAAACATTTTCTAAACGAAAAACGTCTGTCTCATATTCATTCTCAAGCAACAGAAGATTCTTTTTTATGTGAAATATGTTCCAAAAATTTTTTCAAAAAGTGGAGATCTTAAAAAAACAGTAGCATATGCATACAAAATAAAAACCTTTGACTTGTGAAACATGTTTCAAAGGATTTTTGAAAGACAGACACGTGAAAATACATTTGTGTACAAGGAAAGAAAAAACTCTTGCTCCTAAATTAAGTTCCAAAAGATTTTCACAAATTAGTGATCTGATAAAACATTTGTTTGTTTATACAAAGGGAACATCTTTTGTTTGTGGAATATATTTAAAAGGAGTTTCACATGAGGGCAATCTAGAAAATCACATGCATACCCATAGAATAGAAAAAAATTTTGTTTGGGAAATATGCTCCAAAAGATACTCTAGAGGTGCACTTACGTTCCCATACAGAGGAAAAACGTATTTTCTGTGAAATATGTTCCAAAGCATTTCTATTAAATGGTAATCTGAGACAGCATATGCTTGTGCATACAAAGGAAAAACCTTTTGTTTGTGAAATATGTTCTAAAGAATTTTCTATTGGTGGTAAACTGAAAATACACATGCACACCCATACAATGGAAAAACCTTTTATTTGTGAAATATGTTTCACAAGATTCTCACAAAAGGGTAATCTAATGTCGCACTTACTTACACATACAAAAGAGAAGCCTTTTGTTTGTGAAATATGTTCCAAAGCATTTTCGCACAATCATAGTCTGAAGGGACACTTGCGTACACATACACAGGAAAAACCTTTTGTTTGTGAAATATGTTCCAAGGGATTTTCAGATTGTAGTTATCTGAAAAAACACTTACGTACCCATACACAGGAAAAACCTTTTGTATGTGAAATATGTTCCAAAGGATTCTCACATAGTAGTGATTTGAAAAAACACTTACGTACCCATACACAGGAAAAACCCTTTGTTTGTGAAATATGTTCCAAAGGATTCTCACAAAAGTATAATCTAAAAAGCCACGTATATACCCATAGAATGGAAAAACCTTTCGTTTGTGAAATTTGTTCTAGAGGATTCTCACATAAATGTAGTCTAAAGGAACACTTACGTACCCATACAGGGGAAAAACGTTTTGTGTGTGAAATATGTTCCAAGGGATTCTTACATAGTAATGATCTGAAAAAGCATTTGCTTGTCCATACAAAGGAAAAACCTTTTGTTTGTGAAACATGTTACAAAGGATTTTCACAGAAAGGTAGTCTAAAGTTACACGTACGTATCCATACAAAGGAAAAACCTTTTGTTTGTGAAACATGCTACAAAGGATTTTCACAAAAAGGTAGTCTAAAGTTGCACTTACGTATCCATACAAAGGAACAACCATTTTGTGTGTGAAATATGTTCCAAATAATTGTCATTTGGTGGTAATTTGAAAAATCACATGTATATCCATACAATGACGAAACCTTTTGCTTGTGAAATATGCTTCAAAAGATTCTCACTAAAAAGTAATATAAAGATGCACTTACGTATCCATGCAAAGGAAATACCTATTGTGTGTGAAATATGTTGAAGAGGGTTTTCAGGAAGGGGTGATTTGAAAAAACATTTGCATATCCGAAATAAGGAAATACCTTAAGTGTGGGAAATGTTCCCGAGGATTTTCGCGAAAATGTGATCTGAAAAGACACTTGTGCATCCATGCAAATGAAAAATCTTTTGTTTGTAAATCATGTTCTAAAAGATTTTTTTACAAAGTGTCAGACTAAAGGAACACTTACATACCTATACAAATTAAAATATTTTTGCATGGAATAATATACAAAAGGATTTTCCCATAGCAATTACCTCAAAAAATGTTTGCTTATCCGTAGAGTGGAAAATCTTTAAAATATATTCCGGAAGGTTCTCACAAAAAGTTCATCTCAAGGAACACTTACTTACCCATACAAAGGAAAAATCGTTTGTGTGTGAAATATGCTCCAAAGGCTATTCAGATATTAGTACTCTGAAAAACCACATGCGCATCCATACAAAGGAAAAAACTTTTGTTTGTGAAATATGTTCCACAGGATTCTACCATAAATGTAGTCGAAAATAACACTTACATACCCAAACAACGGAAAAACGTTTTGTTTGTGAAATATGTTCTGAAGGGCATGGAGGAGAGTTATAAATCTCATTGTTCAATGTGTTTGGTTTGACGTCAAATATATGGCACATTGATGAAACAGTTTAAATTGAAAGAACATGCTCATTTATTCATTCATCTCGAATACTGAACTTTAATATAGCTATGAACAAAAAACTCCAGCACTCGCTAGTGACTTCGTTGTTTAACACATATCGATGACAAAACTGCAGTTAAATTGCACCAAAGAATTAAAGCCATCGGTATAATCGCCCGTCTATCCAAACATACATGGGGATATTTCACACTCTAGATATGTTTGCTACGTACATAAACTGGAAATAAAAATTTGCATAAGTTACATGTAAAAAAAGAGTGTCTTTACGTAATGAAAAGAAAACCGCGATCTTAAGGATACCTGCCGAACAAACAACTTTGTCAAATTGACAAGATTTTGTCCAGATTTCCAACATGTGGCCTCCATCGGTCGTGAAAACTTCCTTTTTCTTCTTACAATTAAAATAAAAAAATATTACAAAAAGCTCTATAAAATTTTATATACAGCAGATGTTTTGTAAGAAAATCAACCTTATTGAGTTTGGAACTTACATCTCTTAACTAAAAATGTTTTCATTTATTAACTGTGGAATAAATTGACATCTTATGTTTATCTGTTTAGTTTTAAAGTTCTCTTGACTATTTTTTAGAAAAATAAGTGGCAGATTCATTATCACGGTACTGAATTAGTTTTATTTTATTACAAAAATTGAGTTCATTCAAAACTCGTAAATACCAAGTCAGTTCCTTTACACTATCTGTTAATAAGATAAACTCAGACTCCATAAAACAGAGTGCAATGCATTTCTGCTTTGATGATTTCCAAGGAAAAGGGACATTACCAAAGTAAATATTATAATCACTACTTAAGTGTCTTTTAGTAAGTTGATATCCCCATTTAGTATCTGAATATGTATGTAAACTTGATGGCGCATATATATCATAAAAATCCATTAAAATCTTAAACGTTTTCTGCCGATGATTTGGCCATCATCAGTGGAAAACTAAATGTCGTCGGTCTGTTTGTGCCTAGTTGCGAAGATAAGATGACAAAAGCAGACGTTTTTTCACTTTCTTCAGTCACCTAATCCTTCTTACCACCCTCAATTTAGAATGGTCATTTTCGGGCGTTTTTCGAGCAGGCGCAAAGATGCAGACAGCACTTTAGTGTTTCACTGATGATTGCCGAGTGCGTCGACGGAATGCGTTTTGGATTTTCGTGGTTTTTTAATATATTTAAATACTTTTAAAATGGTATGGATACACATTTAAGCATTTGTTGTATTTTATTCGTTCCGTTTTCTATTAATTTTAATTATTTCCTCAAGGTACATTTAGCACTAGAATTATAATTTTCCTAACTATAACTTTTCTTATTTGTCACAAACAGGAGAATTTATACGCTTATGTGCAAATCACGGAGCCACAAGTCACATTGCGGTCTTTTTTTAATAAAGGCCCTTTTTAGCCTTTCGGTAAGAAGCAAGGACATATATGCACAAGTCGTCACCTGAAAATAATAAGGTTCTAAATGTGTTTTTGAAGAAAATGACTTATCGATGTAGAAATGTTCTATTTGTATCTATGAAGGCATTTCTGGATTAAAATAATGTCATAACATAATTGAAATGTCATACATAAATTATATACAGTAAAACCTCGATAATTCGGATTAATCGGTACTAGACCCAATCCGGATTATCCGGAAAGTTAGATAAAAATGAAATGAAATATACTACAGAAAATCATCTTTATGTTTAATTTATTGATTATTTACAGACGGGAAAAATGTTTACTTTGTAATAAAAAAATTTGTAATTTTTTGCTGTGTTGTTTTTTTGTTCAATACCTTTTAGGAGCGGAACGGCCGCGTATCCGCTTGAGTATAAGTAATTCGTTGGGTCTCGTTTAAGAAAAAAAGGTTAAGGTTTTCTTCAGGAAAAGTTTTTCTTTTATTCAGAATACGTCGATGAAACAAATTAATGCTATGGAAATTATCCAACCGCTTCTCAAACTTGAAAAAAAAATGTCCAAACCAATCCGGGTTAACGGGTTGCGAATTAGCGGGGTTCTACTGTAATATCATTGATGCAAAAATTCCTTCATAGATACAAATAGAACCTTTCTATATCGATAAGTCATTTTTTTCAAAAACACAGATAGAACCTTATTATTCTCAGGTGACGAAGAGACAAACGTTAATTGGCGTCTTCACCCACATGTCTGAAAACACCACAAAATAGTATCTCTCTTCAGAGTTGTGTTTATCATACATACTGCGTCTTATGAGGGGATCACAACTGCAGTAGAACATTTCGAAAAAAAAAACAAGTTGGAAATTAAACGTGAAGCGTAGCAAATGAGGTGTGTTCGTACGTTAACGAAGTTTTAAAAATATCACTCATATATCAATCTCATAAAATTGTAAACTGTCAATTACAATTAAAATGCGCACCTAACAATATTCTCCCTATACCATTATGTAATGGAATACTTTTGTTTGGCCTAGTAAATCAATACCAAGTGTTCTTTGCACCACATATTATGCAAAATGTATATTATAATATGTACTTTATAGACGCATATCAATTTTATTACGTTCGAATGAGTGTAACACCATTAAAATGCATTTGAAACATTTTTCTCCATTTACCGTAATGTAACGGAATAATTTGATTCTCCATGTAATTGAACGATTTATCCGATTTTCATAAAATTTAAATTGACTCGACAGAATTAAGTAATAATTATATATTTTAAATTCCAAACGATTCGCTTCGGTAGTTTTTGCGTCGTTATATGCGGACGGTCGGACGTACAGACCTATGCAATGAACAACAACTATAGGTGCTACGTATTTACATAATTACGAGCGCACCTAAAAACTGAGATAGTCCATTTAAAAGGTGCATAAAATCAGTTTTATCCACTTCCATACAAAACCAAATCTGTAAACAGTTGACATATATGAGAATTTGTGTGAAAAATTGACTCGGTCCCGTATGGGAGGGGATAAAATAAATTGTATGCATCTGCTTAATGGGTTATCCCAATTTTCAGGTGCGTTCGTAATTAACAGTAACACGTAGCATCTATAGTTGTCGTTCATTCTGCCTGTCTCTCTGTTCGTCCGTCTGTCCGCATGTAACAATGCAGAAACTACCCAACCGAATCGTTTGAAATTTAAAATACATAATTATTACATAATTTTGTCGAGTCATTTCAAAAGTTATGAAAATTGGAAGCATAGATTAATTACAGGGACAATCAAAAAGATTCCGTTACATTACGGTCAATGAGGGGAAAAGTTTCGAATGCATTTTAATGGTTTGAAACTTAAAACATATAATTATTACATAATTTTGCCGAGTCCTTTCAAATTTTACGAAAATCGGATGCATAGATTAATTAGAGTGTGTCAGTTTGTCTGTCCGCATGTCTCCCACATATAACAAAGCAAAAATTGCCCAACCAAATCGCACGATATTTAAAATACAGGGTGGTCATAAAAAAACTTTGCCGATATACGGAGCTGTAGCGGCCATTCCGCACAACCGATCGAAATGAAATTTCAGATATAGCTATTCAGAGGTATGAGCTCGAGATTCTGTGAACGTCAAGAAAATGGCGCTCACGGTTACGGTTACAGTTACAGAAACTCGAAAATTTCAAATGGCAACACCCATTTTTTTTCATCGCAAAATGCTCAGCGCATGCGAAAACCCTGAAGAGCGTTGGAATCGTACGTGTATCGCAAGAAACGGACATGTTATGCACGCACAAAAAACCATTCTGGGAATGCTTCCCCCCATAGAAAAAACTCGATTGGGGCGCAAGGAGGAAATTTGCATATGACACAGAGTCAGTACACTAATCTCTGATTACAATACAGATCGGAGAAACTAAAACTTTTATTTCGATTACACATTTTTCACATGGGTGCCGTCACCATCACAGGCAATTACGGCACCCATGTGGAAAATGTGTAATCAAAATAAAACTTTTGGTTTCTCCGATCTGTATTGTAATCAGAGATTAGTGTACTGACTCTGTGTCATATGCAAATTTCGTCCTTGCGCCCCAATCGAGTTTTTCTATGGGGGGAAGGATTCTCAGAATGGTTTTTTGTGCGTGCATAACATGTCCGTTTCTTGCGATACACGTACGGTTCCAACGCTCTTTAGGGTTTTCACATGCGCTGAGCATTTTGAGATGAAAAAAAATGGGTGTTGCCATTGGAAATTTTCGAGTTTCTGTAACTATAACCATAACCGTGAGCGCCATTTTGTTGTCGCTCACAGAATCTCGAGCTCATACCTCTGAATAGCTATATCTGAAATTTCATTTCGATCGGTTGAGCGGACTGGCCGCTAGAGCTCCGTATATCGGCAAAGTTTTTTTATGACCACCCTGTATATAATTTTAGCGTAAATTTGTGGAGTTATTTTAAATTTTATGAAAATCGAATATATAGTTTCATTACAGGGACAATCAAAAGTATTCCATTACATTACGGTCAATGGGGGAAAAAAAGATTCAAATGCATTTTCATGGTTACACTTATTCGAACGTAATAAAATTGACATGAACCTAAAGTACATATATACTAAAATATATATTTTGTACTACCTGTGATGCAAATAATATTTGTTATTAAAGTACAGGGCGGCACAAAAGTATTACACTACTTATTGCTATACGGAGAAACATTGTTTGGAGCGTGTTTTAATTATATTAAATTATTTCACATTTTATGAATGATATATGTTGCCGAGGTGTAATAAAAATTACTTCCTGTATATTGACAGGAACCCAAAAATGACTTCGACCACTATACTGTATCCGAAGTACTGTCTACTATATCAGCAAGATCTGAATATTTTAAAAATACCGTTATGGTACGGACGCACCTCATTTGCTACGCTTCACGTGCAATTTCGAACTTGTTTATTTGAAATGGACTTGGCTTAGGATGGTTATGAGCCTCTCCATACCTGACGATGATTAGTCTCTGGGCAACCTTCGGATTAAGCCTTTCGGGTCAGATTTTTTTTTTCAATTTTTAGAAAAAATTACTTTTACATTAATAATATTAACACAAGCTTCCAAATGAATTAATTTGTGTTTAACGAATATCCCATTCCCTGAAAGATAACGAATTCTCTTGTTTTGCTTGCTACTCAAGTAATATTCATATGAAAATAAGACGAGGAAGATTTTTTGGAGGTGTTTAGGGAATGTTGTATTACAACAAGATTTAATTTATATTACAATTTTCTAATACTTTTTACGCTTTATTACACATTATTCTCTCAGGAAAGTAACTTTAATTTTAAATTTAATATTTGAAACGTGTTTGAAATAAAAGAATCGCAAATGGGCCAAAGAGAATTATGCAAATAATAATAATTTATTATTACTAAATGCCTAAACATAAATGAAATCATATAGTAAATGCATAGGCATATACTAACATTACTACATGCAAATAGAAGCAAAAATATTTGG
The DNA here is from genome assembly GCA_964019185.1 of Maratus speculifer. Lineage (NCBI taxonomy): Eukaryota > Metazoa > Arthropoda > Arachnida > Araneae > Salticidae > Maratus > Maratus speculifer. Next base: position 24,443,335 of record OZ025303.1, on the reverse strand, counting down.
TAATGCAAAATAATACTCCATTACAAGACATGTACTGTTAATAGTTCACCAACCCGAAAGGGTTAAACTAGTCGGATGTGGCAATCACAAATGTTTCTTCCATATCATACACGCTAATACTTTCAGAAAAATGAAACATAGCAGCGTCGCCGGTAAGGTAATTTATACCAAAATCTAATTAGCAACCACTTATTTCAAGTTCTAACTGAATCTAAAATTTGATGAAAATTCGTGTATTAGTATTTCAGATAGAATTGTAGCAGAAATCGTAAAGAAAATGAAAAGCTGGGTAGAAGCGCCACATGTCGACCGATTTACTCCAAAAACTAAATAATACTAATTTATACTAGGAACAAACTGAATTTGAAGTTTGACGAAAATCCGTGCATTAGTTCCTGAGATACAGCCATTTCGAGATTCATGGATAATGCCGCATAGCATTGCCACCGGTTGAGCGGTTTCCTTCAAAAACTAAGTAATATTTATTTAAATCAAGGACTACCTGAATCTGAAGTTTGATAAAAATTCGAGAAGTAGTTCCTTAGATAGAACTATTGCAGTAATCATGAATAATGTCGCATAGCAACGCCATCTGTCAGACAATTTACACTAATACATAATCAGAACCATATTATATCAAGGAATAACGGAATCTATAGATCTAATATAATCGTCCATTTGTTCTTGACGTATTGTAGAAACCGTAATAAGGCAACATAGCATCACCTCCTGTAGGGCGATATACACTCAAAACCAATAAGATCCTTTTTATATCAGGGACTATGTGAATAGGTATTTTTATTAAATTCATTGCATTAGTTCTTGAGATAAAGCGCGCATCAAATTTATGTCAGACAGACATTTTGTAGAAATATGCTTTTTTGGAATCCTTGACCCCTAAAATGTGACAATCCGTCGAAATTCGAAAATTTTCACAAATCCTGTAATTTACAGAAGAAAATAAAAAATAAATTACAGAAAAATCATTAACCATACTAAATTTGTGACTTGTTCTAATAAAGACATATTCTGAGTAGAATTAAAAACGCAAAACTTTTATTTACTGTAATTGGAGAACGGGGAGTGGAGCAAAGTTCAGTATTTTTGACAATTAAACACTATGAGAATAAACTTTAGCTTGTACTCATATTATAACTAAGACCGGCTCAAATTAATAATGCGACTCTTCTCTTCAGATCGCGGTTACTTTTACTAACCTGTAAATAAATAGCCCGTGGCTGCACAAATATCTTTATTTTAAACAACCACAGTGCAAAATTACTCTGAAATAACTCTTACCGAACTCCTGTACTGAGGCTCTCTGCTTTCATTAGTCACATGTCAGTTCTACTACTCATCGCTGGAGGCTCTTCCAAACTCACCACATCACACATACCCTCCAACTCACAACTTACAGCTTTTATATTTTGTAAACTGAAGACGGAGCTAGAAATTTACATAAAAACTCAAAAAACCGCAGTTAACTGTAGATCGAGGGCGCTACACATGTTAGAACATTGCGATCTCTCTAAAAACACCAGAGTGCCTTTATTAGGGACACTCCCTCACAAATTTAGAATTGCATTACATTACACTGCAAGGAGACGGTTTCGAAAATCTTTGTAAGGAATGAAGAAAGGAAGACGCCAACAGTAATGACGCCAGTAATGATAGTAATGACGCCAACATTAAAACAGATTGCAAGTCGTTACTCGACGGCGTGATAATACCGCCAAAATTAAGAAATGACGCCCCGCTCAGATCATATCGTACCAAGATATGACGATGCAGACTTAAACATTCATAATGTTCTAATTTGTATCTTTAATATGTTAAAATTTCAGGTCGTAAATTGATGACGTGATAATACATCCAAAAATAAGAATTGTTTCTGCCCCGTTCAGCTAAACTCGTACCAAAATATGACAAAGCAAACTGATATATTCTTATTGTACTAATCTGTTTATTTTACTCCTTAAACGTTCAGGCCGTAACTCGATGAAGTAATAATACGGCCAAAATTAAGTACTAGCGCCGCTCTCTGCTACTCTGTAACAAAACATGACGAGGCAGTCTTAGATAATCTTATTGCTTTAATCTGTATTTTTTGTGCCTTAAATGTTAAGACCGCAACGATGATATGATAATATCCCCAAAATAAAGTACTGGCATCCCGCTCTGCTCATTTCGTACCAGTATATGACGAGGCAGAGGTGGATATTCTTAATTTATTAATCTGTATCTATAATGTCCTAAATTCTTAGTACGGAACATGATGATGTGATAATACCCACAAGTTAACAATTGGTGCCCGCTTTTCTGCATTTAGAACGGGAGAATTTTTTATTTAGTTTTTTAAACGTTGAAAAAAATTGTAAAATTTAAAAATTCCAAAGCTTTTTTTTTTCATAATGCACTTACAATTTTAGATTTCTGCCAGATGATTAAAGTAAAATTGGTTAATAAAAAACAAATCTTCATAATTTTAGTTCCTTAAAACAGATAATACCCATAAATAGTTCTTACTGCCCATATTACAATCGATATTTATAAAGCATAAATTTCATAGCAAAAATATACAATTCATGAAGATAAAATAAAATAAAATAAAATTGAAAATCTGGAAAATATCTTTGATATCAGACACAAAAATTTCATTATCGTAAAGCATTGTTTGATAAGAACAATCCTGCCTAAAAAGCTTATCAGCATGATGTAAGTACCTGAAAAAAATTTGTTATTAAAATGGATTGTTCAAAAAGTTTTTTCTTTTCAACTTGTTTTTATCAAGTAAAATAAAAATTGCATATTATTTTTTCATATTTTAAAATTAGTAGCCATAACAATATTTGTTGAAATTTCTTTAAATTAGTATGAGTAGCATTTTTGAAAGCAACAAATAAGGTTGATCCAAGGAATCTCGAAAAAGCTACTTTCATTTAGGTTACACTATAAACAAAGTGAAATGTAAGGGAAAATCTGTGAAAACGGAACCTGTTTATAAAGGAATTCTTTCTTAATTTTCTTTAAGACCTTTTTGCCAACTGGCATTATTTTATGGTCTAATGTCTAACACATTTATCTATAGTTTTCAAAACATCATTAAATACCATTATGTAAGTACAGTTTGAAAACTTTAAATAAGTAAATATATGCTTTCAGTACAGCTACTTGTAAAACATTTTTTTTATTGATTTCGTTTTTGTGGCCTAGTTATCAATGTACAAGATGTCCACTCTCAATTATGTCCAACATTTAATTACTAAACTGTTAGACATAAAATACGGGTCCAATTACAGAAATATTTTTAAAAAGGTAAAGAGAATCTTTAAAAGCGATTTCGGCCAATAAAAATATTTCTTGAAAAATTACGAAACTTAATTTTTTATATGGACTCTTTGTCCTATAAGTTCTATTTAGTAAACTTTTCCTAATTTTTGACAAGAAACAAGAAATTTCTCATTTTTCTACGATTAAAACTTACAATATCTGTTTAAAGTTGGAGCCTATTTTTGGCTGCAAAATGAGGGCCACTCATAAATTTGATAGAAATATCGTATATAATAGAAATCGTATAATCGTATTTAATAGAAATATAACTGCATTAATCAAGAAAGAAAAAACATAGATTATGAAGCACTTTCCAACACATTCAGAATAATGTAACACAACTCCACCCCTTAAAAAATTAAAATATTACGTCTCATTTCAGCCTATGGAATTTAAGTAATTCTTAATTTCATTCTAAATGCGCAAGTATTGCGCGTTTCAAAACCGAATTTCAGTTGTTCCTTTCAACAATCGGAAAATTATCCGAGTTTTATAGGAACCCTTCATATGACATAGATATTTGTATCTATTAAACACATGCATTCCAAAATATAGTTCATTTAAGGTTGTTCTCAAGTGCTCCGCTCAACAAGCGCAAAACGTTTTGACAGATTTATGAATTCATTTTTTAACTGAAAGGTCTAAAATTAGAAAGACCTGACGAGGGAAGCGATTTCAAATAGAACTTAATTTCCCATTTTTTGATCAATATATTACCTATCGAGTTCTAAGCTATTTCAATCACGTGATCACCCATTTTTCTCCTGCTGTTAGACCGGTTTTTCTGTTTTCGTCGGGAAATGTGCTCAAAAGTGTCCACTTTGAAGACTTGTTATGAAAGATCTATCGTGTTTTTTAAAAAACAGAAAACTGAGTGCTATTAGACAGTTTCTGAACAACAACACCTGTTATTTTCATGCATTTCCGAACAAAAATAAATTAAAGCATATGTCAAAAAGAGGCCCTTTTTGATTTAAGAACACCCTTTAAAAGAGAAACATATATTTCAATAAAAATTTCCCTTCAGCAATTTCTTCCAATGAAGAGAATGATACGTGAATACTTTTGTGGAACACTGAATATGAGGTCTAGAATTTATATATAAAATGTAACATGCAAAAGCTACTTAAATTTAAAAGTGCATACATTATTTTAAAATGGATTCTCCAGCCATTATTACGCAAAGACAATACTGTAATAGATTTCTTTTGTGTGCCCCTGTAATAAAAATGTTATGAACGTTCTGTTAAACGTGATCGTAGTGAAATTCAGTGATTTATATCAGTTTCAATACATTTGAAATAGGATAATGTCACTAAAATACTCTTCAAGTTTCCTCCACATATCATAATGCAATCGAATTCTTTTGAGTGTCCCTGTAAAAAATACGTATTTCATATATAATTCCAAACATACTTTGGTGACCCTAAATAACCTTTATCAATTGCATGGAAATCCAAGTATATTTAAGGGCGTTAGAGCGTCGACAGACAGCCAGACGTACAGACAAATCGAAAGCATAAACACTTTTCAACTTTGTTACAAAGTGCTAAATATTGAAAATAAAGAGCAGAAATTATCAACTTTAGCTATCCCATAATAAAAGACAAAAAAAAAAGTCAAGAAAGAAAAATTTATGCGTGAAGCATAGATTAAGACACACTTTCAAGCACATTCAGAATAATGCAACGAAACATCACCGTTCAAAAATATAAAATATTCTGTATGATTCAAACCTATGGAAACTCATGACACATTTTAAACCCAATTTCAGCTGTTCTCATCTACATCCGAAAAAAAAATATTTGAATTTTTTGCAGTACCCTTTTTATGTTAATAAGATTTGTAACTATTAACAACATGCATGCCAAAATTGAGTCGACTAAGGAGATATACATTTACCTCAGTTGAAAATTTCCCTTTAGTAATTCCTCTAGAAAGGAGAATTATACGAGAATACTTTTGTGCAGCTCTGCATATGAGATACAGAATTTATATCTCTTTAATGGACAACATACAAAATATCAGTTAAATTTAAAAGGGCATACAAAATATTTAAACACACATTCCAGCCATTGTTACCAGAATAAAGTAGTGTAATCGATTTCCTTTGTGTGTCCCTGTAAACGAAAAAAAATTACTATGAATGCCCTATTATAACATAATCGTAATGAAATTTAGTGATTTTTATTAGTTTCAATATGTTTGAAATAGCGTAATCTCATTAAAATTCTATTCGAACTGCTTTTCCCCCCATACCATATAATGTAATGCAATTCTTTTGTGTGCCCCTGTATATGACTAAAAAGAGCTATGAATGCCCTGTTAAAACATAATCGTACTGAAACTCAGTTTCAGTATCTATGAAATAGCTTAATCTCATTAAAACATTCTTCAAACGATTTTCCCCCTGTACTATAATGTATCGGAATTCTTTTGAGTGCCCCTGTAAATGAATCTCACATACTTCATATACATACCAAACATGCTTTAGTGACCCTAAATAAACTCCATAAATTGCATGAATTTCGGAGTTTATTTACGAGAGTTAGAGCGTGGACAGACGGCCAGACAAACCGAATGCTTAAACGCTTTTCAACTTTGTTGGAAAGAGTTAAAAAATGACAACTAAATTATTACGGGTGTATTATTAATATTATTATCATTATTATGAAAGTATTTATCCTTATAAGTAAGATTCGAGAGCTTAAAAATACTTACAAGAAACAGCTTATTAAAGCATTTTCAAAATATTTTGAAGGTGAAATACTCTGATGATTTTACAAAGGCTCGTAGTTTAACATTGCAGAAATTAAGCTTCACAAAATCATCAATAAACTAGTCATTGGAGAGGGGGGGTTGTACCGTACTACTTACCCATCATAGATATCTATAATATAAAATATGAAAATAAAACATGTGTAAACTATTTATAAAATGCATTGCAATTGCAAAACAAAATTTAAACGTATATTTATATACGTTTAACACATAGTAATGCTCTATTAATGAATTGCTGATGAACACATTTCGAAAATTTGCATAAAACGCCAAATTACTCAAGTAGTACCGAATTGCGTAAAAGAAACATCCTTATAACTCCAAAAATAATAATCCTGTTAATTAACAGTTTACTGCGTCGGATGAAGCGTGTCATTTCCAATTAAAATATATTTTTGAATTGAAATCTGAACGAAATACAGGGTCATGAAAAATCGAAGAGTGTGGAAAGTAATACAAATATCTCGGCAACTCATCATCCGATTGACTTCGTTCTTTATACAAAATTTGTATTATTTGAATTTCTTTTAAGTAAATTCACTCCTTAAAATAAAAAAATTCGAAATTTTTTTTTATACCTTTCATCAAAACGAACTTTTCGAGAGTCCAAAAAAAAAAAAAAAAGTTCCGGGTCATCGAGGTTACTGATATTAAACATCTTTGTCTCATTCTTACATACAAAGCACATACAAAATTTCAAGTCTGTATCCGAATTTGTTCGGTAGATAGAGCGTTTACAGACAGACAGACTAACGGCAATTTTTTTCTAAAAATATGTTTTTCGGAATCTCCTCTACCTGAAACGTGTAAATCCGCCAAAAAAAAATTTTTCGATTTGCAAAACGATTGCAAGATTTATCCTATGTACTATGTATGATGGGTAAGTAAAAACGAAATTTGCGCAACTTATGACTTCTGAGATCCTTTTTTTAATGATCTAGTTCTGTATTTAAAAAATAACTTTTTTAAAATTCATCATCCGATTGACACCGTTCTTATACAAAATTTGTGTTATTTTGTTGTCTTTTAAGTCCAGTCCTTAAAATAAAAAATTTTGAAATTTTTTTTATACCCGTCATTTTATAACGAATAACTCAAGAATCCGAAAAAATTGTTCCGGATCATCGACGTTACTGATATTAAACAGCCTTCGTCCCATTCTTACATACTAAGTACATAGAAAATTTCAAGTCTCTATCTCAATTTATTAAAATGGTAATTAAATGGTCTTCTATCTCAATTTGTTTGGGACATAGAGCGTTTACAGACACACAGAGAGACAGACAGACGTACGGAAATTTTTTTTCTAAAAGTATCTCCGGTATCTCCAGTATCTGAAACGTGTCAATTATACAATTTTTTTTTTTTTTTTTTTTTTTTTTTTTTGAAAGGGATTGCAAGACTTACCCTATACTATAAGATTGGTGAGTAAAAAGGATTAATGATGCATTTTGAAGCTGGTTTATTAACGAGTGTTAAGATTCGAAAGTAACTGAAATTTAAGGGAGGATAGATTGAGGGGGGGGGGATAGACACAGTTCTATCCCGGCTAACAAATATCTCGGATATCAAATTTGTCAATTTACCATTTTTTTTTTATTTTACTTACTTACCATATGAAGTATACGATAAGTCTTGAAATCATTTTGAAAATCGAAAAAATATTTTTTTTTTATGACGGATTTAGACGACTCAGACACTGGAGATTTCGAAAAACATTTTTTTAGAAAAAAAAAATTGCCGGTCTTGTGTCTATGTGTCTGTCTGGTATGTTTGTCAGTCAGTTTGTCTCTAAACGCTCTATCTCTCGAACAAGCTGAGATAGAGATTTGAAATTTGGTATGTACTTAGTATGTAATAAGGGAAAAAAGTCAATTGAATATCAGTAACCTTGAATTTTTGGAACCATTTTTTCGGACTCTCGGAATATTCGTTCTGATGAAAGATATATAAAAAATTTCGAGTTTTTTTTTTTTTTTAATTTTAAGAAGTGAATATAAAGGACAACAAAAAAACCATTAATTTTGCATAAAAAATGAAGTTGAAAAGATAAGGAGTTGCCGAGATAGTTGTAATTCTATTTTCCATATTCTTCGATTTTTTATGATTCTGTATTTCTTTCAAATTTCATTTCAAATATATAACTTAATTGGAAATTAGACACTTCATCTGAATCAATAAACTGTTTGTTAATAGGTTTAGGTTTTTTGGAGTTATAAGGATTTTTTTCTACTATTTGATCAGTACGTCGAGAAAAAAACTATCGCCAAACTATAAGATTAAAAGCTAATAATCGCTTATCGTAAATGTCACGACGTTTTGACATTAAATATGTTACACGAGTATGTATATCATAATTGATTTTTAATTTGACGCTTTATTTGTATTTTTATTAATTTTTTACTAATTTATTTATTCTTTCGTTATTTAAAATAAGTCTGTCTATCCGCATATAACAGAGCATAAACTACCCAGCCAAATCGTCTGAGATTCAAAATATATAATTAATTCATAATTTTGTCGACTCATTTTAAGTTTTCTGAAAATGGGATGTACAGTTTAATTACCGGTGCAATTAAAAGTATTCTATTGCAATACGTTCAGTAGGAAAAATGGTTTTAAGTACATTTTAATGATGTTACACTATTTCGAATATAATATAATTGACATGAATTTATGAAGTATATACTAAAATATACATTCCATATATTTTGTGATGCAAAGAATATCTTTTATTAATTTAAAGGGCCACACAAAAGTATTCCATTGCATAATGGTACAGGAAAAACAATGTTTAGGGCGCGTTTTAATTATATTAATTTACTTCACATTTTATTAAATAGATATATCTTCTTAAGTTTACTATAAAGATGCTTCCTGTACAACAGAAAACAGATAGTATTCACAGGAACACACAAAAAATTATGACCACTATACTGTATACTACTGTACTGTATACTATAATATCAAGATATGAATGTTTTTAAAACTTCGTATAATGCAGCTCATTTGCTACGCTTCACGTGCAATTTTCCAACTTTTTTTTCTGAAACCTCTAAAACGTCGATTTGACTTACATTCTATTTTAAAAAGCATGAAGGTCATAATGGAAGTGTTTTCATGTGGTATCTTATTTTATCAATAAAGCCGCCATTCTGTGTAAAATATTGAGCATTTTGAAGTATTCTCAAAATATTTAAATGTATTCGTACTTTGACTTGAACTGGCTGGACATATAAATAAATAAATACATGCGATATGTTGTACAATGTAGAAGAATTAAAAGACTTGTAGTCATTACCATATTACAATTTTGTTCTTCAAAAGAAAAAAAAACTTTATTTTAATATAAGAGCTTATCATTATTTGCTACATTATTCCTTTTCGTGATACAGGCGAACTTTTCGAAACTGACGTCAATCTTTATCTTATTCACAGGTGTTAGAGATAGAGCATTTTTTTCCATTGAGTATTGTTTATTGAGTTCATCGATCATTCTGTAGGAGATAAACAATTTTAAGCCTTTCGGGTCTGGTGTACTATTAATAGTACATGTTTTTTGTACATGCAGTCATGGTAGTATATGCCTATGCATTTAATATATGACATAATTTATGTTTGGGCATTTAGTAATAATAATAATTATTATTATTTGCTTAATTCTCTTCCCGCCGATTGCGATTCTTTTATTTTAAACATGCATTTCATTCTTTGAATTTAAAACTAAAGTTACTATCCTGAAAAAAAATCATGTGTAATAAAGTGCAAAAAGCATTAGAAAGTTGTAATATAAGTTAAATCTTGTTGTAATATAATATTTTCTAAACATCTCCAAAAATTCTTCCTTAATTTTATTGTCATCTGAATATTACTTCAATAGTAAGCAAAAGTACAATATTCGTTAAGATTCAAGCAATGAAAAATTTGCTAAATACTAATTAATCTGTTTGGATAGCTAGTGTTGATGCTATTAATGTAGAAGTAATTTTATCTAAAAACTGAAAAAAAAATCGAATCCGAAAGGATTAAATTTCTTTGAAATGTGTTACATGTTAAAGAAATTTATCTCATATGTGTTACACGTTTAAATTTAAAATTTTTCAGATAAAACGAAATAGTTATAAATTTATGTCGAGTAAAGAAATATTTTCTTTATATTGAGAACGCATTTGATTCTAATCAGGATTTCATTTGAAAATGTTTATTTAATCTAGATAAAGTAGCCTTTTTCTAATGCTACCTTTATTACAGCTTTTTAAGAAGTGCGAAATTAAAAAACTCCTTATAATTTTTGAGCAATTTTCAACGCAATTAATTTCTTTTTTTAAAAATTCGATTTGTCTGTAAGCCCCACCAGTGGTTGAGAGGTTTTACTCTGAAAGATGATCGACCGGAGGTGCTGGGTTCGAATCCAATAGCACTCGTCGTCATAAATTTTCGGAGTTTTCCGTGATTTCCTTCAAATTATACGTGAATACGATTAGGATCCCTTAGAGAGATGTTCTTGAAATAGCTTAAACCCCGATTATAACATTCTCAAAAAACATAATGGAATGGGTGCAACATTCAATGTACTTGACGTACTTTACCTTTTTACAGGATCGCGAAAAAGATGTCTGATGCATGACCATACATGAAAAATACTTGTGGGAAGTGTGTTTTCAGTTGTATTATGCATTTCAAATTTTACTAAATTTTGATATTTCGTTTGATGCGTGTAAATTCTATTGATCGTTTGCAGAGATGGCGAAAAGAGTTCAAATGGAGATGATGGGTAAAAATTGGCAAATATGCATTTTCAACCGTCTTTTATAGCTGATTTCATTTTTATACTAATATTTGGGTATAAGTACAACATAAATAAATTCATATACTGTTCGGCCCAAAAATATATAAATACACTGGCTGTTATGCATAACAATTAACAGCAAAGTTTTCTAAAATAATTAATTTTTTGTACCGTATGTAAAAACTAAATTTAAATTGCGGTATTGCAAATCATTCAAGATTTTGTCCTACAGTATCCAAGTCCCGGCTTCTTGACTGTGAATACTAATGTCCCATACAGCATATGTCCCAGTTAGGTCGCCAGACTAATCCTCAATGTTTAGTTTCCAAGCAAGTCTGGAACACATTTTATTGAGACCGAAAGGATCTAAAGTTAAGTAAAGCTTGATCAGTCCGCCACCCAAAATCGAATTAGGGACTTGAAGCTTGTAAACACGCGCACTGACCACCACGCTAATAAGTTTTATCTTATATAAAGAATATAAAAATCTATTGATCACATACAGAGTTGCAAATGTGAACTCGATACAGTGTCATCTACACGTGGAACTAAAAATATATTTTAAACTGTGCTATATATTTTAACAATTTAGTAATTTCCTTTTATAGTAGGAAAAGAACAATAATGAAAATTTATTAAAAAAAAAATTTAGGTGTTGAAAAGTTTGATTCCTTCACGAAATATTAGCAGAATAAGTCAAACTATTAAAACCACTATTGCGATTCACTGCGACAATATAAAAACGCACACACACCTCATTTAATTCAGGATTTGATTGAAAACTTTGATGACCAGGTTTCCGCGCATTACTTCTAAAGTTAATTGATTTGGTGCTACTTGGTTATCCTGTCGACCAAAAAACTATCGCCAAACTATAAGATTAAATGCTAATAATGGACGATCGTGAATATGTTATTCATTGACATTAAATATTATACATGTGTTTAAAACGTCATTAAGTGATTTTTATTTCGACTTTTTATTTGTATTATTATTTTTCTAATTATTTGTTTTTTCGTTATTTAAAATAAAAAATGGTGTCAATAAGTATAATTTGGCTGTTATTTTGTCGATTTGTATAGTTTGGCGAAATGGGTCGACGGGATAACCAATTGTTACCATGGATTTTCTTTTTAGTACAGAACCTCACTAAAAGAAACAAGTTGGAAATTGAACGCCAAACGTAACAAATGAGATGCATTTGTATTGTAACAAAATTTTAAAACTATACAGATCTTTGTTATTAGATATTATTATTATTACGATATAGTTATTAATGGACGTAAACAAGATTTACTGCTTTTATATTTTACATTGATATCATGCAATGTGCTTCACATTTCTTTCCTTTAAGGCATGTTTCAGATTAACAGTTCCCACATCCAAACTGACTACTTTCTAACGCATGCTTGAATTCATTGTTGTTTTTAAACGCGTAAATTGATGATTTGACACGCAGATGATTTTTTTAAAGTATGCAATCGAAGAGTTTTCCATTTTTCGATAAAGGTAGAAAATCTTTGAAAAACGTCTATAAAGTTAGCATTTTGAACTGAACTTCTGGATGTTAGCAGCACGGCAAAAGGAAGAAAACCTACCATCCCGAGAAAAAAAATATATCTCATATCTCAGGATATAATTCATGTACAGTAAAACTTCCATAACGGACACTCCCGAACAGCGGACACCTCTATTTAAAGGACAGTTTTCCGATCCCCACTCCCAAAATCTAATTTTTTGTATGTTTAATCTCTGAATAACGGACATTCCAAGTAGCGGACACTAATTTTGGCGATAAACTATGAAAAATTGTTTTTTAACGAAGAAAAATAAAGTAAAAAGCCTCTAAATTTATCAGGGTAATTAGTCAAAAATTTGTGATCACACATAAATGTAGAGAGTGGGCCGAGGAAATTCTTCCCTCCAACGTCTAATATTAAATAGAGGGGATGGTCCGGAAGGACATTACCTCCCGCAGCATCACAATGCTTCTCCTCTCCTCTCCGGATGATTTGAGATTTTATGTTTTTAAGAAGTGGCAAAATACAGTGAGCAGTTACAATTTTTTTTTCTTTAAAATGATTCATAAACATCAGAGCTATTGACAGGGTTAAATCTTCATATTGAAAAAAAATATATACTTAATCTTTAAATGCAAATGGAAACTTTTTAAATAAATTTTTTTACTTACCCATCATACGTAGTATGGGGAAAGTCTTGCAATCGTTTTGAAAATCGAAAAAAATTTTTGACGGATTTACACGTTTTAGATAGTGCAGATTCCGAAAAACATATCTTTAGAAAAAAAAAATTTGCCGTCCGTCTGTCTGTCTGTAAACACTCTATCTCCCGAACAAATTGAGATAGAGACTTGAAATTTTGTATGTAGTTAGTATGTAAGAATGGGACGAAGCCTATTTAATATCAGCAACCTCGATTATCCGGAACTATTTTTTTCGGACTCTCGAAAAATTCGCTCTGATGAAAGGTATATAAAAATTTTCGAATTTTTTTGTTCTAAGGAATGGACGTAAAAGGCAATAAAATAACACACGTTTTGCATATAAAACGAAATCGATCGGATTATGAGTTGCCGAGATATTCGTAATCCTGTTTTTCACATTCTTCGATTTTTCATGACCCTGTATTTCATTAAAATTTCAATTCAGAGGTATATTTTAATTGGAAATGAGACGCTTAATCCGACGCAGTTAATGGTTAGTTAATAGAAGTATTATTTTTGGAGTTGTAAGGATGTTTCTTTTACGCAGTTCGGTACTACTTGAGTAGTCTGGCGTTTTATATAATTTGTCGAAACTGGTACATCAGCAGTTCTTTAATAGAGCATTACTATGTATATTAACAATATTTAAATTTTGTTTATGAATTGCAATGCATTGTATTAATAGTTTTCACATGTTTTATTTTCATATACATATCCATGATGGGTAAGTATTACGGTGGCCCAAAACGACTAGTTTTCGTAAGAATGTAATAAACAGTGTATAAAGATATGTACCATTTTATTTCAAATTTATTGCTTAAAAAATATTTTAATTTTTAAATATAAAAAATATATTAGAATTTTAGGACATTTAAAAGACAACTAATGAGACTTTAAGCATTTCTTATCAATTTTTGAATCTTCAAGGTTTTTCCCAATAGCGGACACTTCCGAATAGCGGACAGTTTCCATGCTCCCAAGGTGTCCGTTATTTGGAGGTTTTACTGTATCAGAAAGTGAAAAAAATCAATAAATAAGAAATAATTTGAATAATTATGTCTGCAAATTTCTTTTTTTTTTATGTTTCCAAATGAACCCGTAAATGTGCCAAAAAAGTTTGGTGTTGTAGAACAGGGAAGTCTTTTTCTTTTCTTTTTTTAGGGAGGGGGGGGGAGAGGTGCAATTTTAATAACAGTTGGGGTCGGGAAAAAATATCCCAGAGCTACAATTTCATGCAATTCAAAGTCTTAGAGTAAACGCATAGAATGCTGAAATTCTATTAGAAACCAATTGAGAATTTTGAAAATAATGTCACAGATACAGCTCACATATACACGCCCCCCCCCCCCCCCACACACACACACACTCACAGAGAGGAGCAATAATGCAGAAATAGAAAGATCATCTTTGTCTGGTGCTACTTTTTGAATACTACACCTTCTAAAATTGCATTAACAAGGCTTTTATAGACTCTGTATTCCCTTCTTGCAGAATGGGTGGGGGGAGGAGGAAGGTGCAAATGAAAAAAAAAACCCACAAAATTAAAAATAAATATATTATAACCCTTATAGAAAAGAAATAGAAAATATCTATTGCATAACTCGTAATTTCTGATTTTTTATAAGCAGGGGGGAGGGAGGTACGGTGGAACACGTGAAGAATTCTGTTATGAAGTTCCTATTATCGAAGCTTGAATTAAGTGTGAAAGATAGCTTAAATGTTTAAGGTTACTTTCTGTAAAATAAATTTGGTCAAAAGTTGTCATTTGTTCAGCATAATGGATCTTTTGTCCTGTAAGGCTTTTGCCGGGTGGAGATTTTTGTCCACGGGAATTGTATCTGCATCTCAATATAATTTCACAATAATAGGGTATTATTTAGTAATGTAACATATTTTATAGTAATGAATAATTTCAACAATTCGTACTTTAAAAATTAAGGTTCATAAAAATAATCTAAAAAGTGTCTTTATGACTTTTCTTGGCTCATTTCAAATTTAATATGTGCTTAACCCTTCACTGCATAGTGTTCCATATATATCACATACCTAAAAGCACTATAAATATCATTATGTGCCAATAATTTGACTAATATGATCTTTGCAACTGATTAAGAACAATTAAAGAATGGAGTAAAACTTATTTTGTCCATGTCAAGTGGTTGCATTTAACAAAATATTGAAATTTCTCCGGAAAAAAAATTCTTTAAGCTATTAAGGCAAAATTTACTTTTGTTGTTGTTACTAAGTACTTAAAAATATTAATATAAAGGAAATTAAATTGCATTTTTTAACACAATCGAACTGATTGGTAAAGTTATCATACGAATTAAATATTTCAAAGAATGGAGTAAAACTTATTTTGCCCATGTCAGGTGGCTGCATTTGACAAAATATTTAAGTATTTTCCTCAGAAACAAACAAAAAAAAATCATTCAAGCTATTAAGGCAAAATTTACTTTAGTTATTGTTACTGTGTACTTAAAAATATTAATATAAAGGAAATTTCATAGTATTAAGCAGATGAAATTAAATTTTTTTTTAACACAGTCAAACTGATTGGTAAAGTTATTATACGAATTAAATATTTCCAACTGAGCGAAAAAATTGCCCAGGCCGGGAATCGAACCCAAATACTTGGATTACGAGGCCAATGCTTTACCGTTTAAGCTAACTGGGCACGACAACCAGTGAGAATTTTTCGCTCAGATAACCTTGTAGGTCATAACATCTGTTCTGACATTTAGGCAGCTGAAGAGAATAGACCGCAGGTAAAGGAACTCAGTAGAACGATGGGTACGTAGATAAAATGAACTTTTAACACAATCAAACTGATTGGTAAAATTATCATACGAATGATATTTCCAATTGAACGAAAAATTGCCCAGTTCGGGAATCGAACCCAGCTACTTGGCTTACAAGACGAATGCTTTACCGTTTAAACTAACTGGGCATATTTTGTGAAAAATGATATTTATCTACGTACCCATCGTTTTGTGGAGTTCCTTTACATGCGGTCTATTCTACTGATCTGTCTAAACGACAGACCAAATGTTATGACCTACAAGGTTATATGAGCGAAAAATGCTCAAAGGTTGCCGTGCCCAGTTAGCTTAAACGTCAATGCATTGGCCTTGTAAGCCAAGTATCTGGGTTCAACTCCCGGCCTAGGCAATTTTTCGCTCAGTTGGAAATATCTAATTCAGATGAAATTAGTTAATTGAAGCCCATTTAATAGCAAAATATAGCAAACAATATTTAAAAATATTAATCCAAATCCAAATTATAGAGTACACTACCTAAAATATAAAATTTTAGCTGCAAATTTGAAAATAATTTTTTTTACAACTTTTCCCATTATTAGACTAATACATAGATTTTAAGTAATTTTTTTCGTAAAAATAGAAAAAAATCGTGCACTGAAGGGTTAAAAGTCTGGCCATGATTGGAGCAAAAATTTATAAGGTACATGGAAAAAAGAGGGAGGGGCATCCATAATTTGGCGAGTGGAGTAGTTGAATGAACATTTTTTTCCCTTTAGGTTTTGTATTCTCATTTAATTTTATAAATATTTTAAATGATATTGAGAACAAATTTACCAGTGATTGGTGTAGTCTCTAATGATATTAATTCTTCAATTTGGGGTCTGGTGTACTATTAATAGTACACGTCTTTTAATGGAGTATTATTTTGTTTTAACAAATACTTTTGTTACTATTTGCATGTAGTAGTGATAGTATGTGCCTATGTATTTACTACACGACTTTATTAACGATTAGGCATTTAGTAATAATACTAATAGTAAGAGTCATTTGATATGAGCTGATGAATTATGTCTTATAATATTAATTTTAATTAAAATTCACTAAAATCGCAGACAATACAAATAACTAAAATAAAAACATAAAAGCATTAAAACAATTACATAAAACGTTTTGGATTCCTTCTAAATCTCTCATCAGTTATTTCAACCCATAAGTCAATCAGATTTTTTGGACCTCCGTGGCCGAGTGGTCGAAACACCACGCCCCTCATCGCCTTCGAGAGTAGAAGGTTGTGGGTTCGAATCCCACTGGCTCCTTTGCACGCACTCTTTGTGTGGAGCTCCTGGTTGTATATCTCTTGTGTTATAAAATTCCCTTTTGCTATCTCGTCGCTGTATATTGAAGATGACTTATGAGCATACTTTCATTATGAGCACACAAATCAGATGTATGTTGTTTAAAAGATAAATAATTATCAGATTTTAAAATCCAACACTCAGAAAAAATCTTGAGTATTCGCTTCTCATTTAGCTATAATTTTCTTTTATTTTTTTGGCAGCTTGTTGTAATTTTTTCTATGTGTTGGTTTGTAAAATCAGATTGACTTATACGTTGAAATAGGTGATGAGGGATTTAGAAAAAATCCGAAAAGTTTTATGAAATTGTTTGAATGCTTTTATGTTTTTAATTTAGTTAAGTCAATTAAAATTAAGTTAAGTAAGTTAATTAATTTAGTCCGTGAATTTAGTGAATTTTAATTAGAATAATAATTCTTTGCTTAAATCTCTTTGCACCGTTTCCGATTCTTTTATATTAAACATATATTTCACTCTTTAAATTTAAAATAAATATTACGTTCCTGAAAGAATCAGGTGTAATAAACACTATTAGAATGTTGTAATACCAGTTGAATCTTGTTAGAATGTAATATTTTCTTAACATCGCCAAAAACTCTTCCTTAGCCTATTGTCAATTGAATATGAATTGATTAGAACGCAAAACAACAATATTCGTTGTTTCAGACACTGAAATATTCTTTAAACTCTAATTAATATATTTCGATATCTATTGTTAATGTTATTAATGTAAAAATATTTTTTATCTAAAAGTGGGAAAAGAAATCGGACTAGAAAGGGTTAAAATATTTGAAGTTTCTATTTACATTTTGCTTTCAGTGATTAGAAGGGCTCTTAATTCTTTTGAGTTTACCCCCCCCCCTCGCAGCTTCCCCTCTGAATAATACTAAAAAAAACAAGGTAACAAGAAATCAACGCCCCAACTGATAATTCCTTATTATCATTTAACCTTTTTTCCTTTCACAAAACGCCCCTTGAATGTACCTCTTATCTACTCATTTTTTGAGCACCGCTATCTGAACTTGCAACGCCGAAGTGCAATTTTTCGAGCCGAATGCCTGATAAAATAAATTGTTATCTTCATTTCAAGTTTTAAAAGCTGTAAAGCCATTCTTTTACAATCAGTTATTTTCGAATATTTTGCTTAGCAAATAGCTATTTTTTACACAGTTCAGAGTTTTTATAATTTCTTTTAATTTTGTGGTGTAAAAGCACTTTTGTGGAACATATATATTTTTTCTGAATATTACCATCTGAAGTAAGATTTGAGAGAGATAACGGTACTATAACTATTTGTGTACTTGAGTTATCCTATCATAAATTGAATTACAGGTATGAATTATATTACTATTTTTCCTCTTAAGTGCTTTAGCTTAAACTTTTTACTCATTATAGTCCATGAGTCGACAGCACAAATACCTAAGGCATCGAGCACAAGAAAAAAAAATCTTTATTTTATGGAAGATAAAGTAATGTGTCAATCTAACGATCCATGTCTGTCGGAAATGAAGTGGTGCATAAGACAAAAATTTATACCCCTCGTAGGGTTATCATTGTATTTGCCTTACAACCATTTCATATATTTGATTGTATGCAAACACAGTGTTAAATCTGCTAGTTTACCACTAGTGGTATTAATTTTTGGCTTATGCACCTCTTCACTTCCGTCAGACATGGATCGTTAGATTCCTCTATTACTACTCTTCCATAAAATAAAGGATTTTTTCTGGTGCTCGATGACGCAGGGTTTTGTGCGGTCGACTCTTGGACTATTAAAATAAGAAAAGAAACGTTTATTTTTGCTGCTTATGATTCACTTATGTTACTTTTTTATCGGGATTGTAAAAGTTTAACGAATAAATTACATCTATTACCACAGTTGTTATATGTTATATTGATTTAATGATGTTTATTATCTTAAATAACTCTTTAGATTTTCAAAAAGTTTTAAAGTATTCTACCTTTTCATGCTTTTTCATGTATTTTTTAAATGAACTGTGAAGTATATAGTAATGAAGACCCGTTTTTATGTTATTTATTTTTATTTATGATTAAGCGAATTTTCAAGTATTTTTTTCTTTACTTCTGGAATATAAACTTTATTTTAAAACATTATGTATGAACTTACTTTGTTATGCCAAAACAATATTTTGCAGGCTATAGACTAAATATGTACAATGTATCTCGATTTTCTTTCATCAATTTTATTTACCCAAAGAATTTTAAGTAGGAAAAAGTTTTTTAGATTAACGAATATAATTCCGATGAAACCTCTAATCATTACCAAAATAAGTTAAAGTTAAAAAAACATGTGAATTAATAGATGAAAATTGTTTTACTGTTTCCTTATATTATTTTTATATTTGATTTTTTGCATTTTTTATCCTTAATTATATTCTTTCATGAGTATACGAATTCTCGAATGAGAAATAACTACTTTGGAAAAGCGTATGCAGACGTACATACATCTTTCTATTCTAAAATGTAAAAAAGAAATCTAATGCTGCTACTGTGAATATTTTTTTTTGACTGGATGTTTTTCCTAATAAGTAATTGTGCAGACAATTATTAATTATTATTACATATTAAGAAAACTATTCCATAGAAATATGAAAATTGGTAATTTTATAGAAAAATATTCGATAAACACGCTAACAATGTATCAATATACACGCTAACAATAGAATTCAATGAACAATATAATTTTTAAATTGCACATACATTTTAAGAGCTATTCAATGTTAAGTCAGTCAAAATCGTTTCGTTAAAAAAACAATTATAGCAGCAAAAAATATGCATAACAATTTAATCATCTCTTGCAGGAACATGCTTCATAAGACTGCGGTGCGCACTTTGTACTTATTTCTTTTTATTTGACTAATTTTTGCAATTTATTTTTTAAGTTTTCATTCAATACTTAATTATTAACTATTTGGAAAATATCTGTTGTCCTCGGTAGAGAACTGGGAAATCTGAAGCATATGTGAATCATTTTATGGGTTGAATTGCGCAACTTATTCGTTTTCTGAGTGGTCCATGTTTAATGTCCAAAAATGTAATACATTTGTTACCACAATAACAAAAATGTAATAAAAACTAAAAAAAAAAAATAATAATAATAATTTTAAAACAAACTGTGATAAAGATTTCAAACAAATTTCCGTTAAAAGTACATTTTTTTTTCTCTACACTACAATGTAAAAATTTTAAATGTGCGATGTTTAGAAGTTTAAAAAAATTGCAGTTCCGAAAATTGTAAAACTGAAATTTCATTTAAAATTTCTTCCCGATGGGTCCAGGAATATTAATGTTTATCGATGTCGTACGCAATATGAGGCGTTCAGAAGTCAGTCTAATTAACTCCAAGAAGTAAAAATACACTTTTTAAACAGTTAAAGTTGTCTATCTATAAACTACTGTTTTTTATTGTAGGTCTAGAAATACTAATGTTCAATGTATGGCATACGTAATATATGACTCGTTATGATCATCATAAAAATGTTTATTATTATTATTAATTTAAATATAGAATTTATTTATAAGTTTTTAAATTTTTAATCTTTGAAAATATTATTTACCAAACAAGTCGTTGTAATTTGTTAAATTACAATTTTTTTTTCAATAGTTTTTTAAAAAATCTTTTTGTTTAAAAAAGGGTAATTTTTTCCATTTTCATGCCAAATTCTAAAGCAGTGCAAATAACAATATTTTTTTATAAATTAAAATTGTATTTCCGTATGACTAATAAAAACTCACAAAAATCTTTAAAATACTAGTTAAATAATCACATTTTAAAAGTGGTAAATCGGGAAAATTCAGTCATAGAAATGTATTTATTCTAGAATAAATAAAAGAGAAATAAAACTTAAAAGAATATATCATAAAAATGTATTTTACATGTGAACATAAAAAAATAATATTAATAATAATCAAATTATTACGTTTTAGAAACAGAAAAATCTGAAAATTAAGCCATATTTAAAAATGTGAAATAATAATATTACTAAACATTTAAAAATATATTTACATTCCAAGCAAAAACTGTATTTGAAAGTGATTTAAAAAAAATAAAAAATATATATGGTAGAAACTTTGTCATATTGAAAATTATGCATTGAAAATAAATTTTTCATAGTGTCGTTTTAGAAGGAATAGTTGTTGTTAAATTAGCCATTTTATACAAACTAATTTTCAAATGTTTGATTGGTTTTATTTAATCAATCATGAAAACAACCGTTAGCTGTCGCGACAACAGTTAAAGTCCTCGTTCATCCTTAAAACCCTCGAGTCAAAAGAAAATGAATAGAAACGTGATTAAAGAAATTTGCCATTGATTGTTTAGTTGTAATTCAATCTTTTGTAATATTTATTGTTATTTTAAACAAAGTATACATGCGTGTTTAGAGTTTGCGGTGTCGAAATGGAGATTTGGGAGCTTAGATTGAGGGAGATAGGGAGGAAACAGGGCTTTCTAGTACATATGAACTTAATTATCAATCTGATTTTTACTTTTTTAGTTATTTGACATCTGATCATAAAGAATTCCATTTGAAGTTGCACATTTATAATCTTACAAGATTGCTTAATAAAAAAAATAACTCATACATCGACATAAATATTACTGTGCTATTATATATGCATATATATAAACACACGCACACATAATTATACATTAATAAAGGATAGAATTCCTTTTTAATTTGCATATTATTAACTTTAATATCTTTTAATTTTAATTATACGTTTTTTGTGTCTTTTTTTGTTTGTTTATTTTCTGAATTGACTTCTTTAAAGAGCAATTTACTTATATTTCCAATGTAATAAATATTTTCCATATTAAAGTACATCGCAACATTGAAATAAAATACACTGAATATTTTGATATCCTGAAATAGTATCAGTATACAACATTATGAAATAGATGCCAAAAAAAAAGAGTAGTCACAGTTTGCTGCTTTCATGTATTCAGTGTTACGATGTTTTATTCCCATAAAAACATTTTAAAATTTATACTGATGATTGATAAAAATGTGAATTAACTTAAATATATAACAATTTGATAAAAAGTAATTTTCTTTTTAATTTATTTCTTTTTTGTTTGTTTGTTTAATTTATCTTTTGTCTTGTTTGTATGCAACTAATTTTACTATAAAAAAAGGGAAAATCTTTTAACATTTTTGTGAAACAAATTTTGATGAAAAATGTTTCATCTCATATTTAAACTTTTCGGTAAACTTAAAATTACGTTTTGTGCAAACTACTTTAAAAGATAACAGAAGCACGCATGATTTTTTTTTTTTTTTTTTTTTTTTTTTGTCATTTTTTAAGTAATTTTCACATAGTTTAAGTTTCCCTTTCTAAAAATGAATTTAGAATTATTTTTATTTATTTGCTAACCTTTTCGTGTTGATTTTTTTTTTATTTTAGAACACGATTACTTTTACTTTAATAATGTTAATTGCAGCCATCTAAATAGACTTATTGAAGTTTAAAGCTTATTTCACTGTCTGAAATCTATCAAAAGTATTCATTTTGTGTACGATTCAATTCATATTTAGGTTGAGGAAGGGTTTATGGAGATGTTTGGAAAATATTGTATTACAACAGGGTTTAACAGATAGGGGCTCTGCAATTTTATGGTAATTTTGGACCCCTCTCACCCCCCATCTAATATCATACACTATCATCCTTCGAAACTCCCTACCCCACGGTATTGGTATTGTTATCAAAATGTTTATTACATATTTTTGTAGAAAAAAAAATATGAATTTATTTATTTTGGTTGTAGTGATATACAACATTGGTTACATTTATTTTTCGCATACTTTATTGATTCTAATGAAAATAACTCAATCAAATATCACTTCATATCAAATAATACTTAAAAGAAATAATTACTATTTAAAAGTATTCCATAACAGCTTTTTGTTACATAATGTGTTCAACAGTAATAAAATCTTGTTGCACTTGTTCCGAATGGGAAGGGGTGAGGTATAGATAGAAAATCGCATCAACAAAACAAGTAGACAATATTTTTTCTCTTTCTTTTTTTACTTATTAGCAAACGCAAGCTTCATTTCAAACATGTTTCAAATATGGTCTTTCGAAACGTGATTATGTATGCATACACTTGTGAAGAAGAATAGGAAGGTCAAACGCTTGGGTATTCTACATTTTAGAATTAAACAATTTTTACAATTTAGTAACAATAGTTTTGTATTTTGATAAAAATAGATAATCGATTCGAAAAAGATAATATACTATTTTGAACCAAAGAATGTCTTACAAATAAAAAGAGAAATTTTGATTGGATCAAAATGATATCGATATCTAAAGGCAAATCGATCCTCCCCCTAGCGATATCTTACGATATCATGTGCCAGACCCCCCCCCCCCCTACCACCTAAAATGATAACGTTATATATGCAAAGCTCCGTATTACAAATTTCTAATGTTTTTCGCGTTTTATAACGTATGATTCGTTCAGAAAAGTAATCTATATTTTAATTTAAAGAGTGTGAAATATGTGTATAAAATAAAGGAATCGTTAATGGTGCAAAGTGAATTAAGTAAACTTTTATTGTTATTGTTATTTCTAAAGAGCAAAATATAAATAAAATCTAATAAGAATGTATTTATTAAAATACAACACATTGCTCAGTAGTGCACAAAACAAGAATTCTTAATGTACATTTGTATAATTAAAATAAAATAAAACTATCAACGTTTCGCGGCGTCTTCAGGAAAATATGATAACGGAAGGACTAAGTTTGCATCTTGATCGAGAGATAATACGACGGGCGAGATCGAGAGATATTATCTCTCGATCAAGATGCAAACTTAGTCCTTCCGTTATCATATTTTCCTGAAGACGCCGCGAAACGTTGATAGTTTTATTTTATTTTAATTATACAAATGTACATTAAAATTCTTATTTTGTGCACTACTGAGCAATGTGTTGCATTTTAATAAATACATTCTTATTAGTTAAATTTTATGGTGCAACTGTCCTGTATATATCTTTTTATAAACAAAGTCATAATGAGAAAGGCATAGTCATATATATCATTTCTATAATTACAAAGTAACTAAGCAATTGTGAAGACACTATAATACTGGACGAAAAGATATGTAAGGGTTAGTAGTACATTCGACTAGAAAGGGTTAAAAACTGAAGTTAATTTATAGAACCTTATTTCATTTGAAGTCTATGCACGCTTTGTTCTATAGCAAGCATCTTGCAGTGCGCATTGGATATAAGTATAAATATCAATATGTTTGAAGTGGTATAACATGAATAAAAAAAACCGCAACTGATTTTTCCATGTAGACTGTATTGTAACTGAATTCTCTTGAATATCTCTGTAAAGGAAGTATAAATTTTACATACTTTATTTTCAATAACGAGCATTCCATAGAAAGTCTCGGTAACATACATCAATTTCATGGCTATACGACTTTATTTATGTGAGTTAAAGCACGGACAAGCAGACAGACAGACTGAACTGATAAACAATTTTCAACTATGTTGGAAAGCGTTAATGAGCTTGAAATATTTCTTGCAATGAACAGAAGAAGTAAGTGTGTGCGTGTGTGTTAAAGGGGGGGGGGTTAGTGCTCAGCTCATAATTTGATTTGAAGAGTTGTTGAATAAGACATAGAAGTTGTAATATTTTATATACATATTTTTTTTCAGAAAGACATTAAATAATATTAAGAACTATAAGAAAATATTCAGCCCCCCTCCCGAGTTGTAGTTTGGAATAATGTTAATATTTCCTCTAAAGATTTTTGTTATTGTTGTTGTTGTTGTTCTTTTTACATTGGTTTTTCATAGTTCAGAAGGCCTCCCTATTTATAAGGCTGTTTTGCGTTTCTACCCCCCACACACCCATTCGAGCTAATAAGTAGAAAAAAATAGTCATTTCGGGGGGGGGGGGGGGCACCGTAATACTTACCTATCATATGTACGCATAATGTAAAATATGAAAATAAAACACGTGTAAAATATCTAGAAAATGCATCGCAATTCCAAAATAAAGCTGAAACGTATATTTAAATATTTTTAACACATAGTAATACTCTATTAATAAATTACTGATGAAACCGTTTTGACAAATTATATAAAATACCAAACTGCTCAAATAGTACCGAATTACGTAAAAGAAACATCCTTTTACTTCCAAAAATAATAATCCTATTAACTACCAGTTTACTGCGTTGGATTAAGCCTCTTATATTCTATTAAAGTATATCTTTGAATTGAAATTTGAATTAAATACAGGGTCATGAAAAATCGAAGAGTGTGGAAAATAAGATTACAAATATGTCAGCAACTCATTATCAGATAGACTTCGTTCTTTATGCAAAATTTGTGTTATTTTATTATCTTTTACATCCACTCCTTAAAATAAAAAGTTTCAAAAATTTTGGATAAACTTTCATCAGAACAAATATTTTGACAGTACGAAACAAATAGTTCCGTATGACCGAGGTTACTGATATTCAATATGATTTTTTTCATTATTACATACTAAGTACACATGAAATTTCAAGTCTCTATCTCAGTTTGTTCCGGAGATAGAACGTTTACAGACACACAGACAGACAGACGTACGGAAGCAAATTTTTCTTCTTAAACTATGTTTTTTTAAATCTCTAGTATCTGAAACGTGTAAATCCGTCATAAAAAGGTGTCCATTTTCAAAACTATTGCAAGATTTACCCTGTACTACGTATGATGGATAAGTAACAAGATAACAAGAAATCAAAGTTTGTATAGATCGATAATTGTTATCATTTAACCCTTCCTATCTTTATAAACGCCCCTTGAATGTAGACCTTGTATTCCTATTCTTTTCTGTGCCGTTATCTAAACTTGCAATCCAGGTGCGCAATTTTTGAAGCCGGATTCGTGATATCATAAATCATTATCCTCATTTCGAGTGTTACAGTTCAAAGTCACTCTTTTACAATCAGTTATTGATAAGTATGTTTCAGAACAGAGAAATATTTTTTATACGCTTCAGAATTTTATCAACCTGTTTGAATTGTGTGATTTAAAATCATTTAGTGAGATTGAAATTATTTTTAAATGCTTAAATCTTACGTTCTATTTCAGGATATTCCAGATCAATTATTACCAGAGCTCCAATACAAGGTAAAAATTAATTTTTTTTTTTTTCCCTCACCAATTTTCTTTGTCTATTGCTTTGGTTCAAGGATATCATTCATTAACATTTGAAAAGACATGTTTATTAAAACTGTTTAAAATTATTCGAGTAATTTTTAGGCATCATGTTTGTGATTTAAGCACATGATTTTTTTTTATAATACGGAATCTGAAAATTAAATGGATTACAATAATTATATTTCTGTAAGTATATTTATAAAATATGGTATCATATATTCTTTCAATAATATTATTTCTTTAAAGTGCCTCTACCTATCTTTAAAGTGGTTTATCGCTTTTTCACTTTTACATGAATGTTTAAGTTGTACTCCTTCTAAAATAACAAATAACGGCATTTTTAATGATTGCCTGTATTTATTTCAGTATCTATTATTATTAAAGTGTTATTTCATTTTTTAAAACACTTTCCAGCAAAATTATGTTTTCGGTTTGTCTGTCCTTCTGTCTGTATTCTGACTCTAAAAATATATTTGGATTGCCATGGAACTTTTGGATGTTATTGATATTTGCACCAGAACGAATACTATATCAAATGAAGTTTTTGTGCATGTTTAGTTTATGTATAGTAACAACCGTAATTTAACCATTAAATTATGTCCAATGAGAAAATATAGTTTTAAATTAATTTTTAAAATGTTACACTCTTTCAAACATAATAAAATAGATATGCATTTACGAAGTGCACTAAAATATGCATTCTGTAGAATAGGTAGTGCAAAGAATAGTAATAATTTATTTACAGGGCTACACAAACGTATTCCATTACATAACGATTGAGAAAAGAATTGCCTGCGGTGGTTTTTAATTATGTTATACTGTTTCACAGATAATGAAACTCATATGTGTCACTGAGGTTTACTATAAGTTATTTCATGTATATTACGAAGTGCATAACGTATACAAGGACACACAAAAGATTTCCGAGAGTATATTGTCTCTGAAATAATGTATATTAGCGCTGATATTAGGAAATGCATTTTTTAATTATGATATGCGCTTTTATGTTTCATTATATTTATGCATATTATAAAGCATGTGTAAATATTTAGGTAATATCAGGGCTACACCAAAGAATTCATAAAGTTTATAAGCCTAAATTATTTAAAGATCGTTTTTTAATGAGTTATGTATCGTATAAATGCGTGCGATAGACTGAAATTAGTTTACTAAGAAATGTTTGTAGATTATAGTTAAAATAATATACAGGGCTTCGCAAGAAACTGAATACATGGATGATAATTTATGAAAATGCGATTTTAGTAGTAGTTTTAAGAGTATTTTGGTTTGAATTAAATTTTAGATAATTAATGATTTGAAATAAAAGCATTAGTTCAACTGCTGCGCTGTATTCAAGTATGTTTCTATCCATTAAGTATAAAATGTTGAAAGAGATATTCCAACCTATTGTGTTTTTTCTAGCTAAAAAGAAATTTACCATTGAATAGTATATATATAAACCAATAGATCAAATATAGGGCTGTTCAAAAGTATTGGAATACATATTTGGCATGTTTGATCCGTTTTCTAAAATGCTGAGCTAGTAAACTTACTTAACTTACTTCTCAAAACGACGAAGATTTGTTGAAGATCTCAAGAAGTGTTGGAAAGCGTCTAATAATCTATGCTTGGCGCAAGGCTTTTTATTCTTTTTAATATTTTTATTTTTTTACTGTTTAAATTTTCTTATGTTCGTGCATTTCAGGCTAAAAAACAAATATCAGTCTGAGATGTTACTATTAAACTTTCATTTTTTTTCTCGTTAAGTAGTAACTACGGAGAACAGATTAAATAGAAGCACAATAGCGTTAGGATTACTAATTTAAAGATTATATAGAAAAGAAATGTGATAAGAACGAACGAAATCTCGATAAAACTTCTAATAGTCCCAGAGCCGACCGCACAAAACCCTATGTCATCGAGCACAAGAAAAAACCCTTTATTTTATGGAAGCGTAGTAACAGGAGAATGCCTGCCATGCGAAGGGGTGCATAAGCCAAAAATTAATACAACTCGTGCTTGACTCATAGATTTAGCATTGTGTTAACTTGCACCCAATTTTCTATGTTTTCATACTTTTGATTGTAGGACAAATACGATTCTAAACCTACGAGTGAACCACTAGTAGCATCAATTTTTGGCTTATGCACCACTTTACTTCCGGTTCACATGGGTCATTAGATTCTTCTGTTACTACTCTTCTATAAAGCAAAGGATTTTTTATCGTGCTCGATGACATAGGGTTTTGTGCGGTCGGCTCTTTGACTATAAAAAACAAACAGTTAAGATCCAAGAAAAATTTGAAGAATTCATTTCCAGATTAACTATGATCGATATTTTAGTCCTTTTTTAACACTTTGCAACAAAATTGAAAGTGTTTGCGAATTCGGCGTGTCTGCTTTCATTAGCATAAATATACTCGAACTGCCAATTAATTCATATACGCTATTGAGGTTTACCATGTCATGTTTGGTGTTGAAGATGTAGTGTACGGCATTAATATTTCGTGTACAAGGACACTCAAAACAATTCCGTTGTATTATGGTCAATGGTGATAAATCGTTTGCAGCACAACTATTCCCGAGAAGCATTGCGTATTGTTAATCGTGTAAAACGTAAATATCGCAATATACACTAATATAATCAATTTTTGCATTCATACTAAAAAAACAGTAGTTATTACTCCGTCACCATTAATTCCTGAAAATTTTAGACCATTTTCACTTAAAATAGGTCTTCCCAAAACCTTATAAAAAACATTGTTTATAATTGTCATGTCAGATCCGGGATCTACAAAGCAATTTACACGTTGCATAAATTTGCATGTTGCTGCATTATTCCTAATGCATTAAAACTGATGTGCATCTTACTAGGGAACCTTCCCAAATATAAGTTGTGGATTAGGACGAGTGGAGTATCATAAGAAAGATCTCGTCATGTTTGTTAAATAATGCAATGGAACTACCAGTCTGAATCGAACTATTTTTGATATATCAGCACTTGAAGTGTACATGAATGAATGAATAAATAATTAGACAGACTGTTCGTAAGTTAAAAATTCCTTTGCATTGTTTTTAATCCTTCTGCCAATACCTTTTCCCGAGATACGACAAAAAACTATGCACCCACACTTTGCCAGTTATTTCCCCTCTTTTTGGCAGGCACTATGCATTCTACGAAGTTTTCGCGTACGGCTGCATTTGGAGAAATTTTCCATTTTTTTAGCATTTTGTCCTAGGGAAATTTTTCATCAAATGTACGGCCTGACGTAATGGATAAACTGTATGTATATATAGTGCGTAACATAGAATTTCTTCTTAGGCTGACTTGACTTGCAAAAAATTTATATATCTGCCTGTCAATTTATTTATTTATTCATTCACACTTCAAGTGTTGTTATCTCGAAAATGGTTGGATTCGGACGGGTCGTTCCATTGCACTTTTTAACACACATGACGAGGTCTTTCTTTTGGTACTACACTCGTCCAAATCCACAACTTACACCTGGGAACGTTCCGGAGCTAGAGATTTTCTATAAAAAGTTTACTATAGAATAACATGTTTTTAACATTTATCTTTTTTAGCACTTTCCAACAAAGTTGAAAAGTGCTTATGCATTCAGATTGTCTGTCCGTCTGGCCGGATGGCCATCTGTCCGCGCTCTAACTCACGCAAATATACTCGGATTGCCATGAAATTTTAGGACGATATTGACGTTTACTCTAGCA
The DNA here is from genome assembly GCA_964019185.1 of Maratus speculifer. Taxonomy (NCBI): domain Eukaryota; kingdom Metazoa; phylum Arthropoda; class Arachnida; order Araneae; family Salticidae; genus Maratus; species Maratus speculifer. Next base: position 24,413,176 of record OZ025303.1, on the reverse strand, counting down.
CGAACCCTATTGAAAAGGAAGTTTCTACCATGATTAGTTTATCTACAGAGAGAATCAAAAGTTTCCCATTACATCACGGCCTATGGGGAAAAATTGTTAATATACTCGGATTGCCATGAAATTTTAGGACGTTATTGACGTTTACCCTAGCACAAGCCCTATTGAAAATGAAGTTTCTACCATGATTAGTTTATCTACAGGGCGAATCAAAAGTTTCCCATTACATTACGGCCTATGGGGAAAAATCGTTTCAAAGGAATTTTAAAGATGTTATACTCTGTCAAACATATTAAAATATGCGTTCTATAAAATATAAGGTGAAAATGTAGCTATTTTTCATTTACAGGGCCACACAAAAGAATTCCATTAGATAATGGTAAAAGGAAGAATTGTGTGTGACATATTTTAAATATATTAAGTTGTTTCATGTATAATAAAATTGATGTATGTCAATGAGGCTTAGTATAAATTAAACGGTACTGCCTTCCCTAATATAAAGTACATAGTATTTACAGGAACACACAAAAGATTCCAAATAGTACATTCTTTCCTAAATACTGTATATGTATCCGATGAGAGCTGGTGGCTAGATGAGATGAATTTTAATTATTATATGCGCGTATAAGTTTCACTAAATTTATACATATTATATGCTGTGTATAAATGCTACAGTTAATGTACAGGGGTATCCAAAAGAGCTCGTCAACGTTACTGAATATGAGCATAAATTACTAAAAGCTGATTCTTAAATAAATTGTGCATTTTTACGCTGAACTGTATTAAATTTACTAAGATATGTTTGCATAATATAGATAAAATGATATACAGGGCCACATAAAGAATTGGGTACATGGAGCCTATGAATGATAAGAAAGTGATTTCAATTGTTTTAAGAGTGTTTTAGTTTAAAATAAATTTTACCTTAAGACTGATGTGTAATAAAGGTACCAGGCAAACTACAAGGTTGAACAAAGTATTCATGTATGTTTTCATCTATTAGTATAAATTGCTGTAAGAGAAATTTCAAGCTACTAGACATCTTTTGCTAAACTAAATTTTCCCATTATATAGTATGTATATTAGCTGACAAATCAAATACAGGACTGTTCAATAGTACTGGAATATATATTTTGCTTTATATTCTTATTTATCTAAATAATGAAGTTTGGTTAAAGATTTCATGAAGCGTTGAAAAGTGCTTCATAATCTATGCTTAACGCATGATTTTTCTTGCTTGTTTTATATTATTATATTTGTGCAAAAACTGCTGGAAAAAAAATTAAGTATTCTCATTAAACAAATTTTATGCAGAACTATTTAATAATTTACGTAAAAACTGATATCAGTTTTTGTAAGTAGAAAAATTAACTGAACTCTAACTTACTGTCTTTCATTTGAATATCATTAAAGAAGTAAATTGTTAAGGGAAATGTTGAATTTACAAGAGAAAATTCTAAGAGTTAAACTTTAAAGATGGTATAAATATTGCATGGCAACTTTTATTGTAAGTTGTATGAAATAATATTCCAGGGTAAGCAGTATTTAGATTATTTAATTAGTTTATATTTTACTTTATTAATTAAAAAAACCAAAAGAGAAGAAAATGCATCAAAAGTTAATCTTAAATTTAAAAAATCTTAACGAACTCCAAAATCAATTATTTATTTTAACCCGGGAGGACGCGCGCAGGGCCTAAAAGACCCGGGGTGCGTATGGTTTTTACAACTGTAACCACTAATTGTTTTAAAGTAATCTTCAACTTATTTTATCGCAAAATTTGAAAGAATTGTCTCCGTCTAAATAAAGTGACTGTTATAATTTGATTTTATTGGTGACAAAACCTTTCATACCCTGGTAAGCGCGCGTTCTCCGTTAAGATACTGATAACAGTTTACAATTCCAATTTTTAAAACTGGGCATGTTCTGGTACAATAATTAATTCAAGGCATTTTAATGTACGTAAAGTCATCTAAAATACCTTATAAATGGTTCATCTATGAAATTTTTAAAATTTATTTTGCAAAACTACTTTGAACTTTAGCTCAATCAAAATTTATAATGAATTTCAATTAATTACTTTCTGGCACGTATTTTTAACCCCTCATATGCTATTTTTTAGCGCACAATTAAAGTTACGTTTCTAATAAATAACGTTACATTATATATGTCACCCATAAAACGAAACAAATGCATATCATTGTATGGATAAATATGGATAATCTCTTCTGCAATTTTTTTTAACGTCTGAGCTTCGTGCATTTTTAATTATTGGGGAAAAAATTTACATTTAAATGCCCAAAATAACTTCTTAAGCACTTTTCACGTAAGATATTCATGTTGAAAAATCTCCATTCTTGCAATTGTATTTATACACAGTCGTATCGCTTTGTTAATAATATAAGATTTGTCGAGATAACTGTGCCCACGAAGTAACTGGGCCATAGAATATTTTATGGAAAAAAGTGGATATTTTTTAAGTTTAGGCTTTTGTGAACAATCATCATATATATTAAAACAGTAGGCTATCTGGTTTAAGATCAACTCAAATTGGTCTTTACGCATGCGCGAAGTTGAACTTATTAGCCCTTCCCGTTAGAGGTTAGCCCAGTGGTTTAAGGCACGGATTTATAGCTCTGAGCTTTTGTAGAGGACTAGGGTTCGATCCCAAAGCTCGGCAAAATATTTATTTATTATTATTATTTAATAATGATACATTTTACTACGAGGGGAAGTTATATGATTTTTATTCTTTTGTTATTATTATTATTTTGAAGCTTTATAATTAAATAAAATTTAACACTCAACAATGATTTTTTAAGTAACAATTTTATTTTTAAAATATTTTAAGTAATTAAAACATAGTAATTATTAGATATAAACAGCCAATTTCCAATTCAGGGCTTTAGAGATACATTTGTAAGAATAAAAATATTGAAAATCTTTACAAATTGCATTCTTAATAGATAAACAACAATAAATACAACACACACAAATAAAAATTGTAAAAATGTCGTAAAATTTAATTTAACAGCTAGCAATATTTAAAAAGAAATGTATTCTAATTTTCTAAAAAATGTAAATATTTAAACATTATTTTGTCAGCAGGTAGTAGCAGCAATTTTCCACTTTCCTGTCATGTGCGTGGAAGCTTAGAAAAGTAATCCATTTGTAAACTGTAATATACGTGAATTATATAAATAAATAAATGTTATACATCATTTAGACCATATGTTAAATTATTTTTAACTAAATACCCGAGTGCCGTTATGAAATAATATCTGAATCTTTAAAATTGTGAAGTATGCTAAAATATTTTATAAATATTTTAACAATTTTAATTTAAAATATTTAAGCTAAAGTATTTTTCATTTAATTATCTTTTAAATGTATTAAACTAATCTACAATTTTTGTTACATTTCGTATGAGCATTACTAGGAAGATATATGTTTGTGTGCATATAAGGAAGAGTATTAATTATTTTTTGGAGGAAAAATTAAAATTAAGAAGAGATAATAGGGGGAAAGAAAAATAGTCATGTAAGGCTTAAAATTGAACTATTTTGTGATACTCATGGTTTAATAATTAAATTATGTGTGAAACGCTATGAAAAATTCAAATAATTCAAATATATTATAAATAGTTACTTGATAGCATGAAATTTTAAGTTTCGGAATTTAAAATGAGACTGATAAAAATAAAATTAATAAAAACTTTTTAAAATGATTTTAAAAATTAGAAAATACTGAGCATTTTTATTTTTTTTTAAACACTGAGAAAATTTACCAAGATAAATATCAATTCAATTAATTTTAGTTATCCTTCTGCTAAAAAGAAAGCGCTGTTAAAATTCTCAAAATTCTGCTTAAATTCTTTCAGATGATCATTTGAGTATGTTAAACTGACAGAACCATGAAACGCTTTGAATCTGTTGGAATCACATAGATAACATTCAAATAAAACAAGTTTACGAAACTTTATTGGCAGGCTCTAATTAATCTTTTAACATGTTTATCGTCAAATCTTGACGGGTACTATTTAGTTAATCTTTACTCCTTAAAACAATGTGCGTGAACTTACTCATAACTCTTTATTTGCTGTTATAGGTTGTCATTTTGTTTCTGAGCAAGGTCAACCTAGCTGAACTTCCCCGGTTTTTTATTAAAATACTGTAAGTACTTTTATTAAACAGTCTGTTTTTTTTTTAAGATTAGGCATATAACTACATTAATATTGCTAGGTATCTATGCATATCTACTTAATATTTTAAATGTAAGACCGGTGTCCTAGAAACCAGATAAAATTTTCAAAAATGGAATAACTGGGACATGTATCAAAGGTAACTAAACCATGTTAAAATCACTTACGCCAACAGTTATTTATTTATTTATTTAAAGCAACACCAACATGGTTGATCTTAATTGTTTTTTTATTTAAATAGTACATGTACTTTTATTAAACAGTCTTTTTTTAAAGATTAGACATATAACTACATTAATATTGTCAGGTATTTATGCATGTCTACTTAACACTAGAACCGCGGAGACGGGTCATTTTGACCCGTGCTCAATGAAAAGATGTCGATTCGAACCAGATAAATCTTCTTAAAATAATTTATATATAAGCTGCACAAAAATTACTTAAAATAAATAAGTTAAATAGACTTCAATAAAAATTCTGAAGTGAATTATTTTTTTTAAACTTGGGTAAAATTTCCCGCGGTTCTAGTGTTAATATTTTAAATGTAAGACCGGTGTCCTAGTTACCAGATAAAATTTTCAAAAATGGGATAACTGGGACATGTATCAAAGGTAACTAAACCATGTTAAAATCACTTACGCCAATAGTTATTTATTTATTTATATGTTTAAAGCAACGCCAACATGGTTGATCTTAATTGTTTTTTTTTATTAAAATAGTACATGTACTTTTATTAAACAGTCTTTTTTTAAGATTAGGCATATAACTACATTAATATTGCTAGGTATCTATGCATATCTACTTAATATTTTAAATGTAAGACCGGTGTCCTAGAAACCAGATAAAATTTTCAAAAATGGAATAACTGGGACATGTATCAAAGGTAACTGAACCATGTTAAAATCACTTACGCCAATAGTTATTTATTTATTTAAAGCAACGCCAACATGGTTGATCTTAATTGTTTTTTTAATTAAAATAGTACATGTACTTTTATTAAACAGTCTTTTTTTAAAGATTAGACATATAACTACATTAATATTGTTAGGTATTTATGCATATCTACTTAATATTTTAAATGTAAGACCGGTGTCGTAGATACCACATAAAATTTTCAAAAATGGGATAACTGGGACATGTATCAAAGGTAACTAAACCATGTTAAAATCGCTTACGCCAATAGTTATTTATTTATTTAAAGCAACGCCAACATGGTTGATCTTAATTGTTTTTTTTTATTAAAATAGTACATGTACTTTTATTAAACAGTCTTTTTTTAAAGATTAGACATATAACTACATTAATATTGTTAGGTATTTATGCATATCTACTTAATATTTTAAATGAAAGACCGGTGTCCTAGATACCAGATAAAAATTTTCAAAAATGGGATAACTGGGACATGTATCAAAGGTAACTAAACCATGTTAAAATCACTTACGCCAATAGTTACTTATTTATTAACCATTTGAAAAATGGTTGTTGTTTTCGGGAGAATGGACCCGATGATGTTACCACTTTTGAATGATGTTACCACTTTTGAATGATGTTACCACTTTTGAATTTAAATTAAATTCTTTACTTTTAGAAGAATTTTTATTTGAATTTAAATTAAATTCTTTACTTTTAGAAGAATTTTTATTTGAATAGTAAATTAAAATGGTTAAAATCATTGTAATAAAGGAGAAAACTAACAAATTTAAAAATGGGTAGACGGAAATTAACAGATACGGAAAAAGCCGAAGCCAAAGAAATGAATGAACGTGAATATCGCATTCAATGATATTAAACACAGTCAACATGTATAAGTTGCTTATTAGTTTGGCGATTCGTATCATTTGGCGAAATTGGTCGACGGGATAACTGAGTAATACTGTATTTGGTTTGGCGCAAAAACGTCTTTCAATGCAGAAAATGATAAAATCAAAAGATTATTGAGCCGCTGAAAACCAATTACGTGTTGAAAGGCGATCACGAAAAAGGAAGCAATTTAATGCCGAACCGATTAATTGTAAAACATCATGTCGCCAGGGCGACCAATCCACTAGCCATGGCGTTTTACTATCGGTCGGTTCTAACCAGGAAAATTTGAGTGCCAATAGTGATTCTAACAAGCCGGAAAATGTTATAGCTATTACTCTTGATTTTCCACCACCTAAAAAGAAAACTAAAAAGCAATCGGCTTGGGAAAAACTGGGAAAAAACTTTTTTGATTCGATGTCTGATGGACCCATTCACAGATGCATGTGCTGCGATCGATTTTGGTTTAAAACCTCCATCACCAAAATTCTGCTCTGTAAAATCAAACAATATATGCCAAAGTCTTACAAGTATAACAGTATATGCCAAAGCTGTATTTTAATAATGATTACTTTTGCACCAACAATGTTAAATAGTTTGAAATGTTTCTCTCGTCGCCAACTTTTATGCTTGACGACAATAGAGTGATATAACTTAAACGAACCGTACCTTCAAATTGCAGCATGTATAAAGTCATTTATAGCAGTGGCACGGATAATACACAATAAAACAACTGGTATTTAGCTTAAAATGATAGATGAATGTATCGAGTGAAACATTTTTCAAATGGTTGGGGTAATTTCTTAAATTACAATTATTTTTTTTTTATTTATTTATTTATTTAAAGCAACGCCAACATGGTTGATCTTAATTGTTTTTTTATTAAAATAGTACATGTACTTTTATTAAACAGTCTTTTTTTAAAGATTAGACATATAACTACATTAATACTGTTAGGTATTTATGCATATCTACTTAATATTTTAAATGTAAGACCGGTGTCCTAGAAACCAGATAAAATTTTCAAAAATGGAATAACTGGGACATGTATCAAAGGTAACTAAACCATGTTAAAATCACTTACGCCAATAGTTATTTATTTATTTAAAGCAACGCCAACATGGTTGATCTTAATTGTTTTTTTAATTAAAATAGTACATGTACATTTATTAAACAGTCTTTTTTTAAAGATTAGACATATAACTACATTAATATTGTTAGGTATTTATGCATATCTACTTAATATTTTAAATGTAAGACCGGTGTCGTAGATACCACATAAAATTTTCAAAAATGGGATAACTGGGACATGTATCAAAGGTAACTAAACCATGTTAAAATCGCTTACGCCAATAGTTATTTATTTATTTAAAGCAACGCCAACATGGTTGATCTTAATTGTTTTTTTTAATTAAAATAGTACATGTACTTTTATTAAACAGTCTTTTTTTAAAGATTAGACATATAACTACATTAATATTGTTAGGTATTTATGCATATCTACTTAATATTTTAAATGAAAGACCGGTGTCCTAGATACCAGATAAAATTTTCAAAAATGGGATAACTGGGACATGTATCAAAGGTAACTAAACCATGTTAAAATCACTTACGCCAATAGTTACTTATTTATTTATTTATTTATTTATTTAAAGCAACGCCAACATGGTTGATCTTAATTGTTTTTTTATTAAAATAGTACATGTACTTTTATTAAACAGTCTTTTTTTAAAGATTAGACATATAACTACATTAATACTGTTAGGTATTTATGCATATCTACTTAATATTTTAAATGTATGACCGATGTCCTAGATACCAGATAAAATTTTCAAAAATGGGATAACTGGGATATATATCAAAGGTAAATAGCTCATGTTAAAATCACTTACGCCAATAGTTATTTATTTATTTAAAGCAACGCCAACATGGTTGATCTTAATTGTTTTTTTATTAAAATAGTACATGTACTTTTATTAAACAGTCTTTTTTAAAGATTAGACATATAACTACATTAATATTGTTAGGTATTTATGCATATCTACTTAATATTTTAAATGAAAGACCGGTGTCCTAGATACCAGATAAAATTTTCAAAAATGGGATAACTGGGACATGTATCAAAGGTAACTAAACCATGTTAAAATCACTTACGCCAATAGTTACTTATTTATTTATTTATTTATTTATTTAAAGCAACGCCAACATGGTTGATCTTAATTGTTTTTTTATTAAAATAGTACATGTACTTTTATTAAACAGTCTTTTTTTAAAGATTAGACATATAACTACATTAATACTGTTAGGTATTTATGCATATCTACTTAATATTTTAAATGTATGACCGGTGTCCTAGATACCAGATAAAATTTTCAAAAATGGGATAACTGGGACATATATCAAAGGTAACTAAACCATGTTAAAATCACTTACGCCAATAGTTATTTATTTATTTAAAGCAACGCCAACATGGTTGATCTTAATTGTTTTTTTTATTAAAATAGTACATGTACTTTTATTAAACAGTCTTTTTTTAAAGATTAGACATATAACTACATTAATACTGTTAGGTATTTATGCATATCTACTTAATATTTTAAATGTATGACCAGTGTCCTAGATACCAGATAAAATTTTCAAAAATGGGATAACTGGGACATATATCAAAGGTAACTAAACCATGTTAAAATCACTTACGCCAATAGTTATTTATTTATTTAAAGCAACGCCAACATGGTTGATCTTAATTGTTTTTTTTATTAAAATAGTACATGTACTTTTATTAAACAGTCTTTTTTTAAAGATTAGATATATAACTACATTAATATTGTCAGGTATTTATGCATGAGTACTTAACACTAGAACCGCGGAGACGGGTCATTTTGACCCGTGCTCAATGAAAAGATGTCGATTCGAACCAGATAAATCTTCTTAAAATAATTTATATATAAGCTGCACAAAAATTACTTAAAATAAATAAGTTAAATAGACTTAAATAAAAATTCTGAAGTGAATTATTTTTTTTAAACTTGGGTAAAATTTCCCGCGGTTCTAGTGTTAATATTTTAAATGTAAGACCGGTGTCCTAGTTACCAGATAAAATTTTCAAAAATGGGATAACTGGGACATGTATCAAAGGTAACTAAACCATGTTAAAATCACTTACGCCAATAGTTATTTATTTAATTTGTTTAAAGCATCGCCAACATGGTTGATCTTAATTGTTTTTTTTATTAAAATAGTACATGTACTTTTATTAAACAGTCTTTTTTTAAGATTAGGCATATAACTACATTAATATTGCTAGGTATCTATGCATATCTACTTAATATTTTAAATGTAAGACCGGTGTCCTAGAAACCAGATAAAATTTTCAAAAATGGAATAACTGGGACATGTATCAAAGGTAACTAAACCATGTTAAAATCACTTACGCCAATAGTTATTTATTTATTTAAAGCAACGCCAACATGGTTGATCTTAATTGTTTTTTTTTATTAAAATAGTACATGTACTTTTATTAAACAGTCTTTTTTTAAAGATTAGACATATAACTAAATTAATATTGTTAGGTATTTATGCATATCTACTTAATATTTTAAATGAAAGACCGGTGTCCTAGATACCAGATAAAATTTTCAAAAATGGGATAACTGGGACATGTATCAAAGGTAACTAAACCATGTTAAAATCACTTACGCCAATAGTTACTTATTTATTTATTTATTTATTTATTTAAAGCAACGCCAACATGGTTGATCTTAATTGTTTTTTTTTATTAAAATAGTACATGTACTTTTATTAAACAGTCTTTTTTTAAAGATTAGACATATAACTAAATTAATATTGTTAGGTATTTATGCATATCTACTTAATATTTTAAATGAAAGACCGGTGTCCTAGATACCAGATAAAATTTTCAAAAATGGAATAACTGGGACATGTATCAAAGGTAACTAAACCATGTTAAAATCACTTACGCCAATAGTTATTTATTTATTTAAAGCAACGCCAACATGGTTGATCTTAATTGTTTTTTTTATTAAAATAGTACATATACTTTTATTAAACAGTCTTTTTTTAAAGATTAGGCATATAACTACATTAATATTGCTAGGTATCTATGCATATCTACTTAATATTTTAAATGTAAGACCGGTGTCCTAGAAACCAGATAAAATTTTCAAAAATGGAATAACTGGGACATGTATCAAAGGTAACTAAACCATGTTAAAATCACTTACGCCAATAGTTATTTATTTATTTAAAGCAACGCCAACATGGTTGATCTTAATTGTTTTTTTTTATTAAAATAGTACATGTACTTTTATTAAACAGTCTTTTTTTAAAGATTAGACATATAACTACATTAATATTGTTAGGTATTTATGCATATCTACTTAATATTTTAAATGTATGACCGATGTCCTAGATACCAGATAAAATTTTCAAAAATGGGATAACTGGGATATATATCAAAGGTAAATAAACCATGTTAAAATCACTTACGCCAATAGTTATTTATTTATTTAAAGCAACGCCAACATGGTTGATCTTAATTGTTTTTTTTTATTAAAATAGTACATGTACTTTTATTAAACAGTCTTTTTTTAAAGATTAGACATATAACTACATTAATATTGTTAGGTATTTATGCATATCTACTTAATATTTTAAATGAAAGACCGGTGTCCTAGATACCAGATAAAATTTTCAAAAATGGGTTAAACTGGGACATGTATCAAAGGTAACTAAACCATGTTAAAATCACTTACGCCAATAGTTATTTGTTTATTTATTTATTTAAAGCAACGCCAACATGGTTGATCTTAATTGTTTTTTTTATTAAAATAGTACATGTACTTTTATTAAACAGTCTTTTTTTAAAGATTAGACATATAACTACATTAATATTGTTAGGTATTTATGCATATCTACTTAATATTTTAAATGAAAGACCGGTGTCCTAGATACCAGATAAAATTTTCAAAAATGGGATAACTGGGACATGTATCAAAGGTAAGTAAACCATGTTAAAATCACTTACGCCAATAGTTACTTATTTATTTATTTATTTATTTATTTAAAGCAACGCCAACATGGTTGATCTTAATTGTTTTTTTTTTATTAAAATAGTACATGTACTTTTATTAAACAGTCTTTTTTTAAAGATTAGACATATAACTACATTAATATTTTTAGGTATTTATGCATATTTACTTAAAATTTTAAATGAAAGACCGGTGTCCTAGATACCAGATAAAATTTTCAAAAATGGGATAACTGGGACATGTATCAAAGGTAACTAAACCATGTTAAAATCACTTACGCCAATAGTTACTTATTTATTTGTTTATTTATTTATTTAAAGCAACGCCAACATGGTTGATCTTAATTGTTTTTTTATTAAAATAGTACATGTACTTTTATTAAACAGTCTTTTTTTAAAGATTAGACATATAACTACATTAATACTGTTAGATATTTATGCATATCTACTTAATATTTTAAATGTATGACCGGTGTCCTAGATACCAGATAAAATTTTCAAAAATGGGATAACTGGGATATATATCAAAGGTAAATAAACCATGTTAAAATCACTTACGCCAATAGTTATTTATTTATTTAAATAACGCCAACATGGTTGATCTTAATTGTTTTTTTTTTATTAAAATAGTACATGTACTTTTATTAAACAGTCTTTTTTTAAAGATTAGACATATAACTACATTAATATTGTTAGGTATTTATGCATATCTACTTAATATTTTAAATGAAAGACCGGTGTCCTAGATACCAGATAAAATTTTCAAAAATGGGATAAACTGGGACATGTATCAAAGGTAACTAAACCATGTTAAAATCACTTACGCCAATAGTTATTTGTTTATTTATTTATTTAAAGCAACGCCAACATGGTTGATCTTAATTGTTTTTTTTATTAAAATAGTACATGTACTTTTACTAAACAGTCTTTTTTTAAAAATTAGACATATAACTACATTAATATTGTTAGGTATTTATGCACATCTACTTAATATTTTAAATGTAAGACTGGTGTCCTAGATACCAGATAAAATTTTCAAAAATGGGATAACTGGGACATGTATCAAAGGTAACTAAACCATGTTAAAATCACTTACGCCAATAGTTATTTATTTATTTATTTATTTAAAGCAACGCCAACATGGTTGATCTTAATTGTTTTTTATTAAAATAGTACATGTACTTTTATTAAACAGTCTTTTTTTAAAGATTAGACATATAACTACATTAATATTGTTAGGTATTTATGCATATCTACTTAATATTTTAAATGTAAGACCGGTGTCCTAGATATCGGATAAATGTTTGAAAAATGGGGTAATTAGGACATGCATAAAAGTTAATTGGACCATGGAACTAATTCACTTACCCCAATAATTTTTTTTTCAGTTTCTTTTACCGTTGGAAACTAGTTTCTCCCTTGCTTTTCTGATATCAATGAAGAAAATTACATGATACCTTATTAAAACTACATAAAAAATTTTAAACCATGTTTGGAGTATCATATCAAATTTCTTAAATGATATAGTCACACTTTGAAATTTTAATGTACAGATAAAGAGGTGTATATATATATATATATATATATAAAAGACAAAATGGCATTATTATAAAAGCACCGAAACCAATAAAGAATAGTTCTGTTCAATATAAAAACATGGTTACATTTTCTAACTATTTATTAAACATGTAGCAGCTTTATTGAGATAAACAAAAAAAGAGAATGAGATATTAACACACATGCACAAACATTTGCACATAGATTTCTCTTATTATTTCCCTCCTTAAATTACCCAGGTAACTTTAATACTTATCCTAAACTAAAGTAATTAAATACTTAATCTGTTTTTTTGTATAAATAAATCTAGCAATTTTACATTTAGTGCTACTTTTAGAATCACACACAGCATATCTTTTACTTACAATACTCTTTAGTTCTTTAATTTAAATGATCTGCTTGATTAATTTTTTTAAGTTGGCGACGCTTTTTCAAAAAGGTCCTAATACTCTATAATTAAAAAGAGTCTCTGTCGGCTTGGCCTATAGGCGGAGGTAGATTTCAATAAGTTTCAACAACAAAAAATAAAACATGATTAAAGATAATCCCAATTTAACAACATTATTTGGCCAATTTTGAAAATTTTTAATTTCCTTTTTCTGTAAGAACTCGTTTTATCAGAATCATCTTAAGCAAAATTCGGCTCAAATGCTCATTTTGACAACATATTTTTAAATATATTCTGAATTTATTGAAAAATCGAAGCATACGCACATTATATAGTACCTAAATAACAAAAAAGTCAATTGAATGCGTTTGAGAGCAAAATTGAATTTAAAAATGAGTCACAAAATTACCAGTTTGTTACTTAAATACCTCTTCAATTCTTTAATCATGATAGCTTAGGTAAATGTTTTTATGTGCCCATTTTGACAGCTTTTTAAAAAAATATATTTAGCCTTTACCAAAAAGATGACTAATACAGCACATTATAAAGTTCCTAAATAACAGAACCTGTCAATCGGATGCGTATGAGAGCAAAACTGAATTTGAAAATGAGTCAGAAAAACGCAATTTTGTTATTTAAATACCTCAATTTTTCAATCACGATCGCTTCGTTTCTATTCAAAGCACCCATTTTGGCAGCCTTTTTTGAAATATATTTTGCCTTTGTCAAAAAAACTGGTCAATTCGCAATTTTGTTATTTAAATACCTCAATTTTTAAATCACGATCGCTTCGTTTCTATTCAAAGCACCCATTTTGGCAGCCTTTTTTGAAATATATTTTGCTTTTTTCAAACAAACTATCAATTCGCCACATTGTATAGTTCCTAAGGAAGACGACCTGTAAATTGGATGCGTTTGCGTGCAAAAATGGATTTAAAAATGAGTCAGAAAAAACGCAACTTGTTATACTTCCTCAATTTTTCAATCATGATCGCTTCGGGAAATTCTATTCAAAATACCCTTTTAGGAAGCCTTTTTTGAAATATATACTGGCTTTATCAATAAACTGGCCAATACGTTGCATTATATAGTTCCTAAAAGAGAGGATCTGTCATTTGGATGCGTTTAAAATCAAAAAAGAATTTTAAAGTGAGTCAGAATATAAGTAGTTTGGATTTGAAGTTTTTTTCTCCAACACCTATTTTTGTTTAATTTGTTTTTGCTGCAAGAATTGGTCCTATATAAAACTTGTTAAAATAAAAATTGTAGATATTATTGAGAAGATGTAAAATAAATTTAATTAGATTTGACAGCTTAAGAATTGACAAAGTTATGGATTCCCCCCCTTTTTTTATTTTCGTTATTAATTTGTTTCAGCGGTAAAAATTGGTCCTATCAAAAACTTGTAAATACAAAAGTTTTAAATAATTTTGAAAAAATTTATAAAAAATTTGATCTTTTGAGTTGAATTTGATCTTTTGCGAATTGACAGAGTTATGAATTTTTCTCTCCAAAAAACCCCGTTTTTTTCGCCCTTTGAGCCCATAGTTATCAAAAATCTGTCATGCATAAACTTTTACCCATTTTTTAGAAGTAATATAAATTTTAAATTCATTCCATATCTATTTTAATTAAGAAGTTATCGCGTTTTTTCGGTTTTTATAAAAACCCTCCCTGTTTCCACCCCTTGGTCCGATTTTGCCCATTAACGAACTCCGCCGAAACTTTGTACCCCTTGATTTTATGTATCAGTTTGGAGAAGATTGGAGCAGAATGATAGAAGTTATCGTGCCCAGAAGAAAACGATATATATATATATATATATATATAAACTGTTTTACTATTAAAGTTTTGGGGTCTAGAAGTCATGATCGGCTTAGATCTGCAAAAAGTTTTCAGAAATTCCAACATAGGAGCGACCGCAATAGGTAGTATTTCATACGAAATCTACCTAACACAAACGCGTGTGGATTACAAACCTATCTGGCCAATTTCCCCATAAAACTGGGACAACTGGATCCACGAAAAAAAAAATCACATATCTTTTTTTAACAGTAAAATTTAATTTGAAAAATTCTATCTCATAGAATTAATTTAACTGAACACATTTACAGAGGTTCAAACTTTAATTCAAATGAAAATTAGCTTTTGGAAGCTGAAGTACCAGAATCACTACAGCCACATTGTAAAATCATAGCAAAGTTGTAAAATGTAATCCTTATACTATTTTCTCAATATATATATATATACACTGCTCAAAACAATTAAAGGATATTTGAAGTTTTATATAAAATAAAGATATAAACGATTTTTTTTGCCGAAAATAGAAGATAATCACAAATGCAAATTTTTCTGGTTTTCAAACTGTGGAGTATGCAAATGTTGAGTTCGACGTCAAAAACGTCGCTTCAGCGGAAAGACAAATTTGCTATTGTTTACGCTAAGTATGAAATTTTTAGAGATATCTTGTTTGCTTGTAGTATTTTTAAACAATTCTTTTTTCACTAGCTAGCTGAAAGAATTTGTACAAAGGCCGTTTTTACTTTTACGATTTTATTTACTGATACTTTTCAAGAGGACACTTTCATTTTTGGAACTATTTTCGAAAATGAAAGCATCGTCTTGAAAAAAGAAATATGCATTCAAAACCGAAAAAGTAAAACAAGACAGATGTAGAGATCCGTCTTTGCTATCCGATGTAAAGAAAAAAAAAATAAATAAATAAAACATTTAAAAATATCAAAATGCAAAAAAATTGGATTAACATTAGCGAGCGAGTCTTTCCACATTATTTAAGTAGCCCCGAAACACTAGAACTACCGTAAGCCGTCGTTTTGACGGTTACCATATGGATATTTTTAATTCAAACCAGAAACTTTATTATGAAAGAAATTCAAAAGTACAAATAAGAAAAAAGTTAAATTATAAAATTAAAATGTTTTAAATTAAAATTCTGGTGCGAAATATTTTTAATAAAACTCGACTCTTATTTTCGGTAATTGTAGAGTTAAATCTGAATTTTACTATCGGCTAAGTGCCCTTACAGGACGCCTCGTGACACTGTTGACGCCGACTGAATGTTGCGTCCAGCCTTCAACGTCCTGTTACGCATAGAAATGGAGACATTCTGTTGATACCGTTCTTTTCTCTTTTCAGGTGAACACTTTGCAAGAGGAACAACTGGAAGAAAGGAGTCCTCCTCTGTTTTCTCGCAGTCATCTAGTTTTAAAAACACTGATCTCCAGCATGACAGGAACCATTACAACCCATGAAAGTGGAGATTATCACGTCTTCGAGTGGAGGATCCAGGGTTTCTCCACTCTTGATGAGGATGACGGCGCATGGTACTGTAGTCCTTATTTCTACTTCGGCGGGGAAAGATGGCGGTTGTGGATCTACCCGAATGGTTGGAGTATCTATGAATCTTCTGGACACGTGGATCTGCGTCTCCTTAAATATCATTCCGGTCGCTCCATCACACAGTCATTTTCCCTTTCGCTGAAAACGGCGAAAGGGGAAAGATACAGAGAAGAACATTACATAAAAGACTTTTATGATGATGGTGGCAACTGGTTTCATATATTTTATCGATTCGTACCGAGAACGGAACTGACCAGGTTAAGATCCGATCTGTTGCCGAACGACGTCCTGACGGTCGTCTGCACCATGGAGAGGAGGTCATCTGCCGGAAGTGAGAGTAAGTGCTTGCAGGATGACCACAATTACTACATTATAAAAAATCTACTTCTTATTTTAAGATTTGTGAGCTTCTTGAATACTTATATTTCCTAATAATTATTGTTTGTTTATGAAATAGTAGAAGTTTCTGTGACCAAACAACGCCATGATTATGATTCGGAAATACTTACATGCTAACAAAAATAAAGATCGCAGAATCCCTGTACCTATCGCGATTTGAATAACTTTAAGAATTTAAAAGCCAATCTGTTTATAAAAATGAATGTAAAGGGCGTCAGTTGTTTTAAGAAAATTTTATTGCACTTCAATAGAGATAAACAAATTTTTCCATTTTCAATTCCTCGAGCAAAAAATAAAAAAAAAATCTAGAAGTTCCGGACCGGAAAGTGCCCACGAATATTTTATTGAAAAATCTTATCAATTAAAAATTTATAAAATGCAGACTAGATTGTCAAAGGAATATTGTCATTTGTTTAACATTAGCTTGTAGGTGTCTGCATTCTTTTTATTCTTTTATACTTTTTTACATTTCTGTACATGGTTTATTATAAGAGACTATCAGTTTTAAAAAATGAAACGAGGACAAACAATGGCAGCTAGTACATTATTCTCTCATGCACTGAATGAATGATGTTAAGAATTTATTTAGTTATCTATGTTTTTTTGATAGCAAATGTCACAATCAAATAACACTACATTGTCTTAGACCATAAGAATACCCGCAATATATTTTCTGTGGCTAATACGTTTTTAATCTTTGGCAGTTTCGCAGCTAAATAGGCTAAAGTGTCATAATAAAGTGTGATTTTTTTAAATCTTTATATGATATTTTAAGTATTTTTATCGATTATCAGCCCAACAAAAATTTTCAGTAACATTAAAACCAAATTAAAAATCGGTTTCACACCCACATACATGTAATTTCAAACCTCATATATTTAAAAGCTGCCAATACCTGTTTTTGAACAATATCTATTTTAGTGTGTTCTGAATGAATCAATGATGTCACTGTTATGCACGTATAACTTTCGTTAGCCGTTACCCCATATTTGCAATTTCATACCTGTTATTGAAAAACTACCAGTGACTGCTTTCGAAAATTCTCTATTTTAGTGTGTTCTGGATGAATCAATGACATCTTTCTCTTGCAAGTATAGCTTTAACTAACTCTTATCTCATACTTGTAATGTCAAACTTGATAGTATTAAAAAAATGTCAATACCTGTTTACGAAATTTCTCCATTTTAGTGTATTTTGAATGAATCAATGACATCTTTCTCTTGCAAGTATAGCTTTAACTAACTCTTATCTCATACTTGTAATGTCAAACTTGATAGTATTAAAAAAATGTCAATACCTGTTTACGAAATTTCTCCATTTTAGTGTGCTTTGATTGAATCAATGACGTCACTCTCTTGCATGTAAAACTTTCGTTAGCCGTTACCCCCATGCATAATTCCAAACCTGTTATTCAAAAGCTGTCAATGTCCATTTTTGGACATTCCCTATTTCAGTGTATTCTGAATGAATAACACTGCTACATCTTTATTAAAGGTGACTCTGCATCTGCTGAGATCTCTACTCCAGTCTCCGATTCTGCCGGATGTTCCTCAGACTCCGGTGAGTGTCGTCACTGCAGAGGGAGTTTCGCCGCCGGGAGCCTCTCGTCCCACCAGAGGAAGTGTGAACAGAGACCTGTAAAGTGCCCGGACTGTTTGGAGATCGTCGTGCTGCAGAAATGGTTCGATGAACACCAGTGCCAGCTTGAAAGACCAGAAGGTATTCTACACTCTCTGTATATCTACAGGGTGAGTCATAAATATCGAAACAATAGGCTATCTCCTTAAATATTGCCGCTAGACCCATACTTCCAAGTGCAAAGTTTCATAAAAAAGGGTAAATTTTTTGATAAGATAAGTTGCAACTCCATGGGGGGTCTATTTTAAAAAATACGAAAATTAAATTTTTATACGGCCCCCGTAGAGCAAAATTCCCAATTAGGAAATTATTCCTTATCCATTCCTAAATTGAACAAAAAAAATTACATCTCCGTATCTGAAAACCTGACAGAGATATTAAAATCGGAAATTCTCAAAAATTCGTGACTTACACCACTTAAGCACACCTCTGAGCGCAGCGATATCAGTTCATTTGAAATACAATTTAGGGATCGACCATAAATTTACGCAATCTTAAATGTCGATCCAAGACAATACTTTAACTTTTAGATATAAAGTAACAGCGTATAGGTTTTTGCCTAGAACTTCCTTGAAATATGCTAGATATCTGCGAACTCTCGAGCTTGGCGCCGGGCTCGTAACTTGCGCGACCCATTGGCAGGACCGTCTTATTAAAAATTTATTAAAAGTGTTATTAAATTAAATGATATTAATTAAATTCTCATTAAACGTGTCTTAAAAACTTATTGCCGCAGGCAATATGTTTTGTAAAAATAGTAATAGCGATAATGATACTTCTATTAACTGAATCATTGGAAATATATTTTAACACGTTCTCTGCCGCTTCCGTTAGTTAGTCTGATAGTTAATGCCGCACTGTAGAAATGGGTTTTTCCCAGAAGCCGATTTACTTTTTATAACAAAGAATCAATAAAAGATTTTCCCGCGCCAGCGCGTGACTGGCTATTAGACATCAACCCACATCACGCGCTAACGCGTGATGGTCCCCTTAACGTTAGCGCTATATCACGCGCTGGCGCGTGATCGGCAGCGAATGTGTTAATAAATTACACAGAAATAGTTTCAAAAATCTACTTTTTGTTATTCAGCTTCAAAATTTTTGTGGTTTTAAACTTATTTTTACTTTCTTCTATCTTTGCAAGATGAAAGTATTGGATTCATGAAAATTTTGAATTCCGGTTTTCGACGGATTCAGACGTTTTAGGGCTCAGAGATACCGAAAAACATGTTTTTTCAAAATGTCTGTCTGGGAGTCATTGCTCCTGTATGTCTGTATATGACATAAATTTTGTGAGCGCGTTCTCTCAATAACTAATCCATGGAATTTAATAAAAAAATATATTTACTTAGTCCTTGATATATTGTTTTTGTATTTGTTTATGCCGGCCAATTATCTACAATAGGAATATAGGCCCTGACGGGAGGGGCGCCCTCCGTGAGGATCTTTCTAAGGAAACCTAACCCGTATTTACGCAAGGAAATCCAGGGTGCGAAGAAAACCACGGAAAACTTCGCACGGTTAGGCCAACGGTCGCGATTGGGTTAGAACCCAGCACCCACCGTCTACCAGTTTGGAGGCCCGTAATTAGAGGCACCTTTTACGCATCGTGTAGTAGCAATTTTAACAAGAAAAATATGAAGTTGACAGGGCCAAAACAATGAAAAATTTGAAATCGACGTGATAAAAAAATGAGGTTTAAATCAACTGACGCATTTAAATAGTGATTTAAAAATGCGAGAATGACAAAACTTAAACAAAATCTGAAATCGAAAATATACAGGACGGAGTTAATCACCTAGAAATTTTTAAAAAGCATTTAAACGTTAGAAGTCCATCTTTGTTTAGTACTAAATGCATTTCTCTGCGTCAGATGTTTTTATTTGAGTATTTCTCATTTTTAAACTGACATAAGTCAATAACCGTCAGTTATTGTAACAGTCCCGCGAGTTCCAAAGTGTTTTAACATCTCAAAAAAAAAAAAAAAAAAAAAAAAAAAAATGCACAAAGCACCGAAAGAAGTTTTCGCCTCAGAAAATTTATTTAATATTATTTGTTTACAAAAAATTGCATCTTTTTTTATATTGCTATTTTAAATACCCTTATTTTTTTTTTTAATATTATTTAAAATGCTGAATCAAAATTGAAAATTAAACATTTTCATTTAATCAAAAGAAAAAATTCAATGCGACAAATAATATTTTGAGTTATAACAATTTTAATTTACTCTAATTAAAAAAAAAATATTTTATTAAGAAGTTTTCTGATGTGATAATGCTTACAAATTATGTGGTTAAACATCACAAAATATTCAAATTTCAAACTCAATAAATAAAAAAATAAAATAGATGTTTCCTACCCACCTTAAAGCAACATTGTTTCTTCAATTACACGCATTTCAATTTGTGTCTGATCCCTTGAAATCTCACGATTTATTAAAATTGTCATAACTCTCAGAGTTTTGAAGGTATCAAGATGAAATTTTTTTTGTTCAATTCAGGAATGGATAAGGAAAATTTTTCTGATTGGAAGTTTTATCCTCTGGGGGCCGTATAAAAATTTAATTTTCGTAATTTTTGAAATAGACCCCCCATGGAGTTGCAACTTATCTTATAAAAAAATTTACCTTTTTTTATGAAACTTTGCAATTGGAAGTATGGGTCTAGTCGCAATATTTAAAGAGATAGCCTATTGTTTCGATATTTATGACTCACCCTGTATAGGAAAATTTCACGGTTGTATAAGTTTCCTGGTTTCTCACTCTTAAATTTTAGTTTTCGAAATACCATAACACAACTGTCTTAATTAAGTACTTTTTTCCTTTTCCTTTAAGTCCTTTCATTCATTTTATTTTATTAGGGTTTCATTCTTTTGACGAAATCCTATTCATCTAAGTCCTCTGCCTGGCTATCCGTCATAGAGTCCATACACAAAAACTGTAAAAGTCAGAGATTTCAAATGTTGTGTACCTACAGCTGAATAGCGTGTTCTAAGTTATAAAAAATTTTAAAAAGTCTTTTATTTTTATTAAATTAATTTTACCAATGTCATCCGTGCATTTTTGAGATTTAAAATTTAAAAGGGAGCCTTAATTTAAATTTTTTTCTTGTAGACATGATAGCTTGGAGGTAAAACATCTTGCAAGTAAACAGCAAGTTTTCGAAATTCGAACCCCGTGTTGGAACTTCTAATTTTCAAGCTGACGTGCATTTAATTAAACGAAATTACCTTTTTTACCAATTTAAGTGTTTATATTGATTTTTTATCTCTAACATTCATGAAAATTTTTGGAATTCAATTTTCTTTCTCTTTTAAATAGTGTTATACACAATATTTCTTTTAAGTGTGCTTCAAATACATGCTTCAATTTTGAGAAATTTTGGTTTGGAGCCATTTTTATTATGCGACATATTCAGGTTGGAGTATTTTTTGCCCAGTTTTGAAAATGTCAATTTTAGAGTAGACTTTTCTTTTAATTTCATACGCATCTCAAACTGAAGAAGATAGAAAGTTAACGTCTTTTAATTTACGCTATACAACAATAATTGGGTTCGTTAATAAGAATAACATGAAAAAATATATAATTACTAGGAAACTTTTGAAGCTAAAACTGATAGATTTTAAATAAAAAAATTAATTTCATTTATAAATATCAAACATTTACAGTGTATAAATGTTAAATTTACAAGACATTTGACTTGAAGTTGCACTAAAACCAATCAATGAAAAAGGAGAAGCATCATAATTTATTTTATTAGCCGTACAGTTGTGTATTTCATAGAAAAATAATGTTATCAAACAGTATTCCTTTTCTTAGCTGATGATATCTAACCTGAAAAAAGGCATCCCTCAGGCAGTCAAAAATGTGAAGAACAATATCAAAAAAAGTATGTGAAGAATAAATTTTAACTCGACACCATTTTTTTCTTAGCCAATAATTTTTCATGTTGTAATAAAATACTGTTGTAATAATCCATAGAAAAAAGTAGAAATTTTTTGGACGCATGAAACATAAAAATATATAAGAAAAAGAAAGGCCAAATTATTATTATTAGTTTTAAATAAATGATTCATACGGGTGTAGTTTAGAACTTAACTTTGGGACTATTTGCCAAATAAAGAGATATTATTTATATGAGGTAACATTAGTTATTTTTTTAATTGCAGGTACTCGATCCTTATGTGAGGATTATAAGGAAGTGCTGTTGGATGGACGCCATCACGATTTAATCCTGAAAGTCGGCGATAAAGAACTCAGAGCCCACCGAGATGTTTTGAGGGCTCGGTCTAGAGTTTTCAGGTCCATGCTGGATCACGACATGAAAGAGGGAAACACGGGCGTCATCGAAGTGCCGGACTGCGATCCAGACGCCATGGAGCTGTTTCTTTCGTACGTCTACTGCGGGAAAATCGAGGCACTGGACCACGGCAACATGCTCGGACTGTATTACGTCGCTGATAAGTACGAAATGATGGAGCTCAAGAGAGAGTGCTCCGACTTCATAAAGAAATCTCTGTCTGTGAATAACATATGCAGCGTCATTCAGCTTGCCTTAAATCACAGTGATTCTGAACTGCTAGACTGTGCAACTGGATATTTCACGGAAAATATGGTAGATATAATGCAAACAGTTGAATGGCAAACTTTTCTTAGGGAAAATTCTACAGTAGGGAATGAATTTCTCTTGAAATCTGTCAAAAAACTGAAAAATGCATAAACTTGAATTTGAAATTAAACATTTTTTTTTCACAAGACTGTGCGATGATTCTCATCATGTCAAATTAACTACTGTTTGAATAATATTTTGTCTTTTACTGAGGTATACTAACTATACTGTCTCTTGTAAATAATTACCAAAAACTGCTGTTGTTGATTAATGTGAAACACAATTAAATGTATTTAAACCAGTATAACTTGTATGTTTTTGTATTAAAAATTAGTCTAAAATCATTTTTCAAATACCAGTCTTATTTTTCTTGAAAGCCTTTAAAAGTTTGTAAGAATCTGTATGTAATCTGTTACAATGGGTCTAAAAATGAATATTGTAAATTTATAAAGAATTTGCAAACTTCAGTATTATTCAGCTTGCTTTCAATCAAATGTATTAAATTTGTTACAACACATCTGATTTGTACAGTTTTATATATATACAATATGCTAGTCATTAGGCAAAAAGTACAATGGCAGATTTCTCTGAACTCTCGAACGGCGGCGACGGGTCATTTTGACCCGTATCATATGGTGAGATGTTGATTTGAACCAGAAAACTCTTAATAAAATAAGCTAAATACATATTGAGCAAAAATATTTTCAATAAATAACTTAAACAGTTTTAAATAAAAATTCCAGTGAGAAATATTTTCATAAAACTTGAATGAATTTTCTCACGGTTCTAGCGTTAAAGACAATTCTGCACTGGGAAACGAACTTCTCATCAAAGCTATCAAATTTATTTTTCTAAAAGTAAATCTTAAATTTTATAATATGCATTTGCCACGAAACAACACTTTTTGAAAATTGCCAATATATTTGTTGAGGCTTTACACTCAAAAGAAAAGTCTTTAGCATTTATTTCTAAGTTTTACAAAAACAGCCTCAAAAGAAATGCTGTTGGTAAAAAATTGCATAGCAATATTTAAGTAGAATATGATGGACAATTTTACAATTTTGACATTGGCTTAAAAATACATATTTAAATTATCTTGATCTTAAATTATTAACGCTATTTTTGGGGGATAGTACTGAAAACATAATTTGTTTAGCTTGAAATTCGTTAAATATCTTACAATATTTGTACAATGTTTTAGTGAAATTTTGTTTATTTATTCCAAAAATGTGCAACATTTCTGTTTTCATTAATATGCTTTTGAATTCTGCTTTTATTTTTCATTTAACAATTGTCAGGTCATAACATGAATATATGTCAAATATTTATTTTAAAAAGTCCATTAAACAACTGTAAAAATTTCTTCAAGTTGATATTTAAAATGAAGCAAATTGAAGGTAAATTATAGTGACGAAAACCATCTGTTTACTTTGATATTTTAATAATTTGTGTGAAAAATAACTCTATTATTAATACTCAATAATAAAAGTGAATGCAATATCACAGCAACAGAAACTAATAATTAGAAAAATAAACTGCACATTATTTAAATAAATAATTTCTGCCACGAACAGTTTGCTATTTATAATGGGAAAATGTATAATTTTTGTTTTTTATAATAGAAACGAGGCCTTATCAAAGAGAGACTCAGTCCCCCCCCCCCTCCTAAAACATTTTGAGCCTCTCCTGGAAAAGATTCCAATGTCACTAAATAAATTTCTGTTGCAAAATTCTAAACAAAATTCTGTTCAAAAATATTTAGTTTTGAGGCCCTTTCACAGTTTTATAGAAATACTAAATTGTCACGAAAGTAAATGTTTCAACATTTGCTCATCCTATTTGCACGTATGAAGCTAACTTGAAGTTTAATATTGCTCATTTACACACTCAATTTTTTTTTAATTCTGTATTATATTATTTTCTTAACATGAAATGAAGTTATTACAACAGTTTGATAAGAAACATAGTACCTATAGTGTGAATCTAATTTATGTTTCAGCAAAAAAGAGAGAAAATTGGAAGAAAGTTGGAAATTGCCCGTGAAGCATACACTGTTAAAAATCTCGTTCTAGTTTGAACCAAAAAAGTTTGTTTTTTGGTGCTCAATATCTGCCACCGTAAGATGGTGAAATCTTGAATCAAAATTTGCAGCTTCCTAGTTCAACCTCGTTCCAAGTATTGGAAGTATGCTTCAATGGGAGCTCCAAATTTTGGTTCAAGATTTCACCATCTTATGGTGGCAGCTATTGAGCACCAAAAAACACACTTTTTTGGTTCAAACTAGAACAAGATTTTTAACAGTGTAGCAAATGAAATGCGTTAGTACGATAACGAAGTTTAAAAAATATTGAGATCTTGCTGTTATAGCAGACAGTATTTCGGATACAGTATAGTGATCGAAATCATTGTGTTTCTGTAAATATACAGGAAGTAATTTTTGTTTCACTTCAGCAACGCATATCATATTCATAAAATGTGAAATAGTTTAATGTAATTAAAACTCGACCCAAACAATATTTCCCCGTATAGCATTATGTAGTGGAATACTTTTGTGTGGCCCTGTAATTTAATAATAAATATTCATTATATCACATATTGTATAGAATGTATATTTTAGTATATATATACATCATAGGTTCATGTCAATTTTATTATGTTCGAATGAGTGTAACACCATTAAAATCCATTCGAAACTTTTTTCCCCCATTGACCGTAATGTAACGGAATACTTTTGATTGTCCCTGTAATTGATCTATGCATCTGGTTTTCATAAAACTTGAAATGACTCGACAAAATTATGTAATAATTGTATATTTTAAATTTCAAAAAATTAAAATGCATTTGAAACTTTTTCCCCATTGACCGTAATGTAACAGAATACTTTTGATAGTCCCTGTAATTGATCTATGCATCTGATGTTCATAAAATTTGAAATGACTCGACAAAATTATGTTATACTTATGTATTTTAAATTTCAAACGATTCGGTTGGGAAGTTTTTGCATTGCTACATGCGGACAGACAGACGGATGGACTGAACGACAACTATAGGTGCTACGTATTTACATAATTACGAACGCAACTAAAAATATACCCCTCCTCTTATTATTCACATTTAGCTACGGCCCTGGATAGAAATTACAAGAAACAATTTGAAATTTAAACTCGCAATTCATAATTATAGCATAGTTTCAGAGGTTTTTGCTGGGTAATGAAAATCATGACATTGACTCAAACTAAAATGATAATATTTCTATTTAAAAACAGTTATTTGAGAGTGTTTTTTTTCTTCTGTAAAAAATATTAGTATCTATTTAGATTATAACTTTTTTTACTGTATTATATGTTGATCACAAAAGTTGCTTTTTAAAACAAAAATTTAAAAAACTTTTAATGTTTAAACCGATATTTTTTTTGAATGCAAACCTGATTTAAGATTTGTGAGAAATGTTTTACATTATTTTCATTTAAGGGGGCTCAGGGGTTGATCGATACGGAAAAACATGAAAACAGAGCTCTCGCTTCGAGTCCATATAAAAACAGAAGTATTCAATGTAAGTAATTTAAACTTTCTGATATTTTAAAGCTTTGTTTGTAGTCTTATAAAATTATAAAATGAAGTATTTCAATGTAATATAATAAGAAATATAGTAAAATTTATGTAACACAATTTTCAAAAAAAAATTATGTGTTATATCACCAACACCAAGATATCTTAACTTTGAATTGACATAAGAACCTAATTTTTGCTTTAAAATGATCCGGAAACTTTACTCTATAGAATGAATTAAGTATATAACTATCACTCAAAAACAACATTATTGAAAAAAAAAACTCTCCAATTTGAAAATTTAAAAAACTCTTAAAAAATACAACGTTTTTTTCATTAAAAATACTCAAAATATTAAACTTTCCAAACCATATTAATTCATTCTATAAATAATGATGTTATATACATGCAAAAAAAAAATTAAGCCATTCCATCAAATATTTTTCTTAAATCTTGGTGTTAGTCGTCAAAAATCAAGTTTTGAGAAAACGCGACTTAAAGTTGAAATTATATGGGTGCGGCATTGAAAATGTTGATACATAAATGCTCATAACTCCGTTAAAAATGCAAATATTTTTATGCGGTTTTTTGCATTGAGTTAAGAATTAATTGAATAATCAAATTATATCATTAAAAAAAATCGATTTTTTGAAAAGTTTTCAACCCCTGAGCCCCCTTAAGATGGGATCATTGTTACATTATATTTTATTCAATTTCCAAAATAGCTGCAGATGTATTGTGTTTCACATAGGTGCCAACCTGATATAGATTATTCGTAATACGTGCGTTAATTTGACCCTGGTTTAATGAATTTCGAACTAGAAATTTTTCAAAGAAATGAAATTAAGTATGTTCCACTAACAATCTTGAAATTAAATAAATAGCGATTCATGAAATATATTTTCTGGTTTGAAATGACGTTAACCTGGATCAAATTAATCCAGGTATTACGGAAGATTAGTTGAAAGTTGGCAGCTATGGTTTCATACACAAATGTAATAAGAGAAGATTAAAATTTTATGTCTATAGTGGCACCTATGATAATAAATTGTTTAAAATGCAACCGTAAATGTGTTGAAATTTTTTGAAACAGTACAAATATTAGTAAACGAATGTGACGACAAAGGTTCGAAATTTCAGAGCCCACCTGAAAAAGAGTATAATTTGTTTAGTGAGGCAATCTTAAAAAAGTTTAATTTTTATTCTTATCTATATTTTTAATCTGACCAAAAACCTTATACGCTTGTATGTCATGGAAATAGAAAAAGAAATTAAATTACACATGCATGTAAGATATTATGTAAAATGTGATTGAAACAAAATACAATTTTGTATACTTGTTGTTAAGACCTCCAATTTGCAGATTTACTAGTTTTAATCAAGAATAAATACTATTTTAGCATATCTTGTAATTTTTTAATTCATTAAAGAACAGTTTTGTAGTTGTGGCTGCCTTAGATTTAAAATTTGAATATGTATATTGACTTTAACCTGACATTCATATGGCCATGGATGAGTGTAGTACAGACGGCATACTTCCCCTTAAAAAATTATGCCATGTAAGAAGTTCATGAAACATGCTTGTGAAACTCGCAGGTCATTTTTCTAACATTTTAGGTAGATTTCGTAAGAAATACTACCTATTGCAATCGCACCAGTTTATCTATCTATCTATCTATCTATATATCTCACTTTTTTATGGACACGATAACTTCTATAATTCTTCACCAATCTCCACCAAACTGGTACATAAAATCAATGGGGATAAAATCTTGGCTGAGTTCGTTAATGGGCAAAATCGGACAAAGAGGGTCGGAATAGGGGGCGTTTTTGTGAAAACCGAAAAAACGCTATAACTTCTTAATTAAAGTAGATGTCGAATCGGTTTAAAGTTTATATTACTTCTTCAAAATGGGCCAAAAGTATATGCATGACAGAATTTTGATAAATTTAGAAGTGGGCTCAAGGGGCGAAAATAACAGGGATTTTGATAGAAAAAAATTCATAACTTCGTCAATTTTCAAGATATCAAGTCCAACTAAATTTTTTGTAAATGTTCTTAAAATTATCTAAAACTTTTGTATTTACAAGTTTTTGATAGGACCAACTTTTACCGATGAAAAAAAATTAAAAAGAAAAAGAAAAAGGGCGCTGAAAAAAAGAAAAAAATCCATAACTCCGTCAATATTTAAGATATCAAATCTGATTAAATTTATTTTACATCTTCTCAAAAATATCTACAACTTTTATATTGACAAGTTTCTCATAGAACCAATTCGTATAGCAAAAAGAAATTAAACAAAAATAGGAGTTGGAGAAAAAACCTCAAATCCAAACGGCTTATATTCTGACTCATTTTTAAATTCATTTTTGATTTTAAACGCATCCAAATGGTAGATCCTCTTATTTAGAAACTGTATATAGTGACGCATTGGTCAATTTTCTGATAAAGACAAAATATATTTCAAAAAAGGCTACCAAAAAGGGTATTTTGAACAGAATTTCCGAAAGTCATCGGGACTGAAAATTGAAGGAAGTATTCAAATAAGAAATTGCGTTTTTTTCTGACTCGTTTTTAAATCCATTTTTGTTCTCAAACGCATCCAATTTACAGATCCTCTTATTTAGGAACTATATAATGTGATGCACTGGTCAGTTTTTTGATAAAGACGGAATATATTTCAAAAAAGGCTACCAAAAAGGGTATTTTGAACAGAATTTTCAGAAATCGTGACTGAAAATTTAAGGAAGTGTTCAAATAAGAAATTTCGTTTTTTTCTGACTCGTTTTTAAATCCATTTTTGCTCTCAAATGCATCCAATTTACAGATCCTCTTATTTAGGAACTATATAATGTGGTGCATTTATCGGTTTTTTGATAAAGACAGAATATATTTTGAAAAAGGCTACCAAAAAGGGTATTTTGAACAGAATTTCCCGAAGTCTTCGAGATTTGAAAATTTAAAGTTTTCACATAGCAAATTGCGTTTTTTATGACTCGTTTTAAAATCCATTTTCGCTCTCAAATGCATCCAATTTACAGATCCTCTTATTTAGGAACTATATACTGTGACGCATTGGCCAATTTTTTGATAAAGATAGAATATATTTTTAAAATGCTGTCAAAGTGAGTATTTCGCACAAAATTTTCCGAAGCAATCATGATTAAAGAATTAAGGATGCATTCAAACAACAAATCGGTTATTTTATGACTCATTTTTAAATTCAATTTTTTTCTCAAATGCTTTCAACTGACAGTTTTTTGTTATTTAGGAACTGTATAATGTACTGTTTTGGTCGATTTTTTAATAAATTTAGAATCTATTTCAAAATATGTTGCCATAATGGGCATTTGAGCTGAATTTTTCTTAAGATGATTCTGATAAAACCAGTTTTTGCAGAAAAATGAAATTAAAAATTTTTCATAAACGGCCAAATGAAGTTATCAAACTGGGTTTATCTCTAATCATATATATATATTTTGTTGAAATGAGCACTTTTCGAAATCTACCTCCGCCTATAGGCCCAGCCGACAGGGATTTTGCTTATTGTAAACTGTATATTGTATAACTGTATATTGCATATGTATAAACTGCCAAAGAAAGAAAACCTAAGCTAGTTATATTACCAGACTATTAATCAGCTTAAATAAAAATTAACATTAATCAAATTAAAAGAAATTTTGTTCAGTGTACACTTTTTATATTTTTATGAGTCATTGCTCTTCAGTTTATCTGTTATTCAGCAATGTAGATTTAGCATGCATCAGGGGTGATTGTGTTCAGGTTATACACTACATGGCCATTGATGACCATTCACTTGCGATTTTAGACATTTTGTTAAATATCTAGAAAAATACATGAGGAATTACCTTGAAACTCTTAGTGAATAAATATAATAGTACAAGTCTTATATTTCCATGTAATTTTTTTTCGGAACAAATTAAAAAAGAATGAATATCTTTTGGATAACCCTGTCAAAACTAATGTAGCAAAAGCGATCAAACTGTAAATTATGATTAAGTGTTTTATTGTAATAAACTGTGTTCATTTTTATGTGAATAGCATGTATACTCGTAAAGAGATTAAGGTTTTTATAAAAATGGTCCCAAATTTTGCCAAGTTTTTTGTTTATAATTTGCAGAGTTCTTAATATAAAGTAACATTATTTTCTGAAAATATGACAAATAATATTGCACACAATATCCTGTAATATAAATTAAAAGATACGTGTGGCACTCGGGGATTGCCGCGGTAAAGCTATTGTATAGTATTTTTTATCAACTTATGCAATTATAATTATTTATTTTTTATTTATGCAGTTTTTTTTGTCTTTGATATTAATTCAAGTTTTATCTTTTTCTTTGATATTAATTCAAGTTACACTTTTTGAAGAGCAATGTGCTACGTACTAAAACCTTATTCGGAATAATATCTATGTAACGATATAAGTCACCTCAAAATCCCTTCAGTAGAATTGGAGGAGTCCGCGGCCCAACGCGAAATTTCAATGTTCAATGAAATTTATTGTGTTCATTTCAGAGGGTGGCCTGGGACCCCCCTCCCCCTCCCCGACAACTGCAGAAGTTCCTCTTGGAGAAAAGTGTCTGAATTCAACACTGGAAAGAGATCAAAGCTTTCTTTTTCACTAGATATAATAATAATAAGTATTTTACTTTTTGTAAATGTGATTTTTTTTTCAGATGAATAACATCAAGCAAAAATGTACATTATAATTTGCCGCAATTGTACGTAAATTTTCTTAAAACATACTAAAATTCTTCACCAAGGTCTTGCTTCTTGTTCAGTACATGCTAAACAATTCGAATTACACATTTACTTTTACATTCTTTTTAATCTAATTATCTTCAAAAATAATTTAAATTCTTTACAAGTACATTGATTTATTTCCACATAGTACTGTTAGGGGTTGTGCATAAATGATGTCAAACTTTTTTTTCAATATTTTGTAGCCCCCTCCCAACCTTTGTCACAAAGTATCACAATTCAACATACCCCCCACCCTACCCCTTGTCAGATGTCAGGCTTTATTACATAAACATATACTTGCAGTTCGGAAAAAAGCACTACACACGACTAGCATGACATCATTTGGGAATTTCCCCTTACAAAAAAAAAAAAAAAAAAAAAACCTTTACAATCGGACGCGCGTTACTTCATGCCGTCGAGCCACAAATTCTACTTATGTTTTCCGAAAACTATATACTTCTATTTATCAACCTGACAACAACATTAAAGTACCCACCCCTTGACGCCTTGTCAGATTTAAGCTGCATACAGCCATACAGTTTACACAGCGAGAAAGTGAAAAGCTTTCGCTACCGTCCCAAATACAATTGCAGTTCCTGGAATTTTAACTCCTCACCACCTCATCAATTGAGGCATGACATTGTCATGACAAAATTGTTTCCGTTGTACCTCATACAAACGTCATGAATTTTCGGTGTCCTACCCAACACTAGACTGGGATTGTACATTCAACAACTTTGATATACATAAATCAAGAAACATTTGATTCTTGATTACGTTTTAAAACAGGTAAAATGCAAAAACCGCACACGTAGAACGCAATAGAACTAAATATGTAATTTTTCATAAAAACTATTCTGGTGTGAAAGATATATCTACCCAGCAATATATCTACTCAGTTCATTACAAGGAATATCTGTAGGTCCGTGAAATTCCATACCACTTACAGTAAGTAATACTATATCCCCACACACAAATAGTTTTTCATTATTTAAAAAGTATTTCGGTTCTACATATTGTACAAGAAGTTATTTTTTAAACTGATCGATGCTCATATAAGCTTAGACTTCGTAAACTACCATCCAAATGCTTCTTTCATGAGCAGACAAATGCAAAAAAGTAGAGAACATTTTAACCGAATGTATGTCCAATTTCTTCATTTGGGTGACCCTTTAAATAAACATTTAAAACCAAGATCGTGGACTTTAGTTATCTCTTTCACAATTGTGCTTCTGTAATGTCGAATTTACAATCTGCAAAAAAAATTGCATTGCAAAATATGAAAAAGCTTTTTTACATTTCTCCCCCCCCCCCCCCCACGAAAGCTTAACCGATCTCTTCTTTTGCAGGTAGGTCGTACGGTCAATGTGTTTTTGCCAATTATGATTATTTGAATTTTCCAAAGTACTGCTTTTAGTTTATTTTAAGACTGATTTTAAATTCATCAAAATCTAATTAATCGTTGTTATTTTTTCTATGCAGAAATAAGACTGTCCTTAGACTGTGTAAAAACACAGTCTAAGGACATCTCATATAAACAGCATTCCATTACATTCGGACACCGTTCATTTCCAATAATTCATATAACTTTTCTATTGAAAGGTGTATGTGATGGAGTTAATATGTATGAATCGAAGCGAAAAATCCTCTTTAAAACACCGTATGATATATATATATACAAATGCGCAAGGCCTTTCGATAGATCTGAGTCCATCTTCGTCAAGCGCAAAAAAGACGTCCGACTGAAATGAGAATACGGGGAAGGGAGCAAGCTGAAGTACCGCCAGTAGGAAAGTAGACCGCAACAGCCAATCACGGAAGAGTATAATCAAAATGATCAACGGATACAATGGAGAAAGGGAACGAAAAAGCAAAATAGTAACAACAACTTAAAAAAAATTAAAAGTAAATACACACAAATAAAAGGGTTAAAAAATACATAAATAAATAAATAAATCAAAAATTATAAGTAAATAGTTATAAACACACACATACATATAGCTAAAAAAGTATATACGTAATTAACACAAAAAACTATGGCCGGAATCCCAAGACTGCTTGGCAATAGAAGATATAGAAATTTCTTGATTAATAATCTGTTACTATATCATTTTGCCCTCGGAAGGAGCATGTGGTGGTGTCAATATATTAAGTAGTATGCACGGTAAAACACTTAATATGAGAACAAATTTAAAATCTTCTTCATCTTCGGTATTCATCTTGGTCACCGTAGGCTTTGGTGCCTCAAGTCTTAGGCATTGGGTCTTAGACCTTAGGCAGTAAGTCTTAAACATTAGGCATTGGGTTTTAGACCTTAGGCATTGGGTCTTAGACCTTAGGCATTGGGTGTTAGATTTTAGGCATTGGGTCTTAGACCTTAGGCATTGGGTCTTAAACCTTAGGCATTGGGTCTTAGACCTTAGGCATTGGGTCTTAGACCTTAGGTATTGGGTCTTAGACCTTAGTCATTGGGTCTTAGGCATTAAGTCTTAGATTTTAGGCATTGGGTCTTAGACCTTAGGCGTTGGGTCTTAGACTTTAGGCATTGGGTTTTAACCTTAGGCATTAAGTCTAACCCTTAGGCATTGGGTCTTAAACCTTAGGCATTGAGTCTTAGACCTTAGGCATTGGGCAGTAACTTTTGGCATTGGGTTTTAGACCTTAGGCTTTGGGTCTTAGACTTTAGGATAGAGACTTAGACATTAGGATTTGGACTTTGGGTCTTAGACTTTAGGATAGACTTTTAGGACGGCCTTAGACTTTAAGGTTTAGGCTTTTAGAGCAGTTTCGGCTTTAGGTTATTAGGCCTTAGGTTTTAGGCCCAGGGCTTTAGGCATAAGATTTGGATTTCGGCTTTAGTGTATACTTAAAATATACATATAAATAATTAAAAGGCGTAAAAAATGCACATTATTTACTTATTATTTACTTTATATCTTTCGGAAGCCATCGAATCCATTTTCAAAGAAATAAAAGAAGATAATTGATTAGAAATAGAAAACGAAAAACAAAACAAAACAAAACAGTTCTCATACACAAAGTAGGAAATTTTGTTATGAATAGAGAATCATCATAATATTTTATAGTATTTTATTTCACAAATCTTAAACCTTTCTACGCCAGAGACGCATCCAATCTCCAAACATATACTTTGCATTTAAAGAGTTTTCAAAATGTTTTACATACAAAAACTTGCGAAAAATGGAGAGAATATAGATTCCTCTCCTTGATTTAGAGCATTCTACTCGAAGCTGCTTAACCCTTGGACGTCCACAAAGCCACTCGACATTCACTCCAAAATCGTCCTTTTTTTTCAAAAAGTTTAAATTATTGCAAGTAAAAAAAGGCAACTGATACATACATATAATAAAATGTATAATAAGTCCGAAATTGCGCGTCAAGCGTAGCAAATGTGGTGCGTTATTTACTGTAACGAATGTTTTAAAATGCAATGTTGATAATATAGAAAACCTCTTACGTCTGTAAGAAATATTTAACAGAATATAAAACAAGTCCGAAATTGCGCGTCAAGCGCAGCAAATGTGGTGCGTTACTTACTGTAACGAAGTTTTTTACATGCAATGTTGATAATATAGAAAACCTCTCACGTCTGTAAGAAATCTTTAACAGAATATAAAACAAGTCCGAAATTGCGCGTCAAGCGTAGAAAATGTAGTGCGTTATTTACTATAACGAATTTTTTAACTTGCAATGTTGATAATATAGAAAACCTCATACGTATGAACGAAATCTTTAACAGAATATAAAACAAGTCCGAAATTGCGCGTCAAGCGTAGCAAATGTGGTGGGTTACTTACTGTAACGCAGTTTTTAACATGCAATGTTGATAATATAGAAAACCTTACACGTCTGTAAGAAATCTTTAACAGAATATAAAACAAGTCCGAAATTGCGCGTCAAGCGTAGCAAATGTGGTGCGTTATTTACTATAACGAATTTTTTAACATGCAATGTTGATAATATAGAAAACCTCATACGTCTGTAAGAAATGTATGCCAAAATATAAAACAAGTCCGAAATTGCGCGTCAAGCGTAGCAAATGTGGTGCATTACTTACTGTAACGAAGTTTTTAACATGCAATGTTGATAATATAGAAAACCTCACACGTCTGTAAGAAATCTTTAACAGAATATAAAACAAGTCCGAAATTGCGCGTCAAGCGTAGCAAATGTGGTGCATTACTTACTGTAACGAAGTTTTTAACATGCAATGTTGATAATATAGAAAACCTCACACGTCTGTAAGAAATCTTTAACAGAATATAAAACAAGTCCGAAATTGCGCGTCAAGCGTAGCAAATGTGGTGCATTACTTACTGTAACGAAGTTTTTAACATGCAATGTTGATAATATAGAAAACCTCACACGTCTGTAAGAAATCTTTAACAGAATATAAAACAAGTCCGAAATTGCCGTCAAGCGTAGCAAATGTCGTGCGTTATTTACTGTAACGAAGTTTTTAACATGCAATGTTGATAATATAGGAAACCTCACATGTCTGTAAGAAATCTTTAACAGAATATAAAACAAGTCCGAAATTGCGCGTCAAGCGTAGCAAATGTGGTGCGTTACTTACTGTAACGAAGTTTTTAACATGCAAAGTTGATAATATAGAAAACCTCACACGTCTGTAAGAAATCTTTAACAGAATATAAAATAAGTCCGAAATTGCGCGTC
Source organism: Maratus speculifer (assembly GCA_964019185.1). Lineage (NCBI taxonomy): Eukaryota > Metazoa > Arthropoda > Arachnida > Araneae > Salticidae > Maratus > Maratus speculifer. Next base: position 24,377,164 of record OZ025303.1, on the reverse strand, counting down.
AAGCGTAGCAAATGTGGTGCGTTATTTACTATAACGAAGTTTTTAACATGCAATGTTGATAATATAGAAAACCTCACACGTCTGTAAGAAATCTTTAACAGAATATAAAACAAGTCCGAAATTGCGCGTCAAGCGTAGCAAATGTGGTGCGTTATTTACTGTAACGAAGTTTTTAACATGCAAAGTTGATAATATAGAAAACCTCACACGTCTGTAAGAAATCTTTAACAGAATATAAAACAAGTCCGAAATTGCGCGTCAAGCGTAGCAAATATGGTGCGTTTATTAATGTAACGAAGTTTTTAACATGCAATGTTGATAATATAGAAAACCTCACACGTCTGTAAGAAATCTTTAACAGAATATAAAACAAGTCCGAAATTGCGCGTCAAGCGTAGCAAATGTGGTGCGTTATTTAGTGTAACGAAGTTTTTAACATGCAATGTTGATAATATAGGAAACCTCACACGTCTGTCAGAAATCTTTAACAGAATATAAAACAAGTCCGAAATTGCGCGTCAAGCGTAGCAAATGTGGTGCGTTATTTACTGTAACGAAGTTTTTAACATGCAAAGTTGATAATATAGAAAACCTCACACTTCTGTAAGAAATCTTTAACAGAATATAAAACAAGTCCAAAATTGCGCGTCAAGCGTAGCAAATGTGGTGCGTTATTTACTGTAACGAAGTTTTTAACATGCAATGTTGATAATATAGAAAACCTGACACGTCTGTAAGAAATCTTTAACAGAATATAAAACAAGTCCGAAATTGCGCGTCAAGCGTAGCAAATGTGGTGCGTTATTTACTGTAACAATTTTTTTAACATGCAAAGTTGATAATATAGAAAACCTCACACGTCTGTAAGAAATCTTTAATAGAATATAAAACAAGTCCGAAATTGCGCGTCAAGCGTAGCAAATGTGGTGCGTTTATTAATGTAACGAAGTTTTTAACATGCAATGTTGATAATATAGAAAACCTCACACGTCTGTAAGAAATATTTAACAAAATATAAAACAAGTCCGAAATTGCGCGTCAAGCGTAGCAAATGTGGTGCGTTATTTAATGTAACGAAGTTTTTAACATGCAATGTTGATAATATAGAAAACCTCACACGTCTGTAAGAAATCTTTAACAGAATATAAAACAAGTCCGAAATTGCGCGTCAAGCGTAGCAAATGTTTTGCGTTATTTACTGTAACGAAGTTTTTAACATGCAAAGTTGATAATATAGAAAACCTCACATGTTTGTAAGCAATCTTTAACAGAATATAAAACAAGTCCGAAATTGCGCGTCAAGCGTAGCAAATGTGGTGCGTTATTTACTGTAACGAAGTTTTTAACATGCAATGATGATAATATAGAAAACCTCAGACGTCTGTAAGAAATCTTTAACAGAATATAAAACAAGTCCGAAATTGCGCGTCCAGCGTAGCAAATGTGGCGCGTTATTTACTGTAACGAAGTTTTTAACATGCAAAGTTGATAATATAGAAAACCTCACACGTCTGTAAGAAATCTTTAACAGAATATAGAACAAGTCCGAAATTGCGCGTCCAGCGTAGCAAATGTGGCGCGTTATTTACTGTGACGAAGTTTTTAACATGCAAAGTTGATAATATAGAAAACCTCACACGTCTGTAAGAAATCTTTAACAGAATATAAAACAAGTCCGAAATTGCGCGTGAAGCGTAGCAAATGTGGTGCGTTATTTACTGTAACGAAGTTTTTAACATGCAATGTTGATAATATAGAAAACCTCACACGTCTGTAAGAAATCTTTAACAGAATATAAAACAAGTCCGAAATTGCGCGTCAAGCGTAGCAAATGTGGTGCGTTACTTACTGTAACGAATTTTTTAACATGCAATGTTGATAATATAGAAAACCTCACACGTCTGTAAAAAATCTTTAACAGAATATAAAACAAGTCCGAAATTGCGCGTGAAGCGTAGCAAATGTGGTGCGTTATTTACTGTAACGAAGTTTTTAACATGCAATGTTGATAATATAAAAAAACCTATAAATCTGTAAAAAATCTTTAACAGAATATAAAACAAGTCCAAAATTGCGCGTCAATCGTAGCAAACGCGGTGCGTTAATTACTCTAACGAGCTCTTTTGTGACGTTTCACAAAGTGGTCACAATGTGAAAAATTTGTGAAAAATGTGTCATTTGTGACTAATTTGACATTAACATTCTGACGAAACTGTGACAAAAGCGACGATATTTAAATTGCGTGAAACATGTTTTTAAAAGTAAATAACATGTTTTGAAGGATATTTATAAATTTCTAAAGATTTTTTAGAATGTCACATCTCAGTTACAATGTGACGTCACTGATAGGTGGCATTTTGGTCACAGATGTGTTGTGACCAAAGTGACTCACTGTGACCATGCATGCTGTTTGGGTAGTAGCATTTTTTATTTATTTTAGATTGATATTTTGCGGCTTTACTAATACAAATTTTAAAACTCTTTAATGATTTAAAATATTTCTGGGCATTTTGTATATTTATTAAAAAAGAAAGATTAATCATTAATCGATATTTTAATCCTCACTGCCCCAAACTTTTCACATAGTAAAAGATTTTTTTTTCTTGAGTGAGAAATTGTAAGATTTTCATTTTCATTTATTTTTATTATTATTGTTATTATTTATATTCTACTTCAATCCATCCTCTCGCAATAAAGACAAGCTTAAAAACTTTTTATTGAAAAAAGTTCCTGCCCATTTTTGTTAAAAAAAAGAACATTTCTTCTCCCCCACCTCCCCACCGTCCTTCCCCAACTCTTCACACACTAGAAAATATTTCAAATTTTAAAAAGTGCAAAGCATTTTCATCTTTTTTTTTCTTTTCTTGTTTTTCAATTTTATTAATACATAGTGGTAAATTCATTTTTTTTAATATTCGAATTTTAAAAGAGGAAATAATAATACTAAAAATAACTAGCTCAAAAATTTCAACTATTTCATATACTATATTAGTTTAAACGATGCAATTACAAACAGGATGTTTATTTGTATTTTTCATATAATTACATCGATGCAAGAATGAGGAAAGCAATGAGTAACATCACCCGGTCTTAGATTAATTAAATTGTATAACACATGTTCAATAACCTCAAACGTAAAATTTAAGCGGAGCCGTATGTGGAATGTTGTGCCATACATATTTAGTTCGTAGCAGAAGATAAGACTCCCTCCCAGTCTCCTCTTTTCATCCTTCCCCACTTTCTATATTGAAAGTTCTAAATGGACTAATCCGTTACATAGTGCGCCACTCTTCGAAATAACCGCTAGTAATCCTAAGATACATAAACATTTTAACGTCTGAATTCAAAATATTCAATTAGGAAACACTAGACAGACTTTAATACAATTAAATACAAAACAATTAAAATGAGAAAAAATTTAATAAACTTTTCGCTATGCACTGCATGGCGTCATCAGTATTCGAATCAACTCACAACAAAAACAATGTGCATATACCAGACTCAGTCAAAGTTAAAGTTAATGATTCAGGAAAACAAAATATTCATTAGGAACAGGACTTGATTCGTTCAAGGTTAAATGATGTAATTTAGTAAATTTGTTCTCATTTTAATTGTTTTGTATTTAATTGTATTAAAGTCTGTCTAGTGTTTCCTAATTGAACCGCTAGTATGTTTGTAATGTATGATCCCGGAAACTGGATTCACTCCGAATTCATTATTATATCTGCTGCATTAAGATAAATGAGGCAGACTTATGCAATTTGGACGAATTATTCTTTTCCTTAATACCGAACTCCCTATTTGAATTACGACGTTACTTCCTTTAGAATTATCTGTTGTGAGTTTTACTTTAAACTGTTCATTATAGTCAGTGAACTGCCGTATTTTTATTCATGCACTGTTTTTGACAGGATAGAGGACATTTTCTCTGCGTTTTGTATGAAGCATGCATGTATACAAATATCTCTTTCAGAATTGTGTTAAAAATTATTTCATTCAAAAGCACTTTAAGCTTCTCACAAAAACTGCGACCGGTAATATTCTGGAATTTGTATATAATCATAAAATGTATGTCAATTTATAAAATATGCAATCATTACCAAAAGATTTGAAATATTTTTATCGAAATAAACCAAATTAAAATAATTATAAATCATGGCAAATAGAATTCTAACAGTTTCATTTGATGGACTAGTCTTATTCTCGCCAGTAGGTGATGAGGCTGGATAGCTCCGCCCCAATTTCCAAAGTAATTGTTTCAGCAGATATCGAAAGGCGTTCCACACTTGCAGAATAAAGTAAAATAAAATTTCATTCATAAATAATCAAATGATTCCAAATTATGAAAATTGTTAAAATAATATTGGAATAAAATCCTTACAATATTTTAGAACGTTTTAATATATCGAATAGATCTTACACCATAATTTAAATTCATAAAAAAATTGGAACAGATGTAGTATTCGCCCGGAGTCTGCCATTTTGTTTCTTTCTTGGTCACCATGGAGGAATAAGATAGGTGGAGGCGAAATAAGCCTCAAAAAAGTTTGCAATATGAAACATTTATCGCTCAAATTTTAATGTTCCAAATAAAAGCATTGGAAAATTGGAAAGTACCCAAAATAGGAAAGGATTTTGTATTAATAAGGCGAATTGAAAGAAATGAATTAAAGCTGAAGTATATTTTAATAAGAAATAGCAAATATTTGAAATGGTCTTTGTTCTATTATTTACCAAAATAAATGTTTGCTTTTAAAAATAATTGAAATTGGAAAATTAGCAATAATTATATGTCAAATTAAAATTAAATAAGATATTGAAATCATTTGATACGAAATAAAAATTACATTACTTAGTTTTCTTCTTTTCAGTAATTTTTAATACTTTATAACGTAGATAAATACAACAATTTTGTAAAAATAAAATTTTGTACCGAAAGGTCATGAGCAATTACTCAAATGTAAACCAAGAATTTATTGATTATAATTTCAGTTTTGCAGCTAAAGTTTTCCAATCTGATGAACTCATTTTGTTTGCAAATTACAATACGCATGCATAATTCAACTATTTCAAAATAATTAATAAAGATTTTCTTTAATGGAATGAAATTTTAAAATAGATCTCCATTTTGCCTACATCAATCGCTGCTAATTTACTGAAACATCTTTATTTCTTTTAAACAACATATTAATAATTGCATTTAAATAAATATTTAAAATATAATGATGAAAACATTCTTTTAAAATCATGCATGAAAACTTAAGTAATAAATATTAATCTAAAATACAGATTTCTGACTGCAAACGATTTTAAGATACTAACTTAAGATACTAAACTTTTCAAGCAAAACGTTAAAAGGATTTTCTATATTGGTATTTAAAACACATATGATAAAATTGATAAATTGATAATTGATAAATTTTTACCGGTGAAGCGATAAATTAGTTATGTTTAAAAAAAAAGAGAGAGAGAGAAAATACGGTTTAAACCTGTTTCAATAGATAGGCGTATCAAAACACGTGGTTTTGTTGGTACTTAATTGTACTTAATGTAGAGTTACATTTTTAGCATCATCCCCAGACATAATACTTCCACTCCACCTATCTCATTCCGCCATGGTTGGTCACTTATGACCATTTTATACTTAATTTTTATACAATTCAGAAATTAAACGTGAAAACAAAAAAATTTTAAACTGAAAAAATCAGCACTCCAAACATTAATTGTTAAAAAGGGGGTGGGGTATAGAGGCGGAATTCACAATTAAAAACGATAAATACGTAAATTCTAAAACAGTTAAATAAACTAATATTCATTTATAAACTAAATATATTCCGAAATTGCAGTCAAAAATATTTCAGAGATTATACGTTTAAAAAAAATAATAATAAATAAGTAAATGAATAAATCGCAAAACAGAAACTTAAAATCAACAACAACAACAAAAAAAAGGCCGCCATTTTCAGGCGAATTTTATGATAATTAAAATGGAGAAATAAGTTTCAAAACATGGCATCCACTTATATCTCCAAGAAAAGTAACAAGAGTAAATTTCAAACATATCTGCATGCGCATTACATAAAAGATCCAACAACATTCAACTCCGTCTGACGTTCCAATATTTATTACATACAACAGACATTTCAGTATCAATGGTGTCATGTTGTTTCTACACCCGTCTTTACTATTCCTGTACTTAGTATTCGATGATGAAGCTTTGATCCCAGAAGCTAAAATTCATGAAGAGGTTCTGCTGCGAATCCATACCTCTGCCATTGCTTTCTGAAATATTTTAAAAAAGCAATTTAAATCTTATACATATATAAGTAATTAATATGAAAATAACTAATTGAAAAAAAAAACTGTTAAAATTAAATTGATGACTGCAGACACTAGTAAATCTAACAATTTGGTTTATCAATGGATTTATATAAATATTTTTATGCAAATTTAAAAACTAATCTTTTTTTTTTTTTTTTTTTTTTTTTTTTTTTTTTGAAAGAGAACTTGAAAAGCATTACAATAATAATCACTTCTGTTTTTAATAATAATAAAATCCTAAAACGGTTCATTTTAAATCTATTTTTTCTGTAATAAATCAAAACTTTAAACTGTTCTAAGTTAAAAAGACATAAGACTTTTTGTACTACATAATTATCCCGTCGACCAAAAAACCATCGCCAAACTAAAAGATTAAATGCCAATAATGGAAGATCGTGACTGTCACCTTCAATGACATTAAATACGATACGTACCGTAATTTCAGGAGTATAAGCCGCGGTTCAAACAATTCTTTTTGGACTCGGAAATCTTATTTAGTGATTGAAGACAAATATTTACTGCGATCTAAGTAGTTACACTTATTTCTTAAAAAATTCTGGGTCGAAAAAGAATTGTTGACCAGTGGCTTATACACCTGAAATTACGATATATCGTTTTAACGCCATTAAGTGATTTGTATTTTGAGTTTTCTTTGTATTTTTATTAATATTCTACTAATTTTTTCGTTATTTTAAATAATAATTATGCCATTATGTATAATTTTGCTGTTAGTTTGGCGATTTGTATAATTTGGCGAAATTGGTCGACGGAATAACCAAGTAGTACCGATTTTTTTTTTTTTTCTAATAATGAAAATACAGTTGAGGAGGAATTTAAATGATTTCAAGACAACCAGTTTGTAATGAAATTAAGCAGTTACTAGGACGAGATTTTTTTTCTTTGCTCATTTCACTATTTCAAAAAAAAAAAAAAAAAAAAAAACATTGAAAGTACTACATCATACAATGGTGAATTGCAGTAAAAACATTTTTTTTTCTTTCTACAGCTAAAATATTTTAATCTTCTTTTGACAAATTTTTAATCAATATCCATTTATTATATTTTTACAGCCAGTTGATAAACTAAAAGTAAACTGATTTTTTAAAGATTTATAATATTTTAGTTTCTGATGATATAATTTAATATTTATTAATAAAAATCCAATAAGAAATTAATATTTTTTTTTCAAATGGGGGGGGGGACACTTTCCTGAAAGTAGAATGTATTTTCTTCATAATATACTTTTTAAAGTTAAAATCAAATGAAATTCATTGTTAATAATTTCATAATTATCAAATATTGATCAATAATTATTCATAATTTCATTATTATTATTATTATTATTATTGTTATTATTATTATTATTATTATTATTATTATTATTATTATTATTATTATTATTATTATTATTATTATTATTATTTTTATTATTATTATTATTATTATTATTATTGTTGTTATTATTATTTTGTACAGATAAAATATTTTATCCCCTTTTCGATAACTTTCTAATCAATATTCATAATTATATATTTACAGCCAGTTGATAAACTAGGAGTAAATTGAATTTTTAAAAATTTATAATATTTCAGAGCTTTAGTTTTTGATGAAATAATTTAAGGTTTATTAACAGAAAATTAAATGTGAAATCAATGGATTTTTTTAAATCAAATCTAGAAAGGAAAAATAAAAATAAAAAAATTTCTGAAGTAAAATGCATTTTTTTTTTAATATTCTTTTTTTCAAGTTAAAATTAGATAAAATCAGTTTTTTTTTTTTTTTGTGTGTGTGTGTGTGTGTTTGTGTACAATAAATTTTCGGGGGAATCTTTGTCGGGGGTAGAGCTAAGAATATAATGGTTATATCATGGTTTCAGATATAAAATTTGTGAGTAGCATGGAATTGCCCAACATAATCCCCAAAAGCGTGTACGGAACTTTTTTCTATATTCTGCTAACTACTCCTATCCAGATGTAAGGCTTCCAATAGCTGATTAGGTTTCGCCTCTACTTACAGACAATACTTATAAAATCCTGCTTCAAAAAGTTAAACTGTTTCTCTCGTCTTTCTTTTCTAAAGTTCTGTATTCTGATCTCCCGAAGAAAAGAGAAATTATAAACAAACACGAGCTCCTCTTAGAAGATTCTAAATTTGCATGTAAAAATTCCATATTTTCAATTTTGTACATCCATAGATTCGTAGATACCAACGACAAAATCCGTTTAAGGGTGTATTTCGATTCAAACTGCATATTTTCCTATTTATTTTTAAATTCATTATGACTCTCAAATACACCAAACTGGCAGATTTTCTCATTTAGAAAGAACACAAGTGCCGTGAGGGTCGATTCTTTGACAAATGCAGAAAATATTGCAAAAAAAAAAGCATTCAAAAACGGTATTTTGAACAGATTTTTCTGAGGCGTGAGATTTGTGAACGAAAAAAAGGTTCATACTGAGAAGATAATTGTTTATAAATCCAATTCTGATGAATTGAGCACAAAATTATATCACACGGCACCTTATGCGTCTCTTCAAAAATCCCGCGAACAAGTTTCATGTTTCTGCTTTTAAAAACGTGTCTGAAATTGTATCGGAAAATTTTGAGCTGTTGAAGGTGGAAAAGCGATTTTTCGAAAACATCCTTAATGGGAATGCGTATTATATCATTTTAATCGGCTGTTTGAATGTTTCAAATGCCGATTTGTGTAATAAGTGAATTACGCGTCAACAAATTTGACAGATGCAAATGTTTTTACCCCCATAATGAATTTTTCTTTTTTTCTATCTTTATTTTTCTATATTTATTGTCTTACATTATTTATTTTTGGTAATTAATTTAAAAATAATGTAATAGAACCTCAAGCGTCAGCTGTTTTTCCCCATATTCTTCAAAGTGAAGCACTGAACTCGACTATAAGTTAATATTATATTCGCAAAAAAATTAGCTATGTCTAGAAAAAAAATTGATCTCCTGGTAATTTCGCAACTATTTTTTAGACTAATTTTTATCTGTTAATATATATATTTATATTTAATCTAATATTAAACGGTAAAAATCATAGAAATATATTTTTCAATATAAAATGTCATTCAATACTGTCTGTTTCTTCTTTTTTTTTAAAACTCGAATTATTATGCTTTTCGCAAATATTTATCTTCGACTTAAACAGCAACATAATTCTGTTATTAGAAGAAACAAAAATTACAAGTTACATATATCTTAAATAATAAAATGTCAATTACCACCCAACCTAGATATTACCTGAGAAATAAAAGACTTCTAATACTAACTATATAATATCCATATTCAATTTTTTTGGGGAAAAAAAAAAAAAAAAAAAAAAAAAAAAAAAAAAAGGCACTCCGGGAGTGCCGACAGAAGTGAAAACTTGAACAATTATGTGTGTGTTTTTTTAGTCGTCTGGACATATTTTATTGTGCAGAAAATACTTTTAAATGAAGTGTTTTTTATTCACTATTATAAACTACTGCTACAAAAATTATATTACAATTTTCATTTTATGCGCTATTGTACATGAAAAATAATGCATATTATTTTACATACAAAAATTGCAATCTATTGCTTAAAACATAAATTTACAAATGCATGAAATATGAAATATTGTCAGTTGGTATTCTTTGAAATAAATACCCATAAAACTTATGAATTTTCATCCCCATTTCAACAATTCTTCCATCATCATCATCGTCATTACTATCATTATATTCTAGATTTGATATTATAGGTTTATGGTAACTAAAATATATAGCAAACAATTTTGATTCAATTCTATTTAAATATCTTGTAATGACTGCATCAATTGTAATTTTTTATCTCTCTGTGCTAAGATTGCGATGGTTGGTCATTGTTAAATCAAATTTTCTATTTAAAAATTCAATTAATTGTAGATTTTCATCATCCACAAAGTTGATGTTGAAATCCCTACTCAAAATCATCTGCAAATCATCAAATCTCTTTCCAATTCTATCTTGAAGTAATGCAGAAGCCTCTTTAGAACAAATAAATAAATTTTCATACAAAAATTCTCATTGCACTTAAAGACTTATCCGGTGAAATATAAATGGCAACCAATACAATTAGTTTTTCATTTTCAGAGTGGCAACAACAAACACATATATCACTGATATCAAAAACATTACTACTAAACATACTGGTGTACCTCACATGCACATTCATATGAATTGTGGAAATATATGCCCATTACATCAAACAACCTTTTATAAATAGCTACTCCTGCTGCTGGACGACCGTATCTTCTGAAACTTGCAACAAATTGAATAGTAATCAAACAATATAAGTTGTTAAACTTTAAATACAATTTTTAAAAAATGGTTGGAAAGTGCAGCATAATCGATGCACAATAGCATGATTTTTCTTTCTTAATTTTTTATTCCATCTGGTAACAGTATATTTTGTTAAACTTTAAATACAATTAAAATTTTTAAAAATGGTTTTGAAATGTAGCATAATTGATGTGCAATGTCATGTTTTTTCTTTCTTAACTTTTTATTCCATTTGGTATCAATTTATGTTGTTACTATTTAAATACAATCAAAAATTTAAAAAAAAAGAGAGAAAAATGGTTGGAAAGTGCAATGTAATCAATGCGCGATGTCATACTTTTTCTTTCTTAACATATTATTCCCTCTGGTAACAGTATAAGTTGTTAAGGTTTAAATACAATTACAATTTTTAAAATTGGTTGGAAAGTACTGCATAATCAATGTACAATATCATGTCTTTTATTTCTTATCATTTTATTCCATTTGATAACAATATAAGTTGTTAAACTTTAAAAACAATTGAAAATATATATATATAAAAAAAAGGTTTAAAAGTGCAGCATAATCGATGTGCAATGTCATGTTTTTCTTTCTTAACTTTTTATACCATTTGGTATCAATTTATGTTGTTACTATTTAACTACAATCAAAAATTAAAAAAAAACTGAAAAAAGTGGTTGGAAAGTGCAGCATAATTGATGCACAATGTCATATTTTTTCTTTCTTAACATTTTATTCCTTCTGGTAACAGTATATGTTGTTAAACATTAAATACAATTATAATTTTAAAAATTGGTTGAAAAGTGTAGTATAATCGATGAGCAATGTCATGTCTTTTCTTTCTTAACTTTTTATTCAATTTGATAACAATGTAAGTTGTTAAACTTTAAATACAATTGAAAATTTAAGGAATTGAAAAAAATGGTTGGAAAGTGCAGCATAATTGATGTGCAATGTCATGTTTTTTTCTTTCTTAACTTTTTATTCCATTTGGTATCAATTTATGTTGTTATTATTTAAATACAATAAAAAAAATGAAAAAAAGTAGTTGGAAACTGCAGCATAATCAATGCACAATGTCATACTTTTTCTTTCATAACGTTTTATTCCATCTATTAACAGTATAAGTTGTTAAACTTAAATACAATTATAACTTAAAAAAACACACACGGACATTCGCGCAAGCGCCCTGTGCCGCCTAAACGGAGCAGCACACTCAGGCACTGTAGAAAGAGTGGGAGATACTAGTTCCCCTCGATCTTACGCTTTTTCGATCAGCATCACGTGACCCTGACGCGAGTTTGGAAGTTTTTACCCATACAAAAAGTGCTCAGCGCCGCTAAAGAAGCGCCGCTTCAAAAAACTATTTACTCTTATTACTCTTTTTTTTTTTTTAAGTTGTGAAAATGCTTGAATATAAACATCATAATAACTATCATTACATTTCGATATCAAAGAATTTTTTTTTCCTTAGTGAAATCTGAAATACATCAATTGACACAATGTCTGCTGACATTCCAAATAATTCTTCGGAAATCAAAGTTGAGTAGCTCCGCCCCGAATAACGCCTTTAAATGAATTTTAATAAATTTTATACATATTTATGTAAATACAGTGGAACCTGCTTAAAGTGACCACACTCGGGACCAGCTAAAATGGTCACTATATAGAGGTGGTCACTTTATGAAGTGTCTTTGAAAATGGCACATTAATATTTTTGCGATCTCAAAAAATAAAACAAATTAAAATATCATAGGAAAAGTGCACTATATTAAATAATGAATTGTTTAATTAACAAATATAATTATAGAATTACTAATTTAAAGTATACTGTATAAAAGATATTTAAGGCCCCTGTCCCTTCCCGCGAAGACGCTCGCGAGCTAATGCCGTTCCTATGGGGACGCATTTTTCTAATAACTCGCATTTTGACATTTTAATTTTTTTTTTTTTTTTTTTTTTTTTTTTTTTTTTTTACATTGGATAACCGAGGTCCCTCTCGATCTTGAGAGGAACCACGGCTATCCATTGAAAAAAAAAATTAAAAATGTCAAAATGCGAAAGAATTATTTGAAAAATGCTTCCCCATAGGAACAGCATTAGCTCGAAAATGTCTTGGCGGACAGGGACAGAGACCTTAATTTAGAGTTAATCTTCCTTTTGAATTCAATTGATGAACTATGGATTATATATTTTACATTAGACCCCATATTCTCCATATTTTAAGCAGAAAATAGCTGTATTAAAAATAATAATTTGAAAAAACTACCAAAGCAATAAGAAAACTACAGGTTATCTAAAATTTAATGTTAAATGTTACAAACATTACAAGCAATACCAGTGCTAATGAAAAAGCATGTACAATTTTTTATTTTTAGAGTTTCTGAGAACGTAGGCAAAAATCCCTTCTTATAACAAACCCAAACAATCGCCTTTTTACTTCCTCATATAAACATAAGTACTAACACTACTTAGCAAATTAGTAGCAGGCGCAAGCATTCCTATTCTAGGATTTGTCAATATGTATGACAGATATATTCCTCATTCTTTTTCTCATTTCGGGGGAAAAAATGGCAGTTAAAGTCACCTCAATGAGATGCAAACATCTTTGCATTAAAGGACAACTTAATTATTTTGCTGAGGGGTCATCACAAAAGAGATAAATTCCTGTATGAATGAAAATAGAAAATTCGAAAAATGGTCACTTTAGTATTTTAGTTTAAAAATATTTGCCATGCAGAAAAAGGGATGGTCACATGGGCGTAATCTGGCGGGGGCAAGGGGGGGCATATGCCCCCCTAGTTTTCCAGGAGCAGGGGCAAGACTCGTCTTTTGCCCCTCCAGTTTTTTGTATTATTCTGTGGTTAAGGGCCAGTTTTATATTTCGATTTTCTCTTTTTTTTTTTATTTAACCAAGTATGTGCTATATTTTTGCAAACTAGAAATAACACAAATTTCGACAAACGATCGCAAAAAAAAAAACCATAAAGTTTGATGAATATCGCAAAACAATTCGAATTTTTGCCAAACTATGGTAAAAAAAAATGCAAATTTCGATAAAAGATCGTGGAAAAACGCGAATTTCGTCAAAGAATTGATAACACAAATTTTGTTGAATATTTAAATGTACATGAAATCGTTTTTTGTCAAAACATTGCGGAAAAAACGCAAATTTTGTGACGGGATCGCGAAAAAAACGTAAACATTTTGTAAAATATCACGAAACAACGCGAATTTTGTCGAAGGATTTTGTCAAATGATCACGGAAAAAACATGATTTTTTTTTCAAATGATCGCAAAAAAAAAAAAAAAAACTCGAATTTATCAAAGGATCGCAGAAAAAATGTAATTTTGTCAGAGGATCGCGGGAAAAATATAACTTTCTGACATGATCGTGCAAAACCGTAAATTTCTGTCAAAAGATCGCGATGAGTCAAAAGTGAGTTTTGTTCCAAAATTGTGATTAAAAAAAAAAAAAAAAATCTGATAAATGATCACGGAAAAAAAATCTCTTCAAAGTATCGTGGAAAAATAATCCCACAAATTTTGTAGACGGTTAGAGGAAAATAAAAAAGATTAATTACGTCAAAAAGTAACGGAAAAAATGCATAATTAGCATCGGGAAAAGAATTTTTTTTCTGTCTCTCTGCTGTAACTTTTCAAAGAAATTGCGGTGAATTTCAGATCTTTTTTTTTTTCTCTCAAAATTATCCTTGTGAATTTCGTCGATTATACATTGAAAAAATTGCGAATTCTTTTCAATTTGTCACGGGAAAAAATACTTTCCATGGTTTTATGAGTCAGGGAAATTCGGAAGTTTAGGCAAAAAGTCAGTGAAAAGTCAAGGAATTTCTAATGCACTACTTTGCATCAGAATATAAAAATACGATATAAAAAAAAAGAATATTGCCCAGTTAAAACTGGTGGCATTGAGCTTACAGGCTACGCATACTAATTGTACATTACAGCCTTATATTTTCAAGGGTTAATTCCGTTCTAAAAAAAATATTAAGAAGGGGGGATCAGCTCCCCTCTTTCCCCTTTTTATACTTAATCATTGAACCCTCTAAACTGTTCAGGGACATGCTTTATCATATAAAAAATCCATATCCAAAATTTAGAGCAAATCGGAAAATTCTTAATAAAAACCATTTATATGATTTAAGAGGAGTTATCCCCCTCTTTTATATACTTAACCATTAAACTTCCATAACTATTCAGAGATTTGAACGAAATCTGACAATTCTGCATGAAAAACACATTTATATAAATTAAGGGGGGGGGGCATTAAAACCCCCATTTCCCCTGTTTATATTTATCGAATGAGCACCTAATACCAATCACGGAAGCGCTTCATCAGAATGATCCCATGTGTAAATTTTGAAAAAAAATTAATATTTCTGCATTAAAAACCTATTTATATCAATTAAGGGGAGGGGCATGAGCCCCCCGTTCCCCCTCTTATACATATCGAATGAATTCCGAATACCAATCACGGAAGCGTTCATCAGAATGATCCTATGTGTAAGTTTTGAACAAAAATTAATATTTCTGCATGAAAAATCCATTTATATCAATTAAGGGGAGGGGTATGAGCCCCCCCATTCCCCCTCTTATACATATCGAATAAACTCCAAAAACTAATCAGGGAAGCGCCTTATCATACAAAATTTCAAGTGGATGGGATATTTTTATCATGAGTTATCGCGTTACGCACGTACGCACGCACGAACGAACGAATGTACATTACATACAGAACGGACGAGCACATTGCCTGTGAGCTAAAAACGATATACGATATAAAAATATACGCTAAGAAGATAAAATTTCAGCTACTTTCATTGAATAAGACTTTTGCGAAAATTAGTATAAATGTGCGTCGCGAGCCGATGGTAGCTCGACAACATCAATAACATGTTCGAAAATATAACATGTCCACCGTAAGAGACTGGCATTAGGTATGGTGTCTGACACAGTTCATTTAATTAAATTTTTTTCTTATTTATTTAACTTCAGCAGACTTATTCCGTGCTGACATCAGTCTTCCTTGTTTTCCCTACAAAGTCGAGCCGAGCCGGTGCTGAGTTTAATTATTCTTTAGAAGTATAGGGCAAGCAACATGTTTTGTTAAAATTACAATAGCGGTAATGAACTTCTGTTAACATAATCTTTGGAAATATATCTTAAGGTGGTTCTCAAATTCACTGCTGCATAACTTGAAGCTTTGACACATTTTCTAAATAATTTCTAACTCCAAAGGTTTAAAATTGAGAAGCTTGACTATTGAAGGAATTTGGAATCAATTAGAGTTTTTCCGCTTTGATAAATAAATTATCTGTCGACAGTTAAGAGATTCTTGTTACGGCTTCAGGCTTTTTTAGTTTCTTGTGATGTCCCTTTTGGAAGTTCGATTCAAAACGCTGTCTTTATCAGTATTATTTCAAAGATACGTTGTCTTTATCGAAAAAAGGATAACGCCATTAAATAGTTTCTGGATAAGAATACCTGCCAATCTCATGCGTTTCCGAAAAAAAAAAAAAAAAAAAAAAAAAAAAAAAAAAAAAAAAAATGAATTCAAAAATATGTCAGAAATTCGCTCTTTTGGATTTGAGAATAGCCTTGATAAATGAGATATTTTCCCAAATCAGAGAAATATTTCCACAAATCTACTTTTTATTATATAGCTTCAAAAAATACAATGTTTTTAACTCACTTTTTGTTCTTTAATTTTAATTTTTTTTTTTTTTTTTTTTTTTTTTTTTATAAAACCTTATAAAAATGCAACCCACCGGTGGCTGAGAGGTTCTCCCCTTGAAGCTGGTGGACAAGAGATGCTGGGTTTGAACTCAATCGCGCAAGTTGACCTAACCGTTCGGAGTTTTCGTGGTTTCCTTTGAACCTTGCGTAAATACTGGTTAGGTTTCGTTAGAAAGACCCTGACGGAGGACATTCCCCCTAAGGCCTATAGCCCTCTTGCAGATAATCGGCCCTTATACATAACACCACAAACACAATTTATTTATATATTGAACCGTCTAAGAATTTAAGTAATCGTTATTGTTGTTATTATGGGTTGTCTATCTTGCACAGAATAATTTAAAAATGTACTGTCAATTTATCTTATAAATGTACATGCTCTGTAAAAAAATCTTTATTGTATGTTAAGTAAAATCCAAACTTTTTGTAGAAATTGAGCCGAGTCCTTCCGGGCTCGGGACGAACTTTTAATTTTTACACCGGGCTGGGCTCTTTCACTTCGTAATAACTTTCGCTCGGGCCGGCCCCGGCCAAGAGTTTTCGGCCCCTCTACAAGGCTTTGACAAATTTTTATTAAGTTTGTTTGACCTTTTTTTCTGGTTGAACAGTACATCAAACGTCAGAGGATAACGGTTATATATTCAATATTTAAAAATATTTTATTAACCCCTTCGCGACGGGAGTCTTTTACAAATTTTTTAATGTTTCGCCACCGGTTTTTAAAAACTGAAATTTGTGCCCTATTAAATCGAGAAAACGCTCGATTAAATAAGCCAAATTTTACAGTATTATTTTACTGGTGGAGGTAAACGAGGATTCTTAAGCCTTTTTGCGGCACGTATACGTGTCGCTCGTCCCCAAAGGGTTAAAGACATGAAATTACTAAAATTTTGGATTTTTACTTATTTTTTCGCATATGGTTGAACATTTAATTTTTTTTAATATTAAAATTTTTAAATATTAAAGTGTATGTGTGTGCACGCGATGACTGCAAAATGGTGGGGGTGTAATTTTCTTGAAAAGTACTTCGAAACTTTTATTCCCCCCCCCCTACTGAGAGCCTAGTTTTTGAACAGTGCATCAAATGTAAGAGATATAACGGTTGTGCATTCAATATTTGAAAATATCTTATTAAAGACATGAAATTACTAATTTCGGATTTTTCCTTTTTTTTCGTTTATGGTTGAATATTATTATTATTTAATATTTAAATTTTTAAATATTAAAGTGTATATGTGTGCACGTGATGACTGCAAAAGGGGGGGGGGGTATAATTTTCTAGAAAAGTATTTCGAAGCTTTTGCCCCCCTAGTTTTAGAGCCCAAGTTACGCCTATGGATGGTCACATTTTACAGGTTCAAATAACATTGACAATGACAAGCTAACTAGTCACTTTATACTATAGACAGGTGGTTACATTACCGAAAAATTATCTTATTGTTTGAGTACGAGTAAAATTTTGCAAAAGTGGTCATTTTAGCCAGGTGGACACTTTACCAAGGTGGTCACTTTAACAGGTTCCACTGTACTTATATGTAGCATCCAACGCATACGCTGAGCATCTATATTTAATATGCGTGTACATATAAGGTTTTTTTAACATGAAAATGGTAATTTTCGGACAACTATAAGATATGATTTTTATTTTTGTACATTTTTTAATTACTTTTTCAGACACTTTTAATAATTAGAAAATTATACAAAAATTCCCACTTTCGCATATTTGATGTCTATATAAATTCAATCAATGGCATGTCATTCGGTTCAATAGTTTAAAAAAAATTAGCTTTTAAAAATCTCGAAAAAACATTTCTATCTCATAAAAGATATATATTTATAAGGTGATAATAAAAGAATATCATTGTCATATAGGTAGACATCTGAGGAAAAAAATCAAGAAATTTGATTCAAAGGCATGTTTTCAATGCTTGAAAGAAAGCGGAAAGGCTGCGACCTTTTCATGCATTAATATTATTATAATTATTTGTCAATCAAGTTTCATCTTAATTTTCTTTCTAAATGTGACACGCCCTTCGAATTCTGATTGAAGTATCATTTTTAAAATGTGGGTGGAGTCATTCAGCTGCTGCCCCAAAGAGGGGAATATGACTGGACAATCATATTGAATAATTAAAGTTCTTATTCTCATGTTTTATAATTATTCTATTATGATATTATATTATTTTGGAAATAATTAAAAATGTTTTGTTAATTATTTTCATCATTTGGGGGTAACATGCATTATGAACTCTAATATTTTGTTACTATAATTACTGAAGAATATTACAGGTTGCTTACTTCAAGCAGCGTTGAATAAAGCAGTTTTTTCGATAGTTTCGACAGAAATATTTATTTGCATACAGAATTCAGAGGCAAACGCTACCAATCGTGTGCCCAAGTCTGATATTGAAATCAAGATGTGACTTAACTAATAGAATTGAGATATGTTAAGCAAGATATGATTCATTCCAATTATTAAGTTTAGTACGGTGAATGTACTTATCTGTAACTGCAATAGTGGAGATATCTCTGTTGAAATTAATGAAACCGGTAGATAAGATGCACTTTAAGTTAAAACTCACACCAGATAAAAAAATATAGTAAAACTAATCAGTGTATGAGATGCTTCTCTTCTTACAATGCAATACAAGTAATAACTACAAATAGAGTCTGCAGTTGATTCAGTCAAGCAACAGGCTTAAGAATGAATAACGGATGTTATCTTTCAAATTCATCAACTTGCCTTAACTTTAAAAATATTGACTATTTCTAACAGTTGAAGATTGGATCAATTTAGCTGAATATCCTGATATAAAAAATATATCCTACAGCTTATAAGTATTAGTTATAATAATTGCGCGTAATTCTCCAAAATTGCAGAAATCAAATTTTTATTCCAATTTTTTCCCCTTATTAAATGATTTTTATTGTTATTATCATTATTTTTATAGATTCTTAGTGTAAATAATGTTAAAAGAGGTTATCAGCAGTCAAGGACTGTCAGAGAAAAATAAACGGCGAATAATAAGAAATTTGTTAAAGACATATTCTTGCCTTTTAATGAAATTTACTGATTTTGCTTTATCAAAAATTCCTCTTGGGTAAACAATAAATTTCCGAATGTGAAATCCAATCCCAATGTCTATCAATATTAAATTATGGATTATATGCCAGAAATCTATGAATATGTTCTAACATCTGAACCCCGCCCTCATTATTTTATATTTAAACTCCGCCCATCATCTTACGATATGTATTTATAGAGCAGTTCACATTACATGATTTTTACCGGAGAACAGTGAAGAATGCATTAGGGCACACAAACACAAAAAGCATTGATAAAGGCAGTGATAGTCGTCCTACAGCAGCAGCAAAAACCTGTTCGTGACGTCATCTTGCACAGCTCTATTCAAAATAAAAGCATTGTACAGATTATCTAGCTACTTCAAGTAGTACTCTGATTCCGGCACCATACGAGAAGAATTCGAACGTTCGAGATGATGTCACGTGAGTATACAAATACTAACTCGCATGTTCGAAAAAATATTATTCTATCATCAAATTTTAGTATGTTCGAAAGTGATTGCGGACACAAAATGTCGTCCGAAAACGCAGAGATGGCTCCTCCCAAATCTACGTCATTTTTACTGATTACGATGATCGATATTACGATTTAGCTAATGGGAATTCTTTACGTAGTAAAAAAATGTCTCCTGTATGACTTAAACAGCACTACATTATAGATTCTTAACGCAATTACTTTAAAATCAGGTTAACAGAAGTCAACGACGTCTTAGAAAAAATAAAGAGTGGTGTCCGACAAGAAATTTGTTTAAAGCATATTCTTGCCTTTTAATGTAATTTACTGATTTTCTTTTATGAGACATCACTCTTGAGGGAACAATAAATTTCCCAAAGTATCAGGCTATTTGTATTATTAATTTACGGATTATACGCCACAAACCTATTAATATGTTTTTACATCTTTACTCCGTCTTCGCTGTTCTCTTATATTTAAACTACGCCCATCATCCTATGATATGTATTTGTTCATAATAAAAGAACACTACAGAAAATCTAGCTACATAAAAGAGGCGGAGCATCGTCTTCGTGGTACGATTAAAATATAGACGTAAATTGTATTAATATTATTTGAGAAAACTATATAATTTTTTAATATTGCAAAAAGTTCTTTAAAAAAGTTAAAATAGAATTTATAATATGTTTTAAGGATACTAAAGAATTATTATTTGATAGTTTTTTTTACAATTTATTTCAGTGTCAAATTGTTCATAAAGCGATGAAATATGTTCTTAAAAATTTAAAGACATTCCCATACTTCATTCTATAAAAACAATGGTGGGTACTTCTAGGTTATCCCGTCGACCCATTTCGCCAAGTTATACAAATCGCCAAACTATTAGCCAAATTATACATATCGACATATATTTTCTTTTAAATAATAAAAAAAAACAAAATGATTAGTAGAACATTGAATAATTGATATAAATAAAAAGTCGAAATAAAAATCACTTAATGATGTTTTAAATACGTGTATTGTATTTAATGTCATTGAATGTGACATTCACGATCCTCCATTATTGGCATTTAATCTTATTTTTTGGCCATCGTTTTTTGGTCGACGGGATAACATAGAAGTACCCAATGATGTTTTGAGTGTGTGTGTGTGTGTGTTTGTGTGACCACGGGGAAACCGTATCTTCACAACGTTCATTTGAGAAATAGATATGGAAAAAATATCTGAAATTCAGCAAATTCCTAGGATATTTTTTGTTAATAACAAAATGGGAAAAAATGCAAATGTTGTTCTGATTTTACTGCGAACTTGCAAAATTATCTTAGGAATTACAGGTTCACCTTGAATGAGGGAAGCACAGAGAATTTACCCCCCCCCCCTTCTGCACTGTTTCAGGAAATTCGAATTATTTTCAAAGATCTTAACAATATACATACAATACAGATACATAACAATATAATTTTAAGTAATATACTTACTTTAAAGTGTATACAATGTACAATAACAGCTATTTCAACGACATATTGAAATTAGGGTACTTCTAGGTTATCCCGTCGAACAAAAAATTATCGCCAAACTATCTATGTTATAAAGGCCAAACGTATCTGTGCGTAACGCATACGTCATTTTGCGAATGGCAACTCTTTTCCAACAACTGACTTTTATAGAAATGGTATTTTATTAATTTTAGCATAAAACAATATTTTTTTCAGAGTTAAACTGACCGATATAAGATGCATTTTTTACTGTAGCTAATTTTCCTTCTAATACATTTTCTTTCGTCGAAGTTCGACGGGTTCCACCTCGTAAGATTAAATGCCAATAATGGATGATCGTGAATGTCACATTCAATGACATTAAATGCGATTCACGTGTTTAAAATGTCATTAAGTGATTTTTATTTCGACTTTTTATTAATATTCCACTAATCATTTGTTTTTTCGTTATTTAAAATAA
The DNA here is from genome assembly GCA_964019185.1 of Maratus speculifer. Taxonomy (NCBI): domain Eukaryota; kingdom Metazoa; phylum Arthropoda; class Arachnida; order Araneae; family Salticidae; genus Maratus; species Maratus speculifer. Next base: position 24,355,285 of record OZ025303.1, on the reverse strand, counting down.
AAATTATGTCAACATGTATAATTTGGCTATGAGTTTGGCGATTTGTATAATTTGGCGAAATGGGTCGACGGGATAACCTAGAAGTACAGAAATTAGTTATATTTTTAAAAATTTGCAGAAAAGTGATTGCCTTATAGAGAAAAAAAAGAAAAGTCAAGTATACTTTAAAGCAATATCAACAAAATATGCGTTAATTTCCCTTCAATCAATCAATAAATAAAAGATTACACTACCTGAAATCCATGTTATCAAACGTAACACTTAATAGAAGCACAAAGGATCGATTTCGCTAAAAATCAATACCGAATTGTAAAAAAATATCGTGCTACACCCTCCCTACTTGCACAACGTATTAACAACTAGGATCTTTGAGGTGAGGATCCGTGAGGCCAACATTTACCTGAGAGATAAAGAATATGAATATTGCAAAGCGGCAACAATGGCTTAAATTAATATTTTTAACAGCCGCTCCTTACAAAACAGCCGTACAAGACAGGGGGAAGTTTATTGGCGAACGAACAACTCAAAATCTACTTTTTTTGCTGTTATCATTTACTTTTTATATTTTATTGTACGAGTGTTTATATAAATATTCTGTATCTTCTTTCATAGTATTTTCAACTATTAATCCTTGAAAGGTTTAACAGTTGTTGTTTCTGAACTTGAATTTTTTCAAGATAAAATATGTTTAAAATGAAATCTTTTTTTTTTTTTAATTCTTTGAATTTATTCGTTTTCAAACTGGAAAGTTTTTGTGTCATGCTGAACTAATCTTTTGGCTTAAAAATTTCAGCTAAATAACTATTTATCGAGTAGTATTGAGTATACATACATAAAAAAAAAGAAAGATCTTAACGTTATTTTCTATCATTTGAATACAAGAGTCGATGATTGAAGGCGTGGCCTGAACTTTTAGCTCCGCCTAAATATTTTTATTGTATACGAATTTTATTTTAGAAATATATATATAAAATATAAAAAAAAAAGGAATTGCTACAAAATGCTTTTAAATATTTATTTTACAAAAGTTCAATATTTTTTTAACCTATATTCCGTATGTAATTATTTCTTATTAGTAAATTTTCTTCACGTGAGTATTAATGATAGTATGTAGTGCTGCTGGGTTGGATTTCCTTTGTTTTACTTACCCATCATACGTAGTATACAGTAAAACTTGCAATTGTTTAAAAAAAATCGGCGGATTTACACGTTTTAGACACTGTAGATTCCGTAAAACATATTTTCGGAAAAAAAAAAAGTTGCCGTTCGTCTGTATGTGCGTCTGTAAACGCTCTATCTCCCGAACAAATGGAGATAAAGACTTAAAATTTTGTATGTATTTAGTAAGTAAGAATAGGACAAAGCCTATTTAATATCAATAACCTCGATTATCCGGAATTAAATTTTTCGGACTCTCGAAAATTTTTTTGACGGATTTACACGTTTCAGATACTAGAGATTCCGTAAAACATATTTTTAGAAAAAAAATTGCCGTCCGTCTGTCAGTCTGTAAACGCTCTATCTCCCGAACAGATTGGGATAGGGACTTGAAATTGGGTATGTACTTATCATGCAAGAATGGGAAAAAACCTATTTAATGTCAGTAACCTCGATTATTCGAAACTACTTTTATCGGATTCTCGAAATTTTCTGTTTTAAGGAGTGGATGTAAAAGGCAATGAAACAACATACATATTTCTTCCCATCAGTCTTAATCATATAAAGTAATGCTGGGTTGGATATTGAATGTTTTTCAGTATCCAAAAATGTATGCTCGAGATAAATAATAATAAAAAATAATAATAATAAGTACTGCTGAGCCAAGCATTAAAGACCTGTCACGTGAGTAATAGGTCTGAGTTAGACGAGTCTATTGTTGATAATAGGACTGGGAGCAATGAAAAGGGAGTTTTTCCTACTATTGCTTTTATCGAGAATGGAGAGGAATTTCGTCCCCTCCTAATGCTTCCCTACCTTCAGAAAGGTCCATTATTTTGGCAGTATGCCAAGACAGGTCTTTGAAAACTGGTCAAGCAGTAATCTTCTTTCAAGATAGAAGTTTTTGACAGGCTACCATTTAAAGATAATGGTAGAAACAAATTTGAAATTTATTTTTAAGTGATTTGTTCGATTTGTTTATCCTTCCCTTATACACCCAACTCATAATAGACCGGCCACCCATTCCTCTAATGAACAATTTAAAATATTTTTAAATTTGAGAGTTTTTTTTCTTTGGCAAAAGACTTTTTTTTATTCGGAAATTAAATAATCCTGAGCGATTCTATGTTGTTTTGCCAAAAGGAACAAGTTTTTAGTGTTAATTTGTGTATGTTACTGTAAGAATATTCCTTGTCTATATTTATAATAAAATTTTGTCAATCCGTAAATATAGAAAATGGAATGTTTGAAATGTTTTAGTCAAACTTTTTGGTTAAATTCAATCTATTTGAAATTAAGAGTAACTTTTAAAAATATTATCCATTCTATGCATTTAAAAAAATATAATGTCATGTAATAAATCAATGTATAAATATGTTATATATGTAATATTATTGAATTATTAAAGATGTCGTGGGTTATCGTGAGTCTTATTCCGTTCTTCTTCTTATTATTATTATTTTGTATTTTGGAAGCTTAAAATTAGTTATCAATCAATTTTCAATGCACGCCTTTCGAAATCTGATTGAAGCATTATTTTTAAAATGGGGGTGGAGTTATTTATTCTTTCATAAAAATTTTAAAACAAATATCGTAATAAAAGCACAAAGTTGAACGGACGGCCACGTATATTTGCAAACAAATGCTTTACAAAATATATAAATTATCTATCTAGCATTCAGGTATGACGATGTTATGATACTACTAGATTAGCTCGTCGACCAAAAAATTATCGCCAAAGTATAAGATTAAATGCCAATAATGGATGATCGTGAATGTCACGTTCAATGACATTAAATACGATTCACGTGTTTAAAATTTCATTAAGTGATTTTTATTTCGTTTTTTTATTTGTATTTTTATTAAAATTCTACTAATTATTTGTTTTTTCGTTTTTTAAAATAAAAATTGTGTCAATATGTATAATTTGGCTATTAGTTTGGCGATTTGTATAAGTTGGCGAAATTGGTCGACGGGATAGCAGAGTAGTACCGATGTTATTCATGTCTCAGTTTTATTTTGTTTTTCTTATATGTTAACAATGTTTTTTTCGAGGGATGGGGCAATTTTATGTTTTTTTTTAATAAGTAACATGAAAGGATTAAATTGATAAAGGACTCTTGGGATGATAGCTAATTAAACCTGCTATTCAATGTTATATAAATTTAAACTTGAATTAATCCTAAGAAAGTTTTTTTTCCACTCATACCAGTAAATGTATACAATAATATGTTATTGTTTGTAAATGCTGTTCGAGATCTTAGGAAAGTCTCCTTGACAAATTTCAAAAGCGAGTGAGCGCCCTTACCGGCATTAAGATCTCCTCGCAATATTTACAATGGCTTCTGTTTATTTACTTCAAATTGCGGTCATCGTCATCCAGTCACTTAACTTATTTAAGTGAAACTTCCCCTGACGTGATTCTTCATTTGAAAAAAGTGGAGGAGGTTAGATCATATTTTTCTTTTTTTCTATAGTATTTCCAATAACACCAAATGAATCATCCATCTGATTTTCTTTTGTTAGAAAACCCCATTATATGCTTAGAGTGAATTCGTTAGAATTATACCCGTAAGGAAGCATAGTGCTATGTACAATGTATGTAAAACAGAAAAATGGTTAGATGAAAATTATCTTCTAAAAAAATTTACAGCCTGATCCTATAAAGAAATCTCATTCGTTAGATTATAATTATTAGTCATAACAATAGAAAGCAATTCTCCAAAGTTATGGAAATTAGTACTTTATTCCAGCTTATTTGTTCCTTCTTCAAAGAGTATTATTATTATTATAGATTCTTAACTAAAATAATTTTAAAAGAGGTTAATAGCAATCAAGGACTATATGAGAATAATAAAAAGAGATGTCGGATAAAGAATGCGAAAAAAATTGTTAAATCATATTCATGCCTTTTAATATAATTTATTAATTTTGTTTTATCAGAAATCATTCTTTAGTAAACAATAAATATTCTAAAGTACCAAGTTATCAGTACATATTTATGGATTATAATAATATTTTAAAACATATTGCTACACACATTATTATTATACAAACATATTATGTTTTCATATCTGAACTCCGCCTTCACTGTTTTTTAATATTTAAACTCCGCCCATTCTCATTATGATATGCATTCGTACAGGATAAAAGTACAGAAAGTCTAGCCGTATAAAGTAAGTGCAGTATTGTCTCCGCGGTACGATTTAAATAAGGTGTAAATCGCATTATTATTATTTGGGGGAAAACAATATTTAATAACAAACAAACAATTTATAAATTTAATAAAAAATAAACAATAATGCAACATTTTTTAATATTGCAAAAAGTTCTTTTCTTAAAAATCATTGCACTTTTTTTTAACAATTTTTTTAAAACAATTTTTTTTAAATGAAAAATTGTTTAAAAAACGATGATATATGTTTTCATCATTTGCATGCCCATACCCCACTATGTGAAAGCAATATTTTTAATTTTCTATATTTATTATTTTTTTTACACATATTTGTGTGCGTTAAAAATTCCTTAGCATTGATCCTGTCATACATTTTTATTTAGCTTCAAGTTGTACGATGGGTATCACTCATAAATATTTACAAATATATATATTAAAAAAAAAAAACATTAAAATGATTTAGGGCGGAGCTACACGTCATTTCGATTTTCTTCCAAATAAGCCTTGTCTTTTTCTGTTTATGTCGAAAAATCAAAGAATTATTTAAGTGTTTCACGTTACTTTTGCTTATAAACATACATTTTATATTTATATTGGAAATTATGAGAAAAAATTGCAAGCAGAATACGTGTATATATTACTTTTAATAATAAAATATGGTGTGTAAAGCCCCACTTAGTAAGAACATTCATATAAAATGTTCTAAAGTGACGTCGAGGTATAGTTCACTTTATAATTATACTGCAATTTTTATGACAACTTAATTTGATGCGCAGGAAGATAACTTTATGGTTTCTTCAATAAATAATATCGATGGATTAAACATACCAAAATTCGTGTATTCCCAAACTTTAATAAATAAAGCTTATTTTTAAGCAACTTTTAAGCTCTTTCCCCGTGGTCCATAGTGGAAAAGCTTCGATGGAAAAGCATTTTACCAGTGTCTAATTTACTTCACACGAGTAGAAACTCTTAACATCCACCGTAAACTTTAAGTGAGAAAAAAATGCTTTAAAATTGTTGCAAAAATAACGGACATAGAATGAAATAGATTTTACAATACATGTTAAACCAAGGCATTTACTTCACATCCTCCGTAAACTTTCAGTGAGAAAAAATGCTTTAAAATTGATGTAAAAACAACCGACATAGAAGGAAATAGATTTGTACAGTGTTTTACTATACATGGTAAAACTGGGGATTTACATTAATCTTCCTACCCTGTTTAAATTTTACGCAATCTTGATAAAAACATTTCACACCAGAATTTTTATTTAGAACATTTTAATAGATTTAATTGATTTAAATATCCATGGTTCGTACGGACCCTGGAATTCCATGACCAAGAAATTCTTCTCTACCGGTATTTTCTTATAGAAAATCTCTGATTAACTAAGAAGACTTTTCGCGTTTTTGAAATATGTTTATTTTTCTATAAAGAAATTCTGGTATTCGACCTGGAAAATAACGGTACCCATACGAACTGTGATATCTAAACCTATGCTGTTCCAGATACACTCTAATACTGGAATAGGATGATTGAGTTCCCCTCAACCCTCATACATTCTTTTCTCTCTTTGTTTGTTTCTGTCTATATTATAATTAAATTATAATAAAAAAAATTGTTAGTCTGTTAGTTCTAACTAACTTTACAATTTTTTGTTAAAAAAAAAAAAAAAAAAAAAAAAAATGGTCTCTGTAAAGAGTTTTTTTTTTCTCTAGTTGGGGCACCTCTTCGGTAGCTTTTTCGTCCTTTCTTACTCGAACATTATGAACATTTTAAGTTTTTCGATTTATTTCTTTTTCTTTTTCTTTAATTTAAATTTTTTACTCTATCTTTTTATCTATGTTAGCTAACCTTAAATATTTTAATTGTGGCTTGCTACAACTATATATTATTTTACTTTTTCTTATGGCTCCCTAAGCCCTTGCAACACGGCCTATTTTGTTAACCTGGATATAAAGTTGTTTCTTCAACTAGGAGGTCCAATAACATACTTACATTGTTCGCATTGTTCTAAATCTATTATTTGACTTTCTTTATGAAAAGAGTTCTGGTTCGAATCATATAAAACAAATTATAGTCATGGGTCGATTAGACCCATTCAGGGTAGGAAGGTTAAAAATTAATAAAACGAATGCAGCTGTTGTATGTTATTGCTATAATTTAAATAAGAAAGATAATTTTAAACTTCTATTCTACTCATACCAGTAATATTAATTTATTATATTTTATTAGTATTTTAATCTCGTTTGGCTTATCATGTCTGTAATGATACTTAGTATTTCAATAAGCGAGTGAGTTCTATTTAGACTCCTCGCCAAATATAAAATGATAGTGACACTGACACTAAACTAAATTACATCTATACTATACCCGTATTAAACATTATCGGAGGTACCTCGGACATTTAGACCTGAGTTCTTTGTTTTCCTTCAGAACTGCAAGTTTTGTGGAATTGTAGTTTACTGCAAATTAACTACGATCGCTCCCAATCTGCAAAATTGGGCGTGCATTCTAAGCAGCGCTCACTTAATCTCATGCAACGCTAATGTGCTCGCGAATGAAATATTTGTAAATCTGATTTTATACTATACTCGTTAATTTTGTATTGTTGAATCCTAATTAATTACGTTGTTTTTGTCTTTACTTCGTAGAGGTTTGTTCTTTGCTAAGGATTATACAGGGTGTCCAGCAAATTACACCCTGATTTCAAAACTAAATTTCTCAAAAACTAAAATCGGTAGAATTATGCGATAAACGGTTTGTTTATTAGGTAAGCTGTAAAAATGTTATATAAAAGTTTCGAGCAGTGAATATTTTGAAAAGATTGTGTTCCGATTGCAAAGAATACTGGAGTTGACATTTTTCTTGTTTTAGATTGTTTGTAGAGAATGAGTTTTTCAGTGTACAGTGCCATATTTAACGATTTTACGAACTTAATTATTTTAAATTTCGAAACTTTTTTTCCAAAAATCTTTAAAATATAGCACTGTACGCCAAAAATTTTGCTCTCTGCCAGAAAAAAAAAAAAAAAAAAAAAAAAAAAAAACTAAAACAAGAAAAATGTCAAATCAGGCATTATTTTAATTAGAACAAAATCTTTTTAAAATATTCACCGTTCGAAACTTCTATATAAGATTTTTACAACATACCTAATAAACAAACCGTTTACCGCATTATTTTCTAGATGTTCGTTTTGAGAAATTTAATTTTGAAATCAGGGTGTTATTTGAAGGACACCCTGTATATGCAAAGGTGTTTCTGTAATAAGAAATTAAAGTTGAGTGAAATTAGAAAAAAAGCTTTCTGTAATTTTTATTTATCTTTTCTTGATAAATAGCATATTTTTTAGTTTTTATTACTTAGTTTTATTCTATAAACGTATTTTTAGTCAAACAAATATGGGATATATGCGTATGTTATTTGTTATCCTCCATATTATTATGCTCTACGATTTGAAATTAGTACTTATGTTCATAGTTCATGTACTTAAAATAATCGTCGATAATTTCGATTGTTTAATAATAAAAAGAAATATTTCAAATGCCATTTATTGAAAATTACAATTTCATTTATCTTTTAAAGTATTTATAGCACATATTTTTATTTTCACACATCATTACATATAATTACATATGTTCTGTAATACAGTTTGACTTTTACTGTTAATAAAATAAATGAGTTATATTAACAAAAAAGTAGATGTTTTATTATGATTTTTTTTCGATGTTTATATAATTTGTTTAAAAAATTATTTTTGGGCCAGAATTTGTAAATTCTCTTAACTATTTATTTCATTGTTTACATTCCCAAAGTAACGCGGATTATACAAAATTGCGGATTATGGGTGAGTGGATTATCGATCCTTGACTGTATACAATGTAGTGTAATTTTACAGGTATTAAACCTGTAAAACAAAAAACAGTGTAATTTTATAGCTATATTATTTTTACAGATTCATTTCATTATCTTAAACTGCAATAAATTTTCGATTATTTATGCTAGCATCTAGTGTGCCTATCTCAGTGCTGATTTTAAAAGATTAATGTTCTGAAAATAGTTATGTGTGTGTATGTCAAAATTCTTTTAAAACTATCCTGAAGTGTAGGACTGAAAAGAATTCTTTTCACCTTTTGCATTCATCATAGCTGCCAACTTTTACGCTTTTTTCCTACCTCTAAAATTTTTTAATAAATATTGTCTTATTTAATCGTCGAAGACTTATGTTTAAGCAAATGGAAAATCTCTGTATAATTTTAGAGGTAGCAAAAATGCGTAAAAGTTGGCAGCTATGTATTCATCCATTCTAAGGTGAGAAACTGATTACAGCATCCTGCTGCTAGAAAACATTTTTGCTATACTATGCTGCATTGCAGTAAGAAAAATAAAGATTTTAATGATTTTTTTAGTACAGTAATTATTTTATTGTACATTATTTACCTTAATAAAATTGATATAAACTCAAAGCCCTGTCTTTTATTTAAACGGGCTTCATTCTAAAGTTGGTAAATGATCCCTACTATTTACTACTAGTTTCAAAAGTTTAAATAATTAAAAAAATATGCTTGTTAATTTGAAATATTTATTAGGGTTATAGAAATAATAGTTATAGAAAAATTAAATGAAAATTTGATTTGTGTATTTGTGTGTGATGTTGGCTAAAAGACTAGTGTAATTATTTATTTATAATATATATGTATACAGTCCAACCCCGTTATAATGAACTTCAAGGAACCGAAGTTTTTGTTCGCTATATCCGAACAGTTAACAAAATATGCATATTACTACTTGATACCTATATGTTCAATAATGATGTATAAAGAAAAAAAACATAAAATCTATCAGATATGATCGTTAATGAATTAAATTGACTAAAATTGATTACATTAAACTGACACAATACTAAATAAATTAACTAAAAAGGAAGACAAATAGAAATACAGTAAAGCGCCGATTATCTAAACATTTGAGACCAACCCTAGTTCGGATAAACGTTAGGGTAAATAACCAGACAATTTAAGAAATGATCCTGACTATTCTAAAATCTTTACACTTTATCCAGTCTTAGGATGACTAACACTAATTATTGGCGCGTTAAAAATAGTTTTATCTTTTACTTTTTATCATTTAAATTTTCCTTTTTTTTCACTGCAGAATAGTTACCATAAATGAGAAAGAATGCAGGTTTTACTACTCTTTAATAAAAAGACTTATCGTTAATTAGCACCATGTTGTACTAGCCAGCATGCATTCTCTTATAAAATTAGAGTCGAAAATCTTTTTTCACATCAGCAGAAAAGTTAAAAGAGAAAAAAATCATGGTCGACTAGAAAAAGAAGTTCGTTATAACTGATTCTGAAGATTCCGGAGGTCCGCTATAAAAGGGTAAAATAGCATTAAATAAAACAGGAAAAAGGCGGGACACAAATTTTCGCTCGTTATAACGGGGTTCGACTGTATTATCATTTTGATTCAAAACTTAAAGTATCGATGGCTATTAGATTCTATTATTTGAATTTTATTTTTTTTTCCTCTTTTAATGAGAAAATGGCAACAAAAAGATACAGCAATTCTTTTTTTTTCTTTTTTTCTTTTTCAAGTTTCCTTTGCTTTCAATAGAAATGGAATACTCCTGTTGCCACAATTAGAAAAACTGTATTAAAAACTGCAGAAAAAATTAATTAAAATACAGTTTTCAAATAAAATGCAATCAAAAGCACATTTTTTCTTACACGAAGGTGTAAAAATTGGAAATGTGCGATGTTCAGAAGTTTAAATTTTTGTAATATCAAAAACTGCAACATATTTTAAATTACTTTTTAAATTTCAAAGCGTTGCCATTCGCAAAATGACGCATGCGTTGCGCACAGATACGTTTGGCCTTTATAACATAGATATAACAACTTGCAAATAAAAAAAAAATGTGATATGAATATAGAAAGAATCGATCCCTAATAATATTTCATAGTATTTTATTTCTAAAATTTAACCCTTTTTAAGCCAGACACACACCCAATCTCCAAACATATAGTTTGCTTTTAAAGATTTTAGAACATTTTTTACATGAAAAAACTTGCATAAAAGGGGGCGAGGATAGATTGCTTTCAATAATTTATAGCGTCTACTTGAACTCACTTAACCCTTGGACGTCCACTTATCCGCTGAACATTAACTCAAAATCGTCCGTTATTTTAAAAAATGTTAAAATACTTGCAAGTAAAAAATTCCTGATAATCACTCCCGGATAATATTTCATAGTATTTTTAAAAATAAAGTTTAACCCTCTCTAATCCAGACATGCATTCAATCTCCAAACTTATAGTCTGATATTTTTGAGATTTTTTAATTTTTCAATTGAAAAGGCTTGTTAAAAATGGCGAGCAGATATATTCTTCTTAATTATTTAGAGCATTCTATTTGAAGCTGTTTAACCCTCAGGCGTCCACATACCCGCTCATTATTCACTCAAAATCGTCCGGTTCTCTTCAAAAAAATCATATACTTGCAAGTAAAAAAAAGGTAACCCATAGAAAGTTTCATCCCCTGTCATAGCACTTTGATTTGATATACCGTATTTTCGAGTGTATAGCCCGCTTCCCTAAATCGAGCAGTGCAGTAAAAAAAGTTCGTGTATAACCCGCGGAGATGCGTCGGTGTATAGTCCGTGGGCTATGCACCATTTACGAACGTATATTTCGACCAGGGTTTGAAATTAGAAGCCATAAGTCATAATTTTTAACACAAATTTACCAAATTTTTTCGTGATGCATAATACCTACAGTAATTCGGCTAAAAAAATAAGATTATCAGTACCGTAATTTTCGGAAGAAACGCCGCGGTATTTACGTGTTTTAAGATAAAATTTCAAGCGATGCGGCGTTTACGCGCATTTTTTTTCAAGCAATCGTGATATCTTTTCTGAATTTTTCCGAAAATTAAAAAAAAAAAATTCAAAATTTCGGACATAAAATGTATATGTATCTTAGGTCATTGGTTCCCAAAAGGATCAAATTCTCAGAATTGATCCGAAATGCACTAACTCCGAAAAGGAACGGTTCCTCGGACTCTATTTGAAATGAAATGACTCCGGAAAAGTTCGATTCGTTGAACTCCTTCCGAAATAAAACGACTCTGTAAAGGAACGATTCCTCGAAATCGTTTCGAAAAAGACCGGCTGCTCTGAATCATTCCGAAATGACATAAATCTCGCACTTTTTTGTTCTTTGCAACAGGGTAAGGTACCAACTCCGAAAAGGAACGATTCCTCAGACTCTATCTGAAATGAAACGACTCCGGAAAAGTTCGATTCCTTGAACTCGTTCCGAAATGAAACGACTCTGTGAAGGAAAGATTCCTTGGAATCGTTTCGGAAAAGAACGACAGGCTTTTGGATTTTGTACTCTACAAACACAATGGATTGCTGCAGCACCGATTCGCTAACAAATTATTTTCTGATATTTTACTTATAGAATTTTTTTTAGGTCTCGCGTATAAGTCGACCCCCCACTTTGAAGTTCTTTTTTTGTCTAAAATTTCACGACTTATACGCGAATATATACGGTAGCTATAATGGACCTATCAGTGCAATACTTGGCGATAGTTGCGACAGTTCTTCCAAACCCTGAAATAACTGTATTTAAGCAGTAGAAAAAGTCTTTACAAACATGGGAGAACTTTCAAAGTTTCGCGGCATAGCGAAAGAAATTTACAAATTACATGTTTTTTCAAATTTTTTGAGGTTTAAAAGTTGTAGAAAAAATATCACGATTTCCAATTTAAAAAAAAACCTTGTATAACCCGCACCGTGTATAAGCCGCAGCGCCTTTTTGAAAGGTTTTTTTTCTTGTATAAGCCGCGGACTATACACCCGAAAAAACGGTATTTAACCCTTCGTAGCACATATAGCGAAGACTCCAAAATAAATGTTTTCTTTTAAAAGAGTTTAACAATTTACAAATATAAATATGTTATGAATATAGAGAGAATTGTTTGCTTATAATATTTCGTAGTATTTTATTTTATAAATTTTAAACCTTTCTATGCCACACACGCATGTAATCTCCAAACATGTAGTTCTCTTTGAAAGCGTTTTCCAAATTTTTTACTTGAAAAATAGAACTGCTAAAAATTAAGAGAGGATAGAGTCCTATCAATAATTTATAGTATTCTGCTATAAGTCGCTTAACCCTTGGTTGACCACAGATCCGCTAAGCTCTCACCCAAAATCGTCTGTATTTTTTTTTTCAAAAGTTAAAACACTTGCAAGTAAAAAAAAAGCAACCCCTTGAAAAGTTAGGTAGTTCTCCTCCCATGTCATAGCATTTTGATTTGATACATTTAACCCTTTGCAACGCACATACCCGCGAAGACTCCAAAATATATTTTTGCCCTTAAAAGAGATTAATAATTTGCAAATAGAAAAAAAATCTCATGTATAGAAAGAGAATCGTTCCCTAATAATATTCAATGGTATTTTATAAAATAAACTAACCCTTTCTACGCCAGCCATGCATATAATCTCCAAACATATAGTTTGCTTTTAAGGTGTTTTCAAAAAATTTTACTTAAAAAAACTGGCTAAAAATGGAGAGAGGATAGATTCCTCTCAATAATTTACAGCATTCTATTTGATACATTTAACCCTTTGCAACGCCTCGAAGTTGCGTCATTGCCTTTTTTGCGAAGTTGCCTTCAACATGGCCTCGAAGACTCCAAAATAAATATTTGCTTTTAAATAAGATTAAAAACTTGCAAATAAAAAAGTAAATGTTTAGAATAGAGAGAGAATCGTTCCCTTATAATATTTTATAGTATTTTATGTTATAAACTTTAACCCTTTTGATGCCAGACACGCATCCAATCTCCAAACATATAGTTTGCATTTAAAGAAATTTCACTATTTTCAAAAAAAAAAAAAAAAAAAAAAACTTATGAAAAGAGAGAGAATTGATCCCTACTAACATCTACCACTACTTTCATAGTATTTTATTTTACAGACCTTAACCCTTTCTACGCTAGACGCTCAATCATTCTCCAAACATACAGGCTGCTTTTAAAGAGTTTTTTAAAAAATTTATTTAAAAAAATTACTAAAAATTAAGAGAGAATACATTCTTCTCAATAATTATAATATTCTATTTGAAGATTTCGTCCTTTTGCGCGTCCACAGAACCGCTCAATATTCACTCAAAATCGTCCATTTATTTTTCAAAAAGTTTAAATACTTGCAAGAAAAAAACAAGCAATCCATAGAAAAATTAGTTAGTTTTCAATCCCATGTCATAATATTTATTTAAACATTTAACCCTTTGCAACACGCACAACCGCGAAGTCTGCATAATAAATGTTTGCTTTTTAAGGAGTTTAACACATTGAAAAAAAATGTTATGAATAGAGAAAGAACCTTTCCTTAAAAATATTTCACAGTATTTTATTTTATAAACTTTAACCCTTTCTACGCCAGACATGCATCTAATCTCCAAACGTATAGTTTGCTTTTAAACACTTTAGAAAACCCTTTACTTGAAAAAAAAAACGTGCTAAAAATGGACAGAGGATAGATTACTCTCAATAATTTATAGCATTCTATTAGAATCCGCTTAACACTCGAGCGCTCAACATTCACTCAAAATCTCCCGTTTCTTTTTCAAAAAATTTAAATGTTAGCAAGTAAAAAAAAGCAACCCATAGAAAGATTAGGTAGTTCTCAACCCATGTCATAGCACTTTGATTTGATATATTTAACCATTTGCCACACACATAGCCACGAAGATTCCAAAATAAATGTTTCTTTTAAAAGAGTTTCACAATTTGCAAATATATATATGAATACACTATATTGCCATTGATTATGGGACACTTGCGATTTTAGACATTTTACTAAATATCTAGAAAAATACATTAGGAATCATTTTGAAACTCTTAGTGTATAAATATAATAGTATACGTCATACATCTCCGTGAAGATTTTTTACCGAAACTCCATAGGGGACCGTCAACAAATTAAAAAAGAATGAATATCTTTTGAATAACCCTGTCAAAACTAATGTAGCAAAAGCGCTCAAACTCTATATTATGATTGAATGCCTTATTGTAATACACTGTGTTCATTTTTATGCAAATAGCATGCATACTCGCAGAGTAATTAAGGTTTTTATAAAAATGGCCCCAAATTTTTCTAAGTTTTTCCCTTATAATTTTCAGAGTTCTTAATATAAAATAATATTTTTTTCAGAAAATATGACAAACAACATTGCACACAGTACCCTGTAATCAGAATTAAAAAATAATGAAAATTGTATACAAAATGAGTTGGTTTACTAAATAATTTTTTACTGCACATGCGTCAACGATATCAAAATTTCATTTGCATATTATGTTAGCTAAATGTATAGAGCAACTTTTGTAAAAATCTCAAAATTATAGCTTGAAAATTCTGAAAGTAATCGTCTATAGAAAAAGGACAAAATCCGTTGTTTCCAAAATGAAGCAAAAAAATGAGGGATTTTATCCAAAAATAGTCGTAACATCCCGTATTGTTTATTCTATATTGACACTAATCAATGAATAAATGGATACAACCCCTCTTGTTTTTGCTTCATTTTGAGAATAACTGATTTTCAACTTATTCAATTGACGATTATTTTCAGAATTTTCAAGTTATGATTTTGTGACTTTCACAAACGTTGCTCTATACATTTAGCTAACATAATATGCAAATGAAATTTTGATATCGTTGACGCATGCGCAGTAAAAAATTATTTAGTAAACCAACTCATTTTGTATACAATTTTCATTATTTTTTAATTCTGATTACAGGGTACTGTGTGCAATATTGTTTGTCATATTTTCTGAAAAAAATATTATTTTATATTAAGAACTCTGAAAATTATAAGGGAAAAACTTAGAAAAATTTGGGGCCATTTTTATAAAAACTTTAATTACTCTGCGAGTATGCATGCTATTTGCATAAAAATGAACACAGTGTATTACAATAAGACATTCAATCATAATCTAGAGTTTGAGCGCTTTTGCTACATTAGTTTAGACAGGGTTATTCAAAAGATATTTATTCTTTTTTAATTTGTTGACGGTCCCCTATGGAGTTTCGGTAAAAAATCTTCACGGAGATGTATGACGTATACTATTATATTTATACACTAATAGTTTCGAGATGGTTCCTAATGTATTTTTCTAGATATTTAGTAAAATGTCTAAAATCGCAAGTGTCCCATAATCAATGGCAATATAGTGTATATATAGATATATATTACGAATAGACAGAGAACCGTTCCCTAATAATATTTCAATTTTTTTTTATTTTTAAATCCGACTATACCGTGAATGACATCGATACTCGATGATAAAAGGTTGGTATATAGTATTATAATTTCAGAGCCATTTTAACAAAAGTAAATGTATATTTTTAATCAAAGCATGCGTAATGTTCACTCGGTGGACAAATTCCTAACCGTAAACTTTTGTACCGTAACCATAACCTGTCTGTAACCTAAATGCGACTTAACAGTACCCTACCGTAACTTAAATATAACATGAATGTAACCTAGCCGTCACTTTATTGTAAACTATACTTATTCTAACCACAACATAAATGCAATTTAACTTTAACCTAACTTTAAAATAACCGTGATCTAACTGTAACCTAACGTGAAATTAAATAAAATCAAAGACTTGCCGTAATGTAATTACAACCTAATCGCAACCCAAAAAATTACCTAACCATATTTTGGATTCATGTCCATGGAAATTATTTTGTCTTGTTCGGATTTTGGTTATGATTCAGTAGAATATTTTCGTCGGGTTCAGATTTGGTTCGATTCAGATTTCAGGTATTTTTTGAAATTCGACTTAAATGTTCGGGTCGGATTCAGGTCCATGGAAATTATTTTGCCTTACTCGGATCTAGTTATGGTTCTGTGAAATATTTTTGTCGGGAACAGATTTTTGTTCAATTCAGATTTGGGCATTTTCTTCAAATGGAATTTTCGGGTTCAGGTCTTCCTGCGTGTCTACGGAAATTTCTCTGTCTGATTCGAATAAAGACTTGCTTTACTGGAATATTTTTGTCAAGTTCAGACTTGGTTTAATTCAGATTTCGGCTTTTTCTTCAAATAGAATTTTTGGGTTCGGGTTTTCTTTCGTGTTCACGGAAATTATTCTGCCTTGTTCGAATAAGAACATGCTTCACTGGAATATTTTTGTCAAGTTCAGATTTGGTTCATTTCATATTTCTAGATTTTTTCAAAGAAATTTTTTAGGTTCAGATTCGGTTCATGTGCATGGAAATTTTTTGTCTTATTCGGATCTGGTTACGGTTCTTTGGAATATTTTTGTTATGTTCAGATCTGATTCGATTTAAATTTCAGGTATTTTTTCAAATAGAATTTTTAGGTTCGGATCTCGTTCATGTCCACGGAAATTATTTTATCATACTTGAGTCCGGTTGTGATTCTTTCGAATATATTTGGTCGGATTCAGATGTGGTTTGGGTCAAATTTCAGGTTTTTTCAAATCGGATTTTTTAGGTTCGAGTCGGGTTTATGTCCATGAAAATTATTTCGTCTTGCTCGGATCAGGTTATAGTTATTTGGAATATTTTTATCGGGTTTACATTTGGTTCAATTCAGATTTCGGGTTTTTCTTCAAATAGAACTTTTGGGTTCGGGTCTTCTTGCGTGTTCGCGAAAATTATTCTGTCTTGTTCGAATAAGGACATGCTTCACTGGAATATTTTTGTCAAGTTCAGATTTGGTTCAGTTCAGATTTCGCGATTTTTTGGCTTCGGATTAGGTTCATGTCCATGGAAATATTTTGTCTTGTTCGAATCCGGTTGCGGTTCTTTGAAATAGTTTTTTCAGATTCTGATTTGGTTCGATTCAAATTTCAGATATTTTTTCGAATGGAAGTTTTGGGTTTGTATCGGGTTCATGTCCGCGGAAATTATTTTGTCTTACTGGAATCCGGTTGTGGTTCTTTCGAATATTTTGGTCGAATTTAGATGTGATTTGGGTCAAATTTCAGGATTTTTCAGGTTTGAGTCGGATTTATGACCACGGAAAATATATTGTCTTGCTGGGATCGGGTTATAGTTCTGTGGAATATTTTTATCGGTTTCACATTTTATTCGGGTCATATTTCGGGTTTTTTTAAAAGAAAAAAAATTAGGTTCGGGTCAGGTTTGATGCCCACTAAAATTATTTTTCCTTGTTTGGATCGAGTCATGCTTCATTTGAACATTTTTACGGGTTGGTTCGGGTCAGTTATTAAATCCATAGTTTTTTTTTTTTTTAATAGAATTTTTAGGTTCGGGAAGGGTTTATACTCACGGAAATTTTGTCTATCACAGATCGAAGTGTGGTCTGTTTTTTTCTGGTTGGGATCGTGTTATGTGTTAATTAATCTAAACATTAAGGTTATAAACAGTTTTGCTACTATTCTTTTTATGGCTATTTCTGATAAATAATATACTTTGCTATTTCATAATTTATTATGGTGTATGAATCGTTTGCGGATTCGAACAATTGTACGACAAACAGCCATTTAATTTTCGTTTTAAAAATAAATTAAAGTCATAATACAATTTTACATTGAATTGAACACATTTAAATTTTATCAATAATAAAAAAAATAAACTCATAGAAAACTGTTGTGTGAATTTTTACTGCAACAAAGCTAATGATTTATACATTCTAATGTTCGAAATGCCAAAAATCTGCGTACAACCATACAGTAAAAAGAAATTAATTGAGTGGAAGAATAATGTCTTGGTGTGACACCAAAAATGTAACCCTAAAATCTGATACATTAAGTCCAAATAAGCACCAACAAAACCATGTGCTTTGACACACAGATCAATTCAAACTGGTTTAAACCCGTATTTTTTTGTTTTTAGTTTTTACCTTTTTAATTGTTACGGAATAGATGACTAAAATTTCGTTTAAAAAATAACGTTTTGTGCCATTATAGGCTGTAATACACGATCGGAATGCATAAAAGATACAAATATATCAATCATAAGCAAGAATTATTTGATTATTTTTATCATATGATTTTGAAATATCAATATACAGTGGTGTCCAAAATTTAAGCATAATTGGTAATTAAGTAATTATTTTGAAGTAATGAAAGAAATATGAATCTGAATGCGCTGAAACTCCAGGTGTGTAAACAAAATAGTACGCGTCACATATTTTCGCGAAGAGTTTTCCCCGAAATCGAACAGGGGACCGTCAACAAATTGAAAAAGAACGAAGATTTTTTGGATAACCCTGTCAAAACTAATGTAGCAAAAGTGTTCAAACTGCACATTATGATTAATTGGCTTATTGTAATGTACTGTGTTTATTTTTATAAGGATAGCATGTACACTCGTAGAGAAATTAAGGTTTTTATAAAAACAGTCCTAAATTTTTCCAAGTTTTTTGCTTATAATTTGCAGAGTTCTTATTATAAAATAATGTTCTTTCCTGAAAATATGACAAACATCATTGTACACAATACCCTGTCATCAGAATTTAAAAATAATAAAAATTGTATGAAAAATGAGTATGTTTAGTAAATAATTTTTCATTGCGCATGCGTCAAGGATATCAAAATGTCATTTGCATACTGTGTTAGCTAAATGTATAGAGCAACTTCTGTAAAAGTTTCAAAAACATAGCTTGAAAATTCTGAAAATGGGAGCCTATAGAATCAACTCAAAATCCGTTATTCCTAAAGGAAGCAAAAAAATAAGGGGTTTTACCTAAATATAGTTGTATGTGCAATATTGTGTAGGCACTAAACAATGGAATATGGATACAGCCCCTCATCTTTTTGCTTCATTTAGGGAATAAAGGATTTTGATCTCATTCTATCAACGATAATTTTCCGAATTTTTAAGCTATGTTTTTAAGACTTTCACAAAAGTTGCTCTATACATTTAACTAACATATTATGCAAATGAAATTTTAATAGCGTTCACGCATGCGCAGTAAAAAATTATTTAGTAAGCCTGCTCATTTGTCATACAACTTTTATTATTTTTTAATTCTGATGACAGGGTATTGTGTACAATGATGTTTTTCCTTTTTTCAAAAAAGAACACTATTTTATATTGAGAACTCTGCAAATTATAAGCAAAAAACTTAGGACTGTTTTTATAAAAACCTTAATTTCTCTACGAGTATACATGCTATCCTTGTAAAAATTAACACAGTACATTACAATAAGCCAATTAATCATAATGTGCAGTTTGAACGCTTTTGTTACATTAGTTTTGACAGGGTTATCCAAAAGATCTTCGTTCTTTTTCAATTTGTTGACGGTCCCCTGTTCGATTTCGGGGAAAACTCTTCGCGAAAATATGTGACGCGTGCTATTTTGTTTACACAACTGGAGTTTCAGCACATTCCGATTCATATTTCTTTCATTACTTAAAAATAATTACTTAATTACCAATTATGCTTAAATTTTGGACACCAGTGTAGAAGCATCATTAAAGTTTTTTTCTTGAAAAGTTAACATTCTTTCGTTAACATCTTAAAAACGTCTTCACTATGAAGTCTAGATTGTAGATTACTATTTGTTATTTAAGTTTTCATGCATGATTTTAAAAGAATGTTTTACATCAATATATTTTATATATTGACATGGAATTATTAATATGTTGTTAAATCAGAAACATTTCTCATCTACGTTATAAAGTATTAAAAAGTTCTGAATAAAAGGATAACTTTTAGTAATAGAATTTTTAGTTCAAATCAAATGTTTTCAATATTTTATTTAATTTTATTTTGACATTAAATTATTTCTAATTTCCCAATTTCAATTATTTATTTTAATAAATAATATAATACAAAAAAAAATCATTTAAAAAAATTACTATTTCTTTGTAAAATATGCTTCAGCTGTAATTCATTTCTTTCAATTCGTCTTATTAATACAAAATTCCTTCCTCGTGCTTTTGTTTGAGACATTAAAATTTCAGCGATAAATGATTTCATATTGCAAACCTTTTTTTCCGTTTACTTCGCCTCCACCTACCTTTTAGCCCCCATGACGTACAGCAGCTGTGATTAAAAAAAAAAAAAATCCTCATTTAAACTGACAGTTTGCCAGTCTATGAATTTTAAAGTTATGTCCCAGCTTTTTTAATTATTTCTGCGAAAATTTTATGCGACCAACCAACCATAATTTTCGAAATCTATATCTCAAATGAACCATGTGAAGATATGGTTGCCCTATGATACATAAAAAAAAAATTATAACAATAATAAATAACATTACTGCTTTTACAGAATGAAGCATGGGTATGTTTTTAACTTTTTAAGAATTTATATCATCGTTTTTTGCACAATTTTTCACTGAAATAAATTGTAAAAAAATAAAAAAAAAATTGTAATTTAAGAAATTACACCAACCATTTGAAAAATGTTTCACTCGAAACATTCATCTATCATTTTAAGCTAAATACCAGTTGTTTTATTGTGTATTATCCGTGCCACTGCTATAAATGACTTTATAATACATGCTGCAATTCGAAGGTACGGTTCGTTTAAGTTACATCACTCCATTGTCGCCAAGCATAAAAGTTGGCGGCGAAAGAAACATTTCAAACTATGTAACATTGTTGGTGCGAAAGTAATCATTATTAAAATACAGCTTTGGCATATACTGTTTGATTTTACAGAGCGGAATTTTGGTGATGGAGGTTTTAAACCAAAGTCGATCGCAGCACATGCATCTGTGAATGGGTCCATCAGACATTGAATCAAAAAAGTTTTTTTCCAGTTTTTCCCAAGCCGATTGCTTTTTAGTTTTCTTTTTAGGTGGTGGAAAATCAAGAGTAATAGCTATAACATTTTCCGGCTTGTTAGAATTACTATTGGCACTCAAATTTTCCTGGTTAGAACCGACCGATTGTAAAACGCCATGGCTAGTGGATTGGTTGCCCTCGAGACATGATGTTTTACAATTAATCGGTTCGGCATTAAATTGCGTTCTTTTTCGTGATCGCCTTTCAACACGTAATTGGTTTTCAGCGGCTCGATAATCTTTTGATTTACTCGTTTTCTGCATTGAAAGACGTTTTTGCGCCAAACCAAATACTACTTAGTTATCCCGTCGACCAATTTCGCCAAATGATACGACTCGCCAAACTAATAAGCAACTTATACATGTTGACTAAATTTTTATTTTAAATAACAAAAGAACAAATAAATTAGTAAAACATTAATAAAAAGTCGAAATAAAAATCACTTTATGATTGTTTAAATACGCGTATTGTGTTTAATGTCATTGAATGCGATATTCACGTTCATTCATTTCTTTGGCTTCGGCTTTTTCCGTATCTGTTAATTTCCGTCTACCCATTTTTAAATTTGTTAGTTTTCTCCTTTATTACAATGATTTTAACCATTTTAATTTACTATTCAAATAAAAATTCTTCTAAAAGTAAAGAATTTAATTTAAATTCAAATAAAAACTCTTCTAAAAGTAAAGAAATTAATTTAAATTCAAAAGTGACCACATCATTTTGTCAATCCTCCACCGAAAACAACAACCATTTTTCAATGGTTAATAATAGCAATAATAACTTATACTAGCTTATTCTATAAAAATAATATAAATGTAAAATTCATCAATAGCACATGTTACATGTCATCAAATAATGTAAATTTACTGCTAGTATAAAGATTATCCGTTATAGTTATTAAATCAGAAAAAAAAAAAAAAATAAAATAAAAAAAAAAAATAAAATAATTGTAATTTAAGAAATTACCCCAACCATTTGAAAAATGTTTCACTCGATACATTCATCTATCATTTT
Organism: Maratus speculifer; assembly: GCA_964019185.1. NCBI lineage: Eukaryota > Metazoa > Arthropoda > Arachnida > Araneae > Salticidae > Maratus > Maratus speculifer. Next base: position 24,333,118 of record OZ025303.1, on the reverse strand, counting down.
AAGCTAAATACCAGTTGTTTTATTGTGTATTATCCGTGCCACTGCTATAAATGACTTTATACATGCTGCAATTTGAAGGTACGGTTCGTTTAAGTTATATCACTCTATTGTCGCCAAGCATAAAAGTTGGCGACGAAAGAAACATTTCAAACTATTTAACATTGTTGGTGCAAAAGTAATCATTATTAAAATACAGCTTTGGCATATACTGTTATACTTGTAAGACTTTGGCATATATTGTTTGATTTTACAGAGCAGAATTTTGGTGATGGAGGTTTTAAACCAAAGTCGATCGCAGCACATGCATCTGTGAATGGGTCCATCAGACATTGAATCAAAAAAGTTTTTTTCCAGTTTTTCCCAAGCCGATTGCTTTTTAGTTTTCTTTTTAGGTGGTGGAAAATCAAGAGTAATAGCTATAACATTTTCCGGCTTGTTAGAATTACTATTGGCACTCAAATTTTCCTGGTTAGAACCGACCGATTGTAAAACGCCATGGCTAGTGGATTGGTTGCCCTCGAGACATGATGTTTTACAATTAATCGGTTCGGCATTAAATTGCGTTCTTTTTCGTGATCGCCTTTCAACACGTAATTGGTTTTCAGCGGCTCGATAATCTTTTGATTTACTCGTTTTCTGCATTGAAAGACGTTTTTGCGCCAAACCAAATACTACTTAGTTATCCCGTCGACCAATTTCGCCAAATGATACGACTCGCCAAACTAATAAGCAACTTATACATGTTGACTAAATTTTTATTTTAAATAACAAAAGAACAAATAAATTAGTAAAACATTAATAAAAAGTCGAAATAAAAATCACTTTATGATTGTTTAAATACGCGTATTGTGTTTAATGTCATTGAATGCGATATTCACGTTCATTCATTTCTTTGGCTTCGGCTTTTTCCGTATCTGTTAATTTCCGTCTACCCATTTTTAAATTTGTTAGTTTTCTCCTTTATTACAATGATTTTAACCATTTTAATTTACTATTCAAATAAAAATTCTTCTAAAAGTAAAGAATTTAATTTAAATTCAAATAAAAACTCTTCTAAAAGTAAAGAAATTAATTTAAATTCAAAAGTGACCACATCATTTTGTCAATCCTCCACCGAAAACAACAACCATTTTTCAATGGTTAATAATAGCAATAATAACTTATACTAGCTTATTCTATAAAAATAATATAAATGTAAAATTCATCAATAGCACATGTTACATGTCATCAAATAATGTAAATTTACTGCTAGTATAAAGATTATCCGTTATAGTTATTAAATCAGAAAAAAAAAAAAATAAAATAAAAAAAAAAATAAAATAATTGTAATTTAAGAAATTACCCCAACCATTTGAAAAATGTTTCACTCGATACATTCATCTATCATTTTAAGCTAAATACCAGTTGTTTTATTGTGTATTATCCGTGCCACTGCTATAAATGACTTTATACATGCTGCAATTTGAAGGTACGGTTCGTTTAAGTTATATCACTCTATTGTCGCCAAGCATAAAAGTTGGCGACGAAAGAAACATTTCAAACTATTTAACATTGTTGGTGCAAAAGTAATCATTATTAAAATACAGCTTTGGCATATACTGTTATACTTGTAAGACTTTGGCATATATTGTTTGATTTTACAGAGCAGAATTTTGGTGATGGAGGTTTTAAACCAAAATCGATCGCAGCACATGCATCTGTGAATGGGTCCATCAGACATCGAATCAAAAAAGTTTTTTCCCAGTTTTTCCCAAGCCGATTGCTTTTTAGTTTTCTTTTTAGGTGGTGGAAAATCAAGAGTAATAGCTATAACATTTTCCGGCTTGTTAGAATCACTATTGGCACTCAAATTTTCCTGGTTAGAACCGACCGATAGTAAAACGCCATGGCTAGTGGATTGGTCGCCCTGGCGACATGATGTTTTACAATTAATCGGTTCGGCATTAAATTGCTTCCTTTTTCGTGATCGCCTTTCAACACGTAATTGGTTTTCAGCGGCTCAATAATCTTTTGATTTTATCATTTTCTGCATTGAAAGACGTTTTTGCGCCAAACCAAATACAGTATTACTCAGTTATCCCGTCGACCAATTTCGCCAAATGATACGAATCGCCAAACTAATAAGCAACTTATACATGTTGACTGTGTTTAATATCATTGAATGCGATATTCACGTTCATTCATTTCTTTGGCTTCGGCTTTTTCCGTATCTGTTAATTTCCGTCTACCCATTTTTAAATTTGTTAGTTTTCTCCTTTATTACAATGATTTTAACCATTTTAATTTACTATTCAAATAAAAATTCTTCTAAAAGTAAAGAATTTAATTTAAATTCAAATAAAAATTCTTCTAAAAATAAAGAATTTAATTTAAATTCAAAAGTGGTAACATCATTCAAAAGTGGTAACATCATCGGGTCCATTCTCCCGAAAACAACAACCATTTTTCAAATGGTTAAAAATAATTGTAATTTAAGAAATTACCCCAACCATTTGAAAAATGTTTCACTCGATACATTCATCTATCATTTTAAGCTAAATACCAGTTGTTTTATTGTGTATTATCCGTGCCACTGCTATAAATGACTTTATACATGCTGCAATTTGAAGGTACGGTTCGTTTAAGTTATATCACTCTATTGTCGCCAAGCATAAAAGTTGGCGACGAAAGAAACATTTCAAACTATTTAACATTGTTGGTGCAAAAGTAGTCATTATTAAAATACAGCTTTGGCATATACTGTTATACTTGTAAGACTTTGGCATATATTGTTTGATTTTACAGAGCAGAATTTTGGTGATGGAGGTTTTAAACCAAAATCGATCGCAGCACATGCATCTGTGAATGGGTCCATCAGACATCGAATCAAAAAAGTTTTTTCCCAGTTTTTCCCAAGCCGATTGCTTTTTAGTTTTCTTTTTAGGTGGTGGAAAATCAAGAGTAATAGCTATAACATTTTCCGGCTTGTTAGAATCACTATTGGCACTCGAATTTTCCTGGTTAGAACCGACCGATAGTAAAACGCCATGGCTAGTGGATTGGTCGCCCTGGCGACATGATGTTTTACAATTAATCGGTTCGGCATTAAATTGCTTCCTTTTTCGTGATCGCCTTTCAACACGTAATTGGTTTTCAGCGGCTCAATAATCTTTTGATTTTATCATTTTCTGCATTGAAAGACGTTTTTGCGCCAAACCAAATACAGTATTACTCAGTTATCCCGTCGACCAATTTCGCCAAATGATACGAATCGCCAAACTAATAAGCAACTTATACATGTTGACTGTGTTTAATATCATTGAATGCGATATTCACGTTCATTCATTTTTTTGGCTTCGGCTTTTTCCGTATCTGTTAATTTCCGTCTACCCATTTTTAAATTTGTTAGTTTTCTCCTTTATTACAATGATTTTAACCATTTTAATTTACTATTCAAATAAAAATTCTTCTAAAAGTAAAGAATTTAATTTAAATTCAAATAAAAATTCTTCTAAAAATAAAGAATTTAATTTAAATTCAAAAGTGGTAACATCATTCAAAAGTGGTAACATCATTCAAAAGTGGTAACATCATCGGGTCCATTCTCCCGAAAACAACAACCATTTTTCAAATGGTTAATAATTGTAATTTAAGAAATTACCCCAACCATTTGAAAAATGTTTCACTCGATACATCCATCTATCATTTTAAGCTAAATACCAGTTGTTTTATTGTGTATTATCCGTGCCACTGCTATAAATGACTTTATACATGCTGCAATTTGAAGGTACGGTTCGTTTAAGTTATATCACTCTATTGTCGCCAAGCATAAAAGTTGGCGACGAAAGAAACATTTCAAACTATTTAACATTGTTGGTGCAAAAGTAATCATTATTAAAATACAGCTTTGGCATATACTGTTATACTTGTAAGACTTTGGCATATATTGTTTGATTTTACAGAGCAGAATTTTGGTGATGGAGGTTTTAAACCAAAATCGATCGCAGCGCATGCATCTGTGAATGGGTCCATCAGACATCGAATCAAAAAAGTTTTTTCCCAGTTTTTCCCAAGCCGATTGCTTTTTAGTTTTCTTTTTAGGTGGTGGAAAATCAAGAGTAATAGCTATAACATTTTCCGGCTTGTTAGAATCACTATTGGCACTCAAATTTTCCTGGTTAGAACCGACCGATAGTAAAACGCCATGGCTAGTGGATTGGTCGCCCTTGCGACATGATGTTTTACAATTAATCGGTTCGGCATTAAATTGCTTCCTTTTTCGTGATCGCCTTTCAACACGTAATTGGTTTTCAGCGGCTCAATAATCTTTTGATTTTATCATTTTCTGCATTGAAAGACGTTTTTGCGCCAAACCAAATACAGTATTACTCAGTTATCCCGTCGACCAATTTCGCCAAATGATACGAATCGCCAAACTAATAAGCAACTTATACATGTTGACTGTGTTTAATATCATTGAATGCGATATTCACGTTCATTCATTTCTTTGGCTTCGGCTTTTTCCGTATCTGTTAATTTCCGTCTACCCATTTTTAAATTTGTTAGTTTTCTCCTTTATTACAATGATTTTAACCATTTTAATTTACTATTCAAATAAAAATTCTTCTAAAAGTAAAGAATTTAATTTAAATTCAAATAAAAATTCTTCTAAAAATAAAGAATTTAATTTAAATTCAAAAGTGGTAACATCATTCAAAAGTGGTAACATCATTCAAAAGTGGTAACATCATCGGGTCCATTCTCCCGAAAACAACAACCATTTTTCAAATGGTTAAAAAAAAAAAAAAAAAAAAAAAAAACATGTGAAACTATTTATACAATACATTGCAATTCATAAAAATTGTAATTTAAGAAATTACCCCAACCATTTGAAAAATGTTTCACTCGATACATTCATCTATCATTTTAAGCTAAATACCAGTTGTTTTATTGTGTATTATCCGTGCCACTGCTATAAATGACTTTATACATGCTGCAATTTGAAGGTACGGTTCGTTTAAGTTATATCACTCTATTGTCGCCAAGCATAAAAGTTGGCGACGAAAGAAACATTTCAAACTATTTAACATTGTTGGTGCAAAAGTAATCATTATTAAAATACAGCTTTGGCATATACTGTTATACTTGTAAGACTTTGGCATATATTGTTTGATTTTACAGAGCAGAATTTTGGTGATGGAGGTTTTAAACCAAAATCGATCGCAGCACATGCATCTGTGAATGGGTCCATCAGACATCGAATCAAAAAAGTTTTTTCCCAGTTTTTCCCAAGCCGATTGCTTTTTAGTTTTCTTTTTAGGTGGTGGAAAATCAAGAGTAATAGCTATAACATTTTCCGGCTTGTTAGAATCACTATTGGCACTCAAATTTTCCTGGTTAGAACCGACCGATAGTAAAACGCCATGGCTAGTGGATTGGTCGCCCTGGCGACATGATGTTTTACAATTAATCGGTTCGGCATTAAATTGCTTCCTTTTTCGTGATCGCCTTTCAACACGTAATTGGTTTTCAGCGGCTCAATAATCTTTTGATTTTATCATTTTCTGCATTGAAAGACGTTTTTGCGCCAAACCAAATACAGTATTACTCAGTTATCCCGTCGACCAATTTCGCCAAATGATACGAATCGCCAAACTAATAAGCAACTTATACATGTTGACTGTGTTTAATATCATTGAATGCGATATTCACGTTCATTCATTTCTTTGGCTTCGGCTTTTTCCGTATCTGTTAATTTCCGTCTACCCATTTTTAAATTTGTTAGTTTTCTCCTTTATTACAATGATTTTAACCATTTTAATTTACTATTCAAATAAAAATTCTTCTAAAAGTAAAGAATTTAATTTAAATTCAAATAAAAATTCTTCTAAAAATAAAGAATTTAATTTAAATTCAAAAGTGGTAACATCATTCAAAAGTGGTAACATCATTCAAAAGTGGTAACATCATCGGGTCCATTCTCCCGAAAACAACAACCATTTTTCAAATGGTTAAAAATAATTGTAATTTAAGAAATTACCCCAACCATTTGAAAAATGTTTCACTCGATACATTCATCTATCATTTTAAGCTAAATACCAGTTGTTTTATTGTGTATTATCCGTGCCACTGCTATAAATGACTTTATACATGCTGCAATTTGAAGGTACGGTTCGTTTAAGTTATATCACTCTATTGTCGCCAAGCATAAAAGTTGGCGACGAAAGAAACATTTCAAACTATTTAACATTGTTGGTGCAAAAGTAATCATTATTAAAATACAGCTTTGGCATATACTGTTATACTTGTAAGACTTTGGCATATATTGTTTGATTTTACAGAGCAGAATTTTGGTGATGGAGGTTTTAAACCAAAATCGATCGCAGCACATGCATCTGTGAATGGGTCCATCAGACATCGAATCAAAAAAGTTTTTTCCCAGTTTTTCCCAAGCCGATTGCTTTTTAGTTTTCTTTTTAGGTGGTGGAAAATCAAGAGTAATAGCTATAACATTTTCCGGCTTGTTAGAATCACTATTGGCACTCAAATTTTCCTGGTTAGAACCGACCGATAGTAAAACGCCATGGCTAGTGGATTGGTCGCCCTGGCGACATGATGTTTTACAATTAATCGGTTCGGCATTAAATTGCTTCCTTTTTCGTGATCGCCTTTCAACACGTAATTGGTTTTCAGCGGCTCAATAATCTTTTGATTTTATCATTTTCTGCATTGAAAGACGTTTTTGCGCCAAACCAAATACAGTATTACTCAGTTATCCCGTCGACCAATTTCGCCAAATGATACGAATCGCCAAACTAATAAGCAACTTATACATGTTGACTAAATTTTTATTTTAAATAGCAAAAGAAGAAATAAAAATCACTTTATGATTGTTTAAGTACGCGTATTGTGTTTAATATCATTGAATGCGATATTCACGTTCATTCATTTCTTTGGCTTCGGCTTTTTCCGTATCTGTTAATTTCCGTCTACCCATTTTTAAATTTGTTAGTTTTCTCCTTTATTACAATGATTTTAACCATTTTAATTTACTATTCAAATAAAAATTCTTCTAAAAGTAAAGAATTTAATTTAAATTCAAATAAAAACTCTTCTAAAAGTAAAGAAATTAATTTAAATTCAAAAGTGGTAACATCATTCAAAAGTGGTAACATCATTCAAAAGTGGTAACATCATCGGGTCCATTCTCCCGAAAACAACAACCATTTTTCAAATGGTTAAAAAAAAATATCTTAAATAATAATTCTTTGGCATCATTAAAACATATTTTTAACTCACGAAATGCGGCGCAATGATGTTTTTTTTTTTTTTAAGAACTTTTTGCAATATTCAAAAATCACAAATTTTTCTCAAGTAATATTAATAGAATTTACATCTATGTTCAAATGGTACCACGAAGACGATGCTCCGCCTACTTTATGTAGCTAGATTTTCCGTGCTGGGCTTTTTTTATTTTGAATAAATACATATCATATGAAGATGGGCGGAGTTTAAATAAATATATATATATAACAGAGATGACGGAGTGCAGATGTAAAAAACATATTAACAGGTTTCTGGCGTATAATCCGCAATTTAATACTAATGCTTTGATACTTTGGGATATTTAATGTTCACTCAAGAGTGGTTTTTGATAAAGTAAATTACATTAAAAGGCAAGAATATGCTTTTAGCAATTTTCTAATTTGACATTGCCGCACATTCTATTTTTTTTTAATCAGATATCGTTGGCTGCTGTTAGCCTCATTTAAAAGTATTTGCGTTAAGAATCTATAATATAGTGTTGTTTAAGTCAAACAGCACCTCTTTACTACATAAAGAATTCCCATTGGATAAATTGTAATATCGATCATCGTAATAAGTAAAAATGACGTAGATTTGGGAGGAGCAATTCCCGGCTTTTCGGATGACATTTTGTGTCCGATATCACTTTCGAACATACGAAAACTTGATGCCAGAATAGCATTTTTTCGAGCATGCGAGTTAACATACGACACGAAAAAGTGTTGTCACGTGACGTCATCTGGAACGTTCGAATTCTTTTCGTATGGTGTCGGAATCGGAGAACTACTTTACGTAACTAGATTTTTCTGTATAATGCATTTATTTTGAATAAATACATATTATGTGTTGATGTGCGGAGTTTCAATATAAAAAAAGGGGGTAAGTGTGATCAAAGATCGTACAGAAGGTTTCGTATAATATCTCCTTCAAAACGCCTTGTCATTAAATTAACAAATGAAAAACAGTTTTTCGGTGCTATTTTGTTTTCTCTTCGCCAATTGCGCCAACCAGAGCAGAATATATATTTTCTCCTCTAAATGCTGCCTTGATCGCTTTGTTTTATTGATTTCTCTATTAGAATCTGCAGACTCAATGAAGCTACGCAAGTACATAAAATTTTGGATAAAAGTAAAATATTGCAAATCTTAGCATAAATTTAAGGGACACAAAACTGGCCATTAGAGGCGGCTAGTAATTTAAATGAATAAGAATTTAATAAATAAATAAAATATTTCACTTTGCGTGTCAAAATAGATTAAAAAAAGGATGAAAAAATAAGACCGTGATTTATTTAATCCATTAATTTATCTTGCATACATAATAATTTTATTTAAATTTGCTTGCAACAATTAGAAGAAGTGAAATTTCAATTTTAAAATTTACGCTATTGCAAATTTTTAAATTTGTAAAAATCACACATTTTCAATTTTTACACCATCGTATGGGGGAAAAATGTACTTTTAAATGCAGTTTGTTTGAAAGCTGTACCTTAATTTATTTTTGAGATATTAATTTTTTTGTAGTATTTAATACCAATTTTGTAATTGTGGCAACAGAAATACTCCATTTCTTTTAAAAGAAAATAAATGGAGTAATTTGAAGAAAAAAACAACAAAAAACATGAACTGTTGATATTAAAAAAATAAATTAAATAATTTAAATTAAAATAATAGTCTTTTTCAAAATTTTATGATTTGTTATCTGACAAGAGGTATTCAACTATAAGTACAAAAGAATTTGAACTCTTTGGCTTATATAGTTTTTATGTGCGGACAATGTGACGGACAGACAGAGGACAGAGACGAATAGGGTTTCGTCAGATGAATGAAACCTTTAAAAAATCCGGAGTCGATTTGTTTCTTATCGACCCCAACTCCGACCCTATTGTTCAAAAATGTGTCTGACAGCGATGTCGACTCCACAGTCCTGTAATTAAAGCTTCTATTGAGCGTTATTACCTTAATTCAAACTAAAGAGTTTAATATAATTTTTTTTCAACTCATACCAGTAAAGCTAATCAATAATATGATATTATATTAAAATGCCGTTTGTCACAGTGCATAGTATTTTTGAGATTTTTTTTATAAGCGAGTGAGCGCCTCTATAGGTATTAAGTGCTCCTCGCTTGATTTTAAATGCAGTATGAAGTAGTGTTTGGTAGGACCGAAACACTTTTGTCATGACAATGTCATGCTTCAATGGACTTTATGCACGTGACGTCAGACGCCAGAGCTGGCGGTATGCTAACCTGTTATTCTAATCACTGCACCGCCAAAATGCCAGAATGCGCATGCGCAAACATCGCTAGCAGACGACTTCAGCCTTTCTGGATACATTTTAAAGAGAAATTTCCAAATATAGAGAATTTTCTTGCAAGCAGAACAACAATTTTGAATTTATATTACAATATATTAGGTATATGCTGCCACAACAAAGAATTCTTTTCCAGTATTTTTAACAAACAAGCATTAATAACTCACACTCCATAGACTGCTATGCTAAACACCGCCAGTAAATACCGCCAGCAGACGAATTTTAGCCTCGATCTCATGTTGCGTGCATAAGGTCCATTGAATGAGGTGGTGAGGAGTTAAGTTCAGGAACTACAATTGTAGTTGGGACGATAGCGAATTAGGCTTTTCGCATTGTCGCTGTGTAAACTGTATGTCTATATGCAGCCTAAATCTGACGTCAGGCGGTGGGTATGGTATTGTCTAAGGCTCCTATATAACGGGCTGAATCACGCCTCCATTAAGTTTCCAAAACGGTTGCCTGATTTGGCGTCTTATCGCGTAGATGGCGAGGCGAGTAATTTTAGTTTCTCAATCTCTCTCACGGGAAAATATAATAATAAGGCATTTAAATTTGTTGTATATTAAGGGGTAAAATAATAACTTGTAGGTATGCTATTGTATAATGCTATATTAGAATTAAAAAAAATATTTCCATCAATTTATTTTAATTGATATGTTTCACATGTTTATTTAAGAAAGAAAATATAAATGAAACTAATTTTAAATTTGATTTAATATGAGTATACATATATATTCACATGCATTAGACTGATTTTCCCCTTTTTTTAAATTTTCACAGTGAAATTATGATTAATATTTTTTTTAATAAAAAAGCTTCAAATGCTAATATTCTTTGCTATAAGTTAGTAAATTAAAGGACACAGTTTGTACGAATTAGTCGCATGTAAAAGAATTTCTAATTAAAAATTTAAAAAGGGTGAATGAAATCCTTCCGCATTTCCGGTTTCTTTTAATTTTATCTTAACTCGCCCCCCCCCCCTCCCCCTAAATCCGTAAAAGATTCAATCAAATGCTTAAGATTTGTAAAACACCTTTATTTATTTACTTTCTTGCTTGTTTATTACTTTATTGCAACAATAAATAATCAGTTATTTAAATCTCCATATTTCGAAATTACCGATTTCGCCCCCCCTCCCCCCCGAAACAAAGCTTTCAAAATATAAAATAATTAAACAATACTGTTTAATTATTATTTTTTTTCTGTTCTATTTTGGAATTTTATAGTAATTATAGATAAATAATAAATTCTTAAATCAAACGCCCTTCCCCCACGCCAAAAAAAGAATAAATAAATAAAAAATAAATAAATAAATAAATAATAAAACATGACACCTCCTCCATTTTTAGCTTAAAATTAAAAATATTTTAAATTTATAATTTTTTCTAATGCTTTTGTTATTATTTTAAACAATAAATTTATAATTATAAAATCCCACCTCTCTCTGAATTTTCGGCTTTTTCCTTTTTAACTCCCCCCCCCTCTTTTTCCTCCGCAAAAGTATAATATCTTTTTCAATTTCGATTAAAAATATCTCCATTCTTTACTTTAAGTTTCAATCAAATGCTTAAGATTTTTTAAGTCATAAATTGTTAAGTCAAACATCCCCCAACCCACGCTAAAAGAATAAATAAACTAGTAAATCTGCAGATCAAGAGCCTCAACGTCAGCTTTGCGCATCATTTTTTTTAAACACACTTTGGGTAATATTCAACTTCCTGGAAACTGTAATTTAAAATTTTCAAATTACGTAATTATTTTTAACAATAAAATAAGAATAAGAAGTTTTCAGCCAACAAAAATGTTAAATTAAAATTTTAGTTACGTTAGGATATTCTGAATTTTTCATGATCTATTATTTTTGTTTTTTTTATTAAAACATAGAAGATTTCTTCAGGGGGGCTCCGCCCCCCTGAACTCTCCGTAGTCTCGTTAAACTTAAATTTGTAACTTTCTATCAATTTGCTAATGGTTATCGTATATCTTGTATTTCTTTATACATTTTGATTTATAAGGATAAGTAACAGTTTTAATAAGCATTTTTCATTATCCTCATACTACTACATACCTGTACACCACAAACACTAAATCTGATGTATCAGGAACTTTTGAAAGTGTAAACTCAGTAATCTAGGGTTTTACAATTTTGTTTCCGAAAAAAAGAAGTTTTGATTGTATTTTGTGGCAGATATCGCGGCCAGACAGACAGACAGAACAGATTGACAGGCGGAAAACAATAAATTTTGTGTCGCCAAAAATAAGCCTTCACTGAAGTTTCGGCAATGACGTCATTATTCATGAGTCATTGCTATCCATGTTTCTTATATTTTTAACGACTACTATAAAATACCTGTTTTATTTCAATTATGACGTCAAATTTTATCAGGTGAAATATTTGTTAAAAATATAATTATTTTTTATTTCTTTTACTTCTAATTATGCTCCCATTTTTGTCAGAAAAATTCTTATTAACGAAACAAATTTCCGTGTTTAATTTTTAACAAAGTACTATATTTATTTTTATTTTAATTCTGACGTCATATTTATTTTTTCTTAGTTTAATTTTTCGAATGGAAATTGCTCAATTGAAACTTATTGCCGTTGAAAAATTATTCCAGATTTTGATTTTTTTGGCAACGATAAAGGAAATTGGTTAAATTTTATCTAAAAAATCGCTATTGATTCTGCATGAAAAAGAAGGAAATTTTGAATTATTAAGGAAATTATGTGAATAAAATTAATAAAACATAGCCTATGTTCTTTTCTGGGCTATGTTATAGTTATACACAAAGATACAAAGACATTAATTCATCAGTTTTGACGTCGACTTCATTTAAATTTTCGTACACATATTCAAATTTATAACATTATAAAAATAAGGAATAGAATGAATGGTTGCTTAGCAACCATTAAGAGAAAACAAAGAAAATGAAATAAATACATTTGAAATAAGTAAATCTCTAAAACAAATTAGTTTTTGGAACACATTTATAAAAAATCTCCAAAATTTACAGTAATAATTTTAAAAATCTGACAAATGAGTAGACAAAATTTCAAAACAATACGAATAATTTAACTGGTAAATTTCAGCATCCATTTATCATAATGTGACATTTTCTCTCAAGAAAAAAAAATGGAAATCATTGGATTTGCCATAGAAAAGCATTATTGCGCAAAATAAAATATTCTATATTTTTCGAACGAATGAATCAAATCTAACTAAAAACTTTACAGCTTAATCCCAGTGCCTCACTAACATACCCAATTAATTTCAAGCCAATCGGATGCTTTTTACGGAAGTTATCGCAGAACAGACAGACTGACAGACAGACACAAAAAAATTTCGTGTCTCCAAAGTAAGCAAGCCTTCACTGACGTTTCGGCAATAAATAAATAAAAATAATAAATAAAAATAATAAATAAATAAATAAATAAATAAATAAATAAATAAATAAATAAATAATAAAATAGGCCACATCCCTCACTTTTAGCTTACAAAATTTAAATTCTTTAAAACTTATGATTTTCTCTAATATTTTTGCTATTTTTTTAACAATAAATTTATAATTATAAAATCCTGCCTCCCTCTGAAGTTTTGGCTTTTACTTTAACTATGTCTCCCTCCCCCTCCTTTTCTCACGCCGCAAAAGTATAATATCTTTTTCAATTTCGATTTAAAATATCTCTATTCTTTACTTTTTAAATATTAAATGAATCCAACTATTTAAATCAATACATCATACTCTAAAATAAAAAATGAATAAAAAAAACTCTTCTAAAAGTAAAGAAATTAATTTAAATTCAAAAGTGACCACATCATTCAAAAGTGGTAACATCATTCAAAAGTGGTAACATCATCGGGTCCATTCTCCCGAAAACAACAACCATTTTTCAAATGGTTAATAAAAATAAATAAATAAATAAGACAAAAGTTGCATAAATGAGGGAACGGGGAATTCTCGTCTTTTCTTTTCTCACCCATCTGGTATAAAACACGACATCAGCTTCGAAGAACCGGTTTGTTGTATACAAGCGATTAGGTTGGCGCGATATTTGGCGAAGTTCTCCAATCCAGATCTATTCTTTTAAGTATTTATACACAAATTATTCCCCTTTTTTATTTATATGGAATTTAAATACTCTAAACCCGTTCCTGAACAGGTTAGAATAATTTTCTGCTCAGCGGCGGATTTATGAAGTGAGGGGCCCCTCTCGCTGGAACCTTTTGGGGCCCTTCCAAATTGAAAAATTGGGTACATTTATAATTTAAAAATAATAGATATAAAAAACTTAATTACAATAATTACTTACAAATTTATTAAAATGTATTCAAATCGTTAAAAATTAGATGCACAAAATTAATTTAATGTTCTAATTTAATCAGATTATCTTACAGGAACTTAGATACTATGGCGGATAAATGTGCTAAAATTATGTATCTCGTTTTTCTTTTCATCTTTAGCACTTTCCAAGAAAGTAGACAAGTTATTATGCATTCTGTTTGTTTGTCCGTCCTCTGGCCGTCTGTCCACGCTCTAACTCCCATAAATATACTTGGATTTTCATGCAATTCATAAAGCTGATCACCAAATCATGTTTGGTATTGCTAATGAAGTATGTTGAATTAATAATTCATTTACAGGGGCGCTCAAAAGAATTCGATTACATTACATAAGAAAAAATCGTTTGCAGAGTATTTTAATGACATTACGATTTTTCAAATGCATAAATTACTGAATATTATTGATATAAATTACTGAAATTCATTATGATTACGTTAAAACACAGCATTCTTAGCATTTTTTTCATTTAGAGGGACACTTAAAAGAAATCGGTTACAGTAATGTCTTTTCGTAATAATTACTGAAGAATTGATTTTAAAATTCGGTATGCGCTTTTAAATGTATTTATATATATATATATATATGAATTCGATATGTCATATAGAGGGATGGACAAAAGTATATTTACGTACCATTTTCTTTATCAGAAGAAATTGACGAAGGGGAATTTTCAACTGAAGTACATATACCTCTTAAGTGAATTGAATTTTGGAATGGATGGCGTTAATAGATAAAAATCTCTATATCATATACAGGGCTGTTAAAATAATCGGGTAATTTTCCGATTGTAGATGGAATAGCTGAAATTCGGTTTTGAAATGTGTTATACATTTCCATATGGTAAAATGAGACAATAATAATATTTTAATTTTGTAAACGATGCAGTTTTGTTAACTTATTCTGAATTTGTTGAAATCATAGGCGTAACTAGAGAATTTTTCTAGGGGGGGGCCACGACCCCATCTATATTTGATAATTTTCAAACAGTAATTGTAAAAACTATTATTGTTTGGAAAACAATAATAGTGTGACAATGTTGTTTTATAGTAAACTGTTTGATAATTTCCAAACAATAATAGTATTAATAACTAGTTGAATGTGGCAATCCCAAAACTTTCTTTTTCTGATTTATTTTAAGATTCACTTTTGCTCTCAAACGCACTAAACTGTGAAATACTCTTATTTAGAAACTATATTAGGTCCCATGACTGCGATTTTTTGATAAATGCAGAAAATATTACAAAAAATGCAGTCAAAGTTCGTCTTTTGAACCGAGTTTTTCAAAGCGAGAGATCTGGGAACGAAAAAAAGGGTCATGCTGAGAAAATAATTGTCGATAAACCAAATTCTAATAAATTCAGAGAAAAATGAAGTCATACGGCATCTTATAACATATCTTCAAAAAATATCTCATCAAGTTTCATGTTTTTACTTTTACAAACGAATCTGAAAATGTATAGAAAAATTTTGAGCTGCTGAGAGAGAAAAAACATTTTTTCGAATACACCCTTAATGTGTCAAAGTTTGCTACCTCAGTGCCAAAATTAAATGGTAATTTATGATCATTGTGAAGATTTTAATGACATGAAATTCCTTGCATTAGTTCTTAAAATAAGACTATTGCGGAAATGTGAAAAAATGCAACATAAAAGTGCCACCTGTTGGGCGATTCATACCAAAACATAAACAGCAACAATATTTATCAAGCTATACCTGAATGTGAAGTTTGGTGAAGCTCACTGATTAGTTCTTAAAATAGAGATATTGCAGGAATTGAGAAAAATTCAGCATTGCAGCGCCACATATTGGGAGATTGACAACAAAACATGAACAAAACTAGTTAATTTCATGGATTTACTGAATCTAAAATTTGATAAAAATTCGTGCACCTGAGAACCTGAGATAGAGGTATTGCGCAAATCGTGAAAAATGCAACAAAGCAGTGCCACCTGTTGAGCAATTTGCACCAAAATGCAAACAACATCGATTCATGTTGAGAACTAACTAAATCTGAAGATTAAAGGAAATCCGTGTATTAGTTATACATATATATCTGTTGCGTAAATCGTAAAAAATGCACCATAGCAGCGCACCTGTCGAGTGATTTGCACCAAAAACTAATCAGTATCAATCTATATCAAGAACTACCTGATTATAATTTTTAATTAAATTCCGTGCGATAGTTCTTGAGACAGAACTATTGCAAAAATCGTGAAAAAATTAGCATACCAGCGCCTTGTGTTGAGCGATTTACACAGAAACGAATACAATATCAATTCATGTTAAGTACTGACTGAATCTGAAGTTTGGTTGATATCCGTGCCTTAGTTCTTCAGATATAGCTGTTGCGTTAATCGTAAAAAAAGCAGCGTAGAAGCGCCATCTGTTGAGTGATTTGCAACAAAAAATAATCAGTATCAAGTTGTATTAGGGACTACCTGAATATAAATTTTTATTACATTTCGTGCATTAGTTCTTGAGATAGAGCGTCCCCAAAATTTATGTCACATAGAGACAGAGTCTGATTCACATATACACATACAGACATTTTGTGAAAATTTGTTCTTACTAAAAACTAAGAATCTCTGATCCCTAAAACGGGTAAATCCGCCAAAAACCGGAATTCGAAAATTTTCACGAATCCAATATTTTCTTCCGTAAAGATAGAAAAAAGTAAAAATAGTTTTGTTAGAACTGATAATACACAAAGGAAAGTTCACTTGTTAATACATTCCTGAAAACGTACAATCTATCAAAGAAACTAATTGGATGAAACTTTCTTCTGTCTTTAGCTGCTATCAGATTCACAAACTTTACGAGCAACAAACTTTTCAGCCGATTTTAACTCCAACTTTTTCCCGTTCAAAGAGAGAAAAAGGTTACAATTATTTGCAAAAAGTTGGAGGAATAGCAGGAAAACCAATACTACTACTACCAGCCGTTAATATTTATCGCCCATTCCTATGAATCGCTTACCTCTGATTCGTTAAAATGCTCGATGCACGATGAAAAGTCTCGGCTAGCGGAGTTTTTTTTTTTTTTTTTTTTTTTTTTTTTTTTTTTTTTTTTTTTTTTTGAACTGCAGAAAAAAAGTTGGGGAATATTGCTGTTTGCTATCACACTGGGTGTTGTGAGGATATTTCGCGAGCAGTTGGAGGAAATCAAGTGTTGGTTCAAAAATTTTTCGAAATGTTGTTGAATCTAATAGTGGCTTTATACATCAAGTTTTCGATTCAAAACAGTGGCTAGGGGAGATAGAGTTACTTATAAACAACACAGTCGCCATTTTTTAAAAATAAATACATAAATTAGTTAATGAGTTATAAGGAATTTTGATCGCATGACAACCATTTTTCCTCCTTTTTGTCGCTACCATGTCGCAAATTCGTTTCAAGTCATCCACAGTGAGAATCGTCTTCTGAAAGATCTTATCCGTATCGTATCCCTGAATAGTTATGGGATTCTTTTGCTAATTAAAAAGTGGGAGGACGGGCGATTATTCCCCCCTTGTTTTTATGCACAATTATCCGATGTATTTCAAATTTTGGATATAGGTTCTTTCTCATAAAATAAAATCCCTGAACAGTTTTAAGAATTTGTTTACATATCCTCAATAGCTGTTTGCATTTAAAACTATGGTTTATGTTTCTGCATAGCATTTTTCAGTATTCTATAAATATCCTAACAAAGAAAAAATATCCTGTTTTTATTAAAATCATTTTTTTAATTTAAATTTGTTTTTTAATTTTTTAAGTGTTCAAATACTGAAGATCTATCAAGAACTACAGGTTTTTAAACAATTAACTTTCTAATTACCAACATAAGCTAGTAATAAAAAACTATTATTATTATTACTACAAGTTAATGAATTCACTAGTTCATTCGTTCGTGATACATAACATAGTTTGTACATTAAAATTTTCTAACATATATTTTTTAAATGTTTTATATTATATTTTGTGATGCGTAATATGGGACATTAATTAGTAAAAATCCAGTTTTAAATGATAAATATTCGGCGTAAATTAAAATGACAATTACAACAAATGATTTAGAGTATTATTTTTTTCACAAGTAAAAAATAAATAAATAAATAAACCAGTTTTAAATGCAAAATGAATTGTAATAATTATAAGGAAAACGATAAAATGTGTTATGTTTTCTGGCATAATTGTTTTCAATCATTAAATTAAAAAATAAAGAAAATTTCTTTTTATTTGTTATTTGCGTTCAGTTGCATTCAACTCGCTTTTTTATTTTACTTGGGCTTTTTTGTGGCAAACCTTTACCGAGAAATCCCCTGATCGTCAAATTTTCTAAGAAACTAGCCGCCTGTGATATGTACCGGACATCCAAAATTTGAAGCAAATCTGATAATTCTGCATAAAAAGCCATTTTTTTTTTAAATTCAAGGATGGTTATCCTCTGTTTCTCCCTCTATACTTAGCTATTAAATCCTTGAAACTATTCGGAGATCCACCTTATTAGAAAGAACCTATATTTAAAATTTGAAATACATCGGATAATTCTGAATAAAAACCGACTTATCTAATTTGAGGGGGAAATAATTGCTTGCCCGCTCCTCTTTTTAATAGCATAAGAACCCCCATAACTAATGAGAAATACGTCTTATAATAAACCTATGACTAAAATTCGAGATAAATCGGATAATTCTGCGTAAAAAGACATTTATTTAACTAAGAGGGATTACTCCCCGTCCCCCGTCCCCCTCTTTATACTTAGCCATCAAACTCTTAAAACTATTCAGGGATTTACCTTATCAGAAAGAATCTATATTTAAAATTAGAAATACATCGGATAGTTCTGGATAAAAACCGATTTATCCAATTTGAGAGAGACATAATTACCTGTCCCCCCTTTATAATAAGCAAAAGAACCCCATAACTAATTTAGGTCGGATGGGGTGGGGGGGTGGTAATCATATGTCCAAAAATTGAATTAAAGCAGTTAATTCAGCATGAAAAACACATTTACCTAAATTAAGACCCTCCCCCCGATCCTCTCTTATATACTTAACCAATGAATTCCCAAAATCCATTAATTCCTTGTCACTTTTTTTCTGGTAATTTCTTTCCTTGTCCCTCTTTTTCCGGAAACTTTTTCTCCGAGTCATTTTTTCCCGCTTTTGTAGTTTATGTCACTTTTTTCCGATAACTTTTCTTTCCCGTTTACCCACTTGCCTATTTCGTGCGTTTTACTTACCCATCATACGTAGTATAGGGTAAGTCTTGCAATCGTTTTGAAAATCGAAGAAAAATTTTTGACGGATTTACACGTTTTAGATAGTGGAGATTCCGAAAAACATATTTTTAGAAAAAAAATTTTGCCGTCCGTCTGTCTGTCTGTCTGTCAGTCTGTCTGTCTGTAAACGCTCTATCTCCCGAACAAATTGAGATAGAGACTTGAAATTTTGTATGTAGTTAGTATGTAAGAATGGGACGAATCCTATTTAATATCAGAAACCTCGATTATCCGGAACTATTTTTTTCGGACTCTCGAAAAATTCGTTCTGATGAAAGGTATATGAAAATTTTCGAATTTTTTTGTTCTAAGGAATGAACGTAAAAGGCAATAAAATAACACACATTTTGCATATAGAACGAAGTCGATCGGATTATTAGTTGCCGTGATATTTGTAATCTTGTTTTTCACATTCTTCTATTTTTCATGAGCCTGTATTTCATTCAAATTTCAATTCAGAAGTATATTTTAATTGGAAATGAGACGCTTAATCCGATGCAGTTAATTGTTAGTTAATAGAATTATTATTTTTGGAGTTATAAGGATGTTTCTTTTACGCAGTTCGGTACTACTTGAGTAGTTTGGCGTTTTATATAATTTGTCGAAATTGGTACATCAGCAGTTCTTTAATATAGCATTACTATGTATATTAACAATATTTAAATTTTGTTTATGAATTGCAATGCATTGTATAAATAGTTTCACATGTTTTATTTTCATATACATATCCATGATGGGTAAGTATTACGGTGGTCCCCAACGACTAGTTTTAAAAAAGAATTAATAAAACAAGTTGGAAATTGCACATGAAGCCTAGCAAATGAGGTGCGTTCGTACGATAATGAAGTTTTAAAAATATTCAGATCTTGCTGTTATAGTAGACGGTAATTCGGATATAGTATAATAATCAAAACCTTTTTTTTTTTTTTTTTTTTTTTTTTTTTTTTTTTTTTTTTGTGAATATACATGGACATACAACTTTTATTACACCTAAGCAACGTATACCATATTCATAAAAGTGAAATAGTTGAATATAATTAAAACACGCCCCAAACAATAATTCCTCGTATATCATCATTATGTAGGGGAATATTTTGAGTGGCCGGGTAAATTAATAATAAATATTTTTTGTGGCATAGGTTGTAAAGACGTCTGAACTGACAGACTGAACGACGAACATAAGTGCTAGTTATTTATATAATTACGGACGAACTTAAAATTATTCAGATCTTGATGTAATAGTACACAGTATTTCGGATACAGTATAGCAGCCAAAATCTTTTGTGTGTCCCTGTAAATACTATCTGCTTTCTTTTATACAGAAAATAACTTGTAACACTCTACAGTAACAATATCAATCTCATAAAATTTTAAATAGTTAATTACAATTAAAATGCGCACCAAACAATGTTCTCCCAATACCATTATGTAATATAATACTTTTGTCTGGCCTTGTAAATCAATATCAAATGTTCTCCGCGCCGAAGATTATGCAAAATGTATATTAAAATATGCACTTCACAGATGCGTATCAATTTTATAACATCATTAAAATGCATTCGAAAATTTTCCCCGTTGACCGTAATATGTAACGGGATACTTTTGATTGTACCTGTAATTAATCTATCCATCCGATTTTCATAAAATTTGAAATGACTCGACAAAATTATGTAATAATTATATATTTTAAATTTCAAACGATTAAAATGCATTTGAAACTTCTTTCCCCAATGGCCGTAATGTAACGGAATACTTTTGATTGTCCCTGTAATTGATCTATGCATCGGATTTTAATAATTATATATTTTAAATTTCAAACGATTTGGTTGGGTAGTTTTTGCGTTGTTATATGCGGATGGATGTACAAACAGACTGAACGACAACAATAGGGGCTACGTATTTGCATAATTACGAACGCATCTAAAAATTGTTTGAAAGTAGTTCTTTTGGATTTGAGAACAAACTTAACAAAAGGATAATATATGAAAACTGTAACGTTTAAGTTAATATCTTTCAGAAACCTAAATATAAATGAATTATATACTTTTCAAACATACCTGGATTAAATGAACGTTTCAAGGAATTCGAAGATTTAAAAAATGATCTCGAATATCCATCTTTTTCATAATTTTCTTCTCTGAAGAGGATTAATATCAGTCATAGCGAAACGCACAATAAAAGAAAAAAAAAAACACCTTAGCACTACAGCAACTAAACTAACAACAGAAGCATGGGAGCATGTGTTTTTGTGTTTTTCCTGGAATTTGAGAATTCAGCCCCGTTTCCAAAAAAAGAGGAAGAAACAGATGTAACTAATTAAGACCCCTCCCCCCCCTAATGGTGCAGTATTGAAAAACCCGAGACAGTGACAGGAAATGGCCATTTCTTTTAGCCTTCGACTGATTTCCAATCGTACAAATGAATGCAGTCCTCTTTCAAAAGGAGTGGCCGGTTTTCGTTGAAAGCTGATACTGTTACCATGTGTTGTTGGTGGTGATCGATAAGTAAGAAATAATTGTAAAAAAGCGAGAAAAGAGACTAAATCTGAAAAATATAGACCTAAGACAAATACAAAAAATAGCCAGTTTAGCGTCCCACTCTGAGACATGCGTTATTTCGCGAAAAAATAAAATTTTTACCTTCTAACATTACCACAAGAGTTTAAAGTTCTAGGGGGGGGCCGTGGGTTGTCTGGGGTGGGCCCGGCCCACCCGGCCCCCCCGCTAGTTACGCCTATGGTTGAAATGTGTTGTTCTGAAAGTTGCAGAAAAATTTAAATCGTAATCTACGTTGAACAAGCCAATTCCCGTTGAAATCGGAACGATAGAACATAGAACTTAAGGAAAGAATGCGCTCCCAATCGATGGTAGTTGTCCCTCCCTAATAAATTTGCCTCAGTACTTTTAACATTAAACAAATATTTATTTTATGGATGAAATCTCCTCTCTATAAGATCAATGACGTACTTTAACAGAAGCGTTATTTTTAATTTACGGCTGTAGTGAGTAAACGTAAGTTTATGCCGAAAAAATATTAATATTCGAAAAAGATGGTAGCAAGAGAATAAGGCCAAAAGACCCTAGAGCCTGTTAAAGAAAATTGCAAGAGAATAGGATCATTTTAAAATAGCTACACTAAGAGCTGCACAAGGAGGGGATTTATATTCAAAATTGATAGCAGATGAAGTCAGAGAAAATTTTTGTCGTTCATGCGGTAGCTGAAGGATATAAGAAATTGTTAGAAAATAAGAAGTTAGTGAATCCGGAAATTTTTAAGGGAGATATAATAGGGGGACCAAAAGGTATCAACTGGCAGTTGAGATCATGGCCGTAAGATGAAAACATCTTAAAAGGTCCTAGTACTTTGCTCTTTAGATCTTCAATTAGTCGAAATAAGAAATAAGGTATGAATTAATCAACAGGATCAAATTTTAAAGAAATGTGTAAGAAATAGTGGAAAATTCTGAAAAAGAGCCCTAGGGCACCAATAAAAGTATGTAAGGTAGATGGAGGTTTTAAAAAGTTGTTAAGAAAAAAAAAAAAAAAAAAAAAAAAGGCTAGTGAATTAGACCATTTTTTAATGAGTAAGGAAAATCTGATAGTTGAGAGTAGAACTCTAAGTTAAAAACATGTTAAAAGGTTCTAGTACTTAGCACTTTAGATCTTTAACTAGTCGAAATTAAGCATAGAGTATGAATTATTCATCTGGAAAAAAAATTAAAGAAATGCGCAAAAAGATGAAGAAAATGCATTAAAAATATTTCCTAGTGCCCCATTTAAAATATGAGGGTGTTGATCTGAGGAGAGGAATCTATGACTCAACTTTAAAGTTATTAATTGAGAATGTGACACAATTAGGGATTGAAAAATACATTGTACACAAAAATTTAAAGAGCTCTGAACTAGGCAAGGCCTTAACACTATAAAGATGGAGAGGAGCCATTTTGGCCCGTACCAAATGAATATATTTCTGTTCGTACCAGAAGTCCTATTGTAAAATAAGTTTAAAAGAAATAAAGAAAAAGAAAGTTAAATAGTTTTAAATAAAAAAGTATGGTGTAAAAATATTTTTATAAAAATTGAGTAAAGATTCCGCTTTTCTAGTGTTTACTGGAATGTAAAAACGGATGAATAACTAAATGGAAAAGTTTCCCCAAAACAGATATTGGATTAAAAGGGGGTCAATTTATTAATAATTTAAGACACAAAAACTTCAAGAGGCCCTATACCAAGGCTCTAGTGGGCGAGAGTCTGAACTTGGATGCAGTTTGGTATGAGGAAATCTTTCTAATTTATAAAGTAGCCGGGTGAACCAAGAACTAAGAAAAAAAATAGTATGAGAATTGAATTATTTTTAAAGAAGTTGCACCAAGGGTCCCAAGAAGACGAATAATGTTCAAAATTGGTAATAGATGATTTCCGATAATTTTTTATTTCTTTATTTTTGTTTATTTATTTATTTATTTTTGTTTATTTATTTATTTATTTTTGTTTATGTATTTATTTTGATATCATGCTGGTGGGCAGGAGGACATAAGAAGTTGTTAAGAAAAAAAAATAGTGAATAGAACCAATTTTAAGGATCTATATTAGGAACCCAAAAGAAGCAAGATGACAGTTGGGAGCGGAGTTCAAAAATAAAAACATGCTAAAAGTTAATTGTATTTAGCGCTTTTCATCTTCAATTAAACGAAATTAAGCATACAGTATAAATTAATCATTAGCATAAAATTTTAAAGAAATGTGTAAAATATCGTGAAAAAATCTTTTAAAAATGCCTCTAGGGCACCAATAAAAATATGAGGGGTAGCTGAAGGTCCAAAGAAGCTGTTAGAAAAAAAGCTTATGAAAAAAAAATCTTAGAAAAAAAAGCTATGGTGCCCTTCTCCAATAAATTTTCAGAACATTAACATTACCAGAATTTAACATTAACAGGATATATATATTTTATGAACGAAATTTTCCTTCCCTTATAGAGTTAAGGGGACAGCCTTTAACACCTTTAAGAGTAGTGTTAATTTAATTTACGGCTGTAGTGAGTGACAGCAAGTTGATGCCTAAACATAATATTTAAAAATAGTGGTATTAAGGGCATAAGGTAATTTTTAGTAATTTATAAAATAACCGGAGGACCCTAGAACTACGTTAACCTTTTACGGTACAATGGTCCAGCATTGGAACCACCTAATTTTAAATTCAAATTTACTAATGACAGCAAGAATGTTTTTAAAAAGTTTCGTTTTTGCACGGAAACTTTTCTAAAAAAAGTCGTTTGTAAATTTCGGTATCAGCCAATCTCTTCATCATTTTATAAACGATTTTTTTCTACTCGGGAATGGGTTAAAGAAAATTGCAAGAGAATAGAATCCTTCTTAAAAGAGCTGCAAGGAGGCGATTAATATGAAAATTAGTGAAAGAATAGCTGAAGTCTGAGAAAATTTTGTTCTTCATGTAGTAGCTGAAGAGCATAAGAAGTTCTTAAAAAAAGCTGGTGAATCAGAACATTATTAAGGAAGCTATAGAAAAACACATAAAGAAGGTTAACATGAGCAGGGGCGCCCTAACATGTAAACATGTTAAATGGTCATAGTTCTTAGCCCTTTAGATCTTCAGTTTGCAAAATTAAGCATAGCTATAAAATAAGCATTAGAATCAAACTTTGAAGAAATGTGCAAAAAAATGGAGGGAATTTCTTAAAACAAGGTAGGTTCCTAGCAAAAATATGAGGGTGTTGGTTCAGAGAGAGGAGTGCAAGACTAAATTTTAAAATTTCGCATTGAAAATGTAAGAAAATTAGGAGAGGATGTGAAAAAGACATGCCGCACAAAAAGTTGGAGGGATCCCGATAGGGCCCTACATGAACCTAGGGTGCTTAGGATTTCAACTGGAATGTAGACACGGAAGAATAACTAAATGGAAAAGGACTCCATAAATGAAGATCGGATTAAGAGGGAGCAATTTATTAAAAATTTATGGTGTAAAAAAAATTCAAGGTCTGGTACCGGGCCACAAAGTGCCTGGATTTTTAACTAGCATGTTGTTCCTTATAAAGATATTTTTAGTATTTTTTTATAACAATTGAAGGAAGCAAGAATTATATTAAAGAAAGTTGCATGCAATTCGGATCATTAAAAAAAGAAAAAAAAATGCTGCATTAAGGACTCCAAGAAGGCTATTAATATTCGAAACTGATGGTAACTAAAGTCTGGCAAATATTTTTGTTGTTGATATAGTAGCTGGAGAATATATGAAAATTTTAGTGAAAAAACTGTTGAATAGGACCATTTTTAAGGGAGCTATAAAAAAAAGGCTCAAAGAGGGGCAACTTACAGTAAAAAGCAGATCCCTAACATAAAAACTTGTTAAATGGTCTTAGTTCTTCGCACTTTAGATCTTCAATAAATAAAAATTAAGCACAGTTAGGAATTAATCATAAAAGTAAAATTTTGAAGAAATGAGCAAAAAAAGAGGGAAGCTTAAAATAGGCCCCTAGGGTACCAATAAAAATAGAGGTTGTTGGTCTAGAAAGAGAAGTCTAAGACTCAATTTTAAAATTTTGCATTGAGAATGCGAGAAAATTAAGAGGTGAAAAATGCATGCCGGACAAAAAGTTCATGGGGCCCTGAATCGTTCCCTTCATGATCCTTAGAGTGCCCAGGATTTTAACTGGAATGTAGAAACGGGAGGATAACTAAATAATTAATAGTTCCAAAAATTAAGTTCGGATTAAGTGGGAGTATTTTTGACAATTTATGGTGCAACCACTTCAAGGGGTCTGGTACTGGGCCCGAAGTTACCAGAGACTTAATTGGCATGCCGTTTGATATAAAGGTTTTTTAATAGTTTTTAAATTAATTGGAACATGATAAAAGTGTGTTAAAGAAAATTGCATGCAATTTAGATCTTTTTTTGTTGTTCCAAGGGCCTTATAAAAGCGATTAATATTCAAAATTGGTGTTAGCTAAAGTCTAAAAAATGTTCTTGTCATTCATAAAGTAGTTGGAGGACCAAAGACGTTGTTAAAAAAAGCTAGTGAATTGGACCATTTCTAAGTGAGATATAATAGGGGGCACAAAAGGGGCCATCTGATAATTAAAAGCAGGGTCCTAACATGAAAAGCATATTAAAAAGGCTTAGTATTTAAAGATTTGGATCTAAAATTAGTCAAAGTTATATTATTTGGAGAACGCTATAACTATATTTTAAAAAAATGCATGGAAGTCTTATCATTTTTAAATAAGTTATAACAAAGGACCATAAAAAAGCAATTAATATTCAAAATTGGTGGTAGCTAAAGTCTGATATATATTTTTTTTTCATGTAGTAACTAAAAGACCTTAGATGCTGTTAGGAAAAAAAAAACATTATATCGGATCATTTTAAAGGAAGTTATAATAGTGGACCCGAAAATTACAAACTGATGGTTAAAAATTTGCGATCTAACATGAAAATATGTTAAACAGTCTCAGTACTTTGTGCATAAGATCTTCAATTAGTCAAAATTAACACAGAGTATGAATTATTGGTTAAATGATATTTTAAAGAAATGCTCAAAAAATGGGTAAATGTTTAAAAAAGGGCCCTAGGCCCCATTTTAAATATGAGGGTGTTGGTCTGAGAAGAAGAGTTCGAGAATCATCTTTAATAAACTAAAAGAATCAACTTAAAATTATGTACTGAGATGGTGAGGGAATTAAGGGGTGAAAAACGCTTGGAGCACAAAAAGTTCAAAGAGCCCTGGACCAGGCAATTCAGCATCCTAGGAGGCCCCAATATCTAAACTGAAATGTAGAAACGTAAGAATAACTAAAATGAAAAAGGATACCAAAAATGAAAATCGGGTTAAAAAAAAAAAAAAGCAATTCATTAACAATTTATTTGCAGAACTGTTTCAATGTGCCCTCTATCGGGCTCCAAGGAGCCAGGATCTTAACTGGAGGTTAAAAAGGCGAGAATAACTAAATGTAGAAAGGTCCCTCAAAAAAAGAATACTGGATATAAAGGTTACAAGTTATTAACAATTTTGTGCATAAAAGCTTAAAGGGGCCCCGACCCTTAAATAGCTGAGCCTAGTGTGCATCATGATTTGTCTTGGACTATCCTCACCTTAATTTTCAGACTTCTATGTGTGATATATTTCGCTAGTAATCCCACACAGACAGAGCGAAACTTTGTTTTACTTTTACAGATTTTCAGCACAAGAACTTGTGTAAAGCGCCAAGATCTTAACTAAAATATACAAAAGAGGATAACGAAATGAAGAAAGGCTCCCAAAAACGAAGAAGATAGGATAGAAAACGGGCAAGTTATTAAACATTTAGAGCATAATACTTGAAAGGGTCCAGGGGCCTCGGGTCTAAAAAAATTAAAAATCTGATCCCCAAGTGCACTAGGAACTGGCTTAGGCTTTTCTCACTCAAATTTTCAGACTTCGACATACAGTAAAGTTTGCTAACCATCGCCCACAGACACACAGAACGAAAGTTTATTTTATTAGCATAGATAATCAGTAACAAAGTAAAAACACATTAAAATATCGGTTTTATGAAAATTGCTTTCCATGTGTGAGGCCCCAAAAAGTCATGGGCCCCATGGTGACGTCTCAGGATTTAGCCAGCCCTTCAATCTATATGAATAAATCGTCATAAGAAGGTCTCTAACATATTCCTTTCGACTCAGACCCAAATTTCCTTTGAATTTTACCTTTTCCTTGAACAACTGATCATTGTCTTCATAATTCTTATCGGTGGGGGGGGGGAAGCTAAAATCCTCTAGTAGTAGCAAATGATTAAAAAAAAACTTTTATTTATTACGTGAAATTGGTTCAATATTAACTGAAAAATTAAAAAAGAAAAATCCTTTTTTGAAACGTCACATTTTTCTTTGAACTCAAAAGAAGATTTGGGGGCCCTTGGAATGCGGGGCCCCTCGCGATTGCGACCATCGCGACCCCTTAAATCCGCCCCTGTTTCTGCTGAACAACCGTCCATTTTTAAAGATTTTGTAGCTTTAAAGTCATTCAAACGTTTCTCGCCCCATAGGAATCAATGGAAAACAAACGGTAACTGGGAAACAAGATGCTTGATGATTCAGCCTGAGTCATAGGAGCTTTTAGTTCGCAGAAGCGAATGAAACGTTGATGATTGACGTCAGTTTATTTTAAGTATATTCTTTTTATAAGTGTACCATTTAGAAATTTGTGTTTATTTTAGTACATATTTTTAATATGATTTATGGTGCAATTGTCCGTTTCATAGTTACAATTTACAACATTATTTCAACACTATTTTCAGAACACATTTCTAGATAGCAATACATTGCAACACATTAAGAAGAAAATTTCTACAGAGAAATAGTTTTGTAACATATTTATTTATTTATTTATTTATTGAAATGCACACTACAGAATAACCCATTTACAGTGTTGCAAGAACATCAAGAGACACAAGACTACAGAAATATATACACATATATATAAAAACACAAATAATTACAATAATATAATTACATGTAATAAAACATGAATAAAACAAAAATTAAGAGATTAAAAGTTCAGAACATTTATCTTTGAAGACATGAAATGACATATCAAAAATATCAAGATGCACAGAGAGTTCATTAAATATTTTGTAAAATTTATACAAAGAGAAATTACTAATGTAATTATATTTGAGAAATGGTGAGGGAAAGAATTGGTTGGACCTGAGGGATCTATTTGGTACATTGAACTTAATAGAATTAAGAATTTCACTACAGTCAATCATGTTATTTATAATCTTGTAAAAAAATAAAACACAAAAAAGATCCCGTCTAGATTTTAAACTTGGAATGCCAAAAATGCCGCGTAAATAGGAAGCAGAAACATCATAGGAAAAAGTAAGATCACTTTTGAACAATAAGTAACAAGTGAATTTAGACTGCACCTGCTCAAGAATTTTAATTTTATTAAAATAATAAGGATCCCAAATGAGACTGCAATATTCAAGCTTAGGACGTATCAGAGCAAAATATAAAACTTTTAATGCATGTTGATTGGTAAAATCTTTAGTTTTACGCTTTAAAAACCCTAGTTTTTTATATGCCTTAGAAACCATGTTATTAATATGAAGTGAAAAATCAAGTTTAGAATCAAAAGTAATACCCAAGTCTACAACAGTACTAGGACGAAATAAGGCAAGATTATTAATTTCATAAGAGTAAATTAAAGTACCAGTTCTACGTGAATAACTTAAAACACTACATTTTTTAATATTAAGGAATAATTTATTATAAATGCACCAATTATATAAGCTATTTAGATCCTTCTGCAAAAGTGCAGCATCAATAACAGAACGTATTTGTTTATATAATTTTAAATCATCTGCAAATAAAAGATAATAAGAAAATTTCAAAATAGAGCATAGATCATTTATAAATAAAATAAAAAGCAATGGCCCTAAATTAGAGCCTTGTGGTACACCAGATGTATTGGTAAATTTATGAGACATAGCACCATTGAAATAAACGTAAAGCATTCTATTATTTAAGTAAGAAAAAAGCCAGTCAATAAGATTAATATGAAAACCCATACCCATCAACTTATTCAAAAGGATACCAAAATCAATAGAGTCAAAAGCCTTAGAAAAGTCAGTATAAATGACATCAAGCTGATAACCCTGTTCAAATGATGACATAATGTCATTAGTTAAGCAAAATAAATTGGTAAGAGTGGACCGTTTTGGAATAAAACCATGTTGAGCTGACGAAATAAAATGTTTTACCTGTTGAAAAATTTTATTATGGATTATAATAAGTTCTTATGGATTATAATAAGTTCTTATATACATATTAAGAACTTAATCACAACACATTAATGTGTAGTGAATTTAGGGGCAAAAAGGGTTCCAAAATGTGTTTATTTTTCTGTTTAAGCATTTGCAGTGTATGTCTTTGTTAACGAATATTACTTGGTACTACTTGGTTATCCCGTCGACCAAAAAACTATTGCCAAACAATAAAATTACATCATGCCAATAATGGAATACTGTAAGTGTCACATTCACTTGACATTAACTGCTTATATACGTGTTTGTTACGTCATCAAGTGAGTTTTTATCAACTTTATATATATATTTTTTGGATATGTTTTAAAAATTTATTTGTTCTTCTGTTGTTTTAAATAAAAATTATGTCAGTATACATAATTTGGCGAACAGTTTGGCAAATTGTAAAATTTGGCGAAATTGGTCGATGGGATAACTTAGTAGTACCTATTACTTTAATCATCTAGTGGACAACGAAATTTGAGTATACAATTATCTAACTAAAACGCTTCGGAATTTTTACATTTTATACTTACCTTCACCGTTTAAAAAGCTAAATAAAGAATTCTCCCGCTCAAAATTCTTAAAAGCGGGCACCAGTTCTTAATTTTGTAGGTATTATCACGTCATAAAAAAACGCTCTAAAATTTTAGGACATTACAGATAGATAGATTAAGATATCTAAGTCTGCCTCGTCATATCTTGATACGAAATGGGCAGAGCGAGAGGCCAGTACTTTATTTTGGAAATATTATTATATCATTAAGTTGCGGCTTTAACGTTTAAGGCATAAAAGATAAAGGTTAAGGCAATAAGATTATCTAAGACTGCCTCGTCATATTTTGGTACGGAGTAGCAGAGCGGGGCGCTAGTATTTAATTTTGGCGGTATTACTTCATCGAGTTATGGCCGCAACGTTCCAGGCATAAAATGGACAGATTAATACAATAAGAATATTTCAGCCTGTCTCGTCAAATCTTGATGCGAGATTAGCAGAAAGGGGCAGAAAAAATTCTTAACTAATAAATTGCCTACAGTTTATTTAATTTCATATGAAAATTTCCAAAATATATTCTTCAAAGTAAAAATCATGCAGAAAAATTAGGTTTCTTTTTATATTTAAATTTATTATAAATTTTGTAAGTAACATTTTTTTAAATCATGAACGCAAATTACTACACACACATATATACAGGGTGTCCCTAAACAAATGGTATATACGCTAGGGGGTGATAGAACACATCAAGACGAGTAATAGTAAATAGGAAACCAAGGGTCCCAAACGTTATCCAAAGGAGATATCCGCCATTAAAGTTTGGGGTCCAAAATTTCAAATACACATAAAAAACGGAAAAATTGGTCGATTGATTTGCGGTTTTCACTAAAATTATTCTTTTTGTTGGTATTTTCTTGAAAATAAATTATAAAGATAACTTTCGAAAAATGCCGATAGAGGGCGCTTTAGACTTTGAAGTAATGAAAAACTATTTTTTGCCGTGATTTTTTGCATCTGATTAAATGGTTTCGTAAGCTTAGACTTAAACTTAAATTTTGAGCTCAAAATCTGAATAGTTGGAAGCGGTTAAGTAGCACAAACTTAACTGTGTTCAGATGGTTTAAATTTCAAATGATTATAAAAAACGGAAAAATTGGTCGATTGATTTGCGATTTTCACTAAAATTATTCTTTATGTCGGTATTTTATTCAAAATGAATTATAAAGATAAATTTCAAAAAATGCCGATAGAGGGCGCTTTAAACTTTGGAGTAACAAACAACTACTTTTTACGTTATTTTTTGCATCTGATTGGATGTTTTCGTTAACTTAGACTTAAACTTAAATTTTGAGCTCAAAATCTGAATAGTTGGGAGTGGTTAAGGCTCCTGTCCTCGCTCGAGAAAACGCTGGCGAGCTAATGCTAATCCTATGGGGAAGCATTTTTCTAATAACTCTTTCGCATTTTGACATTTTTAAATATTTTTTTTTGCATTGGATAGCTGAAGTGCATACCGACAGCGCACCTTTTTTACTTTTTAGATTTTGAATGCAGATATTTTTTACAAAGTTAGTTTCACTTTCAAAACCGGTTTCGAAAATGAAATTGCTTTTTAATAAAATACCTGTAACCAAAATTGAAAAAGTAAAAAAGGTGCGCTGTCGGTATGGACGTTAGCTATCCAATGCAAAAAAAATTATTTAAAAATGTCAAAATACGAAATAGTTATTAGAAAAATGCTTCCCCATAGGATTAGCATTAGCTCTCCAGCGTTTTCTCGAGCGAGGACAGGAGCCTTAACCACTCCCAACTATTCAGATTTTGAGCTCAAAATTTAAGTTTAAGTCTAAGTTAACGAAAACATCTAATCAGATGCAAAAAATAACATAAAAAGTAGTTGTTTGTTACTCCAAAGTTTAAAGCGCCCTCTATCGGCATTTTTTGAAATTTATCTTTATAATTCATTTTGAATAAAATACCGTCATAAAGAATAGTTTTAGTGAAAATCGCAAATCAATCGACCAATTTTTCCGTTTTTTATAATCATTTAAAATTTAAACCCTCTGAACACAGTTAAGTATGTGCTACTTAACCGCTTCCCACTATTCAGATTTTGAGCTCAAAATTTAAGTTTAAGTCTAAGCTTACGAAACCATTTAATCAGATGCAAAAAATCACGGCAAAAAATAGTTTTTCATTACTTCAAAGTCTAAAGCGCCCTCTATCGGCATTTTTCGAAAGTTATCTTTATAATTTATTTTCAAGAAAATACCAACAAAAAGAATAATTTTAGTGAAAACCGCAAATCAATCGACCAATTTTTCCGTTTTTTATGTGTATTTGAAATTTTGGACCCCAAACTTTAATGGCGGATATCTCCTTTGGATAACGTTTGGGACCCTTGGTTTCCTATTTACTATTACTCGTCTTGATGTGTTCTATCACCCCCTAGCGTATATACCATTTGTTTAGGGACACCCTGTATATATATATACTAGCTGTTACCCGTGACTTCGTTCACATAACATTTAAAAAAGTTCAAATCCATCAATTAAGAAAACAATTTCGATTTTTTAAAGCATGAGTGATTAACCTTTTATCAAATTTTATAGCTGAAAGACTTCTGATGGTAACAATTTGCTTATTTTTGTTTATGTATATTGGATCATTTAAAATTTCTGTCGTGAGTGTGAAATTTCATACTTGTTTTCTGTGATTAAATGAGAAATAAATTTACATCTGTGTTATTCTATTTTATTATTTATATTCAGTGTTGAATTCAGGGGGTCCCCCCGGAGCAATCACCCCCCCCCCGGAAAAAAGTGTCTGGATTCAACAGTTTATATTTATTCTATTTTTTTATTTTTTCCGTTCATAGATATTGGTTTATGTTTTCGTTACAAAGAATATTATTTAAAGAAATGCAAAACATAATTTCTGAAATGTATTTTGTTGTTTTTGGATTTCGTTTTTAATTTTGAAACTACTGAGATGAAAATGGCATCATTTTGACGAAATTAAAATATTTATCTATCTGTATTACGTTAACGTGTGTGGCACAAAAATCATGAGTATTTGTTAATTGTTTAATGGCAACGTCCAAATGAGACACATCTTATTGGTTACTGTGCAAAAGTCCTTTGGTAAGATTTAGACTGTGTTAAATTGGGTTTATTTATGGCGAAATTTTTTTTTCCAAGCACCTTTGTCGTTCCAAGCCCAAGCTCGTACTCTGATTGGTTGTTGCTCTCGGCACTGTTTTCACGTAACTTGGCGATATCCATACTTGGCGAAAAATACTTCGCTCGTAAGTGAACGAGTAAACCTAAAACCTAACCTACTCATTCTTATTCTTCCTTCATTCTTATCCTCGTGGTCTTGTGCTCTTGTGTGTAAAAACTTTTAAAGAGTACAGCTTTCAGTAAGAAACGTTCTCCATCCAATCCAATGCTGCAAGAGAAAAGTTACTTTGTACTCGGTTCGGAAGGAAATCAAACTCGACAGAAGCATCTATCGCTACGTCAAGTATGATTATCGCCAAGTTACACGAAAACAGTGCCGAGAGCAACAACCCATCAGAGTGCGAGCTTGGGCTTGGAACGACGAAGGTGCTTGGAAAAAAAAAATACGCTTATTTATGTTTTGTTTTTTCGTGCAATTATGGAGCTTGAAATATCATTATTTTTATTTCTTCTGTTTTTTTTACTTTAAAAAAAATAAATAAAATTCACGAATTTTTAATTTTTCAGTTTCAAATTAAAGTAGTGTAATATAAATGAAATGAGTGAAAGGATTATATTAATATATTTTAAAAAATTAGTGAAATACGAAAAAATGCCACTGATACAATATTTGATGATTTATTATCTGCGCCATGCTATCATAAAAGTACCGATTTGTTAATTTATCAGTACAGATGTCATATGCACTACATTGGTGCGATATTTTTCTGACGCCCATTTCGCGAAAACTTCGTTTTCAGGTACCAGTTACATACAAATTTTTTAACTAATTTCTATTATTTTAAAAAGGAAATAACAATAAATAAAAAAGGGGATACTTAGTTACCTCATCGACTAAAAAACCATCGCCAAACTATAAGATTAAGTGCCAATAATGGATGATCATGAATGTCGAATTCAATAATAGGTAAAACCTTGTGTGGAAGATTACAATAATTAAAATCAACGTTTAACACACAATAAATAAAAACATGCTACAGATGTATACGTTTCACGAGCACCAGGGCTCGCTTCTTCAGTGTACAAAAGGTAAAAAAGTTTAAAACAGAAAACCCCCCAACTGACAGCAAGTCAGAACCCAAATGACCGGGTTGCTGAGACTTGTTGGTATTTTGGTACTATGTTTGCGGTCATTTGGGTTCTGACTTTTTCGGTCATACAGTGCCTAGAATCTGTATGACAGAGAAACACCTTTTTTTCTTAGAATTAATCAAAAATATAGATATTTTTACATTTATTCATAAATATCGTTTCAACTTTGTTTCAATTGTTTATCTATACATACTTTAAGATGCTTTTTTGGGTATATGCATAATAAGTAAAAGCATGGGATTTTAATCAAATGTGTCTGCGTTTTCTCACGGTCCTTCATTTATTTTAATTAGCCAATCATCTATTTTTATTTATTATAAAGCAAAATAACGATGATACGAAATATATATATTTTTTAATTAATCTACACTTTCTACGTCCCAATTCCAGACGTAAGTGATGTATGTTTACCTATACGTATGTATGTTGTTGCTGTAAAGTGGTGGA
The DNA here is from genome assembly GCA_964019185.1 of Maratus speculifer. Taxonomy (NCBI): domain Eukaryota; kingdom Metazoa; phylum Arthropoda; class Arachnida; order Araneae; family Salticidae; genus Maratus; species Maratus speculifer. The sequence goes on along the minus strand of OZ025303.1, from coordinate 24,297,838 downwards.
TAGAATGTTGAACCTAGAATCCAAAGATCCCGGGTTCGAATCCCGGCAGGGATGTTTATGACTAGGTAGTGAACTGAAATGGGACAACTGGCAAGTTCTTTTTAATTTCAGATCTGCTAAATACCGTTGTTCGTGCAAACACGTAAATAAACATGAAATGAAATTAGATTTATTTTTGTTTTCTTTTATTTACCTCTCTTTTTGTTTGATTCTACAGCTGTAAGAAAATTTAGAATCGAATAATGAATCTATGACCACTTAAATAACGAAAAGTAAATAAATGTAAGTAAAAGTATATTGTAAGAAAAACACTCCTTTATAAGAATTTGATGTTCACCTGGAATATCACGCGACATTTTCTGGCTACATATCATGGTTTTTCAACAAAACATTTATTACAATACATTATATTGGTATATTCATCGAATCATGTTTTGAAAATTGTGCCGATTTTTTAAGCTATGTGGAAAAGTCTAGACAGTGAATTTATTAAAAAATATACAATTTTTGTCTTGTTTCTTTTTTAAAATAGGACTTTAAAAAAACAAGAATCAAAGTTTAAATTATCTTTTTGGGATTTCTCTACTAACTTTTCGACGTATAACAGTAGATGAGTTAAAATCAAACTATTATAGAAAATAGTTCTTTTTTTAAAAATAGCAAATACTTCATTTTTTACATATAATTTATTTTCTATTTTTCACTGTTTATAATGCTTCATGTTTGCAGTGCCACAAGTATTTGACCAATTTTGGCAGCTCTTAGATTTATATCATTCAATTTTTTGTTTTTTCAACTACCACACAATTCAATGTGTCATAGAAAATGTTTATCGAATGCATTTAAAATTTGAAAATTAATAATTTCAAATTAAATTATTATAAAAATAATTTTATTTTTTAATGGGTTTCGCGTATTAATTATTCAAAAATTTGTCTAAATTTTTAAAGAATACTTAATCTAATAATTTATAATAAAACGCATAAAATGGGCATATAAAACAAAGATGAAATAAAATACATATAAAATAAACGTAAAAAATAACATGGCCGCAATAATATAACACTGTTAAAAATGATGGAATGTGTATCTGCGTTTTATTTTCATAAAACTTCACACAAAAAGGACAGAATAAAGATTTTATTATTTAAGGATTTCATATTACAGAAAAATACATCTTAAAAATGAAAAATGATTTCTACAAAAACAAATGATAAGCTTTTTTTACTTCTCATTAAAGTTCTAAAATATTCCGATAATTAGATAAAACAAATAGCAAGTCGTTATTGCAGCAATCATAATAATTAGCAAAGTTAAACACTGTTACAGAAAATTTCTCAAAACATTAAAGTTGCATATTCAACATGTTACTTTTAAAATTTAAAATATTTTTATTTTATAAAAATGAATGAATCTAAAAAAAATGGCATCAATAAACCGCTTTCCATTAGGGGAAAATCAAGGAACGGAATTAAAAGATAGAGATACTGTATTAGAAAACTGTAGAATTAAGGCAGTGTTTTCACACACAGATATGGATTTGCAGTTATTTACCGTGAATTAATATAAACAAAGGAACTTTTTGATAAAATTGTAGTTTTTATAGTACGAAATATGTACGCCCTTTTGATTTAATTCAAGATAATTTTTTAAAAGCTTCAGCCGTGTAATTTTGAAATTTTATTCGGTAAAAATAAAGTCAAAAGTTATCTTTAACAGTTATTTCTTTCAAGAAATTTTCATTTAATTTTATCAAATTTTAAGACTGGATTATATCCACTTGAAATGAGCTTGCAGTATAAATAAAACTTGTGTTTCGCATTAAATGTAATTAAAATGCAAAGACTATATAATACCATATTATGTAATACACATGTTAATTGAACCAATGCAGATAATATTTCAATTTTTAACATAATAAATTTTGAATATAACTTTAGAGTGGAAGCAAAATTGTAATCTAATATGTCAAAAAATAATTTTCAGCCATAACAATAGAGTCATGATCGCATTTTTTTTATTTCAATTACATCTAAGAATAAAAGACTTATTTTATTTATAATGCAATCAAAATTAAAAAAAAAAATAGCGGATAAATGTAAACTCTTAAAAATTAATTCCCAATGCATGATCCCATTTGCAAATCAAACATAAACAATTCAGAACTGACTAAAACCAGCTACAATTGATTCAAACGGATTCCGCGTGCTGTTTTTAATACTTTAGCAGTCATACAATCGTTACTTTATAAAATAACTAATTCATTTGTAGAATCTAATTTTACACACTTTAACGGACTTGGTTAGTTATTTCATAAAAGAACAAGGTATTTTATGAAATAACTTATTACACGCCTTAACGGCAACACATCAATCATATTTTAACTTTATTAACAAAATTAAAATATTCCAAAGTGAAATTTGATTCTTTAATCTGAATTTGAAGACAGGGTAGCGAAGAAAAAAAATCACAAAATGGCTATCAGATATCTGTCAGGTAAATCACATGAAAAGAAAAAAGTTTTTGATTCTTTAATTCTTTAACACCTCAGATTAATTTGCCAGTAATAATTTGAATGTTTCAAAGCTGGAAGAGTAAAAAATATATAGTATGGAATTTTAATAATACAAGTTTTTTTTCCAATTAAAAGTATCTAAACTTTCTGATATTCTCTAATTTAAGGGTATAATAAATGCATAACATTTGTGGATATTCTATTTAAATTCCTAACAATTGAATTCTATATTGAATAAAAATGTTTTTAAAAAGTGCTGTCTAAGTTTGTAGTTTTAATTCAGTTTTGTTCCTCAGCCACAGTTACAAATAGCTGAATATCGATGACATAGTCAGCTTTTACATTGGAATAAAGAATACAAAAACGTTGGTAAAATGTTTGGTCACATGCATGAAATGACCTAAGACATTTATGCTTTCGGGTTTGGAAATAATTTTCTCAAAAAAATTCATGTTGATCTTGTGCATGATTTTTTTTTTAAATTTAGAATTAAAACTTGGTTTCCATATTAACATGCAATTAGTCTGCCAAATAATATCTATGTGGAGAATACCTAAAAACCCGATTTTAGCGGTTGACTCACAGGTTTATTATTGTGTTTTCCTACTTCATCTCCTCCATGTTTTTCTACTTTTGAGTACAGAAAAACATAATGGTAAACTTACGAATCAACCACTAAATTCAGGTTTCAGATGTTTTCTACCAAGATACGACTTGACAGACCGATGACAGTTTAATAAGCAAATCAAAGTTCAATTAATTCCAAAATTTCATCCGTGAAATCGAGTAGGTGATTGTCTGTGCTGCCGCCCCTGATCTATAAGTAAATAAAATGCAAAAAGTAAGGACTGCAAAAATTACTTTTTTATCAAATGCATATAATAACTTTTTAATATTTGCTTTATATACAAAGTTTACAGTTCTAAATTTTATGACCTGTATTTCCTACAGGCCTTGATAGATTTGTATTTATAAAAAGTGCCCACATGTGTAGCCCATATTTTAACTTACAATTATGTTTATAGCATTTTGTATGTGTATTTACAGTGACTTATGTATGCCAAATAGCTTTTTTCAAACAATGATTTTTATAATGATTAATGTATTATACCTTAAACCGGGACTACTTAGACACCCCGGAGTAACGTTGTCCCCCTGTAGGTGGATGGGTTTATTATTGTTTTATGTATATTTATTGGTGAGTTTTATGCATGTGATTATTTTTCGCTTTACTTACAGGTCTTATGCAGTAAATGAAAAATGAGGACTTATGAAAAAACACTATGGGCCGTATTTATCGCAATTATACTAAAGAGCATGTGGCAAATGCAATAGCTGCTGTCAACAGCAGTATAAGTAAAAAAAAAACTAGCAGTTACAACATTCGAAATACCACTTAATTATATTGGCAGTAAGTGCCTTGGAAAACACATTAAGTCTGAGGGTCATCCGGCAATTGTTATTCATGAAGTAGAGCAGCTGATCCCCAAGAGCTTGGGAGTAGTGTATTTAGTGCTTACTTGTATTTTCCCTTAACCGAGCACGTTTTTAAGATGATAATTAAAAAATTACCTTAACTGGAAGAGCGTTAATATCTCTATATTGATATTAACACTCCAGGTGATAATATATTCAATGTTTTCACCCAGAGAAAAATACATTCGAAAACCTTATATTTTGCAATAAAATAAGAAAATTTAATAATTTAAATACCCATAGGTTCTCTAAGGGGTGTTCTTTTTTATTTTGCATCGATATCTAAAATAAATTTGTCATAAATAGTCTATTGTGAGTATTTAAAACATATTTGTAGTTAGGTGACAAAGTAGCTCCAAACCCAGAGTAACTTTGCTATTCTTTTCTTGTTGAACGGAATCATTAGGTCGATACGCCTGTATTTTTTTTATATCCAAATTCAAAGAATATAAAAAGTTATGAACAAAAATATGTTTGAAACGTGCAAAGTAACGTGAACTCAATGTGAACGTGTGAAAGTAACGATTTTACAGTATTTTTATATGCAATCTTCATTAAGAATTTTAGTTAGCATCGTTATATGAGCTTTTAAGATAAATTTTAATTTCAAGGTATTTATATATTATACATAAATAAATATTCAAATTTGGATGTGTATAACATTGTTTGCATTTACTCATGTGCATTATATCAACATTTTACTAAATAGTTGAAAATCATTCACATTGAAGACTATTTTTTTACTTTTAAAACTATGTATTCGTAGATAGGGCATATTTATGAAAAACTTGGAAAGATCTAATTAGATTACATGTTCATTATAAATTGCAAAGACCATGTTTTGGCATTTTCTTGTTCGATAATAAGTTTAATAAAATAAAAATAAAAAACACATAAACTTATAAAATTTATTATAATAGAAATTTCTGTAAAACACAATTTTACAAAATAGAATAATTTACAGCCATCTAATATTATTCACATAAATAATCTATCTTTTGATGATCTTCACAGGGAAGATTTTTTACAATTCCTAATTTACATCGATTGTGAGTGATAAAAGGATGTGCGGCACAAGAATGAGCTACTTCTTGAGTAACATAAACATTTTCTAAACAGTGGCACGATTGGATGAGGGAAACAACATCTTCGCAAATTACGGTGCAGCAATATCTAAGACAGATTGTCTTCAGATTAGGAAACACTGGATTACTAAATTTTAAATCATTGTCTTGCAGATTGGCCCAACATAAGTATAATTCTGTCAGATTCTCTCCATGATTCCGTGTAGATCGAAATGTTCGACAACCAATTTCGGTACGTCCTAAATCCAGTACTTCTAATCTATTTAAGAAAGAAATGTCAGCTTTAAACCAGGAATCATCTACTTTCGTATCAGCAACACGTAACTGTTTCAAGCAGGTCATTTTTGAAAATGGAGGCTGATTAAAAAGTCCAAAATCACACCAACAGACATCTAAAACTTCGATTTTCGAAATACCATCATATTCTGTCTTTGAAGGACTGTCAGGGAATTGAGAAAAACGAATCACTAATACTTTAATGCCTTGTAAAAGCTTTGCACATAAATCTATAACTGTAGAAAGATTCTCTGATAGTTTTGCATCTTCCAAAACTAAAGTTTCGAGATTTGGACACATTTCTTGAAGCCCCACAGAAAGTTCTGAAAAATTCAATCGTTCATTCCAAGAGTAAACATCCCTAAAATCTAAACGGATGTGAGTAACACAAGATGGTAACATAGAGATAAAAATTTTCGCTGCTACAGTTTGGGATTCATGATGCTCATGTAATATGACATCAACTTTTCGCCACAGGATTGGACTCCTTGTTAACACAGACCATTTTCTGCATACTCTGTAACATGAAAAGATAAATACGATCAGTAAAATGTTTTTTGCATGTAACTCACAGTTTAATTTAGACTACTAGATCAGGCAATCTTAAAAATCAGAAAAAAGCCATGTTTTAGTTAGAATAAGAGAATACGTGTGTGTGTGTGCATGATGATGGTGTTCTGAACAGACTGTTGCAAGCAAATCGCTTTAATCGGAAAACAAATGATTTTGATTTGAAATTGCAGGAGATGGATTTTTTAATTTTCTCTAAATAGCGAAAATTAAGAAAACTATACAGGGTATAGATTTGAGTTTTGGCTTACACATGTAATTTTTTTTATGTATTTAAAACTCCTTCTTTTGTGAAACTTCGTCCATAATTTTTTACAATTTTTGCCAAAAAAAATGGCGAGAAATAATAAAAATGAATTAGCAGGGGATGGTATTCACTGAAATCTGAACTAAAAAGAGACTTTTTCCGGCCATCTCCTTCATTAAATGCCTGACGATGAAAAGAAAAAAAAAATGCGAATTCTTTTTGATGAGCGAAAATTAAAATAAAGAATTGAAAATCGTTAAACATGAAAAATAAGAAGGTGATAAAATGGAGGGGGAGGCGAAGCATATCGACAATAGATCAGAAAAATAAAGAAAACTAAGTCCTTGTAACCACTATATTGTTAATATGTTGCTTTTAACTCGATTTTATTCATATTGGAGCTAGTTATTTATTTATTTACACACCCAACTCTTCATATCAGTTAAAAATCTGTACCCGTGATATCCCCTCCGGAGCAGCTTAAGGTTTTAGTGCAGTGTTAAATTCAGACATTTTCCTTCGGGAGGTATTTCCATATCTTTCAGGAGGGTGTTTTAGAACTTCTGTGTAGAAAATTGCACATTTAACCATTAAAAAGCATGGATTTTCAAACTTCCAGGTGGGGACATTTCAATGTTCTGAAAGGTATGCACCGAATTCATCATTTAGTGCATCATGTTTTTTTCAACCCTTAATTTTATCCTTTTATTAATGTATAACTTTAAAGTTGAGTATTGAAGTCGTTTTACTGGTTCTCTACCATCATATTTTTAATATCTTAGAACTCTTTTTAAAGGTTTTCTCCCATTTTTGTTGTTTTTCTTTAAATTTATGTTTTTTAATTATTTTCCTAAGCACTAAGTACTAGGGGCTTTAAACGAGTTTTCAGTTCAAGGTTTATTTCAGCTGGTTTCTTTAGGGATCCTCTTTATAGCTCACTTAAAACGGGTCCCATTCACAAGAATTTTTCTTTCTAACAACTTTTTAAATATTTTATTTACTAGATACGAACTACAAAATTTTTCTCGGATTTATCGTTCTCTGTTACTATTTTTCAATATTTTTTTTCTTTGTCCCATTAATGCTACTCCTTTAATAATGATACGATTCTCTTGTAATTTTTTTAAACATATTTCTAGGGTTCTTCAGTTATACTTTATAAAGTATTAAAACATTTTTTTAAACCCTAGCTACCAGCTTATTCGAAAATCGATATAATTTTCCAGTTTCGATTTACGTTTATTCACCATCATTTGTCTACATTGGTTAACTCTAGTTAAATTATGATTTAGTTACATTCCGCATTATGAAAATTTATCTTAGACATCAATTATCATCCTTTTCGAAATCTAATGGCGCATTATTTCTTCGCGTTCTATGAGCCTGATTTCAACGGAATCAATTTATTCAACTTATCTTGCGATTCACCTATTTTCTTCATAATGAAAATTTATCTTAGGGATTAGTTCCATAATTCAGTTTTACGAAATAACAGGGCATTTTCATATCAGGTTTTATGGAGCTGATTTTTTAAAAAAAATTGGCTTTTAAATCTTAGATTGAAATTCTCTTCAGGTTTTCCACTGTTGCCGAAGGTTTGTTTGGAACGAGTTTTGTTTGGAACATACTATATGCTGCCAAATGTTCCAAAACTAGCTTCATTTGGAAAGCTCTCCCGATGTATGTGGAGCAACCTGTGGTAGCGTAGACCTGAAAAACGTCTTTTGTTATGTTAAAAAACTTGAAATAGAAACAGCTAAAACGATAAAAAAACATATTCTTTTTTAGAAATGGATAATAGTTTTCGGCGAAAATTTTCCGCAGGCTGTAAACTGATAAAGAATACAAAGAGTTCGCGCAAAAAAGAACTTTTTTAAACTTATGTCACTATTCTAGATGAAAAAACAAGAAAATATTTTCTTAGGAGCTCTTTTATCTCTAAATATTTTTATCTGAATATTTTTGTATGAATTTTACATCACTTAAAAAATCATACAAAATCAGCTTTGTTAATCACACAAAATATGAGGTTTGTTTACGATTATTATCACGGACACGGGAAGAGCAATACAAAATCAGGTTATTGATAAATTACACAAATTTAAGGTTTATATATAGTTATTAACAATGGCTTGGCCAAATCTGGGCTTTTCAAATGTATGTTTGTACATATGTGAAACATATTAAAATTTTAAAATTCCATTTTAAATAAAAAAATTTAATTAATGTCCAATGTAACTTTTAAACATTTAATGTCAAATTATGAAGCTGCCATTTTGAAATACATTCAGAAATTAAACCAACTCTTAGTTTATATGAGAAGCTAAGTGTATCGTGCAAACGATTGAGGTTAATGATGGGCCCGGCTCTGTTAAGATTTGTTTCGTTTCATTACAGACCCCGATATGGACAAAAAACTCATTAATCCATTGAAAATAGAACATCCTTCAAATGTGACACCATTCCCTCTGATGAAGTGCTAAATGAAAAGCAACACTCATTCGAATTTTTTCTATTTATTTTAATACATTTTCGATCTATTTTAACAGATCAGTTTCAGCCATCAGACCGTCTACCCTCCAATTTTCCTTGAACCAATCAAAATCGCCGATCTTTTAGCTTTCCAACTAGGAAAGTGGAGAAACCGAAAAAATTGGAAGTCAAGCAAAAAACATTCACGAAAGCGTTTTATTGGTTGCTAGAGTGTGACGTCAGCTGAAATTGATTTATACTTTTCAAGTTTATTTTAATGTCTCTTACATGAAAACACACACACACACGCAAAAAAAAAAAAAAAAAAAAAAAAAAAAAAAAACAGACTTATGCATGAAACATAAGCTAAAACTAAAATTTAATTGACCCTCCTCTTGCATGAATAACAGCTAAAACGTAGCATTGAATGAATAAGTTTGTGGTTACATCAATCTGATTTTAGGTTGTATTAAGTTTTTCCTGGAACCCATGAATGATATGTTATTGATTTTTGATTGATTTTTATTCTGTTTTACATGATAATCTAAATAGCTCTAAAAATTTTAATTGAATTCAAATTTATGAATCTTGCTGCGAGATAATATAACAGCATAATTTTAATATATCCATAATCAATTACAATAACCAGAGTTTTCAGAATTCAAAATTTATTTTTCTACATAATCATTTTTATTGCAATATCTGTCAAAAACCGAATATTCTATTAAATTACAAAGAAATGAGAAGATTGTTTTGTTTCCTGCAAAACTAATGCACTTTTGAGATAAGTAATTAAGACTATTTTTAACGAAATTTTAAAACATCAAAATCATGAAAATAAGATCATAAGTTAGCAAAATGTTTTATTGGAAGATATGTATTTAAAAAAATATAAAGTAAAAGCTGGTTGATTCTTTATATTTGGAATGATATTCAGATGTACCAATTAATATGGTCTTGCTGGGTACAAGCCTACCTTATAATTTCATCTCTCAACTCTCCCAGTTTCAAGTGACTTATTTCATTATTTATATATTTAATCTCTGAAATTAAATTTGGTTTTATTAAAATTCTGAAAACACTTTTGTTTGAAAAATTGTAAGGACATCATTAATTAAATTTCCAGGAACAGTGAAAGACCTTCAGCAGATATTTTACTAAAAATTTCTCAAAAACGAATTTCCTGCATCTTCTTTTCATTTGTTTTAATGACATTAATTGATAAAGCACTGAAGTTAGTAAAATGTATGTTTTTCTAGGCATTTAGTTTTTTGTGCTTTTAATAGTTAGCACTTTTTATGTCATGTATACTAATTATTAATATATTTATAAAGCATAACTTAAGAAAATATAAAAATTATTTATTAAATTATAACAATTTTTAATTTATCTTACATATCATAATTTAATTGTGAATTTCATCTTTAGTTATATGCTCCTCTCCTACCCCTCTCTTCACATACATACACACCAAGGGTGAAAATAGCATATTACTTTCTAATACTTACATGTTACTTATTGCTTATAAGTAAGTAAGCATACTTACTTATTATACTTATTGTTATTTTACTCAACATTATTTGAGCCCACACAATGTTTTTTTAAAAGTTGGTCCTATTGGTGATATTACCTGAAACCACCACATGTTAAAAAAAAAAATGTTTTTTGCAACTGCAATATAAACATAATTAATTCAAAAATTGTTTTTGAGCAAGAGACATGGAAGATTAAACAGAAATTTCAGACATGGTTCTCAGTAACAATTTAAAAAAAAATTCATTTTAGCAACACATCTATGGAACCGTTTATCTGGAAACAAATCATTCAGAATATTTCTAATTGATTAATTTCAGAATCTTTGCAGTAAAAAATACCATACACTGTCAGTTTCACATGTGCTATGTTTGATTCATTGCCACATGCATTACAACTAGATATTAAGGTCTAGGATTTTAAATTTAAGGATAATTGGTTAGATATTGGACACTTTGATTCTTATGCAGAATTGTTGTTTCCAAGGTATTCCCAGAAACTGTCTTCTGTCTATCTCTGATTATTTTCAAACTGATCTCATTATTAATTGATCTGATCAAACAAATCTGATTAGATTTCAAACTCTGATCTTGCTTGAATCTGATTCTCAATCTAAATAATGTATAATTACTTTGAAATCAGAAACGATGCTATAACTACATACATTCTACAAATCTGATCAAATGTATGTTGCTTTAAAGCTCAACAAGTTATCCAGAAAAACCTGTTACCCGGCACACACCTTGCCAAGACAATTCTGGAAAAATCTTTCTAACCAGTATAGTTTTTCTTTTTATAGACACTGGTCAAAGAATTGTTATTATAAAATAGATCTATCACTATTACACTTTCGTTGAAAGTTTGTAATCATGTTGGAATAAAAAAAAAAAAAAAAAAAAAAAAAAAAGATGAAAACGAATGAACTTAGATTTGTAAAAAAGTTATAGTATTGATACATGGAACAGATTTAACATCTATTTTTTAAGATAGATAAATGAAGTTGATCTCACTTTTAAAGATTTGGTATGAAATTAATATTTTATACTAGATATATAAATGGTATTCAGTCAAGAACACCAACCAATAAACAAATTTTATATACCGTGCAATTTGTCCCAGTTCGTTTTGTGTTAAGTGACCCAAAATTTTCAAAATAACTTCGTTAGGCAAAGAATTAATATCCATCGTGTCAACATTTCATTCCTTAATCTACAAATAAAAATATCATATCATGAGTGAAATATAAACACATACTTACATCCTTTTTAAATGTAAAAATAAGATACAAAGTTTTAGAAGTAATAAAAATAATGCATAAATGAACTTTAAAAAAAGATTGAAATTAGAAATAATATAAATAAAATGAAATTTAAAGTCTTTTCTTCAACTAAAATGCATTGAAAAGTATTTATACATATATTTCCTGATTAGCTAAAACACGTAGAAAACTTTTTTTTCATTAATTAATTTAATATATAGCATGAACATAAACAATTTTTAATCATGCTTCCTTTCCCAACCAGAATAATATACACATCCTAATTTTAAAAAAATTGGTCAAAAAGATAAAAACTATTTGCATTTTACACTTTTAAAAGAAAGTTTCTGAAAAGTTTTATTAAAACATATTGTGTAATCTTCTGATGCAGGAATTTTAAATGTAGTCTATAAACTATAAAACAAGATTTTATATCATTCTAACAACATCTAGAAATTGTGACTTCATAGTCAGATCTAAAGTCAAATTTGAATTTGGTTCTGTGTAGTGAAAGGAGCATATTTGGTTCTTTGTTTACTGCAACTTTTTATTTTCATTTACTCCAACAGTGCAAGTGATTTTATGACCAATAATATTGCATCAACGAACATGATATATTAATTGTCAAAAAATAATGAGTGTATTTGAATAGAATGTTTGTGTCATGAAATTATAATGAAAAACGAAATAAACCTTTTTCTGATGTAATAGTTTTTATTTATTTAATGATTCTGTGATTGCTTTAATTGTTTTGAGGTGTATTATGTGTATACTCATATTAAAAGGCTCTATTATAAATTAATAAGAATATTTAGAAGAAAGATTTGTGCTGGGCACAATAGATTAGTTTTTATTAGATTTATATCAGCAAAAATTTTATTGTATATAGATGGGACTTTCAAATCACCTAAGTACGAAAAAAAAAATAAGAGTGATTACAGAGTGATCCGAGTATCACTTGTGTAACTCTTTTTGTGAGAAAAATTAGGTGATCACAGAATATTTTTACATTTCTTATCAAATGCAACTTTAAAAATACTATAAATGAAAAGCAAATTTTAAATGTGAAGAAATTTAATCATGTATATACTAATTGTGAAATTTAAAAAAAAAATCAAATTGATGGAAATGTAAAAATGCAATTTATGTCATACCACACTCTCCATTTCCATGCTTTGAGAAAAGATTATGCAGCAACGGAATCTTTCTTTGAACGAATAACTGAAATAATACCAAAAAATACAAATGGATATACCTAAAAAGAAACATAAGAATTCAGCATAAAAGAAATATAAATGTTTAAACAATTAACTAAAAAAATTCTCATTACAAGAAATAAACAATGTGTATGAGACTCAAGATACAAAAAAAAAATTCTTTAGAAAAAAACTCTAATTAAAATAATCTTCATTAATTAAATTTCTTTCTTTTATAGTAGTTTTCTAATTATTTCATTAAGCCAGCTTTTTATTAGGGATGCATTGAAAACTAATTTTTGGTACACAGGTAAACCGAATATTCAGACAAATTTCAAACATTTAGCTAATTAAACATTCCTATATTTTACGGCTTAAAATATTGAAAACATAAAATTTTACATTATATTAATGCAAATACTTCCACTTTTAAGAACAAATTTTTTTTTACAAGTAAGCATTACCCTAAAACAAAATCTATGGTTTCATTTGAATTAGATCTTCTACATAAAAGAGAGGACTCTGTGTTTTTTTCATATTAGGTGACCTTGTAAAAAAAGTTATTCAGTTTTGGTAAATAATATTCAAACCCTCAAGCATACAACAACCTTGGTGATAGCCACAGTGTGACAAATGATTTAGCAAAAAGAGTGCTTTCCATGCATGTGCACATTGACATTGACAGTCCATTTGAATTTACATTGAATCAAATGATTCCAAAACTTTTATCTTGCACTTTTAGATCTCTAAGAAATAATGAAATGAAATCTTAAAAAATATACTACTTTTATAAGAATATTTAAAGAATAATCAATCTGTAGAATTTTGCACAAGCCTCTAATAAATGGGCTAAAAGGATTCTTTTTAAAAATGCAAATACACAATTTTTCAAAACGACTAATAAACAAATCCTGACTGTGAACGGTAAAAAACATATAAAAATTCAGTAGTAGGGGGAAAATGCTTTTTAGTAAGAATTTTTTTGGTGTCCAGAAAGCAAAAATTTCCAGTTATTTTTCCATGTGATGTCAGCAAAACTTGTGTAGTGTGTTATAAAAGTGTACAATCGTTGTTTTATACATTATTTTTGCATGTAATTTTTAAAAAATAAAAAAAAAGTCATTTGTATCAATGTGCCCCATCCCCGGGGCAGATTGATACACCTCATGGTACACTTTGATAAGTCTGGGAAAAATGGAGAAAAAATAACACCAATGCATATTTTTCATATGAAAACAGTTAAAAAAATGTTACATTTACTTATAGAAATTGAAATCACCCACAATTTATTTGTAAGCAATATTAAAGCAATCAAAATTAAATGTATAATGGCCTGATGTTCTGGCTGTTCCTTGTCTGATTGTTGGCTGTGGTAATTTTGTCATATCTGGCATTTCAACCCCAGCATTATCTTCTTTCTTAGGAAAGATGAAAAAATTACCAGGTTTTTTTTGTTTATAAATTGGTTTATAAACATAAAAGAAAAGATAATTTCATTAAAAATTCTATTAATAATATAATTATCTTGTGCTGTTCTGCAGCTTTTTTCTCTTATTTAACATTTCTCATGTCGAAAATATTTTTTTCTCTGGAGATTCGATATAAATATGAGATTCTTACGGCTGTCGTCTTTTTCTTTTGTTAGTTCTATTAGCACTAGATGTTGGGTAAGTTCGTACGTCTTCTGCTTGCAAAAATACTGTAAAATGTTCGAATATAAAGAAATTAGAGCTATTTCACTTCAATAAAAATTAATATTAGAAATTTCTGGCAAAAAATGGTTGTATTGAGGAGTGTATGGTAAAAAAAATAATAAAAGGTAATGAAAAAATGAACTAAAAAAGGATTTAGGTTGTATCAATGTGCCCCGACATAGACTGTATCAATGTGCCCCATACAGCCATTTTGAATAAAATGAGTCTCAAATCCAATTTTAGAATTTTGTGAATTTCTTATTATAGCTTTGTTTATATTTTTTAAACAGTCATTTGAATGTAATTAATGATGCAATCAAAACTATAATGGATTCTTACAATAGTATAGTGAAATATTAAAATAAATAATAAATTAAAATGATAAAAATTTAGATAATTTTTAATAAGATTAAAATATTAAAAAGTGAAGATCAAGTTAATTATCAATAATATATGATTAAATAATCATTACAAGGATTAAATGTATTTTTCCTAACTGATTTAGTGCAACTTGCCTCATAAAAGTACATTACTAATTCATATCAAAATCATAAAATAAGGAAGTTTTCTTTCAAGTTTAGCCAGACTTAATAGCCAAAAAAAGTTTTATACATAAATATATTTTGTAAAAATATTGTAATTATCAGTGATATAGGCAATATCTTGAAATTTTTTAGAAGTAAATTTATTCTTTCTTCGTGAAAAAACTAGAATTCTATAACATTGAAAAAATTACAAATTAAAAAATATATTAAACTGATATAAAGCTAAATAGTCAAATTTTACCCCTATAATTGAACTGAAATCTTCATTGTTTAATCTGTAAATTGTGTGTGGATTTTAGGAAGGCTACTGTATTACTTTCTAAAAATATTTGTATATTGGCAATTCACATTAATCTTATTAAAAAGGAGGAATTGGACATCTCCCATTTCTCCCTTCACTGGCATGTCCCATTTTTTCTCACTTTCTTCTTTTGTGTTAAACTTATTATATAAACAAAAATGCTGCTTTTAGAATTCTTTTAAATTTTGGATAATATACAGTATAATGTTCCAAAAATTGGGAAATTATTACATCTATGCATAAACAATTCATTAATATACAGAGAGCATAAAAATTATATGAAGTAAATTTACTTTTGATTCTTGGGTACTTATGTATTAACGCCACTGCTGATACAGATTTGGCAGTTTTTAAGTACCGCCAATCTACACCTAAAATTTTTTCGACAAATCATAAAAGTATTCAAAATCAAAACATTTTCAAAATTCAAAACATTTTATTTTAAAACAAAGTAGTCATTCAGATTTTGGTGGAAAATGGGCCGATATAAAGTTTAACATAGATTCAAAATAATATTGCATTTTGTTCTGTTTTTGGCAAATCCCGAATCTGCATTTTCGTAGCACTAAAAAATAGCGTCAAAAATTACCAAACAACGAGGCAACAAGGAATCCAAAAGTGTATCGATGGGTACGCATCCGATTAACAGGATTGCTCTTCATTGGCGCATTAGCGCAACTTTTGCTGCGCTGGTGTTAATACGTAAGTACCAATTCTTGATATAATCCTTTCTTTTATACAATTGGGAAGTTGCACTCATCTTGAATTATGCTTTCTTTAATGTTTAATTGATGAAGACCATCTTACATTCCCTGAGAATCAACTCGGAATTGTAAAAATATTTTAAAATAACTAATTATTGTAGTTTTAAACTCAGTTAAAAGCAAAACAAAACCACGTGATGCAAAAATGGGATGGGATTGGTTTGACGTCACTACATATGAAACGTGGAATCTTCCTTTGCCGTCTGCATTGTGATTGAGGGCTGTTTTCCATTGCTTTCTGTTTGTTATCTACTATTAACATCTTTTAAAGACTCATTTACACAAAAACAATCAAATTAGAGTCAAAACATTATCTTATTTAACATATCCAAATATAATGTACTATTAATTTATACATTTATATTAATTTTCATTTAGAAAAGTGCTGAAGGTAGTTTGGTTATAAAATACAAAATTATAGCTTCTGGTAATAGTTTTTTCTCTTTCAAACTTATTTTAAGGGCATAAAAATGCAGTTCATGTGGGCAAAGGTACAAGGAGCTAAAGCTAAAACGCACGTTTATTTTTTACTTACTCTGATTTACTTAAAAGAATAAAAAATGATAGTTTTATTAAAAATTAAATCGCAAGTAAAATCATCTTTATCTAGTTTTTGAAATGTATTCTTTCCTTAATTCATTGTAATGCTTAAAAATTCATTTTGTTATAAATAAAATTTCATGTTGTGTAAGTTATTTTACAGATAAAAAATAACTTAAATTTATTATGAGAAAAATTAAATTTTGAACAATAGCGTAAAAATACAAGAAAAAATTTAATGTTCATTTATCGAATAAAATTTAAATTAACTATTGTCAATAATAATTGCGTATTCATAGATCAGAAACAAATTACTACAACGTATGGGCTAAATTTATAAATATTGTGTTTTATTTTTTTTACGTGCTTACTTAAAAATAAGTATTAAAACAAAAACTTAAAAGAAAAAAAAACTTTTTTATAAGTATCCATTATTTATCTTAATAATAACACCTCTTTTTTATGTTTGCAGCTGATTTTTTATTTTCATAAAATGTCCCATATAATATGATAATTTGGCATTATTATCGAATCTAATTATAGAAAATTCACCCATTTTTTTTTCTTTTTCTTATTACATTTGGTAGAAAATGTAGGCTTATGAATTTATTTTGAAAAAATAATAATATTTGCTCTATTTCTGTTTTAATATATGCAAAGCAAAGCATAATTTAAACTATCATTTAGAATTTCTAAATTGAATTTTCAACTTATAATATTGTTCTTTATTATGAAAGTGTTAACTTATTCAAGCATATTTCTTATATATGTCCACCTCGGGCAACCCCTGACTTCAACACTGCTTATAATACATATATGTATTACTCAGATTTAGATACTATTCTATATGTATACATGTAAAATTTTGTTATCACACGTTAACATTTCGCCCTTTTTTTTAAATGAAATTTGTGTTGTGTGAGAGAAATGGGGGTGGGGTGGGAGAGTCCATCCAAATGTAGCATAATATGCCAAAGATAGTAATATTTAAAAAAAATATTTACTAAGTATTATAAAATAAATATCATAAAATAATTATAAAAGTTTATAAAATATGCTAGTATGTTCACAAATCCAACATTAGAGATTTATTACATTAATTGTGAATCATCATAACTCACAAAATACGTAAGTCAGGGAATGCCTGAGATTGAAAGAATGAAACATGTTTGAATATTTATTCATAATCAATAAACGCTTTCTTTATTATTTGGATTTATGTTTTTTTAAATTTCTAAATTAATACCCAATCCATACCAGTTATGTGTATGTGTTTCACTTTCAAAAGTGAAAAGAGTGTCTTCCTCAACCTGAAAAATGTGCTCAAATTCTGTAGTTTTCTGTAGTACAATGCCTATTTTTAAAATAAAAATACTATTTTCTTTAACAAGATATAAAAAAAAATTTCATTTTTATTATTATTTAACCAAAGTTAGAACATTGAGAAAAAGACTTATGTGCAGTGTTGAATTCAGACATTGTTCTGCGGGAGGGACTTTTGTAGCTCCTGGGAGAGGGGGGGAGATTGCACTTTTTTACCATCGAAAACACAAAATCTCAAAATGTCTGGGGAGACATTCGATAGCTCCGGGGGAATGTAGCCCCCCCCCCGGGCCACCCCCTGAATTCAACACTGCTTATGTGTTTAGAGTCTGATAAATGTTAAGCAGGTGATTCTGAGAAACTACATTTCAAACAAATAAAAAGTACTACATGGATTCAAAAGTTATTCGTAAGCAAATAATATTAAAACAGCAATTAAATTATTTGTACACTTTTTTATTTAACTTAACTTGGTTTTGGCATGTATAGATAGGATTGTGCATTTAATTTTTCACCCACTTTCAGATAAATTAAGAAATGTAAGAAATATTTACTAAGGTATGTTTCCCGTGACAATACATTGCTTTAATATTTTTAAAAGGTAATTGTAAATCAGTACATTAATTTTAACTGGTTTTTCAGTCAGGCCAAAACAGTTGATAAATTGTTGAATTCTATTTGTCATTACAAGCTGCAACAACATTGAATTTATTATGTTCTAAACCACAGTCGCTCCCTCCCCCCCCCACTCCCATAAAATACCAAATGGCTGTGAAGTTGTAAATAGTTTAGAGCAGGTCTGTCCAACCTTTTATTGAGCAAGGGCGCATTTCAGTTCTTGGCACTCAGTGAAGGGCGCCATTATTCACACGATCAAAAACATGTGGTAATATTATCACACAGCATTAGTATATGCATACGTATTAACATAATGCAAAGGAATCTTTCAACAGTAGACAAAAGGCCCATACAGTTTTGGAGTAACATTAAATTTTAAATTGTACATTTTTCTATGAGAAATCTATCTCAAAAATGTTTGTAGGGCATGGTGTAAGAAATTTTAATTGTACCTCTAATAGAAAAAAGTAACAATAAACATGTAAACCAGGTACTGCTAGGTTTCTTTTAAAATGTGAAAATACGCTTTGATTTATTTTGAAAGCGTGAACTAGTTTAATAAAAAGTACAAAAACAAAGACAGCCATGATAGTGAGCCCATGTGGGTGGTTCCAGAGAGATACTTTAGAAGTGCTTTCATAAATGCAAATTTTTCTCACAGTTTTATTAATTTTTCTAAGCAAATAAATAAATAAACAAACCAAAAACTTCAGAAGTCATAAAGGAAAAATTAAGTCGTTTTATCCTTCGTATAAAACAGCCAATGGGCCACTGTGACTACAGCAAAAAGATAAAAGCTGAACTTTCATGCATATGTGTCTTGAAAGAGATGATAAAAGGTGAAGAATGTTTACTTTTATGTTATTTCTTAAATATTAAAAAATGCATATTCCAATCGCTACCAAATTTAAACTTTATAATTACACTTTATTAATAATAATTAGAAATTGTGGAAATATGCATATGAACATTTGGAAACCCAGCCGCGGGGCTGATTGGAGACTCCAAATTTCTGAAATCGCCCCTACCTCTTTTAAGAACTCGTCAGATTTGACCCTTACATTTCGGAACGACTCCGAGGAATCTATCCATTTCGGAGATCGAAGCCCGTAAATTTTGGTGGACGCTAAATCGCACAACGCTTAGGGATAAACAAACTGAAGACTCCTCCCACACTAGGAACGAGCGCCATCTACAGGCTTTTCATTTAATATGATATTATAAACTAGTAAATTGAAAATGAAGGTTTTTTTTTAAAGTAAAATTAATAAAAAGAGAGGGGGGGGGGGGAGGTACATTTTAAAACTAAATATTTAATTTAAATAATTTAATATTGAAGTTACGTTTTGTACCTTGACTTAGGACTAGGCTCTTTTATTAGTAGTATGTTTTATTTATTTATTAATTACAGATTTACTAGTTTATGAAGTCATGCAATAAATTGAAAATTTACGGTTGGTCATTGAAAAATCCATATCTAATTATTATTATTATTTAAGAATTCGAAGAAGAGCTTTATTTTATTCATTTTTTTGCATCTTGTTAAAAAATTAGAAAAGTTTACGTAAAGAAACCCCCATAATTTTATTTTCCATAGTAATATTTTGAATTTATATTTAATAAAAGAGAAATGGATATAAATATGAAATGAAATATTAACAAATAATTTCTGATAATTTTAGCTGTCAATTACTTTCCAATACCTTAAATATCTAAATGATTTGTATAAATTAAATAGACAAATTTATACATAAGTATTTATAAAAAATTATCTTAGTAATTTTTTAAAAAATAGCAGAGAAAACAAATTATTTTTCTAGTAGAAAACAGCAACAAAAATGCACAATTTATTTAACCTATTTCGGATAAATAACTAAAAGCATGTTATATTAAAAAAAAAAGACGACATACTCAGTGGTGTAGCAAGGAAGGGCAGTCACCCTGGGCGCCGAAGTCAAGGGGCGCTAAATTGAGAGTGGTTTAAATCGAAATTACGAATTGCTTCACTAGTGGATTAGAGGTTCTGCTCTTGAAGCTGGTAAATATAAAAGTATTGGGTTCGAATCTAATCGCGCCCGTCGGCCTGATCGTTCGGAGTTTACCTTGGATTTCCTTGCGTAAATACGGATTAGGTTCCCTTAGAAAGACCCCCATGGAGGGCACATTCCCTAGGGCCTATATCCCTCGTGCAGATAATTGGTCATCATAAATACAACCAACAACCAAAAAAGGCATTTTCTTCTTTTGAGTAAAAAAAAAAAAAAAAATAATAATAATGGGGTTATTTTCCTTCTTTTCTTTTTTATGGGACGGTGTGGACGAAAAATTTCTTCCTTCCCCATGCACCAAAAATCCTAGCTATGCCACTGAATATACTCTTATGTTTGGGCTTAAAAATAGTATAAAGGTTTGTTTTTAAATATATTTTAAAATTTAAATTTACTATAACCCAAAAATTAAATACGATTTAGGTAAATGTTTTGGAAAGTAATTGATAGTTAAAATTATTAGGAATAATTTTTTTTCTCTCCCTTTCTCCTTTATTAAGAACAAATTCAAACTATTACTATGAAAAATAAAATCCTTGGAGTTCTCAAAATAATTTTTTTTAATTTGTTAACAAGATTTAAAAAAAAAAAAATCTTACTTGAATTGTTCCACAATATTAATAATCGAATATGATTTTTCTATCTATTGCATAACATCATATATTAATAAATATCAAATAATTTTTCTTAAAAAAAAAAGAAAAGAAAAGAAAAGAAAGAAATAACAAACAAATAAAACATGCTAATATTAACAGATCTTAAATCAAGTAAAGTATTTTTTTTCTTCTTCTTCTTCTTTTTTTTTTTTTTTTTTTTTTTTTTTTCTTAAGCAGAAAAACTATTTATGCATTTATTATATTGCAGTACACGTACACGTACACAAATATACTATAACTTCAATTTAAAACATATAAATGAAATAGTTGATATTAAAATATATTTCCTCTTTCTTTTTCAACTTTATAGAGTTTTTATACAAATTCAGTAACTTATGATATCATATCATAAACTGAAATTTTTATGGGCAGTCACTGAAAGAATTATAATACGATTTTAAGAATATTATGAAAAATGTTTTTAATGAATTACTAAGAAGAAAAAATGTAAAATTAATTTGGATTTAAATTTTAAAGGTAAGTACCATTAAAATACATTTTAAAATACGTTTAAAATACCTTTAAAAAAAAAGATTTTAAACAAAATACTTTTTAATACTATTTTAAGTCCAAATGTAAGAGGGTTTTTTTATGTTACATGCTCTTAAATTATTATTTATCAAAAACAAATTAAATTAATTGTGCACATTTATTTTTGTTTTTACATTGAAATAATCATTTACATATTTTTACATATACAATAAAAAATCATTTACATATTTAAATTATTTTTGTATTTAAGTAAGATTTGGCTAAAAGTATTGGAAAGTAACTGATAGCTAAAATTATTAGAAATTATTAGTTAACACATTTAATTTCATATTTATTTTTATTTCTCTTTTATTAAATATAAATTCAAAATATTACTATGAAAAATAAAACTATAGAGGTTTCTTTAAATAAACTTTTCTTATTTTTTAATGATATACAAAAATGATGAGTAAAATAATGCTGTTCTTTGAATTCTTAAATAATAATAAAAATTAAATATGGATTTATCTGTGAGTAGCCGTAATTTTTTTTCAGTTTGCTGCATGATATCATAAACTTTTAAATTTGATATTTATTTTATTTCATTTATTTATTTATTTTTGAGGCAAAACAAATAAATAAAACATTCTATTATTAGAGGCTAATCCTATGTCAAGATACAAAACATAACTTCAGTGTTAAAGCACATGTATTAAATATTTGATATTAAAATATACACACACACCCTTGTCTCTCTCTTTATTTTTTCATTAATTTTACTTGAAAATATTATTTTAAATTTATTAGCTGGTGTCATATTATAAAATGAAAATGCTATGGGTTGGGTAAGAATAGAAAAAAACACATTATTATTATAATTATTGTTTTAAGAATATAGTGAAGAATGTTTTAATTCATTGAAGCAAAAAGAAATTTAAAACTAAAGAGCTCTGCGTGACGTATTTTTAAAGGGCTCGTCAGTAGATGCAGCTCACTTATTAGTGTGGGAGGAGCTTCAGTTTGTTTATCCCTAAGCGTTGTGCGATTTAGCGTCCACCGTAAAAAGTACATTTTAAACGCCAAAACTGCAATTTAAAGTCTAAAAAATTAAAATTTTTTGTTAATTAAATAAATAAACAAACAAATTTTAAGTTTTCAAAGTGCTAATGCACGCATTTATTTAAAAATAAGAATCACAAAAATTAAAATAAATATGTACAAAGTATAATTAGGTTAACAATAAAAAGGTGTATAAACATAATTTTTTTCCGAAAAAAAGCAGGCTTGAGTCGCATAATAAAAAGCAGGCTTTGACTCAGATACAATTTAAAATTAGCAGGCTTTGATAGAAATTGTAACTATACCCAATGCAGGCGCACCTCATCTCCAAGGCCCATTCATCTAAGACGCTTTGGGCTGGGCTCAAATTCGTTTTCACTGTCTACAGCACTACACTCTGCTGGCCAGAAAGAACACCCAGGCTTAGGATCAGAGATGGAAACAATGGAAACTGGGAACTGTTGTGAAACTGATCTCTCACTTTGAGTAGTTGATTGTGCGTGTTTCGAGTGTTATTGGAATCAAGTTCCGCTTAGTCAGGCGCAATCGATCCGTGTTTATCCCATCTTAGATTGGCTTGCATAAAAACTGCTGATCGCTTGTTAGCTTGAGTGTAATGATAAATTTAGAAACTGCTTAGCGCCTGCGAAATGCAAGACTAAATGTACATTTCCACTTTAGATAACTTATATATATGCGGGCGCACAGATGATGTTAAATCGTTATGCTTGCTAGAGATGTCGAAGTACAAGAGGTGGTGCTTCACATCGTTTGATCTATCTACCCTGCCTGCATACGATGAAAATCTGCAAGAATACGTTATATATGGTAGAGAGACTTGGGGTCGCGCACATCTCCAAGGCTTTGTTCTTTTTAAGAACCACCGGAACCTCTGCAGTGTTAAGCGCTGGTTGCCAGGCGCTCATTTTGAGCGCGCTAAAGGAACACTGGCAGAGGTTGCGGACTATTGCGAAAAAGATGGCGAATTCACCTAGTTTGGTGCTTTACCAGTCGATCAAAGAAAACCTAATTTCTTTAAAGATGTTTTGTCTAAGGCTGAACTCGGTGATATCGCCGGAATCAAGGGCGAGTATCCGGGGATCTATCTCCGCTACAAAGCGAATATATTATCTTCTCAATTGTTTAACAAACAGCCCTTTGATAATTCGTGCGAAGTATGGATTTGCGGCCCTCCCCGATCGGCAAGGATTACGCTGTGAGGAAGTTCAGCCCTTTGTTTGTTAAATCATTAAATAAATGGTGGGACGGTTATTTAAACTAGGATTACGTACGCCAGTCCCACTGCGTATGTCTCGGTTCATTTCTAAAAATATGGGCTGATATATACCCATTTACCGCCGAAATTAAAGGCGGTACAATATCAATTAGGTCAAAATGCATAATTATAACATAAAATTTTACAATGGCTGAATGTTTCTCCGGCATAATCCTGGACGCTTTGAATGCTCGATTTTCAATATATGATTTTTTCGGTAACGAACCAAAGTACATCAAAAGGAAAAGGCCGCAGCCCAACGATGTGGTTCTAAACTTCTTGCTGAAACTTGAGGGAATGTCAGAAAGAGTGCCCGACACCACTCACAATAGAGGGAGGAGGAGGGAGTGGTTGAAGGAAGCGACAACATTCAACAACAAAGAGAACCAGTTTCCAGTGTTTCCCTAAGCCTGGGAACTGATCCTAAGCCTGGTTGTTCTTTCTGGCCAACAGAGTCTAGTGCTATAGACAGTGAAGACGAATTTGAGCGGAGCCCAAAGCATCCTAAATGAACCTTGGAGATGAGGTGCGCCTACATTGGGTATAGTTACAATTTCTATCAAAGCCTGCTAATTTTAAATTGTATCTGAGTCAAAGCCTGCTTCACTCAGATACAACTTACTAAGATAACACCATCCATTTGGTACCATTTCTTTAAAAATCATTTCAGTAGTTATGGAGATTAGCCCCTACAAACAAACAAAGAAATATTTCCTATTTATAATGTAGGTATAGATGTTCCGGAGAATAGACCTTACAAACAAAGAAATCAAGAAACAAAATTTACCTCTTTTTAATGTAGGTATGCACGACATGAGATATAGCTTATGTCTCATTCAGGGCAAATAAGATCTTTTTGGTACCGTTACTTTTGATATCGGTTGAAGTAGTTCCGGATATTAAACCCTACAAACAAATAAATAAAATTCCTCTTTATAATATAGGTCTACACGACATATGATATAGCTCATGTCTGATTGCGGGCAAATACCATTTATTTAGTACCATTACTTTTGAAATCGGTTCAGTTGGTCGGAGATTAGCCAATACAAACAAATAAGATATAATTTTCCTATTTATAATATACGTATAGACGACATAAGATATAGTTTATGACTGATTCAGGGTAAATACAATCTATTAGGTACCATTACTTTTGAAATAGGTTCAGAAGTTCCGAGGATTAGCCCCTACTAAGAAATAAAAAAAATTCCTCTTTATAATACAGGTATACACAACATAAGATATAACTTATGACTGATTCAGGGCAAAGACCATCTATTTGGTTCCATTAATATTGAAATCGGTTCAGTAGTTCCGGATATTAGCCCTTACTAACGAATAAAAAAATTTCCTCTTTACAATATAGGTATACACGACATGAGATATAGCTCAAGTCTGATTCAGGGCAAGTACCATTTAATTTGGTACCATTAATTTTGAAATCGGTTCAGTAGTTTAGGTGATTAGCCCCTACTCACGAATAAAAAAAATTCCTCTTTATAATATAGGTATACACGACATAAGATATAGTCTATGTCTTATTCATGGCAAGTACCATCTATTTGGTTCCATTAATTTTGAGATCGGTTCAGTAGTTCAGGTGATTAGCCCCTACTCACGAATGAAAAAATTTCCTCTTTGTAATATAGGTATACACGACATAAGATTTAGATCATGTCTGAATCCGGGTAAATCATAACCCTCTATTTGGTTCCATTTCTTTTGAAATCGGTTCAGTAGTTCAGGTGATTAGCCCCTACTAATATATAAAAATATTTCCTCTTTATAATATAGGTATATACGACATAAGATATAGCTCATGTTTGATGCCGGACAAATCATAACCATCTATTTGGTACCAATACTTTTAAAATGTGTTCAGTAGTTCCGGATATTAACCCCTACTAACAAATAAAATAATTTTCCTCTTTATAATATAGGTATACATGACATAAAATATAGCTTATGTCTGATTCCCGGAAAATACTATTTATTTGGTACCATTACTTTTGAAATCTGTTCAGTTGTTACGGATATTAGCCCCTACAAACAAATAAAAAAAATTTCCTCTTTATAATATACGTATATACGACATAAGATATAGCCTATGTCTATTTCAGAGCAAATACCATCTTTTTGGTAACATAACTTTTGAAATCGATTCAGTAGTTCCGGATATTAGCCCTCCTAACAAATAAAAAAAATTTCCTATTTATAATATAGGTATACACGTTTAAGATATAGCTTATGTCTTATTCAGAGAAAATACTATCTATTTGGTACCATTACTTTTGAAATCGGTTCGGTAGTTCCGGATATCAGCGCCTACTGCCAAATAAAATATTTCCTCTTTATAATATAGGTATACACGTCATAAAATATAGCTTATGTCTTATTCAGGGCAAATACTATTTATTTGGTAACATTACTTTTAAAATCGGCTCAGTTGTTCCGATATTAGCCCTCCTAAGAAAAATAAATTTCCTCTTTATTATATAGGTATGCACTACATAAGAAATACCTCATGTGTGACTCCGGGCAAATCATAACCATCTATTTGGTACCATTACTTTTGAAATCGATTCAGTAGTTCAGGAGATTAGCCCCTACTAACAAATAAAAAAAATTTCCTCTTTATAATATAGGTATACACTGCATAAGATTACCTCAAGTCTGATTCCGGAGAAATACCATATATTTTGTACCATTATTTTGAAATCGGTTCAGTAGTTCCGGATATTAGCCACTACAAACAAATAAAATAGAATTTTCCTCTTTATAATATATCTATAGACGACATAAGATATAGCTTATGTCTAATTCAGAGCAAATACCACCTATTTGACACCATTACGTTTGAAATCTGTTCAGTAGTTCCGGAGATTAGCAACTATGAACAAATAAAAATATTTCCTTTTTATAATAAAGGTACACATGATATAAGATGAAGTTCAAGTCTGATTCTGGGCAAATATATTATTTATTTGGTACCATTAATTTTGAAATCGGTTCAGCAGTTCCGGAGATTAGACTATACTAACAAATAAAAAAATTTCTCCTTATAGTGTAGGTATACACGACATAAGATATAGCTCATGTCTAATTCCGGGCAAATCATAACCATCTATTTGGTACCATTATTTTTGAAATCGGTTCAACAGTTCAGGAGATTAACCCCTACTAACATATAAATTAATTTTCCTCTTTATAATATAGGTATACAAGATATAAGATATATCTCATGTCTGATTCAGGGCAAATACCATGTATTTTGTACCATTGCTTTCGAAATCTGTTCAGTAGTTCAAGCCCTACTAAAAAATAAAAAAAAAATTCCTCTTTATAATATACATATACACGATATAAGATATAGCTCATGTCTGATTCCGGGCAAATACCATTTATTTTTTACCATTAATTTGAAATCGGGTCAGTAGTTTCGGATATTAACCTACAAACAAATAAAAAAAAATTCCTCTTTATAATATATGTGTACACGGCTTAAGATATAGCCTATGTCTAATTTTTTGCACGATTGTTCAGTATAACTTCGGCATGGTATCAGACTCTTCAGGCGTGAGGCTTCATACATCAATCTGAAATGGATGGGCCGTATAGATCTAGTTGGCCATGCTTGGGCAGGGTATCAGAGTCCTCTGGCGGGAGGCTTCATACATCAGTCTGAAATGGATGGGTCTATAGATCTAGTGTGCCATGCTTGGGCAGGCTATCAGAGTCCTTTGGCGGGAGACTTTATAAATTAGTCTGAAATGAATGGGTAGTATAGATTTAACTGGCCATGCTTGTGCAGGGTATCAGAGTCCTCTGGCGGGAGGCTTCATATATTAGTCTCAAATTGATGGGTAGTATAGATTTAGTTGGCCATTATTGGGCAGGGTATCAGAGTCCTCTGGCGGTAGGCTTCATACATCAGTTTGAAATGGATGGATCTATAGATCTAGTTGGCCATGCTATAATATTTCACTTATTAGGATAAGTTTTTTGCAAAGAAAAATTCCATCTTCTTTATTCCCTTATTTGGCTGACTGTGGATTCCTATAAACAGAATTTCAAACTCTGAGAATAACTGATTGGAATAATGGTTGTTTGCCTTCATTGTTTTTGTTATTCTCTATGGCTATTTTATCATTCTTAAGGCCCCACACTAGGCACAGAAAAAGAAACGGATGATAATGAAAAGTCTATGGGGGCGTTCTTTTCAAATATCTCGCTCAAATTTTTATATTTTTGCCAAAATTTTTTTGCATATGATAGCTGAGGACGATTTACAAGCGGCCTAGTTTTTACTTTTTGATTTTGCCTTTATGTATTTTTATATTATGATAGTTTCAATTTCAGAACCTATTTAAATCGGTTTTTAAATTTAAAGAAATTTTTTTAAAAAAATCTGAAACCAAAATAAAAAAAGTAAAAACTAGGCCGGTTGTAGATCGTCCTCAGCTATGCTATGCAAAAAAATTTAGGCAAAAATATGAAAAATTGAGCGAGATATTTGAAAAGAATGCCCCCATAGACTTTTCATTATCATTCGGGCCTTTTTCTGTGCCTAGTGTGAAGCCTTAATTGTTTTTGTGCTTCTCTATTGCTATTTAATCATTCTTAATTAGTTTTTAGTTAGTTTATTAGTTGTTAATTCTGTATTTATGTCCTTGGGTGTTTTTCCCTCCTCTTCATTTTGGCCTTCCAAATTAGGGAATGTCTTTCTACAAGGGATTTTTCATTCCTAAAAAAAAGGTCGTCAAATTCCGCTTTTTCCCTGTACTGTTTTATTTTCTCTATTTTCCCCCCCATAGACCTTTTGTTAGTCTCCAATGATATTTCTTTCAGACAAGCTAAAAAGTGTCGTGTCAAAAATTGTGGCACACTTTTACTTACCTATCGTACGTAGTACAGGGTAAGCCTTGCAATCGTTTTGAAACATATCGAAAGAATACTTCTTGACGGATTTACACGTTTCAGATACTGGCGATTCCAAAAAACATATTTTTAGAAAAAAAATTGTCGTCCGTCTGTCTGTCTGTCTGTAAACGCTCTACCTCACGAACAAAAGAAGACAGAGACTTAAAATTTTGTATGTACTTACAAGGAAGGTCTCCATTGGGGGCATACTCAGAATTTCTTGAAAAAAATACGAATTAAACTACTCATGTAGGTAATAAAGGATCAGTTAAAATTAGCGGCGGAATTATATTATTAGATATGTAAAAAAATAAAATAGTTTTGAATAATTGGTGTGAAAAGATGAAAGCGACGCGGGATTTGGCGAGCAGTGCATTTCCTCGCCAAAAGCAAACGATTTTAACGAATCTGAAAATTGATTTTAATTGACTTCACTATTAAAAATCTGCAGCATTTACTGCAACGACACTCCACTACTTTTATAGAATATCTCTCTTCTGACCAACGAGAATGCTCCATAGCACGGTGAATTGACCGTAAATCTGCTGCATTTTGTTGCAACGCACTGCACCGCTTGTATATAATATCTCTATTCCAACCAATGAGAAAGCTCCATTTCAGGGCCATGTAACCGTTTTCTATACAAGCAAGGGAGTGCGTTGCAACAAAATGCAGCAGATTTTTAACAGTGTATTTTTCAATTTGGAACAATTTTAATCAATTTAAATTGTGTTTTAAATGATAAAATATATTAATTTCATTTTGTTATAAGTACATATAAACGTATATGGCAAAATTACACTTAAAGTAAATAAAAATGCAAAACCAAAATTACTTAAACTAAACTTATTTAAATACATTGAACATAGAAAGTTTTTTCTTTAAAAAGTATTCGAAGCGTAAAAGCGTATTTTTCAAAATTTCGTTTTTTCGCCAACCGGAGATAAATCGCCAAATAAATGAAATTTTTATTATTTTTTTACGGACGTTATAAGGAGGTTCCGCCGAAATTTTTTTATAAACATATATAACTATATGAAAAGAACATTCTGTAATTTTTTCAGATTTTTCTGAGTATGCCCGTATGGAGACCTTCCTTGTAAGATAGATTTCCATATCGAGCCACAATTGTTTGGCCGATTAGTGACTTTTTTAAAACTATTTCACGATTGCAATTGTAGCTTCATGCCTAAACAACACATTTCACATATATCTTTTTCTGGACTCTGTTATTTGTTTAGAACGTATTTTCGGCTGATATGTGGAGTTGTCTGTGATGTCATCATTGGTAGGGTCTATCATTAATAACCGCAGACACTGAAAAATCTTCTTTTCATGGCTTTAGTTGTCTTTAATGGTGAGTATCATCCATCAGCAACTACAGAAAAATGAGTAAAGCCTAGAAATTGCCAAGGACTATCCAAACAACCAACCAGAGTATCAAATTCAGTAGCTGACACCTGCCGATTCGTTAGATAAAACGATCTTGAAATAAATCTTAATACTAAAAATATATATTCTACATAAAATACAAGAATTTGTATTATAAAAAACTATTATATTGTATTGTATTGTATTATATTGTATTATGTTTAATAGCGAAACCTCTCCCCAAATTAAAAATGCTCTTAACTACCAAAATTGATCCCATTAGTATGGACGACCTTTCGGGAGTTTATATGATTCCATTTATTAGTGAAGGAGGAATAAAAAACTTTGATATAGGCATGACCCAATGTAAATTTAATATCAGACGTAAAGAACACATAACAGATATAAAATTTAACAGGAAGAAAACCGCTCTATCCAGGTTAAATCAAAAAGAAAACATCAACATACCTTTTACTGAGAGTAAATTAATATACAGGTCTAATTTTTATTTAAAATTATTCATAAGAGAATCAATTGAAATTTATTTAAATAGTTCACATACTATTTGTAACGATACACTGTCACACACACCAAATATATGGATTGAATGGTTAGACAATTTACACGGTAATTATTTAACTAGACCAAGGACAATATGAAATTAAAAAGCGCGTGATACATTTAATTTATTTATTTTCAATAACTCTTTATTCAGATTTTCACGTTCATTGTATTTGTAATTTTTATTTTTCTATTTACATTCTGAGGATGACTCTATTGTTTTTTGAGTTGAAACATGTAAATAAAAATGCTTTAATATATTTTAAATGTTTTTGTTACTATACAACGTGTTAGATGCAAAATGTTTTTTTTATAATATAAATTCTTGTATTTTATGTAGAATATATATTATTAATATTACGATTTAGTTATTAGTGGACGTAATCAAGACTTATTTAGTGTTATTTTTCACATTCAGATCTTGAAATAGTCGGCAAACCTGCATAGAGCTTGGCAGTTGTTTTATTTCTAGTACTCATAACTGTTGATTCTAATAATGCAACTTCTTTTATGCAATAGGAAGACAAAATATTTTTTAACACCTTGAAGGGCGATGATGCCGTCACGGCATCACAATTTTTAATACCTATTTGCCATATTGACATACGAATTTCACTTTTATTAAATACGCGACAGTGTTGCCGTACATTATTTTATTAGAAATACTGAATTCACGCTAGAAAATTTTTATTAAAAATCTTTTGTTTTATTTATGGAATATCAGTTACCTTATAAAGTAAAAATATCTATTAAAACTTCCTGGTGATAATTCGAAATTCCTAGCCGGAAACCAGCCAGATGCAGCATCATTGATACCCGAACATGCACTTTTACTTATTTACAAATAAATTTTCCTGTAACTACTGGTACCAATCAATTATTTCAACTTTTTATGAATACAACTACCTTGCCCCTGAAATGGTTAACACACCACACTGCTATCAGTTAAATTGTTGTAATTTGCTGTGCAGTATAAATTCTCTCACTGACGAAGACCGAGTAAGTGACGGTTGAAAACGTTCTGAAATTTTGAAGGACTTTAAATGTATTTTTAAAGTTTTTATAAGTATTCTAGTGCACCTTTTAACCAAGTAATTTATGTACAGTTAAGTGTATTTTTTACGTTTTCAAAATAAATATTAATTTGAGAAAAGAAGTTTTTATCTTGTCGACTTCAGTTGACCTGTGGTGTTTTCTTTGAATTTGAATGTTGAAAGGGAATCAGAGGACAGGATGGCATTATTTTGATTTCGTTATATTTTTTGACCAGGTAGCGGCGGTTTATTTGACTTTAGATGTTAAAAAGGAATATTGCTCATGGAGTTTGACAAGTTTTTCTTTCTTTTTATATGACATTAGATTTAATTTTTTGGAAAGGGGTTGCATATGCTTTTATTATTTATTTTTCAAGCTCTCAACATTGTGTTTTTAGAAAATAAGAACTGGGAACACTTTTATTTCTGTGATTTTGTTTTATTATAAGTAAAAGAAAGAAAATAGCATCGCATTGTTTATGCGAGCACAATTGTAGCAAATTTGAAAAACATAGTAAAAATACGTTTGGAAAAGTTACTTTTGATTAAAAGTGTATGAAGGGCACTTCCAGGTTCTTGTGGAATATCTTTAAACATGCATTGATAAATATAGATGCAATAAAATTTGGAGATACAGTTCCAGTTGCAAAAATATTTAAATTTGTGTTCTATATGATATAAAAATCGATTTACGTTAGTATAGCTGCTTTTTATATATTTCAGAAATAAGAGTTTCCATGTCTGAATCTTAGATTTTTTTCGTTGAATTAACATGCAAAAAGTTAAAAAAAAAAAAAAAAAAAAAAAATTCTGAGACCAAAACTTACTGAGTTATGATACTTGCAATTTAATGAATTTTCTGATTTTTAGTCAGCAAATGTACAAAAAACTTGTTTTTAGTACTGGATCTCTAAATTGTATGCATAAATAATTATTTCACAGTCTTGCGGTGTATATGCATATGCATTGATACATATGACAGCAGTGAAGTCGGAAAAAATTTTTCATTTTTTTTTTTACAAATCATGTTAAAACGATGTTTATTTTTGTACAAGGCCTAAAAGCTAATTTCAAATCCAATAGTTTAGGTGATATAGTTCCAATTGCAAACAATTTTCAGATTTTATGCATCATGTAAGATTCAATTTATGTTTAAAAAGGTGCTATTTAATTTTTTTTTAAATTACGATGTATGGGTTCTAAATCTTCATACAGAAAAAATTTCTCCCTGTTCCACCATCTAGCCAAAAAAATTATTCTTCTATAGCAAAAATTTACTGAGTTATGATACTTAAAGAATTTAATGAGTTTTCGATGTCTTAGAAATCATAAATGGAAAACGTCTGTTTAGTGTCAGAAAAGCTGAAAATACACGATACTCACAAAATCATAATTAGGTAGATTTTGTGCTGCAAAAATTAATTTTTTAACCAAAAATTGATTTTAAAGGTGTAGATTTATTTGATCTAAAAACAGCATCTATATTTAAGTCACAAAATTATTTCAAACATTTAAATTAAAGGCCTTCTAATTAAAACATCCTTTGATAGCATGTCATTGCTTATACATTACAAAAATAACAGGCTGTTGGAACCTCGTACTTATGCAAGTCTATAACAGTGTAACCTTATTTCCCATCTCTACCCCAAACTAGACCCATTGGTTAAAAGACTTGCCTATTCGCTGATTTGCTTAAAATTTATTTTTTGCAAACTCATGTATAAATCGCCCCCCCCCCCCTCAAAACCTTGAAAATCTCAATTTTCGCCTAAAATTTTCCGATTTCTACACGAGTACGTACGGTAATTTCCTTCAACACTGTGAGTGACACTTCCCCCTATCGAAGAAATGGCGTGCAAAAGTGTTGCTTGAAAGAGAAAGTATACAAGTTGGAAATTGCACGTGAACGTAGCAAATGAGGTGCGTTCGTACGATAACGAAGTTTTAAAAATATTCAGATCTTGCTGATATAGTAGAGCGTACTTCGCATACAGTGTAGTAGTCGAAATCTTTGAGTTTCTGTAAATATACAGGAAGTAATTTTTATTACACCTCAGCAACATATATTTTATTCATAAAATGTGAAATAGTTGAATATAATAAAACACGCCACAAACAATGTTTCCCCGTATAGCATTATGTAGTGGAATACTTTTGTGTAGCCCTGTAATTTAATAATAAAAATTCTTTGCATCACAGATTGTACAGAATGCATATTTTAGTATATATTTCATAGATTCATGCCAATTCTATTATGTTCGAATGAGTGTAACATCATAAAAATGCATTTGAAACTTTTTTCCCATTGACCATAATGTAATGGAATACCTTTGATTGTCCCTGTAAATGATCTATGCATCCGACTTTCATAACATTTGAAATGACCCGATAAAATTACATAATAATTATATGTTTTAAATTTCAAACGATTAAAATGCATTTGAAACTTTTTTCCCCATTGACCGTAATGTAACGGAATCCTTTTGATTGACCCTGTAATTGATCTATCCATCCAATTTTCATAAAATTTGAAATGACTCGACAAAATTATGTTATAATTATGTATTTTAAATTTCAAACGATTCGGTTGGGTAGTTTTTGCGTTATTATATGCGGACAGACAGACGGACGGACTGGTCGACAACAATAGGTGCTACGTATTTACATAATTAGAACGCACCTAAAAATGCAGCAATGGATTTACTGCTAGGGAGAAATGAAGAAGAGTTTTTTAATTTTTTTATTCAATTATTTTTTGAAAAAAAGGTGTGTGGTTACGGATCAGTTGCAGTTTTCTCAGAGTGGGGAGAATGGATGTTTGTGGCATTTACACTATAAAAGGGGGAAAATGTTAGTGATACAGAAGATCACAAAAATATTTCGAATTAGTGGTCCGTTTAAAAATGTTATGTGATCTCAGGGCAGCAGACCATCAAGGACTTGAACGTTGGTATGGTTAGAGTTCATGAATAAAACATACTTTGCTCGCTCTATTCCATTCCACAGAAAACATGTTTTAAGGAACCTCAGAAATTCATGCTCGTTTTATTTCGATAAATATTTGGAATTGTGTTAAATAATAACCCGTAAAAGATTTTCCTTACAGACCATAACATAAAATGGAATAATTTTTACAGTACTCTGAACAAGCTATAAATACTACGAAATTCATTTTCAATAAGGAATACGGGACAGTAATCATAAGTTTATAGTAATCAATGAGTTTTAAAGGGACGTTGAATTGAAAAAGAAAAGGAAACAAACAAAATGCTTTTTACCAACATTTATTCACATTTAAAAATTATATCAGATCTTTATACTTTTATGAAAAAAAAAAAAACAATCAGAATTCAGAAGATCTTGAAACTAAATAATTCATTAACTAAATGTGTTAGTAAATATCTTTTATCAAATTAGAATATTTTCTTTCTTATAGATTCCTGATGAGAAGAGCATAGTTTTAAAATCCTTTTTAGCAACCTTTATTAAATTTTTCAAACATTATAAGCGTTTTTAAAATAACAATTGTTATATCAAACTCATATAATTTTATCTTGTTTTCAACATTATGGGGAATTCAGGGCACTACCCCCTTAAACACAGTATTTTCAGCATAACCTCCTTAGTCCTGATAACGCCTATGAGCGACACTAAAGAACATTAGGTACTACTCGGTTATCCCCTCGACCAAAACATTATCGCCAAATTATAAAATTAAATGCCAATAATGAATGATTTTGAATGTCATATTAAACACGATGCATATGTTTAAAACGTTATCAAGTAGTTTTTAATTCAACTTTTTATTTCTATTTTTATTCATATTTTACTAATTTATTTGCTCTTCCGTTATTTAAAATAAAAATTACGTCAACTTGCACAACTTAGCTATTAGTTTGGCGATTTTTATAATTTGGCGAAAATGATCGACAGGATAACCAAGTAGTACGGAACATTCTTTAAATTATTTTAAATGCTACTAGAATTTTTAAACATACTTCTAGATTTTTAATGAATGCGTGCTTAAAATAAGCATTGATATATAGACATCGATATAAACATCGACATTTTTGGAGATGTTTTATAGAAATTTGAAACTGATTTATTCAGTTGTCTCAGGACTAAAGAGGTTAATAAATTATGAGAAAGAGAGTTTTAAAATCTAAGAACTTCACTGTGAGAAATGACTTTTAATAATTTTCTGAATTAAATATTCTCAATCGCTAACAGACTCACTCTTACAGACTTATAAATCTATGCTACGCAAAATAAATAATACAAAAAAAGTATTGCAATATTTTTGGGTTAGTATAAAATATAAAGCCTGATAGAAAATGAATTTGCCAGAAATTATCTTAAAACTCCTCATTTGCTAATTTGATAGTTTAAATCGGCAAATTTTTTGCTGGTAGACATTTCATTTTAGTCTCTATAATATTAGGAATGAAATATTATTTTCATAGTAGAATATGCAACAGTTCCTAAACAAAAGAAGTATAGAAATCCGTTATTCGCAATTAGAGAAATTATGGGAGCAAAAATAAAGATTGTTTTTGAGATTTTTTTTTGTATATATTTCGCTTAAGTTTTCTCAGTACATTTACAATTGCTTCCTTAAAACCTTTTTTTGGGGAGAAATTACTGTTGCATATCTTACTCAAAACTTTCCTCCCTAGTATGTAATAAATAATGTTTGCTTAAATTACTCTTTCGATTGAATTTCTTGTTACATAACTCGCAAACATAAGGTTTCTCGCCAGTATGAATTAACAGATGACTGCTTAAATGAGATTTTTGAGAGAATTTCTTGTTACAAATATCACACACAAAAGGTTTTTCGCCAGTATGAATTAACAGATGCCTGCTTAAAGCACTTTTATCAGAAAATTTCTTGCTGCAGATTTCACAGACAAAAGGTTTCTCAGCAGTATGTATTAAAAGGTGTGTGCTTAAACTACACATATGAGAAAATTTCTTGTTGCATATCTCGCAGACAAAAGATTTCTTACCAGAATGAATTAACAGATGACTGCTTAAATCAGACTTCTGAGAGAATTTCTTGCTTTATATTTCACATACAAAAGGTTTTTCGCCACTATGAATTAACAGATGTTTGCTTATAGTACCCTTTTCAGAAAATCTCTTGTTGCATATTTCACAGACAAAAGGTTTCTCACCAGTATGAGTTAAGAGGTGTCTGTTTAAACTACGTTTATCAGAAAATTTCTTGTTGCATCTATCACACACATAAGGCTTCTCATCAGTATGAATTAATAGATGACTGCTTAAATAATTCTTCCGAGAGAATTTCTTGCTGCATATTTCACACACAAAAGGTTTTTCGCCAGTATGAATTAACAGATGTTGGCTTAAACTATTCCTTCCAGAAAATCTCTTGTTGCATATTTCACAGACAAAAGGTTTCTCACCAGTATGAGTTAA
This sequence comes from Maratus speculifer, assembly GCA_964019185.1. Lineage (NCBI taxonomy): Eukaryota > Metazoa > Arthropoda > Arachnida > Araneae > Salticidae > Maratus > Maratus speculifer. The sequence goes on along the minus strand of OZ025303.1, from coordinate 24,260,584 downwards.
GAGGTGTCTGTTTAAACTACGTTTATCAGAAAATTTCTTGTTGCATCTATCACACACATAAGGCTTCTCATCAGTATGAATTAATAGATGACAGCTTAAATCACACTTCCGAGAGAATTTCTTGCTGCATATTTCACACACAAAAGGTCTCTCACCAGTATGAGTTAATAAATGGCCTCTTAAATGAGTCCTTTGAGAGAATTTCTTGCTGCATATTTCACACGCAAAAGATTTCTCACCAGAATGAATTAACAGATGTGTGCTTAAACAAGACTTCTGAGAGAATTTCTTGTTACAGATATCACATACAAAAGGTTTTTCACCAGTATGAATTAACAAATGCTGTCTTAAACTATTCCTTCCAGAAAATTTCTTGTTGCATATTTCACATACAAAAGATTTCTCACCAGTACAAATTAATAGATGACTTTTTAAATTACTGTTATTAGAGAAGGTCTTGTTACAGATATCACATACAAATGGTTTCTCACCAGTATGAGTTAACAGATGACTGCTTAAATAATCCTTCCGAGAGAATTTCTTGTTGCATGTTTCACATACAAAAGGTTTTTCACCAGTATGAATTAAGAGATGTCTGCTTAAATCATGTTTTCTCGTAAATACTTTGCTGCATACCTCACAAACAAACAATTTTTCTTGTGAGTCAGAATCTGCTTTTCCTAAGCACTTTTGTAAAGAAATATTTTGCTGCATATTTCACACTTTAAAGACAGTTTTCCGTGGTGTGATGTGCATCTACTTGCATAGCTCTTTGCATCTGTAATAAATAAATGTAACATAATCTATCCCCGTATAAAAACATTTCATATTTATTTACTTAGAACAGGTGTCACAAATAAAAATTAAATTAAAAAGTTGACATGTTTCGGTTCAATCATAAGAACCGTATTCATAACACATAAAATCAGTAGAAAACTAAATGACACTGGATATAAATATAATTTAAAAAACCCAAAACAAAACATTGCGCCCCCTATGATCGTGAATAGCCATTGCCACCGTGGCAAATAAATATCCCCTTAAATCTATCCCCTTTTAAGATCCATGAAAATTAAATTTACAAAAATAAACGCATTATGAAATGTTAAATTAACGCACAAAATTGAATTGTAATAGACTTCAAATACCTGATGTTCGCAATACCAATGATGTGTGAGATTATTTTTCTAATTGGATAAATATTTAGAAATGTAATAACTTATTTTAGAATAAATAAAAAAAATATTTGTCACCAAAAAAAAATATCATAAAGAAAATATTAATTAAAATTTAATGAATAAAATATTATGAATGAAGAATAAATCAGATATTAATGAATAAAGCACTTATAAACGAAGGTATTTTTTAAAACATTTATAAATAAAACATAAAGGTAATTTGTGGAGAAAATTTATAATTTCATATCGTTTATGAAAACGGTGATACATTACATAAGCAATGTGGATAAAATAATTTATTTTTATGGAAATAATATTTAGAAGCATTTAGTCAAAATTCCTTCAGATATGAGGATTTTTTAAATTAACATAAATGATTATTGAGGAAAACATTTTCCATTATCAATTCAATTTACATTGTATTGCCGCAAAACGCTTAAGAAGGTTGATTTATCGACACCAGTAAAATTATACTTTAAAATTTGCCTTATTTAATAGGAGTAATTTCTCGATTTAATAAGACACAAATTTCTGTTATTAAAAATCGATGACAAAACATTAAAAATTTCGTAAAAGGTTTCCGCCGCGAAGGAGTTAAGCAGATTTAAAATAGAGCATTTTATAAAGCAGTCTGTAGAAAGTACATTAATAAATACAGAACTTCAGTTGGGAAGGAAAAAAGAAATATTTTATTCATAAACAAACCAATCCAGAAAACGTCCAGTATGTTTAAGAAAAATTATCATAGGAATAAAGTTTAAGATTAATGATGTTGAACTTACTGTTAATGTGTCTTCCATACATAATAAATGCTTGTACTGTGCAGTAAAGTAAAAAGTTCTTTCGGCAAGCACCGGGTTGGGGAAGGGGAGAGAGGTAGCTATTATATTTCTTGGTTTTAAAATGTTGCATGTTTTACTTGAAACTAATTTTAATCAAATTTTAAGAAGCTAAAGTGTGACGAACCTGATAAGAAATTATTCTTCAATAGTGAGTTTGAATTGCACCAAATTAGTGAGCTATAGCCAAGTTGGCATTATCTGTGATTACACTTTTCATCGCCAAATTTGGCGATATTTAGCCCAGTGTTGCTAAACTTTGCAAAAATTTTAAGCTAATAGATATTAATGATATTGAAGCATCGCGTGGGAATACATAGTGTACATGGCCGCCATTTTGAAACAAGACAGCAGAAGAAGCTGGTCAACGAACTCAGTCGAGACACTGGTATACACTACATATACAATCAATCTCATCCAAACCAATTATACGAGAGTTACCGCATGATGAAATTCAGATTATTTCAAAATATCAGCAACCCTAGAAGTTCAAACTTCTCAGCCATTTTTTAAGGTAAAGGCAAACCAAATATGTTTTGGAATCTTTGTCTTTAGGTAAAACTCAGAAGAATAAAATATTTTTCAGTTTTTATTTCATTTGCACCACTTTTTCAAATAAAAAAAATTCAAATAGTCGCCATTTTGAAAAAAGATGGTGGATGATTCTGGCAAACGAACTCGATTGAAACATCGGTAGGTACTATGGATCTATGTTATCTCATCTATATTAATCTTATCCAAATCGGTTAATAAATACAAGAGTTATCACATGACAATTATCAGATATATATATATTATACATATATATGTAAGTAAACTTTAGGATGGACAATAGTTTTGGGGTCTAGAAGGGGGTGTGTCCTTATTAGTGAAAATATACCAATTTCTTCATAAGTACTTTCAATCAGACGGCTGCAATAAGTAGCTTTTTATTTTTTATAATAAAAGCTACCTAAAATATTAAATAACATCTAAATTAAATTCATTTATCAATGAAATTATACTTTACAAGTCAATTTACTCAATTTAATGTAACCAGCAATAACACCTTAGCATTGATGCCATGTATTACTTACCTTTTATATATAAAACACAACTGTTCTACATCATTACACTTATAATAAAAAAGCATTACAGAAGATGTAATTTTAAATTTAACAGAAATCGGTAAAGTTATTTATAAAAACATTGAAACAATGTTTTTTAAATTTTCAAAAATATATAAATTTTTTAATTTACTTTCATATCTTTTATTAATACTCACAATTTGAAACGTATCTAAATTTTGATGAAAGAAACTTTTTTTAAAGGAATTATTATATTAATTTATAACTAGTAAATCTGCAGATCAGGAGCCTCAACGTCAGCTTTGCACATATTTTTTTTAAACACACTTTGGGTAATATTCAACTTCCTGGAAACTGTAATTTAAAAATTTCAAATTACGTAACATTTTATAAGAATAAAATAAGAATTAGAAGTTTTCAGCCATCAAAAACGGTAAATTAAAAATTTAGTTATTTTAGGATATTCTGAAATTTTCATGAACAATTATTTTTGTTTCTTTATACAAAAAACATAGTAGATTTCTTCAGGGGGGCTCCGTCTCCCTGAAGCCGCCGTAATCTCATTAAACTTAAATTTGTAACTTTCTATCAATTTGCTAATGGTTATCGTATATCTTGTATTTCTTTATACATTTTGATTTATAAGGATAAGTAATAGTTTTAATAAGCATTTTTCATTATACTCATACTTCTACATACCTGCCCACCACAAACACTTAATCTGATGTATCAGGAACTTTTGAAAGTGTAAACTCAGTAATCTAGAGTTTTACAATTTTGTTTCCGAAAAAAAAAGTTTTGATTGCATTTTGCGGCAGTTATAGCGAGACAGACATACATACAGAAGAACAGACTGACAGATGAATATCAATAAATTTCGTGTCTCCAAAGTAAGCCTTCATTGAAGTTTCGACAATGACGTCAGTATTTATGAGTTATTGATATCCATGTTTCTTGTAATTTTAACGACTACAATAAAATACCTGGTTTTGTTCAATTATGACGTCATATTTTACTAAATGAAATATATAATAAAAATATAATTCTTTTTTATTTCTTTTACTTCTAATTATGTCCCCATTTTTGTCAGAAAAATTCTTATTAACGAAACAAATATCAGTATATTAATATTTAACAAAAAGTACTATACCTATTTTTATTTTTATTCTGACGTCATATTTATTTTTTTTTCTTAGTTTAATTTTTCGAATGAAAATTGCTCAATTAAAACTTATTGCTGTTGAAAAATTATTATTCCAAATTTTGATTTTTTTTTGGCAACGATAAAGGAAGTTGGTTGAATTTTATTTAAAAAATCCCTATTGATTCTGTATAAAAAAGAAGGAAATTTTGAATTATTAAGGAAAATATTTGAATAAAATTAATAAAACCTAGCCTATGTTTTTTTCTGGGCTATGCTATATTTATACATAAAAATACAAAGACATTAATTAATTCATCAGTTTTGATGTTGACTTCATTTAAATTTTCGTACATGCTTTCAAATTTATAACATTATAAGGATAAGGATTAAGAGAAAATAAAAAAAATGAAATAAATATATTTGAAATACATAAATCTTTAAAACAAATTAGTTTATATTATTGGAACACATTTATAAAAAATCTCCGAAATTTACGATAATAATTTTAAAAATCTGACAAATGCGTAGACAAAATTTCAAAACAATACGAATAATTTAACTGGTAAATTTTAGTATTCATTTGTCATTGAATTCCATTAATCAAATGTGTCATTTTCTCTCATGGGGAAAAAATTGAAAATAATTGGATTTCCCATAGAAAAGCATTATTGCGCAAAATAAAATATTCTATATTTTCCGAACGAATGAATCAAATCTAACAAAAAACTATACAGTTTAATCCCAGTGTCTCACTAACATACCCACTTAATTTCAAGCCAATCGAATGCTTTTTACGTCAGTTATCGCGGAACAGATAGACAGGCAAACTGACAGACAGTATCCAAAAATATCGTTTCTCTAAAGTAAGCCTTCACTGACGTTTCGGAAATAAACCTGAAAAATTAGCCATAGAAAAAAAATCCATGCTACGTTTGTTATAATAAGTCTTAAAAGAATTAGTTTTTTAGCTAAAGTTACCAAAATACTATTTTCAAAAGCTTCAACTGTTTGAATTATTGGAAAATTAAACTTTATTTGTATAAACAATTTAGAAACACATAATCAAAACATTACTTATGATCAAGTTATCATTTAAGTCTCGATTGCACTACTTGGTTATCTCTTCGACCAGTTTCGCCAAACTAATAACCAAATTATACATATTAGCAATTTTTTTAAATAACAAAGAACAAATAAATGGGTGAATCATTAATAAAAATACTAATGAAAAGTGAAAAAAAATCATTTGATGACATCTCTAAATTTGTATTCGTATTAAATGTCATTGAATGTGACATTCACGATCATCCATTATGGGCATTTAATTTTATACCTTGGCGATAGTTTTTTAGTCGACAGGATAACCAAGTAGTATCCGTCTCGAATGCTTGATATTACAAAATAAAAATAAGCAAAAAATTTTCTTACTTTGTCACAATCATGTAATTTTTTCTCATGAAATCTAAATCTAACACTTCATTGTCTGAGAATTCGCATATGCTATTCTCATAACCATATTTACCATTTAAAAACTAATTCAATGTGCAGTTGTTTATTAATATATTTTCAAATTTGAAATTGCATTTCCCAGCTTCAACTTGGAATGCTAACTTTCAAACTATTGAGATGTATTTGTAATCCCAGTAACAGTAAGTGAAAATTTCAGAAATTCTTGTCTTGTTGACACAATTGTGGTGAAAATATTCAGTTTTATCAAACAAAGTGATCCCCTTTTTTATTATGACATCTTTTTAAACTCACTGAAGCTTTTGCCTTGTGCTTCAAACTCATTATTGGCAGAGTGAAAAAGTATTGAATAGAAACATCTTCATGAAAGAAAAGTGCCTGTTTTTTAAAGCATGACGTCATTTTCTGTTCATATTATTTTGAAAAGTTATTTTAAAATTAAAATGACAAAATGGCATTATAAAAGATATAATCAATAAATTAAACCTATTACTCCACGGAAACAATGTTATTAATACAAGTGCTACCCTTTTGAAGAAATTTCATAATAATACTTTGTACAATTTTTGTTTGTGGCACGGGAATATCTTTTCACCAGATCGTTTTTATTTTATTTTTAGAGATCTAACGTGAAATCATGCTTTTCTTTTATTCAACAAGAAAATCTTAAGATTTGTGAATTCAATTACAAAAGTATTTCATTATTATTTTTTTTTAATATATAAATTTCTCATTTCTTGATAGCTGATAGTGAGTCCTATACTTTTTTCTTTTTTTTTTAAAACTTCATGTAAGGGCATAAAGAAAATTGTTTCTGTTTTTAATTACCGTCAAAGTTCTATAATCTGCTTATGTTGGGGCCAAAGGTTGTGCGGATTATGGAATAGTGTGCATTATAGAGTATTATGGATTGTATGTCATTTTATTACTCCATTGTACAATTTTTATTATTCCAAGACAGCATTTTAATTCTATATTCAATATATAGCAGAAAGATAAATATGCAATCTGATAATTAATTTAATAGGCTATCTCAAAAATGCTCTTCTAAAAGTTATTTTATTTTTAAAAATTACATATATGTGTATATTTAAATAAAAATGATTACATGCGTTCCGTAATACAATTTGTTCTTTATTGTTAATAAAATAAAAAAGTTATATTAAAAAAGTAGATGTTTTATTATGATTTTTTTTTATTTTTTTAATAATTTGTTTAAAAAATCATTTTGCGTCACGAATTTGTAAATTTTCTTAACTGTTTACATTTAGAAAGTAACGCGGATTATAGAAAATTGTGGATTATAGGTGTGCGGATTATTGATCCTTGACTGTAGTTGTCGTTCAGTCTGTCCGCACATAACAACAAAATAACTACCCAACCGAATCTTTTCAAATTTAAAATATATACTTATTACATAATTTTGTTGAGACATTTCAAATTTTATGAAAATCTGATGCATAGATCAATTACAGGGACACCGAAAAATATTCCGTTACATTACAGTCAACGGAGAAAAAAGTTCCCAATGCATTTTAATCGTTTGAAATTTAAAATACATAATAATTACATAATTTTGTCGAGTCATTTCAAATTTTGTCAAAATCGGATGCATAGTTGTATTATATTGGCAATCAAAAGTTTACATAATGGGGAAAAATGTTTCAAATGTATTTTAATGGTTTTACACTCATTCGAACATAATAAAATTCATATGCATCTACAAAGTACACATTATAATATACATTTTGCATAATCTGTGGTGCAAAGAACATTTGTTATTGATTTACAAGGTCACACAAAAGTATTCCATTACATAATGAATATAGGAAGAACACTGTTTGGTGCGCATTTTAATTGTAATTAACTATTTACAATTTTATGTGATTGATATATGAGAGTAATATTTTTTAAACTTCATTATCATACGAACGCACCTCATTTGCTATGCTTCATGTGCAATTTCCAACTTGTTTACTCACTGAAGCATTTTGCCTTCTGTCTAAACACAATATTGGCAGAAAGAAAAGTATTATATAGTAACATCTTCATAAATGAAAGGGTCTGTTTTTTAAAGCATGATGTCATTTTCTGTTCACAATTTTTTTTAAAGTTAATTTTAATTAAAATGAGATAAGACATTATAAAAGATATAATCAATAAATAAAACCTATTACTCCTCTGAAACAACAGAATTAATCCGATTGCTACCATTTTGAAGAAATTGCACAACAATACATTGTACAATTTTTGTTTGTGGCACAAGGATATCTTTTCACCAGATCATTTTATTTTATTTTTAGAGATCTAATGTGAAATGACACTTTTCTTTTATTCAACAAGGAAAACTTAAGATATGTAAATTCAGTTACAAAATATTTTATAAAAAAAACTGTTTTATAAATTTATCATTTCTTGATAGCTAACACTGAGTCCTATATATTTTTCTTTTTTTAAAACTTTATGTAAGGGCATAAAGAAAATTGTTTCTGTTTCCAATTAGTTGATTCTTGATATTGCTTTAAGCTAAAAAGTATGTCGTTTTACCAGGCTAACATTACTTATTTACAAACAAAAGATGCTTCACTTATCTAAATATAAATTCTTGGGATGACGATCTTCTTAAAAAAAAAAAATATATATTTCTTCATAGATGGCACATGACACATAAAACAGAACACAAACATAAAATATTAGTAAATCAGCATTTTTTACATAATTCTAGTTGCACACACTGCCAAAACAAGATATGAGCTCACTGTTCATAGCCAACTTCGAATTCTGAACTTAACTTCGAATAAAACTTTTCTAATAGAAGCATGTGTAATCACATTTTTTTAAAACAAAAAATACTATAGCTACATTTTTAATTCAGCAGAGCTCAGGTCATGTAATGCGAGGCAGTCTTTTTTTTTTTTTTTTTTTTTTTTTTTTTGGAATGGGTAGGTGCATGTTACAGTTTGATTTAATATGTTGTTTCATTAAAAGTTTTAATGTTAAGTGCAAGTTTCTAATTTACGTTAGGCTTGAAATATTTGTTATCAGCAATGGTTGACTCTTTTGAAAATATCACATAATGTATCAAAAATATCATGATATTTATGAACCCTGGTAAGAAACACATTTTTAAAGTAAATAAACAATATCGAACAGCTATTGATGGATAATAATAAAGAAATTCAAGTCTGGTGGATGTACGATATTTTCATAAATCAGATACACACAATGACAGACTGAGTCCAGCTGCTTACCTTTTTTAATTTTGATTATTTAACTTGTTTACATTTAATAAATCATGAAAACAAAAGGAAATCATATACCCTTTGCTTTTTTTCTAAAAAAATGGTCTTTCAAAAATCTAGACTTCCCAAGCTCACAAATAATGGAGACTTCAACACCATACACCCCTCCCTTCACTGGTGACAGCTTTTACATCCTCGTGATGATTTCTATCAACCCTCTTTAAAATGTTGGTTGAAATTTAGAACATTCTGTATAGCATAGTTGAAAACATATAAAACACAGCAAACAAACTATTGCAGTTAATTTTAAAATTAGATAATTTTCTTTTACTTTAATGGAATGAAAATATCAAAAGCACATAAAATTCATATTAATTACAAATTTATACAACTTAAAAAAAGTAAATTGTATGTATAAATTGCATATAAAGTGTAAATTACTACAATTATTATTTTTATCCGAAAAATTTAGTACAATTAAATATATTACTGAATCAAGATTTTATAAAATAATTTTAAAATATTTAACCTTGTACTGTTCAAAATAATACATTATAAAAAAAATTTAAATTACGTATAAAATTGTAAATAATTACTACTAATTTAAAATTGATTATATACAGTAAAATAGATACTAAATTAAATTTTACTTAGAATTATTAGAATGTTCATAATTTATATTGACAAATTGAGCTGATTAATTTTTAAAAATGTGTACTTTTCTATTATAAAGGTTTTCAGATTTTTTTTATTGCTATTTGTTACTCCACACAATTTTGTCTTTATAAATTGAGATTTATTGACAAACGATGTAAACAGCTATGATTACACAGCTATGTACAATCTTAATGAATGCTTACATGTGTTTATATATATTTATATAATTTTAATTCTATATTTGCAGGTGTATATATAAACATACGTGTGTAGGTATATGTATTATGATTGTTTTTTATACACAATTTACTTCTTCTCCTATAGTAAAATAAATAAATGGTATTACAATAAATAAATTATTTAAAAAAAAAAAGGTTGTATAAACGAATCAGTGAATAGGGTGTCAGAAAATATATTGCAAAATTATAGTTTTTTTAGTGTATTTTAGTTATAGAAAATGTTAATTAATTATAGGGTATTTTACTCTAAGGAAAAAAATCGTATTTCTGTAAATGAAAGTATCTGTTTTAAATATTAAGTAAATTTCAATTGTTTAATATCTTTAAATTATAAAATAATAAAGTATTCGGCCTGATGATTACTATTCGGCTAACAAAATACAGTGGCTCACAAAAGTGTTCGTACACTTTAAAAATTTTTACTAAAAGGAAATTTCCCTGAAATTAAATTCGTATATGAATTTCAGTAATTTTTTATATTTTCTCCAAGTTATTCTAAATAACACGCAATCTTTTTGTTTAACATTAGGGGATTTTTTTTAAAATCTAAAAATGAAAAAGGAAGGTGCCACAGAAAGAACACGCCATAAAAGTCTTCGTACACAGAAACATTTTTGGATAAATTCATTATTAAAAATATTGTTTGTCGCTTTATTTTTATTTTTGCATTTTAGTGACATTTAAAAAAAACTTTTGGCTTTTTATTTTGCACAATTGGTCCGTAATATTCTATTTATTATTTAAAATATGGTTTATAATCGTAATGTCGTGACTAATAGCATTCGAAAATTAGTTATTTTTCAATATAATAGTAGTAAATCAAATCGAAATATTGCAAAATTAGTTAATTTATACCATTCTACTGTGATATATGAGATAAAAGGCTTTACAGAAAAAAATTGGATTGAAAACTAGGTATGAAAAGGTCGTCAATCTAAGTTAACGCAATGAGATCAAATAATTACAATTAGAAGAGTCGTAAAAAATCCAAGTTTAAGTGCTCTAAAAGATGCAACAGAATTTAATTAAACAGTTTCTATATCATTTTCACCTGAAATTCTTTGACAAGTGGTAAACCCAGCCGGATTATATAGGCGTTCTGACCATAGAAAATTTTTTGTTAGGCCGAAAAACAGAAAGTTTAGGCTTTCTTTGGCAAAATCAATGATAAATACACCCGAATCGTATTGGAATGATGTTTTATTTGCAGATGAAAACTAGTATGTCATTTTTGGCTCCAATAGGTGCATTTTAGTACGGGAAAAAAAAAAAAGAATTTAATTTAAAGAACTTAGTTGTAACAGTTAACCATAGTAGTGGAGTTGTCCTTGTGTGAGGGTGCATAGCAGCATCAGGATTAGGTAATTTGGTATATACTGATAGCATAATAAATCACGATCTTTATTCAAATATTTTAAAAGGCAATTTAAAATTATCAGCCCAAAATATGGTTAACAGAAACAACTTTTTTTTTTTTTTTTTTTTTTTTATCAGGATAATGATACAAAGCACTTGGCTTTCAACGTTCGCCTCTGGTGTCTCTATAATTGTCCACAAGTTCAAAAGCTGTATTTAAACCCAGTAAAACATATTTGGAGATAACTGGAAGTTAAAATAGGAAGGCACAGCATTGAAACGAAAAGCGAAGTAAAAACAGCAATGATTGATGAAGGAATCTACTTTCATGCAGAAATTACAAAAATACTAATTAAATCTATTCCCAGGTGTTTAAAAAACTGTTGTGGGTGCTAAATAATATCCTATTAAGTACAACTTTAGCGAAATATTACAATATTTACAAATATGCAGCGACTTTTTTAAAAGTGTACGAAGACTTTTGTGAGGCAACTTTTTTGTTATTTTTTTATTAATGATTTTTTCAAAATAAAGTTTTGCTATGTGTTTAAAATATTTTATGTGGTTTTGTTAAAAATGAGTCATAGATCTTACTTTTAAATACCCATTCTAAAATATTAATTTTAATTAATGGATAGAGCACTATTTCATTGAAATTCCTAAGTGTACGAACACTTTTGTGAGCCACTGTATTCGATTAATAGAGTGCGATATATTTCTAATGACTAAAAATGATAGCAATAATGAAAATTAGGACACATAAAATTTTGTGCCATCATTCGATCAAACCACAAGTTGTAGAATTTTCAGTGGAAGAATAACGAAAGAAATATAACTTACCATTAATTTATTTCAGTAACGAAGTAGGGTCAGTAAATTGATTAAAACATATCCACTGTTACAAACTCAGTATGGCCATTTTGTCTAAATTAGTACCATTGACTTAGTTCAGACGCCAACACAATGAATGATTCATGATATAAAAAAGCCATTCATTAACAATGATTCAATGAATATTTCCGTTTAAATATTGGATGCAATTTTATTTTGGAAACTCATAAAAATCTCGCTTAAATTCCTTGTTAAAGCTTGTTTAATAGCCGCGTGGTAACTATTATTTCGACCCGGGATAAAAAAAGAAAAAGTTTTAGCCATGCAGTTTTGCAACAGTTTAACCCACTGAGACGCCAACACAATGAATCACAAAAGAAGATTAAGTGATTCGTGCACAATGAATCAATCGATAAACAAATTGAAACAAAAAATTTTTAACTAATAAAACAATACATTTATTTTTAAACAAAGAACAGAAATCATTAATAAAAATTGGCAAATCTTGCTTTCAAATATATACCCTTGCGTATTAAATTTACGCAACTTAATTTTGAATGACTCACTAAAATCTAATATAGATTCTTTGTGAAGCTTGTTTCCGTTAATGTCTGTGTGATAAGCAGTTTTAAATAAGGGATAAAAAAATATACTAGTATTATTGCTATTTCAGCAGTTTAATTAATCACGACAATTCACTATTCCCGGGATCGATAAATTATTTATTTTAATTGAATTATAATGTAAGAATTCATGATTCATTCATGTATTGGCGTCTTTAGCTTGCCCTGTCCATAAATATCAGGTAACTTAAAAATACGAATTTATTGATCTCTATTAATTATTTAACGATGCCATCTTAGCATGAACTTATGATTTTACTAAAATAAGTTCTTGCTAAGGTGGTTTCTTTTTGTTGCTCTTTAACTAAAATTCTACAACCTGCAGTTGGATAATATGACTACAGGAAATTTCATGAGTTGCAACTTTTATTCTGCTCGTACTCATTTAAGCCTGTAATAAAATGTTTTATTTACAACAGATAATTTTATTTATTTGTAATCAGTCAGTTGAAGAATGTTGAACTTTAAATTTAAAAACAGTAAACTCGTTTGAATTTTTATTAATGGTTAAATTTAAAACATTGTGTTGCTCATAGATAAATTTGCTTGTATTCTGTCCTATTGAAAATAAATATTTTTTAAACCATCGATCGCATACTGAAGTTTTTATATAGATTTTATAAAAAATTACTTAAAGTGTCAAACAATTTATGAAACCAAGGATCTGAAATTCCATTGTCTTCATAATATTAGATCTGCTGCTAATAAATGATGGTGTTGCAAAGATTTAAAAAAGAAAAAAAGTGTTTTATTGTATCCTTGCATTTAGAAAAATGGTACTTGTCTATTCTCATGCTAAGAAGTTACACTGTACCAACAATGTTGTTACTTAGAACATTATATTTTCTTCATAATATCATATTTAATCTTATGTAGTTCCCACATTAAATATAGTTGTGGAAGTATTTGTTATGTAATACCACTTATTTAGTATTATGGGTGCTAATTGTTTATCCTGTTGACTAATTTTGCCAAACTATACAAATCGCCAAACCGTTCGCCAAATTATATATATTGACCTAATTTTTATTTAAAATAATGGAAAAATAAATACATTTTTAAAATATAATAAAAAATAAACATAAAAAGTTGAATTAAAAATCACTTGATGATGAAACAAGCTAGTGTCTCATAATTAATGTCAAATGAATGTAACATCTACAATAATCCATTATTGGCATGTAATCTTTGGTATACCGTAAAATACCGTTAATCCGCCCCCCCAAACGAAAAGAAAAATCGTACAATAGTTAGGGGAGGGCGCTTACACGGGATTTTTTCGCAATCGTTCAACAAAATTTACAGGAATGAATCATCATGAAATGAATGAATCGTTGAATGAATCATGAATTTTTATACTTGAAATTTTTTTTAAAACATAAATTCTGTCGAAAAAACGCAGAAAAAAGGAGAAATTAGTAAAAAAAGCCAAAACAAGCATGAAATCAATTAAAAAATCTTGAAAAAACGCGCATTTCATCAAAGATTCATGATTCGTTCATTTCAAAATGATTGATCTCGCTCTCAATCGCCTTTGATAATCGGGAGGGAGGGCGCTTTCTCGGGATTTTTTGAAAATTTCAAATTCTTTATAAAGTGGGGAGTTGGCGTTTGATCGGGAAGGGCGGATTAACGGTATTTTACGGTAGTTGGGTGATAGTTTTTTGGTTGATGGGTTTACGAAGTAGTACCATATTATATAGCCTTTTTTTTTTCAATTGGAACATATACAGAAAATTTATATATATTATATATTATGTCTTGTTTCTATGTCAGACTTATTTTAATGCATTCATTAAGTAAAATTTACTGTTGAAAAAAATGTTTGTGCCATTTCAATAAATCTAGGAAATTGTCACATATGTGGGGACTTATAATCTTGCACCAGTCTTGCCAAACGAAAATATCTGCTATAAATAATGGATTATTTTAACCATGTTTGTGCCAAAACAGTCATTTTGTTTCTCCCTTTTTGTTCTTAATTTAATTTTTTTATGCCATTTTTTTTCATCCTTTAACTTATAACAGTGCTTGTCTCATCTCATCCCATGACGACATGGGAACAAAGGATTCTGCCCCCCCCCCCACCCCCACTTCTCTGGAGTAACCTTTCAGAACATTTTTTAAAAACTCAGAATCACCTCTGAAATAGCCATGTTTGCATTCTCTTATATGCTTAATTATTGGATTGTTGCATAGTCACATTTTTTATGTGTATTGAATCAAATGGCCAAAATTTTGATCTGCGGCAGGCAGTTAAGGTTGCTAGTCACTGTGCGGCCAAATTCCCTTCGGTAATTTTAAGTCTATGGGTGTTTCATGCATTCTTATAGACAACTTATCTCCTTAAGGAATTAATATTTTTAAATTCTTTTTTCATTGTGTTCTCTTTTTAAAGGATGTCACTTTCTTTCTTATTTTTCAAAATATTTCTAAAATTTATATTCAATTTAATATTTTATGTTTTAAAAATGAATGAACTAGAAGTAAACTTTAACAGTTCATATAAAAGTATGCATAAATTTTAGAAATATTTTGAAAACTAAGAAAAAAGAGACATCTTTTAAGAAGAGAACACTGAAAAGAAAAGAACTTAAATTAGTAATTCCTTAAAGGGATATTTTGAATATAAGAATTCACCAAACACACATCAATTTAACATTACAAAGTGGAATTTGGCTGCTGAGTGACTAGCACCCTTAAATAAAATTGGTGTCATTTCATGTGAATACAGATTTGGGAGTTTAAAGTTCTCAGAAAACAACTGATGGAAGCTGTGAAATTTCATCGATAGAAATAGAGCTAAATAAAATGGTGATGTGTATGTATGTATATATATACATATTATTCTTTTAATCTTATTTTATAATTCATCCCTTTATGCTTTTCAGTGATATTTTAAATTTTACATAAAGTTAGCCTGAAATTCAAGAAATAAGACCCAAGCGTCTCTTCCTCTCTCAGTTTAACTTCTTGAAATATTGGCAAAAGTGGAAGGAACTGATTATAAATGAAGTTTTCTGGAAAATTTCCTCAATACTAACTCTCAAAATTAATGTCTATTCGCAGAAATTAATTGGTATATGATAAGATGCATTTCATAAATCTTTAAGTTAAAAAATCTACTAAAGGACTTTTAAAATAAACAAAAACATCAAACTATTCAAATATTATTTCATGAAAGTATCTGCAAGCTTGAATTGTTTGAATGCTAGAAAAATAGCTGTAAACAAACAGAAAATATAATCGAAAGAAAAAATGATAAGAAAAGGCTTGTTTTTTCTTACTGTAAAAAAAGAAAAAAAAATTGCTATCACCATTTATATTTGACAATTTTCAGATTTTTAGCTAGTTGCTTTAGTAGTAAATTAGGCTGTGTTACAATTTTTTATTAAACTAAGCTATTAGAAAATTAGATCATTCTACAGAAAGACACACAACAGAAAAAAAACCCAAGAAAACTGAGAGAGCAATGTGTAGTTTGTTTTTGTTTATTTATCTCAGTTGAGCCGGAACTATATCTTCGCCTTAGGACAGATTTTCTAATGTTTTGTTATGCATTAAAAAAAATGCATATTATTATTATTATTAAAGAATAAAAAACTTTTGCCTTTACAGAAAAATTCTTTTTTTTTTCAGACTGAGTTTATTATTTAAAATTTTGGTGCAATTTATATTTTAATTAATATTTAAAAAAATTTATGTTTGAATTGCCCATTTCTTGATTATTTGCATTCTACATATTTAATTAAATTAACAAAATTAAAAAAAGAAATGGAATGCAGATTAGTGAAAGCAGGTCTCTTTTTTTACAAAAACACAGATTGGTGATAATGCATTTACTTTTTGTTGATTTTTAATTAGTTTTTGATGTGCTAGAATGATGAAAAAATAGGCACACTTGTATGTTTTTGATGAAAATACAACAATTTAATATTTTATGTCAATTTAAAGTCATTTTGCCTTAATTTCAAATGTGAAAAAATTAATTAAATTTCTATGACCCATAAAATTGTATTTTTTCAATTTCTTTTGTAATCACTGTACATATTTTATAGATATTTTAGATGCATAATTTATATTTCGTTTTGATTAATATTTTTAAAATTATCTCCTGAAACTCTTTTTCATAAATACATTTCCAATTTGGAAGAGGCGAAGTACTTGTGTTTTTTAAGAGAATGATTAATTATAATCTATCTTATATTTTCACTCTAATGCTATAATTTCACCCCTGTACACCTATAAAAAAATAATCTTAACATCTTTCAGAGATGGATAGATAAATTCCCTTTGGAAAATTTTGTATTATCATAAGAACCCAGATGTATTTAGTGTTTTTTTTTTAATTGTTTTAATTATACTTTTCTTGAATATAAA
Source organism: Maratus speculifer (assembly GCA_964019185.1). Classification (NCBI taxonomy): domain Eukaryota; kingdom Metazoa; phylum Arthropoda; class Arachnida; order Araneae; family Salticidae; genus Maratus; species Maratus speculifer. The sequence goes on along the minus strand of OZ025303.1, from coordinate 24,243,561 downwards.
AAAAAAGGACAACTCAATATAACTAACTCTCAACAGAATTGATTACAATGAACATATTAACTTTTTGACTGTTTCATCGACAACACAGACTTTAGTTTCAATGGTTTCTTATCTAGTCAAGGGGTTTAGAATGTATTGGAGCCTAAAGAAAACAAATCAGTTAGTAAATGGATGTCAATGGTATAATCATTCAATAATTCTGTAAGAATAATAAATAAAATTTCACCAGTGGTAGGATTTTGCATTATGTTTTATACAATGACTGGCCTATCCCCTCGGTATCTCGCTCATATTTGCAGTACTGTTTCAATGCCTGCTTATGCAAATTTTTATTTTCCATACATATAAAGTGTATGGGAAAACAGTAAAAAAGAAATTTAATAATCAGATTTGATTTTTTGAGATATTAGTATATTTTCAGGTGATCCAAATATATTTTGGCTGTTTTTACAATGATTCCATATGTAGGCGTCTTATATTAAATTTACCTCCCCAGTTTCAGTTTTTAGATCCCCAGTGCAAATTAGCTTAATTCGTTTAATGTGGCTTTTTTTTGTGTGTGTGTGCTTTATTATTATAACAGCTTAATATTGGTAATTATATAATTAATTACCACACAACCAAGATTTACTATGATGTTGTACAGTCATGAAAAAAAAAAAAAAGTAAACACACCCTATTAATTCTGCAAAAAATAATGCTAGAACAAAGTTACTAGTACCAAACATTTGGAAATTAAGTCTAGTTTTAAATGAATATGGGTACTACTTGGTTATCCCGTCGACCAATTTCGCCAAATTATACAAACTGCCAAACTAATAGCCGAATTATACATATTCACATGATTTTTATTATTTTAAATAATGAAAAAACAAATAATTAGTAGAATATTAATAAAAATACAATAAAACGTCGAACTAAAATCACTTAATAAAGTTTTAAACACCTTTATCGTATTTAATGTAATTGAATGTGACATTCACGGTTATCCATTATTGGCATTTAATCTTATGTTTTGATGATAATTTTTTGGTTGACGATATAACCAAATAGTACCAAAATTTGTTAGGGGGCTACCTACAAATGAAAACAAGACCAAACTTTTTTTTTTCATTATCCCAATTTTGTCAAGATATTATAATTTTTCGGTTCAAACTATACCTAAAAATGAAATTTTATGTCATTTGTATAGTAAGTTTTTAATTATAAACAACCAAAATTTAAAGCTTTGAATGTTAATTTACAATTTTATGTTTTTATTAATATTGCCTGAAGACATAAGCCTAATGTAATTTTGTGTGTGTGTGTGTGTGGTTACAGTACTAAAAATTTTAATACATAATAAATTTAATTTTTAATTTAAAACAACAAAATTTTTATTTTTTACTTTTCAATTTACACTTTTAATTTTAATTTAAAATTTTATGCTATTAGTTATGAATTATGAAATTAATATTTAAAAAAATATATGAATTGCAACGCACAATTTTTTTAAGGGATTTATGTTTACCATGTTATGATTTATGCAAATTGAAAATTTTAAAATATCCTTCAGAGTATTTTCAAGTTATGTTTAAAAAACTTGAAAAGGCTGGTTTAAAGACTATCTAAGGTGTGCAGTAAACCATAATTAGAAATACATACATATATTAATTATATTACTGAGATATTTCGGCTGGGGTTATGGTGCATTGCTTAGGTTTAACTTAGAGAGAAAGTCTGTCTAATGATGTAAACAAAGTTTAATTCAGTTCCTTGCAAATTAACATTAATATGAATCCTTTCTATAATTATGTGCTGTGCAAATTATCAAAGGAGATCTGGATATTGTTTGATTGAAATCTAATAATTGGATTGAAACAATGATATAGAGATAATTGGAAATTCTTGATAAAATGATATAAATAATTTCTATATATCATATTAGCAGATCCTCTTATAATTTAAGCAACACATATAGCTTATCGAGAGGGGGGGGGATTTTTACCCTCTCACTTTTTGTGTACTAATCTATTCAAATTTACTGCTACTCTTTTGTGAAAATTCCATTGCTTAATTTTTTGTTTTCATTTGGTGTAATCATATTTTTTTTATTTAGACGAATTTCAGTAATTTAAAATTTAAGTAGCAAGTTGCTGCAACTGTTACTTTCTAAGTCATTATGCAGACTAGTTTGTTCTTGTAATATATGTTTGCATTTGGTTGATGATTAATTTTAATAAAATAACTGTAATAATCATAACATGAAATTTCAGAGAGGCTTGCACATTCCTTCTATTTTTTAAGGACTCTGGTACCACTATTAAAAATATGAAAATTTACATTTAATTTTTAAAATACAGAATCTGTAATCAGCTCCTTCCTTCACAGATTTTACAATATTTTTCTGCTCTGAAGTACTTTGAAAATATTCTGAAAATTTAGTGGTAGAACTGTGTGAACCCTGACTAAACATGAAATTATTCATTTAAATGCTTTCCAAAAAATCAAAGACCACATGAAATATTTTTTCTTTTTTAAAATAAATAATGTACAACAAATGATTATTCTAATTCTAATGTATATATCTATAAAATTTTGATCAAAAAGATTTTACATCATTTAAACCATTATTATACCCATAATGTAGTCTTTAAGATATTTATATTTATTAAATTAATTTTCTCAAATCTTGTTAAATTGTTCTTGGTATTTCACAGAATATATGTTGCATAAAATATTCCCACAAAAGTATTTTATCATTATTTAAAACTGTCAATTTAGTTTTTTACTAACTTTTGTATATCAATACTAAATTGTAACCTTTACAAATAAACACTAATGTAAAGTTTTTAATGCATTAATATAAAGCTTTAAATAATTAAACCTTTTCTCCCATAACTTAAAATTTAGATATATTTGAGCACACAAGCTAATTAAAAAACATTTTAAAAGTTATGACTTTCAGACAGACAAGTTTTCTTGACAATAAGAAGTGGTGTCTAAAAAAAAATATATAGAAAATGAATCTTCGTATTTTTTGGAAAAGACATTAATGAGTTAATTGCAAAATTTCAAATGAAACAACAGAATAAGTTTAGTCATGGAATTATCAACCCTATTTCAAATAAGAGTAATAAATATAAAATTATTCTAATGTCTTTCAAAAGTGGATTTAATTTTAGTTCTTTGAATAACTCAATATAAACCATGCAAACATATCTGAAAAAGATGTAGCAAGAATCAATCCCTACCACTCACTCTTCAAAAATGCCCTTTTTTTTTTTTTTTTAATTGCATTTTTTTTTTCAGGCAAAAAAGCAATTTGTCTGTTTTTTTTTTCATTGATTTCTTTTACTGCTTTATACTATTATTGATTCAAAATTTTGCATTGATTGATGTTCTTTGAATCTCTTTCAATAAATTAAAAAAAAAAAAAAAATGTGAGTTCAAAATTTGTGGAAAGCATTGTAAAAACACTTATAAAATTCCAGGCATATTCACATATTCGAAGGGTATTATAATGACAGATAACTTATATATTTCAAAATCAGATAATTTAAATATTTTAAGCTGTACAAAATAAATATGACAATGACTGAAGCATATTAAATGAGTGAAATGTTATATTAGCAATAAATAATACATTAATAAAAGTGACTTAGTCAGTCTGTTTTCCATTTTTTAATTCAATGATTTATTTTGTGTTGCCATACTCTAAAAACACTATAGTAATTAAAAACAGGATAACACGTGTACTTTGTTTTTATAAGTCAATAATAATTTATTCTCTCCTGATCTGTTTTTGGATATTTGAAGTCAGCATTATTCAAAACAAAAAATGAATATTTTTCACTAATATATATGCATAAACTGTAACTAAATGTGTGTTAAAACCGTACCTTCATTTGAATATTAAAATAGCGACTATAACACAGACATTTTAATTACAAAGGAACAATTTTTGAAAAATATAGTTACTTGAAGTGACAACATTTTCTATTCTCAATTTCTAATTATGCGATATTTCGTTCTGAATAGAAACTTTTGATTTTCTGAAATTAATCCTTATTTCTATCATCCGTAAATTGGAAATTTTATTTTTAAGTCACACGAAATAAAATATTAGTCATTTTTAGGTCATTTAGTTGTATTTGTTGCATTTCCCAGATTATTGTTAGGGAAAACATATATTTTTGTAACACGAAAAAAGGCATTTCAGTTTTGAAAGCTGAAAAATTTTACTACAATTTTGCCAATATAACACCAAATAAAATTCAATTTTGCAATTTTTAAAATCAAGGAAATATGCAAAATAAAAAGAGAGAGTACAGGTGTAACAATACATCTTTTATTACTGTTTTTCATTGTTTTATTTAATATATTTAAAAAATAATAATAATTCTACTACTATCATTTGAAAAAATGTTTTCATATATATTTTTTTTTACATATAAATATCATTTCTAGATGCATGTTTTCCCTGAAGATAATTTTATATGAGTTGGTTATTTATTATTTTTTTATTATTTATTATTATTTTTTCAGCAGATAACTACATTGAAGGTTCCTGAAGCACTGAAATATTTAGCCAATACTTATTAAAGCGTGATGCACGAAAACAAGAAAGATTATATTTTAAAACAAAAATGAGTTTCTTTATATGTGTTTATATCAAATATGATTTTTTGGATCTTTTGTTTCAATGTAGTGACGTTAGTCCTAACTCCAAGGATAAATAAGGACTACTGTAGCTTCTATGTGTATCTGTAATTTTGTTTTAAGTGGTAGAAAATTATTTAATTATCTTCATAAGAATTTCATGTCTAATGCAAAGGTATTTTCTTTATTTTAAAGGATATATGCATTTTTACAATATTGCAAAATATGGATTTTCAACAAACAAAAACAAAATCTTTGATCTGTAACACCTCTAATAAAAACTTTTTAAGTGAATCTAACTTAACTATGCACACACTAATTCATACAGATGAGAAGCCTTACATTTGTGAAGTATGCAATAAAGCATTTTCTAGGAAAGATCATTTAAATAAGCACATTTTTGTTCATACTGAAAAGAAGTCTAACATTTGTGATGTAAGAAATAAAAAATTTCCCACAAAAAATCTCTTAAATAAGCGCACCTCTGTTCACGTTGGAGAGAAGTCTCACATTTGTAAAGTATGCAATAAAAGATTTTCTAGGAAAGATCATTTGAATGAGCACATTTCTGTTCATACTAAGCAAAAGCTCCACATTTGTGAAATATGCAGTAAAGGATTTTCCAGAAAAGATCATTTAAATAATCATACCTTTGTACATACTGGGGAGAAGCCTCACATTTGCCAAATATGCAATAAAGGATTTTCTAGGAAACATCATTTAAATGAGCACATTTTTACTCATACTGGGATGAAACCTCATATTTGTAGAATATGCAATAAAGGATATTCTAGAAAATATGATTTAAATAAACACATCTTTATTCATACCGAAAAAAAATCTTGTGCTCTTAAGTTGCATAATAAAAGATTTTCAAATAAAGCAAAATTGAAAGCACATGCCCCGAAGAAGTTCCATTTTTGTAATGTATGCACTAAACGATTTTCTAGTAAATTGAAATTAAATAGTCACCTACTTATACATACTGAAAAAATGCCTCACACCTGTGAAGTGTGCAAAAAAGGATTCACTGAAAGATCCCTTTTAAATAAGCATTCTTTGATTCATTCAAGGAAAAAATCTGATATTTCTGTGGTATGCCATAAGAACTTTTCCAGTAAATCACATCTAGATAGCAATCTCTTTGTTTATTCAGAGGAGAAATCTCACATTTGTGAGATATGTAATAAAGGATTTTCAATACTGGAGAGAAATAATTCAGCTGTAAACTCCGAAGACGATTTTTTAAAAGATTACAATGAAATGGATGCTTTCAATTTCACTGCAAAATAGATTACCTTCACTTATCAATAGTTTTTCTATATCTTTACTTTTAGTTTTATGCAATAAAGTATTTTTTAATTGTATCTTTTTATAGACACCTCATTTCTTATACTGACGTGTAGCCTTTTGTATGTGACATAGACAACAAAAGATTTGCTAAAAAGTCAACATTTAATATTACAAATTCTAATGAAAATAACTATATTTGTCAGACATAAAATTTCATGAAAATTTTATATTAAACATTTATTTTTTATTCATATCCAAGAGAAGCATATTTGTTGCACTGTAATAAAGGACTTAATGTACTGTTGAAGAAACGATAGTATTTACTTTGTGACACATGTAATGAGAGATTTTCCAGAAAGTTAGCTTAACTCGGTATTTCTATTGTCATGATTTTACACATTTTTTTTCATGCGTCAGACATACAAAAAATTGAATTTGCTCCGGAATTTTAATTTAGGAATTATATTTTTATTAATGGCAGGAAACGCCTTATATTTATAAGTCTTTTTTAAAGCCTTATAAGTGTTTTCAAATTAAGTATTTTAAATTGAAATCTCATTTCAGTGGAATATACATGTTTTTAGAAAAATATATTTGAAAGTCATTTTGAAACATAGTTCAGAATTCTTTATATGCAATATTTATAATTCTGCATATTTCTAGAGATTAAATTATAGAGAATCTCAAAGATATACAAAAGAGAGATGATACTAAAAAGTTTTATTTTATTTAAAAATTACTATTGTCATTAAGATTGCATTTAAACTGTGAATTTTCAAAATAGTTTCAGCATATTTTTTGTCATAAGCATTGCACTTGTTAATTTAATATTGTGAGATTAAGAAAAGATGATTAAAACTTGTAAACTTCATGACTAAAAATGAATCCTACTTGATATCATTTGCAATTATAATTTCATAAAAAAAACCTTTATTTGTAAAAACAATAAGCACAGAAGTTAAACAAAGTTTAAAGACGTATTTTAACTGAAATTATCTTAATATATGTTCTTTAAGCCTATCGATAGTCTCTTGTGTAAAAAGTCTTAAATAAGAATTAAAATATGTGGCATAAAAATTATTTATATATTTTTAAAAAATCCATTTTGTAAATAAAATAAAGGGAGTATTGATGGTTTGTAAGACAATTTAAACTCTATTGATACTTCATCGGTTAATCCTTGTGCTTTTTAGAAATTATAACAATCTTAATAAAAATTTTACATTCACATGCACATTTTTCATTTTTCAGTTGTTTTATCACCTGAAAATGTATCCTTTTGAAAATTGATTTTTTTTTCAATTGTGTTCTACATTTTTAAATGTTTTAATGTATCAATTTAATATATTTTTATTTTGAGTTATTCTTTTTTTTTTTTTTTTTTTTTTTTTTTTGACACCCATGTGATAAATGTTTAAAAAATGCTAAAAATTCAGTTTTTTTTTTTTTTTTTTTTTTTTGTAATTAAATTTTATTATTTTTATTTTAAAGCTAAGTTTTTTTTTAATGCTCAACTGGTTTTGTACATTACAAAAAAATATTGAGAAACTTTATTTCCATGTGTTTGAAATTGTCCTCATTTCAAAGATTGAAATACTAAAAGTTCCATGACATTTTTAGATGTTTAATACATTCTCTAAAGATAATATCAAAATTCATAAATGTAATTTTTTGATGCATATAATTTTCCTATAGCTTCACATAGATAAATGTACTGCATTTCAAAATGATATGAACACCCAGTTTTTCAAGCATGAAATAGAAAGCACATGCTACAAAAGGAACAAGAGACTAGAGATTCTTAGAAATAGCATAAGCATTTATGTTTAATTGTAACTAAACCACTATTTTTAGATGATGCAATTTGCATTTCTCTGCCTTTATAGTGTTACATAATGATATAAACTCTGATCAAAATTACAGTTTACAACCCAAAATATTCACCAGATACTTTAATTTTATCAAAAGAACGATCAGGAATAGAACAGACAAAGCGTCTTATCATATATTGTCATTTTTATTTTTTATTTGTGATAAAAATTGTTTAGTATTCTAAAAATGTGGCATATTATTTGAATAAACAATTCTAAACAGTAGATCCCATGTTTTTTACTGGATTTAAAACAGGACAAACAAAATATCATGATGTCATATGAACACCATTATTTGGAAACCATTCCAAGTGGTATTTGAGATGTGGATGGATGCATTGTCCTGCTGGAACATCTAGAAAAAAAAACACCAATTACTTTATCAAATGTTATCTTTAAGTTTATCAAGTTTTGGTGCTGCTGTTTTGAAATTATTTCAAGTACCTCATGCAGAAAGTGTTAGTCAGAAGGTCAAAAATCAAGATCATCAGATTTGATACTTTTTTTCATCAAAAAACATTATTCTCTCATATTTGAATTTCTAAAATGTGCAGCCTTTCATGCAATTCAGTACATTTAGCTTTTTTTTTGTCACATTTAGATAAGAGTTTTTTCTTTGCATGTGTTTTTGAACACATGCAAAGAAAAAACTCTCAAAAATGCTCGCTAAACTTGATAAAATGCTTTTTGACTCCAATATTAGTTACAGTTAATCTACAGGTTTTTTTCCCAATATTCAGTTTCTTTATAGTGGCCTTTTTTGTCTTCTTGGACAGCTTTAGTGAACGTTCTAGATGTTCCTTTATTCCATATTTATTTCATATTAGATAATTCCCTATTATACCTTTTAATCTTATTGAAATAGTTGTAATTCCTTGATATTTTAAACCACATTTTTTGTTTTCTCAATGCTTCTTAAAGTGCTTTTGCGACAAATACTCTTAATCAGCCTTTAAATATTTCAATCCTTCAAAACGTCTTTTTATGTTAAACTTATTTGTAAAATTCAGTTTCTTTTTCTCGGAATGACATTTAATACTCTTGTATAGCTTAAATTCCCATTTAATTGTAATTATGTAAGTGTTTTTATCATTTTGAAACACTTTTTTTGGATAATTTATATTTGCTATGAATTTAAAGTTAGATTTCAATTTAGTTGTTATGTAGGTAATAATATAAAAGTTATGTGCTTCTTCCTCAGAATAGCTTTTTATGATAATAAATTTTGAGTTTGTGCCATGATACCATAAAATTAGGAGGTGCTCATATAATTTTTAAATGTATATCTAAATAATAAACTTTAAAAATATGAAATATATTTCAGACCTTAATGAAAAACAAATATTACTTTAGATAAACCTAATGGGTTCTAATGCTTTGCATTTTGTTTTTACAGAAGAGTTCAAAGAATTATTTGGTATCTCTAATAATTTTTAAAGAAGAAATTTTTGATCTTGCATAATTTTGTTTTTCTCTAATTTTAAGGATACCCGTATATAACACTGTCACTTTCTTATATGTTCTTTTTATACATATTATTTTAGGATAAAAAAATTTAACCAAAAGATGCAGAGAATCATAGAAAACTACAATAAGAAATCTAATCCAATGCTAATCTTAAAGATTATGATTAAACATATTTTCCCCCTGAAAATTAATTAGATTATTTATAGTTATTATTAATATTCATGCTATAAATAGCATTTTCTCTAAAACTCATTTGCTGCTAGTAGAGAAAAAAAATGTTTGGGAGAGCAGAAAATCAAATTACAAAAAATCTTCAAGACATTTTAAAGAAATAAATTTCATGCAGAAGAACATAATAATAGCTAATAGAGTATTTTTCATGTGACCTTTAAGCACATAGTTTTGAATATAATTTTAAATTTCTATTCCTCTTAATTAATTCTTTTTAAAATTTAAGTATGTAAACAGTCTTTTAACATTTATTTTGTCCTTCATAAGTTCCTATATCATTGTTTTTAACATTTAAAATAGGTTGTCCAATATTCAATAATTTTCCTATGGGCTGTACAAAACTTTTTTATATGTGTTTTTGTATTTAATTTTCAATCATGTAATATTAAAAAAAAATTTTTTGAATCATCATCAATAATTTTGTTGAATGCTGAAACTGAACCTGTAAACAATTTTGCAGCAGTTCCTTGATTTGTCAAATTTAAATTTTTAAATAAAGATTGTACATTTTAAGTATTTGTCAAACTTCTTTTTTATTGACATAGATTGTAAAAAGTGAAGTTACTGGTGTGATGAATACAGAAATTTTCTTATTTTTATCAATAATTTTGTTTACTATATTGTTGATAATTTTGTTTATTATATTGTTGATAATTAGATGTTGAAATACCATGCTACTTGTAGCCGTTTTGAGTAGTTAAACAGGCAGAATTGATATTGACTTCAAACCAATTTAGTGGAATACATGTTATGATTTTGCATACAACAAATCACTTTGAAAATTATTTGTGAGGAATATAAGTTTAGTTCCAGATTTATATACACCAAAAGTGTGTTCTCTGTTAATTATATCTGTAAAAACAGGCAATAGAAATTTTATCACAGACCACATAAATCAAAATTAAATGGAGTTTGTTAAATACAATGAAACTACAAACTACTCTGTCTGACAAAATAGAAAGAAAAAAAAACTTTTCTAACATTTAGATAACACATAAAATACATTGACATATGTACCATTAAATATGTTTATTATTTCTTTTATATGACTTTATACATTTTTATCTATTGTTTCCACCAATAATGTACAAAAGATGTTTACTGTATCAAAGAATTTGATTGCTAATGGAATTTACCTTCTTGAGTAATAATTAAGAAATATGGCTACTATAACAGAAATGTATTAACACAAATTCCGTATTAAATAGAATCATAACTGTAAAAGGTATTAGAACTGGAGCTGAAGACTGTGGCAATGACAAAGATACATTGAAACTCAGATCTAATATTTTCCGCCATAAATGGAAGGACTTCAGGCTCTTAAAAGACGATGATTACTATGATATCTTATGTATTCAAATAAGTTACTGTATATAAATAAACCATGATCAAATTTACTTATCAAGTTAAGTTTTGTACCTTTGATATCCCAAATAAATATGTCGTGTACTTTCATGGATATAATTTAATTTCCTATAATTGTCTCAAAATATTTTTTAAATCGTTGCAAGCTGGAACTGCTTTATTTTTCTGTCGCAGTACTAAATGAGCAATTTGTGGTCTTTTTTTTATCGAACTTAAAGAGGAGTAGTTGAGACTGCCTTTAATAAGAAATCTTTTATATGATTTTACTTTCAGCAGTTGAGTCTTTGCTCCTTCTTATCGGATGTTGCTTATTGTTTCTCCACTGAAATCAGGTATCTAAAATTACAGCATTATAAGAAGCTGAAAAGAGTATTTACTAGAGAAAGGAAATAGGGATGTTCTTGGTTAGCAGGTTACATCATTCCACATTTGCACAAGTAACAGGTTTCAACAACCTGTTATTTTTCTAACTTATAATTAATCGATGAGTAAGCTGTTAACAGACATTTTAATTAAATGACCTTTAGTTAAAATTTATTGAAAACTTTTGAGACATATTTATTGATGCTGTTTTAGTTCAGATAAATCTACACCATTAAAATCAGCTTGGAATTAAAAATTTAATTTTTGCAAAACAAAAACTTACTTAATTATGATTTTTTGCATTTCATGCATAATCAGCTTCTTCTTGCACTAAAACAGCTTTTTTCCTAGTTGAAAATTGATAAATTTCTCAGAAAGTTTCGCTTATAGAAGAATTTTTTTTACTGTTTTAATAACTTAATTATATAAGAGGCAATGTTAAAACATATAGAAATTTTTTCTAAATGAAAATTATAGGAAATTGTATAACCTATAGAACATTGTATAAAATATGTAATGACTTAATTACTTAAAAATGATTATCTTAATGTAAATTGATTTTTATATAATGCAGAAGAAAATTTAAAAAAATTTTGCAACTGATACTATGTTTCTAAAGCTAACGGTTTAGAAATTAATTTTTTGTAAATGATAATAACAAATTTCCTCAATAAGAATTAAAAACGTTTTAATAACGCAATTTGATAAAAAAGGAAAGTTGATTTTCATTTCGTTGGCACCTTGACTTAAAGTTTGATTTTCCCGAAGACATATCTATAAGTTTATCCTACAAGCACAGAAACATTATTTATGTACTTTTAATCAAATGCCATTCATCCAACAAATGTCGTATGTGCAAGTATTTTTTTCAAATTAATTTCGATTGCATTAAAATTAAATGTCCTCACGAGACTATTTTTCTTCTTTATTTCTGTAAAATACAGTTACATAAATAATGTTTACAGTTCTTGTTTTCTAATAACGCAATAATGACAAAATAATAATAATAAACACTTGATATATATTTATATATAGCGCCAGAATAGTGCCCTTCTCCCAAATACCATGAGTACATAGTAATATTCAAATTCAAAGAATTATCACCTTTTTACCCGTCTAACTACACCCGCCAAAGATTATGTACCGTGCCATAAACAGCTTTTTTTTTATCAACAATTAAATTCCTAAATTTCTTTAATTCCACTTTTCAAACACAGATTCCTCCCCGTTCAATCGTGACCAAAGATAGCTGATATCATGTCCTTGCTTTGTAATAATCTACAAGTGTCCCTCACTTCTATTTTTCATGTACTCTGAGATTAAAAATACATTTTTCCCATTTTATTTTCAATATTACAACCACTTGTTTGAATAAATGCGGATTTTTCTTTTAAAAACTATTTGTTTGAATAAATACGGTTTTCATTATTCTTAAAACTAATTCTAATGTTTTAATCTTCGTAACTGTAAGTGTTCAAAAGATAAAATAACTTCAGACAAGAATCAAAGTTAGATTTCTTCAAATATCTATACAATATACATTTGAAAAAATCTACCAATATATCTTTATGAACAACCATTAGCTTTTAAGAGATTTTATGAGATCACAAGTGATCTTTTGAGATAGCAAGCGTATAATGATTGCTGTGATTGGCTTCCTTGGTTAGACCAAAAGAATATTTAAAAGCGCACAACTGGATGACTATCTCACTCAAATTTTAATCTTTTTTACTTCTTTTTTTTTGTATAGGATAGCTGACGTCAATCTACAATGGGGCTAGTTTTAACTTTTTCGATTTTGGTTATATATTTTTTATATTATGATAGTTTCAATTTCAGAACCACTTCTTAAAAAGAAAGTTTCGAAAGTTAAGTTTTTTTTTTTAAATCTGAAGCCTCCAAAATCGAAAAAATAAAAACTAGCCCGGTTGTAGATCGTCCTCAGCTATCCTATGCAAAAAAAATCATGTAAAATATTAATATTTGAGCGAGTTATTTGAAAAGAACGCCCCCATAGATTTAACATTATCATCCGGATCTTTTTCAGTCAATAGTGTAGGCTCTTAAGGCCCCTGTCCTCGCTCGAGGAAACGCTCGCGAGCTAAAGCTATTCCTATGGGGAAGCATTTTTCTAATAACTCTTTCGCATTTTGACATTTTTAAATAATTTTTTTTGCATTGGATACCTGATGTGCATACCGACAGCGCACTTTTTTTACTTTTTCGATTTTGGTTGCAGACGTTTTTTACAAAGTTAGTTTCACTTTCAAAACCGGTTTCGAAACTGAAAGTGCTTTTAAAAAAATATATCTGCAACCAAAATCGAAAAAGTAAAAAAGGTGCGCTGTCGGCATGCACCTCAGCTATCGAATGCAAAAAAAAAAAAAACTATTCAAAAATGTCAAAATGCGAAAGAGTTATTAGAAAAATGCTTCCCCATAGGAATAACGTTAGCTCGCGAGCGTTTCCTCGAGCGAGGACAGGGGACTTAATGTCTTAGAATTGTTGATGGGCAGTAGCGCATAAAAAAAAAAGTCTTGAAGTTTTTCTTTGTGCGTCTACTTCTTTTCTCTTTCTCTCTGTCTCAAAAGTGTTTGAATGCTGTTGGGGAATTTTGTTTTCTTCAGTAATAAAAATTCTTTATTTTAGATTCAAATGAGATTTACAAGTTAGGAAACATATTTTCGAAAATTTAATTTTTATTACTCTATAAAATATGCATTCCAAAAATAATTTTCAATCTTGCTTTTTTTAAATGCTTCTCATATGAGATGTTCCAAAATTAACAGGGACTTTTTGTTAATCTGTTACTGGATAATACGTTTTAGGTTAATATTATGAATATTTATAATATTATGTTAAATAATGCCTATCTTTAGTACAAAGCCCATTTTCCTACTTTTTCGATTTTGTTTACAGATACTTCTAATGACGACACTTAAATTTTCGGAACCGATTTCAAAAGTGAAAGCATCCTCATAAAAAATCTGCAATCAAAATCAAAAAAGTAAAAAACGGCCTTTGTATACATCGATATCTCAGCTATCCAATGCAAAAAAAGCTTATTATTTAACAAATTACCGGTAGGACTGGTAATATAAAAGAAACACTTAACAGCGAATTCAGATTTACTAAGTTTGCATTACAAATGAATGAATCCACTGTCGTCACCGGATCAGGGGTTTTAATATTTTTACATTCCACATACTTACAAAGAATGATTGATGTTTTAAGACTACTTCAAACCAATACAAGATGAGAAGAAATACATTTGATTGAATGCTTGTCAGATGGAATGCCTCGGAAAAACATATTTACATAAATGAGAAAGTAATGATAGGGCGCAAGATTATGGCATAGCAAAACTGTAACATTATGCAAAGTACTGTACTAACATTTATTGCGTTCTTTATAGACATGCACTAACCTTGAGAAAATGTTTTCTCAGATTATAAAAATAATGAAGAGGCGATTAAAATAATAAACTAACGTATATTTCCGTGTATAAATTGAGAAAATTTCGACCATTTTACTTACCCATCATACGTAGTATAGGGTAAGTCTTGCAATCGTTTTGAAAATCGAAAAAAAGAAATTGACGGATTTACACGTTTTAGATAGTGGAGATTCCGAAAAACATATTTTTAGAAAAAAAAATTTGCCGTCCCTCTGTGTCTGTAAACGCTCTACTTTCCGAACAAATTGAGATAGAGACTTGAAATTTTGTATATAGTTAGTATGTAAGAATGGGACGAAGCCTATTTAATATCAGCAACCTCGATTATCCGGAACTATTTTTTTCGGACCCTCAAAAAATTCGTTCTGATGAAAGGTATATAAAATTTTTTGAATGTTTTTGTTTTAAAGAATGGACGTAAAAGGCAATAAAATAACACACATTTTGCATATAGAACGAAGTCGATCGGATTATTAGTTGCCGAGATATTTGTAATCCTGTTTTCCACATTCTTCGATTTTTCATGACCCTGTATTTCATTCAAATTTCAATTCAGAGGTATATTTTAATTGGAAATGAGACGCTTAAACCGACACAGTTAATTATTAGTTAATAGAATTATTATTTTTGGAGTTATAAGTATGTTTCTTTTACGCAGTTCGGTACTACTTGAGTAGTTTGGCGCTTTATATAATTTGTCAAAATTGGTACATCAGCAGTTCTTTAATAAAGCATTACTATGTATATTAACAATATTTAAATTTTGTTTATGAATTGCAATGCATTGTATAAATAGTTTTCACATGTTTTATTTTCACATACATATCCATGATGGGTAAGTATTACGGTGGCCCCCAACGACTAGTTTTGGTTGTAATGTGTTATAAAGGACCTCAACCGTCGCGGTGAGCAACCAATTTTCGTCGACGACCCCTACCTACGACCCAAACAGACCTAGTCTCTTGCGCGACAGCGCTGTCGCCGGTAGGCGACCACGGATAGCGCCAAATTACTTTACTTACGACCCGTATAGCCTTGCACTCTTAATAGAAAAGGAAAAAAAAGACAAATTGAAACCGGACAAATTTAAGAGAAAAAGTAGACAAATTAAAAATATTGAGAGACGGTTAGTGGGCGGGTGGGGCTCTGAAGCTATCGACTTTCCCTGCCTTCATCCCGAACACATATGTCTCGGTCAAAGGTTGGGGGTGGGCGGGTCAACCGTCGCGGTGAGCGACCAATTTTCGTCGACGACCCCTACCTACGACCCAAACAGACCTAGTTTCTTGCGCGACAGCGCTGTCGCCGGTAGGCGACCACGGATAGCGCCAAATTACTTTACTTACGACCCGTATAGCCTTGCACTCTTAATAGAAAAGGAAAAAAAAAGACAAATTGAAACCGGACAAATTTAAGAGAAAAAGTAGACAAATTAAAAATACTGAGAGACGGTTAGTGGGCGGGTAGGGCTCTGAAGCTATCGACTTTCCCTGCCTTCATCCGGAACACATATGTCTCGGTCGGAGGTTGGGGGTGGGCGGGTCAATCATCGCGGTGAGCGACCAATTTTCGTCGATGACCCCTACCTACGACCCAAACAGACCTAGTCTCTTGCGCGACAGCGCTGTCGCCGGTAGGCGACCACGGACAGCGCCAAATTACTTTACTTACGACCCGTATAGCCTTGCACTCTTAATAGAAAAAAAAAAGACAAATTGAAACCGGACAAATTTAAGAGAAAAAATAGACAAATTAAAAATATTGAGAGACGGTTAGTGGGCGGGTGGGGCTCTGAAGCTATCGACTTTCCCTGCCTTCATCCCGAACACATATTCTATTTAAGTATAATTTTGTTATATCGGAGGTCATTTTACACATGAGTCTAAGAAAGTTTCCAAAACTGATATTCTAAAATAAAAAAGGTGATAAAGATAAAATTGTACAAAATACTTGCAAACTTTAAAAAAATTGGGTAAGTGTATCGGAGATCGCACAGATTGTTTCGTTTAATATCTAGTTAAACACACATTTTTTAAATTAAATTAACAGTTGAAAAACGGTTTTTCGGCACTATCTTGGGATTTCTTCACCCATTGCGCCAACCAGAATAGAATATTAACAGAATCTTTCCTTAAATGTTGCCTTGTTTGCATAGATTTGTTGATTTCTCTGTCAGAAACTGCAGACTTAGTGAAGGTACGCAAGAAAAAAAATATGAATAAAAGTAAAACATTGCAAAGTTTAGCATACATTTAAGGGAGACCAAACCAGTCACAAGAAGCTGCTCTTAATTTAAATGAATAACAGTTTAATAAATATAAAATATATTTCATTTCGCGTGTCAAAATAGATGATAAATATGATTTAATATGATGAAATAAAAACAAATAAGCACGTTTTTGCGTGATCTATTTAATCCATTAATGTACTTTGAAATACATTTTGTTTAAAAACTGTATCTCAATTTATGTTTGAGATATTAATTTTTTTGTAGTTTGTAATGCCAATTTTGAAATTGTGGCAACAGAAATACTCCATCTCTTTTAATCGGTAAAAAGTTAAAAATTAAATAATTTTTATATCTCTATAAATTTACGTGGCAACAATTAGAATAAAATAACAACAACAAAATGAAGTGATGATTTAAAAAATATTTAAATTAAATTAAAAATATTTAAATAGTATTTTTCAAAATTTTACGATTTGTTGTGTGACAAGAGGTATTCAGCAGTAAGTACACAAAATTTGAACTCTCTGGCGTATTACAGAGTTTTTGCGTTTGGACTCTGTGATAGACAGAGGACAAAGACGAATAGGGTTTTGTTAGATGAACGAAACCCTAAAAATATATTTTAATACTCCATTATTTTACAATAGAAAATCATCGATCACATTTCACTATAACTAAGGCATTATCAGAATGGTCCAACAACTCTTTAAAATCACTTTCTTTCTTTAACTCATCAGGATTAATATCGCCAGCGTCATCTTTTATTATCCTCGCCCTTTTCTTAGAAAATGGCATCATTCTGAGTTCCATCCATATCATTACTAACGCAACATTTTTTGAAAGATCGAATGATTATTCCTTATGTTAATTTCAGGAAAAATTCTTTCACCCATTTAAAAATAGTGACGATATCAACTTTTTTTCAAGTTAACGCAATTTGTCACACTGTATCCACAGATGACATACATTCAGCCAATTTCGAAGGGAGTTTGTCTGTAAAAGACTTATTTATACAAAATTCCAGTGGAATTTAATTAAAGATTTCGCAGTTTGCTAAAACAGAATTCGGGAGATAAATAATTTAGGATGGTGCTTTTTTCTAGTTAACGTTTGCATTAGTTTCCGGTCACTGAATTTTCATCATCTTTTTTTAACGTCGGCTTATATGCGGAATTTCGATTTTGGACGATTTTTCACTTATATAAATTCCTGAATTTTTAAAAGCTAACTTAAGTGTTTTAATTTACCATTGAAGTTATTGTAAAGCCATCATATTTCAAATGCTTTTCCCTAACATACTGAAGCAAGATGGCAATATCGAAGAAGAGCATGTACACATTTAGTAAAACTGTGTGCGAAGTACTGGTGTGTCCTCTATTGGTACACATAAACTTGTGAATCCAAAAAAAAAACCCGTAAAAAATAAGTCAACGCATTAAAGAAAATATTTATGACATATCCATACTTTTGTCAATTTCTGGGATGCATTTAAATACCCTCTAACCTATCCGTTTTAAACATATACAAGACAAAACGTTAATATAATAATTCAAATTTCTAAAATTACCAATAGAAAATACCCAATCTTTCCAAGAAATATTATCTTTACACAGTAAAATTTCAGGATAATTCCTCAAGTATTTTTTAGATATTTAACGAAATGTCAAAAATCAAGTGGACGGTCATCTTAGACCATATAGAGTATTTGTGCAACACAGGGGTGAGCCTTCCCCCCAAAACGTTTGAACATGCTGTTACAGTTGGTAAATTTGCAATCTGAACTGGCAAATTAGTTCAAAACTTTCAATAAAAAACTATAATACCAATTCTACTTCTGACAGATTTGACGAAAATTACCAATATATTGAAAAATATTATTAAACTTCTTACAGATAAAACTATATTACATTTTCTAATTGTGAAAACTTGGTAAAATTATAAAACTAGTCAGCAAACACCGAACACTTTTTATGTTTGCTTTTCACTGAGTTGGCAAATACTGAATTTTGACTTGGCAATTTAAGGCTCTCTCCCTCACCAATAAAAAGTTTTTGCGAGGGCCCTGGTCCAACAAAAATTTAGCAAAATGAATAATTTATTAATTCAATGATGCTAAAGTTTTTGATGCATTTAGTGAAAATGTCCTCTTTCACGATGAAATGTGTATTGTTTGGATTGTGAAGGAAAGGATGGTATAAATTAATTTACTCTAAGATAGGCGCTACTGAGAATTGGTTGTGAGGAAGTTGGAACTGGAAACTTAAATGTAAACGTACTCAGGAGAATTTTTATACTCCGCAAACATGGACATATCTTCAACTTTGAACATGCTTTGGATCAAGAAGCTAATATGCTAAACATACATGCATCACAGAAACAAAGCGGTATTTATTGTAAGATAAATATTACTATTTGTTGAATTTTGGAGCATTTTTACCTATAGGTGCTTTATAAAGTATCATGTGTATTGGTGTTTATTGAAAAAAAATTGAGTATTATGCAAAAAATTCAAAGTATAATTTTATTCTTGAGACTGCACAATACTTTCGATAACAATCCATTCTCTTGTAGTGTAACAAAGGCTACATTTGGATAAAAGGGCATTCCCTTTAATCCAAGACCCAGAGATTCAGTCTAGAAAGTGCTTAGTGAGTCAAGATGGTAAGAAAAACACTGCTCTAGAAAATGCATGACAAAGAATTAACTTTAAATTTATAAGAAAATGGATATAAATATTTCAGATATCATTTCAAGAAAATTTTCTATAAATCTGAAACAATTTTTTTTCTTTTTTTTAACAGGATGGTGTCCTTTTAAATGGCCAAATTGTGAATGGTCATTACAGCATAGATCACAAACAAGACGCTTCCGTGTTGTATAGGAAAGATGTTTTCTTAAAATGACACTTGCTGAAAATTGCTTTGGACATATTTCATAAGTTGCAGAGATTTTTACAGGTATACAAATATATATTTTTAATGAGTATTTTTGAAAATCATTGGATTGTTCAAAAATGGAAGGTTTTTCTTTTGTATGGATACGCAAGTGTAGTTTCAAATCAGAATTTTGTGAGAATGCTTTTGAACAAATTTCACAAACAAATGTTTTTTCTTTTGTATGGTTTCGCAAGTGTCTTCTCAGATCATTACTTTCTGAAAATACTTTCAAACATATTTCACAATTAAAAGGTTTTTCCTTTGTGTGCGTACGTGAATGTATTTTCAAATCACCACTCTGTGAAAATCCTTTCAAACATATTTTACAAACAAATGGTTTTTGCTTTGTATGGATGCATAAGTGTCTTTTCAGATCATTAGTTTCTGAAAATCCCTTAGAATATATTTCACACATAAAAGGTTTTTCGTTTGTATGGTTGCACAAGTTTACTTTTAGATTACTGCTCTCTGAAAATACTTTCGAACATACTCCACAAACGAAAGGTTTTTTCTTTGTATGAGTGCATTTTCAGATTACTATTATCTGAAAATCCTTTGGATAAAATACACATGGACATATTTCACAAAGAAAAGTTTTCTCTGTTTTTGACAATGAATCAGAGATGTTGGCATTTACTTAGGGTAAAATATTTATTTTTACACTATGCAGAAGCTAAATTATTTGCACAAAAAGAGACTTTGTTGAAATTCTCTAAATATTACAAAATTATGAATGGCAATTCTCTACCTGTAAATATAAAATATTCAAAATAAATCAGACACATTTTTTATCGGCAGATTAAAATACATATTAATCATCAATTTTTAAAGAATTCGATAATTTAAACAGCCACAAAATTAAAGTTTTTTGTATGAATGATTAATAGCAAAAAACGAATATCAGCAGCATGCCAATGCTGCTGATAATTGCTACAAATAAATGGATTGAATTGGCTGCTACAAATGTCAATGATTCTTTAATCATAAATGTTATTTTTAAATTATAATCTTTATTAATGTAAAGTAAATAAGTAGGATAAAAGTCATATACATTCTAATTTGATTAGAAACAATGAAATGAAATACTATAAAAAATGTGATTAACAATTTGTTGCATTACGAATTTGAACAGCTGCTGTCACTAATGTGCTTATATATTTTTATAGTGCCTTGAATGTAATGCTTGAATATTCTGATGATATTTTTTGCATTAATGCTGGATTTTAAGCAATAATAATGAAATATAGTGAAAAATATTCCATAATTTCAAATTTAAAGACTAGTATAATTTTGACTGATTATTAGAAAAGAGTTAAATAAGATGCAGGTAATAAGTACAGTTATTCTCAAATTTATAGCTTCTGTTTAGCAAACAGTATCACCATTTGTGTTCTAAAAGGTAAATAAATGCATTATTGATTCACCAGTCATGATCTAAGAGGTTAAACTAATCCATCATTTACAGGGTTGGAATTCATTTTCTGATAAGAAGCTTTTCCTACCGATTTTTGTATGGAGTAGAATTGTTAAAAGAATTTGTACGAGAAATCTAAAAAATTGTATTTAACTCAGTATTTGGTTAAACATGCTTAGATGAACTTTAATTATTTATAATACCAAACAGGCAAAGCATAATTGAAAGATATTATAAAATAATTACAATCAAAGTTCTATAATCCGCGCACCCATAATCCGCAATTTTCTATAATTCACGTTATTTTACGAATGTAAACAATGAAAAAAACAATTTAAAAAAATTTACAAATTTAAAATCCAAAAATGATTTCTTAAAACAAATAAAAAAGAAAAGAAAAAAATCATAATAAAATATCTACTTTTTAAAAATACAATCAAGGTTCTATAATCCGCGCACCCATAATCCGCAATTTTCTATAATTCGCGTTACTTTACGAATGTAAACAATGAAAAAAACAATTTAAAAAAATTACAAATTTGTGATCCAAAAATGATTTCTTAAAACAAACAGAAAAAAAAGGGAAAAAATCATTATAAAATATCTACTTTTTAAAAATATAACCTTTTTATTTTATTAACAGTAAAAAACAAACTGTACTACTTAACATACATAACATGTATATTTAAATATTTTTATTTAAATGCACATATATATCAATTTTTTAATAAAATATCTTTAAAAGGCATTTTTTGAGATAGCATATTAAACTAATTATTAGATATCATATTTATCTTTTCATATTATATTGACTATAAAGATAAAATTCTGTCTAGGAAAAATAAAATGGCATACAATCCATAATACGCTATAATCCACAATATTCAATAATCAGCATAACCTTTGGCCCCAACTTGTGCGGATTATGGAACTTTGACTGTATTTTATTAAACTATAATTTTTGCAATATTATATGAATCACTAATTTAATTCCTTTACTTTTATCATCTGAAATTAATTGCACTCAATGCATTCCTTCTCTAACATGGTTGAATTTACAAAAAAAATTATGATATTTCATTAACGGGAAGTTGCTACTTGTGAAATATTCTAGAATAGGATTCCACAAATATGAGCATTCTTCAATCAAGATCCAAATGACAAACTTCAATTAATTTGCAAAAAAAATTTTACATATACAAGCAAGAACAGTTTTACAAAAGCTTTTCCTGACCACAATTTTGTATACATATACAGTAGATTCTCTGAAATCTGCACTTCTAAAATCCGCAACTCTCTAAAATCCGCACATAATTTACGGATGTAAACAATGAAATATTCAGTTCAGATGTAGGTGCAAATTTTGACTTTTTTAGTTTCGTATCAATTCCATATATTTTTAATTTGTAATTTTTGTTAATGTTATTGAATTCATGTGTTTTCAAAAAGAAAGAATAATTTATTTCTGAAAAATAATCAAGTTGTTGCTAATATCACTGGTAATTATGATCTTCTTACCAAATATATTTATGTATTAATCAAGCACTTTTGGTTATTAAGTCTAGCTAAACCTGAAATAAAACTTCATTAATTTTTTATTTTGATATGAATTAGAAATGTACCTTCATAAGGCAAGTTTCATTGAATAATTTAGGAAAAAAACATTTTATCTTTCTAATGAATATTTAATCATACATTACTGATTATTAACTTAACCTTTGCTTTTAATATTTTAATCATGTTAAAAATTATCTAAATTCTTATTATTTTAGTTTATTACTTATTTTAATGTTTTATTATATTGTAAGCCTTCATAATAGCTTCAATTTCATTGTTAACTACATTCAAATAATTTTTTTAAAATGTAAACACAACAATGACCAGAAATCCGTAAAATTCTAAAATCTGCAAAACCTCTGGTCAAGAGCTGTGCGGATTTGAGGGAGTCTACTGTATATATATATGTGTGTGTATTATTTTGCCATGAATATTAAACATTCGTTACTTCCCTCTCTTATAAAAAAAAAAAGAATGATAAGTTTAAACAAACTTTTACCCCATTATCCTCCCTCCCTTTTCCCAATTTACTCACTTCTACCTTTAAAAATATCAAATTATACTATCTGAATGATTATTGATGCAGTTCCAAAAAGATTCTATTTTTTTAATCAATGTGGTTGAATGTTTGTCTTAGAAATGTAACCAAAAATTTTTAACGGCACATCATTTCCAATTAATAAAGTTTGTGACAGCTTTGTATCGCTAATGTTGTACAATTAGATCACGAAGTTTGATGTATGGAAATAGTAGTGAAAAGATTTTGCACACCAATTTTTCCCATTAGGAACAATTAATGCAAAAAATTAGTATTAGTGTATAACGTTATAATAAAAATTCAGAATATTTATGTATGTTGTAAAGAAGAAAAACCAAGAGATTTTCTTTAATTGATGAACACCAACTTATAAAGTTTCAAATGTATATACTAGGGGTGATTAAATGAAAAGGTACGAAACGCCCTAACTACCAAACTGGTTGAAATTTGAATATGCCGCTTTGGAATAAAGTAGTGAGACATCGAGAGATGCTATTGTAGTATCCAGCGTAGTTGTGAACATGCGTAGGTGATTGTGCATGAAAGGGGAGAGAAGGAGACAGCAAGTGAGTTCCGTCCAATTGACGTGTCAGTGCCTGTGAGGCCATCATGGCTTTCTCATTGCAAAATCTGATGATTAAAGAGCGGCGAGGTGTTATCAGATTTCTCACTGCATCAGACTTTGATCAGGCACCTTGCTGCTCTTTGCTTCATCGGATTTTGCAATAGGAAAACCACGATGGCTTAACAGGCACTGCCGCGTCAATTGGACGGAACTCAATTGCTATCTGCTTCTCTCCCCCTTCTTGCACAAGCGCCTACGCATGTTCACAACTACGCTGGATAAGGAAAGGACAGCTGACGTCACTGTGGGCAAAATTACTGTGGATCCACAGTAATTTCCTGCCCGTCTTTAAGACTCCTAATGTGCACAAGAAGTCAAGGCGATCTGATTGGTCTACGATTGGTCTGATTTGTCTGCGATTAAGAGCTCTGCTGTATGATTGGTCAACGTGGACCATGATGATTAATGTGATGATCGCTAAAGCAAAAATGTAATTGGTAGATTGGTTGAAGGAAGCGTTTGTTTGTAAACATGCCCTTTCCTTATATTTCATTTGCATCTCTCGATGTCTCACTACTTTATTCCAAAGCGGCATATTCAAATTTCAACCGGTTTAGTAGTTAGAGCGTTTCGTACCTTTTCATTTGATCACCCCTAGTAGCAATGTGCCATAAATAAGACTTCATACAAAAATATTTTTGACTTAAAAAATGGCATTTAAGATGTTTAAACTTAATTTAAATTAATTATAAATAATAGAACCGATTTTATCTTACCATGAAAGTATAGAAAACAGAAATGAAGATCTCAGGCACATTTAATGCACATCTCAAGTAAAAATCTCAATTTTAAAATATGGATTAATCATTGTATGCATTGAGTCGCAGGTTGAGAATGGCTGCCCTAGAAAGATTATTGTGGCCACTTTTATTGTATTTCCATTTATTAAAATAAACAAGAACTGTCAGTAAGTACTACTATACCCTATTGTAAAATACACTTAAAAATAAATTTGGTGTTATATTTATATAGCTAATTACATGTTTAGAATTTCAAGCAACATTTCCTGTTCTTGAGGCAAGTGTATTTTTTTTTTCTTAACTTCTGTTACCCTAATTTTTTCAAATATACTTTAAAAGATAAAATGTTCTTTACACTTATAAAATTACATAACGTTTTTATGGAAGAAACACTTCATTTATCTGCATACAATTATTGAAGATAAAAATTTAATTTTTTTAATGTAACATTCGTTTCGTTTTTCTGTTTTGCTGCAAATATCATTTTAAAAGACTTTAATTTTTAAATTGAACTATTTGATGCTGGTGCATAATTTATAATGATTTTAACCTCCTTCAGTCCTGATGTTGCCTGGAGTACACACTTTAAATTTATTTAAATCCTTCCAGATTTTTAAAAATTTTTCTTGACCCTTTTAATAAGTGCGAATTTATCATAAGCACTGATACATTGACGTCTACATATTTAGAGATGTTTCATTATAATTTTAAACTAGTTTTTGAGGTCTCTCGTAATATTTGTCTCAGGACTGAGGTAGGGCTTGACTAATGCAGGGTCCATGCGGGGCAATTGCCCAGCACTCCCCAGCTTCAGGGGCCCTTCCAAGGACATGTATAAGTTTATAAATTTTTTGTTAAAAGAGTGTCGAATGATAAAAAATGGCCAAAAGTGACCAAAGTTTTTTTTCAGTTTTAAGGGGCTCTCACCTCTTACCCCCCTCCCCCCGTTGTCCTGCTCCATGACCCCTTAAGGCCTCAAATTTATTCTAATATTCCTGTAACTGAAAAAAATTGCATTCTATAGTTTCTTAAAGCTATCTTTCTTATGCTATTATATATATCGATGTGAATAGTACTTGGTACGAAATTTATGTACACATACAATAGGTAAGAATTTAAATTTTAATCACTTCAATATAATTTACGAAAAATTTTAGGATAGAAGGGTAGTCCCCCTAATAACGTTTGCTCCAGGGCCACCCCCCCCCCCCCCCACCGTCTGAGTCGGGCTATGACTAAGGAGAATAAGGAATACGATTTTTTTTTGTCTCGTTCATATTAAATTTAGACATTTTAGCTGTTTTGATAAAGCACTAACTCACAGAAACTTTAAAAGCTATGTGATTTTCCCAACTGTAAAAATTTCGAAAATATAAACATTTTTTAAAACATGAACCAAGGAAATGAGTAACCAGCAGAGGGGGGGAGGGAATACCCAATAACTCATAATAAACAAATTAGAAAATACTTTTATGAATATCGGAAATAAAAAAAAACCCAATATTATTTTTCAAGTCACTTTAAAGCAGGATGCAAAACTTCCAGGCACCAGGTTGCTGTCCTCTGACCAGAAATTTCAGATACTCCACTAGAATGTAGCACAAGAATATGCACAGTCAATGTTGGATAATGAAGCAACATTTTACTAACTCTTGCTTACATAGTAGACTCCCTTATATACATAACTCTCTAAAATTCACACATAATTTACAAATGTAAACAATGAAATTTTCAGATAATATTTGACTTTTTTTATTTTATATCAATTTTATATGTATTTTAATCTGTAATTTTTGTTAATATTACTGAATTCATCCTTTTTCATGAAGGAAGAAGAAATTTATTGCTGAAAAAATTCAAGATATTGCTGATATCACTGGTAATCACAATCTTCAATCCAAATGTGTTTGTGTATTATTCAAACTTTTTTTTTATTATTAAGTCTGGCTAAACCTGAAATAAAACTTCCTTATTTTATGATTTTGATGTGAATTAGTATAGTACCTTTATGAGGCAAGTTTTATTGAATGATTTAGAAAAAATGCATCTCATCTTTATAATGGATATTTAACTATACATCATTGATTATTTACTTGAGCTTTGCTTTTAATATTTTAATTTTAATTATCTAAATTTTAATATTTTAGTTTATTACTATACTTAATTATTTTAAAATTTTACTATATTTTAAACACTCATTATAATCTCATTTGCATTATTAAATACACTTAAATTACTGTGTTAAAACTGTAAACAAAACAATCACCAGAAATCTGTATAAATTAAAAAATCTGCAAAATCTCTGGCAAATTCAAAGGAGTGTGCTGTAATATGCAGTCACTGCTTACCACATATTTCCCATTTTTAAACTTATCTATAGAAAGCAGCTTTTCCCACTTTTAAGATTTATTTTAATTTATCATAATATAAATATATCAGATTTAAATAAAAACATATGAGACTTCAATAAAAACATACGAAATTATAGTTTAAACACACCAGATTTTATCTACATTTCCAGACTAGTTGTATTATTAATCTCATTATAAATTTATTAAATTAATACAGTTATTTTTCTATTATTTGCCATTAACCTAGTGGTAGGGGATGAAAAAAGATCTAATTTGGAATTAATTAGGAAAGCTGGAAATTGTTTTAATCCCTTTAGTTTATATCTATAATGAACATGAAAAGTCTTCCCCTTGTAAGTATACCCCTCGAGTATTTGAACTTTAGCCACTATATATGTACTTATAATCAAGAAATATCTTTTTTAATTATAATAATAATATCTAAAAACAACTAACTCTATCAAAAACTGTGTAAATACAAATGTTGTAAAACTTAAAATTCAGAATAAAATGAGTACCAACAATTAACATTTTTTCGTGAATATAAAGCTGAAAGTTCTACTTTAAAGTTTTGTCTAAATTGCTGATCTAGAGCTTGAAATCAGAACAGAGCAATTTACCAGTTCGCTCTTCCCCATTTTACGTTTATTTATTTATTAAGTTCTTTAAAAATGTTTTTATAATTATTTTATAATTTTAATTTTAATAATTTGAAAATTAAATTTAACCTATTGATTAGGGCTGGGACAGGTGACTTTTTTTTTTTATATCATTGCAATACAATTTTGTTGAGGACATATGTCTCAACAAGCGTAATCAAAGTCATATCGTGCAGCATAAGTCAAAAATTACTAACTTCTTAAGTATTGAAAAATCTTCAAAATGCTCTAAAATGTTATACAGTAGAGGACCTATTATCCGGAATCGTCGGGACCGAGGGCTTTCCGGATTTTGGAATTTTCCGGATTTCGGGTCCGTCCGAAACTCGACCCCCCCCCCCCCCGGCATAAAAAACACAGAAAATTTTAAAATAATAACAAAATTATAGCACTGCCATCTAGAATATGAATGAACAGTGTGTTGTATGAGAAGTCTGTAGAATAAACACTATGCTACAACTTTGACTCTTGTACTACAGTACAAAAGTCTCAAATCCGGACATCCAAAATTCAGAACTCTTCAAAATCCGAGCGTTTTTCTAATTGGCTTTATATATATACGTATAATATATATATATATATATGTATATATTACCGTAAAATACCGTTAATCCGCGCCTCCCCCCCCCCAACGTGACGAAAAAATCGTAAAATAATTACAGGGGGGCGCTTAATAATTACACAGGATTTTCCTGCGATCGTTTCACAAAATTTGCATTTATTGCGAGATATCTGCAGGATTTTTTCGCGATATTTGACGTGATTTGCAGGGTTTTATCGCAATATTTGACGAAATTTGCACGGTTTTATCGCGATATTTTACGATTTTGCAGAGTTTTTTCGGGACACTTGAAAAAATGTGCGTTTTTTATGGGAATGAATCATGTTGAAATGAATGAATCATATATTCTTGAATGAATCATGAATTTTGATACTTGAAGCAGTTCTTGAAAATTTTGCGTTTTTAATAAAAAACGCAAATTCTGTCGAAAAAACGCAGAAAGAAGGTGAAATTTGAAAAAAAAGCCAAAAAGCATGAAATCTATTTAAAAATCTCGAAAAAACGGACATTTCTTCAAAGATTCATGATTCATTCATTTCATAAAGATTTATATCGTTCTCAATCGCCTTCATTTCCGGATTTCGGGTCCTTCCGGATTTCGGAATTCCGGATAATAGGTCCTCTACTGTACATCCATTATAAAGTAATCATGTATATTTCCTCCAGTGTCACCATCTGTTGTGAATTACAAAAAACAATAATAGTAGGATTTTTTAAAGATCACTCTTTCTGATTCATAAAAACTCAACAAATAATTCAAATGACAAAAATAATAAACATATTTAGAAAAATATTGAAAAAAAAATTCTAAAACTAAAATTAATAAATAATTAAATAATATAAATGAGAAATTTAAGAATTAGTATTACTTTAAAAACAACTTTATAATCATATTAACATATTTAAAATGTAACATTTAAGTCTAATGTTATAAAAAAAATAATAATGCACATACAAATATCGAATTAAATCACATTTTAAATACTTGAAGAAATAATGAAAAAATCCAATTTTTTGAGGCTTTAGTGCCATCTACTTACAATTGGAAGAAGAAAAATTTTTAAATAATTATTAATCCTGAATTCTTACAATTTAATATTTAAAAAGGACACCTACATTAATTACATAGGTAATTTAGAAATTTTTTAGATTTGAAATTGAAAAAATAAAAAGTAATATATTAATTCATCTTCATTTTTCTTAATAATTTGCTTAAATTCATTCATATATGTGCTATGGTGCCATCTATTGTGTTAATTTGAAAATAAAAATGACTAACCATACCAAACTGTATTACAGAAGTTTCCAGATTAAATATGTTATACTGTACAGCGCAGATGCGTGGAGAAGCGTTGCATCACTCCTCCTGAAATTCTGAACTATTCAATTTTGGTCATCAGAAAAACGTCCAAATGCAAAAAGGGTTAAACTGCGATGTGCCCCGAGATCTTCAGGCAGACTGGATACCAACATAAGCTGTGTCATGTTCGAAAGTTGAGCTCATGGGATTGCAGTCCCCTCCGAAATTCATAGAAAATATCAAGTTTGACTAAAAAATTGAGCAAAATGTATTGAAGTCTGTTAATATTAATTTAAAACAAAGAAGAAAAATATTCTGTTTTAGACAGGTTTTAATTTTAGTAAGCGTGAAGACTATGAAACTTTTCATTATACAATGTCTATTTTTACAAAGATATTATTCTATAAAACATGGTATTTAAAAGTACATTATTAATTTTTATTATTATTAAAAAACATTAAAGAGGGCCTAGTTTTTTAAAATATGTGATTTTGAAGATTGAAAGTCAGCATTATTGGTATGAAAGTGTGATTTACTGTGATGTATAGATTGATATGCATTCTCAATACAGACTGCAAAGCCTTAAAGCTTTTTTTAAATTTATAAAAATGTTTAGTACAGTATAGATTAGCTATTTAGGGTCAGAAATTCATTATATCAGTGAATTATCTACTTAATTCTAAATGTATCTCTTTTATGATAAATTGGAAAATATTTTTCAATCTTTAGGAACTGCAAATGTCTACACCAAAACGTGTCCATGAATGGGAATTGTGTTGAGATAAGAGGAGAAGATTGATCTTGAATTTTTTAATTTGGTTACTTACTGTTTATTGAGAGAAATTCAACAAAAAAAAAAAAAAAAAAAAAAAAAAAAAAAAAAAAAACTTCAGTATTCCATTTAACAAAATCTAACATAACTATGAAATTATGTAATAAAACAAAAACCTGTTTAAAACGAAATTTACCCAGTCCCATGTGGCTCCATCTTAACAAGTTTTGTTGCGTAATCAATGTGTTACTTACTATGATAAAATTTGTTTAAAGTGGATTTTTTCTAATTTTCTGTCTTAAATTGAAGAAACTTTTACTGTATCTCAGCCCCTTCTGAAATGAAAAGTCTAGACATAGTATTAACAAACTACAGTTCAAGACCTATTATCCGGAACTCCTTAATCCAGAAGGACCTTAAATCTGGAAAAGAAAATATTCAAAAGTTTACTAAATTTCTAAATTTTTACTAAAGTTTGGTAATTTCTTAAATTTTTCAGATTTATAGTTTATTTTTAGTCCATTGTTTCAATGTGCAACCACTGAAATTATTTTAGTGGCAAGTGAACACAGACTCCCACCCAACCCTTTCACTAATTAAATTAGGAAAAAATAATCCTTTTACCAAATTTTAGTTTCAAATAAATATATATTACAATTTTTTTTCAAAAAAAATTTTGACAGATATTTTTCTGCCTTTTTTGAAAAAATATGGCTATGCCATTGTATTATTTGAATGTACATATAATAGCAGAGTTCTGTTTATTTTCTTGTATCCTCCCGCCCTTCTCAGACATCCCAAAAAAGTCTACCTGCTCCTGATTTCTAATTTTTTCTAACAGAATTAATGAAATTGATTAAAAATTGTAGGGGGAAAAGTTTTCCTGCATGGTCAACAAGCGAAATTATTTAAGAAGTAAGATTTATTATAAATGATCTATCAAATTTTTATTATGTAAATTATGTTACTGTAAAGAAGAAAAGATAAAGCTTGTAGATAAAATATTAGTTACTTGTTTCATTTTTTTATTGTTGTTATCATTGAGTAATGCAATAATTTTTGTTTATATAATTTTAAAACATTCAAAGAATAAGTTTTATTCATATTCTACTTGGGATTGATTTAATTTTGTTACTTTCATATTTTGAAAAAATATACCTGAATTTTAAAAGAACCCAAAATTTAGAAAATTCCAAAATCTGGAAAGCCTTCAGTCCCGAGGATTCTGGATAATAGGTCCTCTACTGTAATATTCTGCAATATTAACCATTTCATCTATATGGTCCTCAAACGGGGACAGATATTCCCTCAAACTCTGATTTACATGATTGTTTAGGTGATCCTAAAAGAAAAAGAAAAAACAATTTCTTCTTTTTCTGTGATTTTAAGCCAAGTCTGCACCACAAAATTATGTTGATCCTTCATTGATGTAACCTAACATCCCAAATTTTTATAAATATATTTTTTAATCAGATATGATCTTATTAATTAGGGTTAAAAACCAACACTTTTAACTTATAACAAAATATTTCCAGTATTAAAGGGATAAGTATTGTTCTATAAAGAAAAATGTTTTCAGCATGCATTTATGAAGAATTGATTTGAGGACAGCAGCTAGCATGCAGCACAATAATAAAATTATTATATAAAGGGTTCTCATTTACTCCCTCCCCCCTATAAAAAAATGTTTGTGATTAAGGAAAAATAATTTATTCATGAAAGAGTTAAATGATATCATCATCATCATACTGGCTGAGTTATTGTAAAGCTCCGTAATTGTAGTGTTTGTGAATGTTCTACATAATTTGTATTCAATAAAACTAAAAAATTCAAACAAAAAAAACTAAATTCAATAAAACTATATAAATACTTGCCTCTAATATATATATACATATCACTTATAGCAAGAAAAACTTGTCTGTTGATACCATAAACACCGACCTTATGACTATAATTGATTGTTTAGATAACTATAGAAAAAAAAAAAACACTTAGTTTTAAAGAATTATTATAAGAACCAGTGTATATAATGATAGAAAAAAATATTTGAAAATTCTCTTTGATTAAAACATAAGAAACTGCAATAATCGAAAGTGTAAAGAAAGATACGCCTAACGAATGATCAATTTGACTGATTCAGAATTGTTAAATTTTAACGAATGGATGCTGGAAGCAAGTTGTGCTAAACGAACGGTTCAATTTGAATGATTCTTTTCGAGAATTTCTAACAGAACTTAAATTAATATTTTAAAAATATTTCTTCTGTGTATTCAAGTAAATCTAGCCTTAAATTCTTCCAATATTTTTATATAAGAAGAAATTTGTATCCTAGATCGAACCAATTGAATTTTTGCAAAAATTTTTTTAGAAAGCATGATGTTGAATTGAATTAACCCGATTATACAGATTAAAAAGATTATATAGAAAAACAAATGCTTCTGTATATAATGTTATCTCACGCAATCATTACAAAAACTGGGTCATAAAATGATTAAAAAAAAATTACCTTTGAAAAATATTTAGAAGCCAGATGCGCTAAACGAACGACTCAATGTGAATGGTTCTTTGGAAATATAAAACCCTCCTCAAGGTTTGTGAATAATACGTTAGATAGCTCTTATGTTCGAAATATTTTAAATTCCTAGCAGGAATTAAACAAATTTTAAGTAATTAACTATGTTTTTAAATATTTATGCTGTGTATGAAGGTAGTATATCTTGTCTCAGATTCTTGCAGCGTTTTCATATAAAAAAATTTATTTCCAAGATTGAACACATTAATTTTTTGCAGAAATACTTTTTAGAAAGTATGATGTAAAGTTTAATTTGTATCTCTCTCTCTCTCTCTCTTTTTTTTTTTTTTTTTTTTTTTTTTTTTTTTTTTTTTTTTTAAGATTTTACAGAAAAACAAATATTAACATGTTGCTGTGATCTCTTGCAGATATAAGTAACTGTATGATGCCATTTTTCTAAATTAGTATAGCTTTTGTTTTTAAGTGTGGTATACAACAGAATCTACACTATTAAAAAATTGACCCTTTTGCTGCATCGTTACTCCACCGCTTTTATTGAAAACTATTACTTCCCCGTATTATGGAGCATTCTCATGTGTAAAAATAGAGATATTCTATAAAAGCGTGGATATGACGATGCAGCAAAAGGGTAAAGTTTTTTGCAGTGTACTGACAATTTTCGGTGCATTTTAATGAAGAATGTTATCCTTATCTTTGGATTAATAAAATATACTTTTTTTTTCATAATAATTCACTGTATTTTACACTCTGTATCTACTTTTTCTACTTGCAAAACACCAGGGTCAGATTGTTTCAGGGGAAAAAATGACAACTTTGATTTTTAAAGGGTTGAAAAAAAATAAAATTATCGAAGTTATGTCAATTTTACTTGCTTGTGTTGAATCTGCCTTGACAGTTCTTAATATTTTTGCATAGCACCAAGTATGATAATGATTTAACCACCTAATTAAAATGACTGCTTGGCAGCGCTGCATTAGATTCGTTGAATCAATTAATCTAAATATTCAGATACAATTTAAATAATGTAGCAAATGCAAGCAATAGTGAAAATAATTTGTCACTAACACTGTAAACAAATCTAGTTCACTCTCTGTAATCAGCATTTCTATAATGTGCATGATATTTCAGATGTAAACAAACAGTTCGAATCACCTTTTTTAAAGAAGGTAATGTACAACCGTAATAAATGTTGACTGCCTTGATGATTTAAGAAACTTTGAATATATTTCTGGATTCATTAGACAGAAATGTTTTATGTATGATACAAACAACTCAGATTGCTATATTCTGAATACATTTGCTAGTTACATAAAAGATAAAAATTTCTTTCCAAGAAGTGTCAGCTGATGATGATAAATATCTTAGTTTTTAGTAAAACAAACTTTTGTTATTGATCAAGAAGCCTTTTAAGGGTTTACAAGTAAATTGCATTGCATACATTAAAAACTATTATAAAGCAAACTGCGATGTTTGTTAGATTTTAAAATAAATACAATAGACTCCCTTAAATCCACAAAGCATGGAAACAGAGGTTGTGTGGATTTTTGGTCATTGCTTTGTTTATATTTCTCAAAAAGTAATTTGAATGTAATTAACAATGAAATCAAAAGTATAATGAATGCTTAAAATATACTAAAATATTAAAATAAGTAATAAACTAAAATAATAAAAATTTAGATAATTTTTAAAATGATTAAAATATTAAAAACAAAGGTCAAGTTAATAATCAATAATGTATGATTAAATATTGATTATATAGATGGAATGTATTTTAATGAAGAATGCTATCCCTAACTTTATATTAATAAAATGTACTTTTTTCATAATAATCTGTTGATTTTTTCACTTTTTATCTACGTTTTATACCAGCAAAACATCAGGGTCAGGGAAAACAGTGAAGACTGGATTTTTAGAGTGTTCAAAAAAGTTTAGCGAAATTAAGTCAATTTTACTTGCTTGTGTTGAATGTGACTTACAATGTTTACCGTAAAATCCCATCAATCTGCGCTTCCTGATCAAATGCCCCCTCCCCACTTCATAAAAAATTTGAAAATTTCAAAAAATCCCGAGAAAGCGCCCTCCCCCCCCCCCCCCAAAAAAAAAAAAAAAATTGCTGAATCGGGATGAATCATGATGAAATGAATGAACCATGAATCTTTGATGAAATCGGCGTTTATTTCGATATTTTTTAATAGATTTCGTGCTTTTTTGGCTTTTTTCTGCGAACGCAAAATTTTTCAAATATTGCTTCAAATATCAAAATTCATGATTCATTCAAAGATTCGTGATTCATTCATTTCATCATGATTCATCCCATGCTCATCCCATAAAACAATCATGGAAAAATCCCGTGTAAGCGCCCCCCTCTAATTATTCTATGATTTTTTTTCTCATGTTTAGGCGGTCGGATTAACGGTATTGTACGGTAATATTTTTTCATAGCACCAAGTATGATAATATCTTAACCACATTGTTAATGACTGCTTGGCAGTGCTGCATTTGATTTACCAATTCTATAAATCTAAATATTCAGATCCAGTTTAAATAAATAAATAATGTAGCAAATGTAAACAATAATGTAAATAATTTGTCACTAATACTGTGGATAAATACAATCCACTCTCTCTAATCAGCAACTCTATAATGTGCATGATGTTTTCAAATAAAAACAAACAGTTCAAATCTGCTTTTTTAAAGAAGATAATGTACAGACCATACTGAATGTTGTCTGCACTGATGAATTAAGAAATTTTTAATGCATTTTCTGATTCATTAAAAGAAAATGTTTTATGTATCTTATAAACAACTTATTGATTCAGAGGCGTGCAAAGAGAAAACTGCACACGGGACAATGTTTCAATTTTGTAGCTCCCTCACCCTACTTTTTCTTATCACAGGCCAAAAAATGATGTTGATGATATAAATTTGGCACTCCCTAAAGTTCTGCGTCCAGGGCGACTGCCTCTTTCGCATGGCTCAGCATTGATTTACTATGATCTGAACACATTCGTTAGTTATATAAAAGCTAAAATTTCTTTCAAAGAAGGGTCAGCTGTTGATTATAAATAAATATCTTCGTTTTTAGAAAAACAAACTTTTGTTACTGATCAAGAAACCTAACTCTTAATGCTTTGCAATTAAACTGGATAGCATACATTAAAAACTATAAAGCAAACTATTATCAGTGTGAAGTTTGTTAGATTTTAAAATAAATAGGAATGTTTTCCATTAGTTTTTATTATATCCAAATATATTTTTAATATTGAAGATTTTTTATGTCTAAAAAAGTATTATCTTTCATTTTTGTGTTATTTATTTGTAGAATGATTATTACATATCTATATTATAAAGGCCAAACATATCTGTGCATAATGCATACTTCATTTTGTGAATGGCGACGCTTTCACATGTAATTCGTTTTTTCAATTTTCGGTACTACAAATTTTATAGTTCTAAATATTGCACATATTTAATTTTTACAGTGTTGTATTGAGAAAAAAATGTTTTTTTAAAAAATAATATACATTTGTTTGAAAGCTCTATCTCAATTTATTTATGAGTTATTAATTTTTTTACAGTTTTTAGTACGAATTTTGTAATTGTGGCAACAGAAATATGCCATTTTCTTTTAAAATGATAAAAACTGAAATAAAAATATCATGTCAAAAGAAATCGTCTGATATGAAATACGATGAATTTTTTGTTTATTGTGTTTTTATTCATCAATTAAATGCTTTTTTAGTTGATTGCAAACTTAATTTACAAAGGCTACAACACATTCTCTTTACAAAAATGTATTTTAAATAATATTCGAGTGCTTTGCAGCATTTACTCAGTTCATATCAGAAAGCTAAACAAGAGCAATTTTATTTATCCATGTGTATGTAATGATATTTTTCAAATTTAAAAAAAAAATTACAAATGAATGATTTCTGATAAAACATGGAGCTATTACAAATAAAGAAGTGAAGATTTGATAATTATCAGGTATGCAATTTGTTTTGACGAGTGTCTTGAATATTGTTTTTGCTGCATTTGTGTAATATTCCACCTCAATGACGTCATATGCATACTTTTCTATAATTGTTGTTTAAGATTGGATCCGTAAAAATGGAATGCTTTTAGCGGATGCAAATAACTTTTTTTATATAAAAAAAGCAAATGATTTTAAAATGATCAAATTAATATATTATGTAAAGTGCATATGTAAATTTTGAGACGATGAAAATAATGACGGGTTTAGATTTCACATGGGAATTCTATGATCATGTTCATTTGGAATATTTTTTTTATTCACTTTATACCAATCATAAGAGCCTCTATTGATAATTTCATCATAATAATTGACCTTTGTTATACTCTACTGATTACATATTCAATTAAATTTTAATTTTAATACCATTTGGACAACTGAGTTTTATACAAAAAAAAATTTTTTTTGTTTGTTTGTTTAGCTTAAAATAATATTTGCTTGAGAGTTAAACTGACCAATCTAAGATGCATCTTTTACTGAAGCCAATTTTGTGGTTTATTATAAATCAATGAAACAGTTCCTTCCTAAATATTTTCTTTTGTTGAAATTCGATGGGTTTCACCTCATGTTTATAAATTCCAAATATTAAAATGTAGAAAAAGAAATTACTTATAATCTACAAAATTCAATAATGTAAAACTCTTGGACCCAACTTGTGTGGATTAGGGAGAGTGTACTGTACTTTAAAAACAGACCAGTTTGGTAATTTTTTTAAATCTTCAAAATGGTGATTTCAAAAAAACAATTACCAAATGTCAAGTATTCATAATTTTGTAGTTGCATCCTTAAAATTAAGAATTATCCTGAATCTTAATAGAAGGCTTCACTGTATTTCTCTTATATGTTTAAAGTTGCATCAAATTTATTCATTGCTACATTATTTTCCAAACCCTATCATGTTATATTCAAAGACTGGAAAATTGAACATGAATTATATTGTAGCAGATTGTATGGTATCGAGTTTAAGATTTTCCTAATTAATTCTTTTGTCAATAGATACCTTAGAACCATGGCTGCAAAAAAGCCGACATTTTCAAAAAAGGCCAGACCAGGTAGCTTTTCTTGGGAAAGAATAGGTCTTTTCCTAAAAAAGCTGGCTTTTATTTGCTTTTTTGCAATGCATATCTTACAATTTATTATCTTTATTTTATTATTTTTTTTTGTTGTTGTTGTTAATTTACTTTAGTAATGGCCTTTTTATATAAATTGGAACTAAAACCTTATAAAATTTATTTAAGTTCATGTTTCAGATATCCACTTTTTGTAGCCAATATGATTTAAATAAGTCTATACTATGAATTTAGTAGCACTTCCTGTACTTAGTTAAAGTTATTTTCATGTTATTGTGGGTAAGAATTATATTCAAATAAGTAACATACAAAATGAAACTGTTTATAAAATATTTTATTTGGACAATGTCTGTGTATGGCTATATGAAAGTGTTAGTACTATGATTAAAAAAAAAAGTGTTTTTTTTTTTTTTTTTTTGTAAAAAGTTTTTACACAATGCAGCATTCCACTTTTAAAGTAAGAAAATATAAATTTTTAATTTTGTTGAGTTTTGTTGTTTGAATATTTTAAATTTGTCACAGCTTTAATATTCATTTATCTTTCTAAATACAGTAAATGCTCTGCTAGGTGGGTTAGGTTTATGATGGAAATCTGTTTGACTCAGAAAGATTTTCAAGTCCCTGCAAATCCGTATAGATATCGATTAAAATTTTCTTGGTCTCAATTGATTCTGCCTTATACAGAGTTTATTAAAGTACATATTTTTTCCTTCATTTTTTTTTTCTTACAAGCAGACTTGCATAAAACAAAAAACTTTCTGTGCCCATAAATATTGGGTCAAAAAATTTCTGCAATTAATGTTTAATAAGATTATGTGTTATGTTATCTTCACATGGTTGAAATTTGTGTTTTTTACACAATTCATACATGAAATTCACATTTTTTTTTTTTTTTTTGCATGGTCGTTTGTCAAATGTGTTTCTTACGTGACTCTTTGTTGAAAAAGTAACAAAAATAAAAATGGTTTCTTCCCTAAAATTTTCTGAAAAGTTCCGAATTTTGCATAAAATTTACCACAAATGGCATGCATCTATAACAGGGCTGCTGGATTTTAGCCAGGTCGGTTTTAACCGTCCGGCTTTTTCTGGTTTAAACCGCTTGAAAAAGGCCGGCTTTTTAAAGAAAAAGCCGACTTTTACTAAAACTTTTTTTTTTCACAAAAACTATTCTTAAAATAAAATGTAATACAGTAGAGGACCTATTATCCGGAATCGTCGGGACCGAGGGCTTTCCGGATTTTGGAATTTTCCGGATTTCGGGTCCGTCCGAAACTCGACACTCCCCTCCCCCCCCCCCTCAAAAAAAACCAAAAAAACACGGAAAATTTTAAAATAATAACAAAATTATAGCACTGCTATCTAGAATATGAATGAAAAGTGTGTTGTATGAGAAGTCTGTGGAAAAAACATTAAGCTACAACTTTGACTCTCGTACGAAGTCTCAAATGCGGACATCCAAAATTCAGAGCTCTTCAAAAACCGGACGTTTTGCTAACGGGCTTTATATATATATATATATCCGTAAAATACCGTCAATCCGCTCCCTGCAAAGGTGACGAAAAATCCTAAAATAATTAGAGCGGGGCGCTTACACGGGAATTTTCCGCGATCGTTTCACAAAATTTGCATTTTTTGCGAGATATCTGCAGGATTTTTTCGCGATATTTGACGAGGTTTGCAGGGTTTTATCGCGATATTTGACGAAGTTGGAGTTTTTTCGCGATCTTTGAAAAAATTGCGTTTTTTTATGGGGATGAATCATGATGAAATGAATGAATCATGAATCTTTGAATGAATTATGAATTTTGATACTTGAAGCAATACTTGAAAAAATTTGCGTTTTTTTATAAAAAAAACCTAAATTCTGTCGAAAACACGCAGAAAAAAGGTGAATTTTGTAAAAAAAAAAAAAAAGCCAAAAAGGTATGAAATCTCAAAAAATCTCGAAAAAACGTACATTTGATCAAAGATTCATGATTCATTCATTTTATCATGATTCATCTCGTTTTCAATCGTCTTCATTTCCGGATTTCGGGTCCTTTCGGATTTCGGAATTCCGGATAATAGGTCCTCTACTGTATTAATTAAAACTGTTTTATTACTGTTGTCATAAAAATGAACTGTCTAATAAATTGACAATTAAAATATAAATGAATTGAATGTAGAAATATTCTCATGATCAACAGATAGGAAGAATGCTTATTAGAAAGTTTGTGCAACAAAATTCTTTTTGAATAATCAATTTATAAGTTATTCAAATGCTTTTTACTAAATATCATACCAACCATTTGACTTATACAAATATTTCTATCAACCAATTTATCACATCACTGCACTTTTATCATGGTGATTGTTGAAGGAACATTTATGGCAATATAGGCCAATCATATCATGGACCTGTTCAACAAGGACAAATTAGATTGGCCGAGGTCATGTGTACGGTAGGAGATATAAAGAACTGACTGGTCTTTCTTGCCATTGCCACAACACAATAATTCAACTCATACTATGTCCGCTGCTCTTAAGAAAAAACAAATGAAGAAAAAGGATATACGGTTAATTTTGTACAAGTCTGAATCAATCAGATCTCAGGACCAAGAAAATTTTTTGCAGTAAATGATATTCTGCGTTAGACAAATTTTACACTGCCTATGGATTCACAGGGACTTGAAAAACCATTTCGAGCGAGACAAATTTCTATTTTATCCAGTCTGGTTTACAGAGAATTTAATGTACTTAGAAAATTAAATAAAAGTAAAAGCTATGAAAAAATTATTTATATTTTCTTATCTTTAAAGTGGGATACTGCCTTGTAAACTTCTTACATAAACAAGTGACTATTTTTATTCATAGTATTAACATATTCATATATGCTAAGAGCCATTGTCCAAGTGAAGTACTTTATAAACAGTATCGTTTTGTATATTATTTATTTCAATATGATTTTTACCCATAACAACATGAAAATAACTAAGCATAGGATGTTCTACTCGACCAATAGTATAGATGTCTGTTAATCATATTGGTTATTTATTTTGAGGTTTTTGTTATATTATATTAACTGGCTATAAAAGTGGACACAAATCTTCCCACATCTCAAACATGATTTTAAATTAATTTAATAAGATTTTAATTTAGATAAAATGGCTACTAGTAAGGTAAATTAACAAAAGAAGTTGTTAAAAATAAATAGTAAGATATGCTCGGGAAAAAAGCCAATAAAAGCCAGCTTTTTCCGCAAAAGACCAGCTTTTTTGCAACCCTGATCTATATTGTACAATTTTGCTTATAAGGAAAGAGCCCTTGACATCAGTGTGGATTAAATTACTGTGGGGTGCCAATGGCAAGCAATTCTTGTCGAATCTTAATGATTCCTACTGTTACAGTACACATGAGTTTGACCAATTTAGTTGATCTTTGTCAAACAAGTCTATGATATGATTAGCCTACATTACCATGAAGGTTCCTACAACGGTCACTGTGACAAAAATGCAGTGGTGTGATAGATTGATTGGTGGATGTGTTTGTAACCACGCCTTTTCCTTATATACATTGACAAAATATTTTGTTTTTGTTCATCTACAAATCTACAAGCACAGTAAAAGGAAGGGGTACTGATTTGGTCAATCAGCACACTTTCCCATCCCCAAAATCCTCTTATAGGTGGGGTTTAGTCTAATAAGTTACTGTATTGCCAAGATTTGAAGAACTAATACATTTATTCGTAAAGGAATTTGGATATGGAAGGAGGAATTGAGAAAAAATTTTCATCATACGGTTTTGTTTGGAACAAGATCAGAGACAGCTTAGGTGCTAAAATATTAATTTGAGTGTACTGATATTTAAAAACTGAGCAAAATAACTGGTATATTCCAAAGATCAGTAGTAGCATATTTCTTGTCAAAAAAAATATGCTATCTGGTAAAAATCATTTGAACTGTTTTAAAAAGTTTCTATTGCACAGATTTTCTCATATACATTCTTATTATCT
Source organism: Maratus speculifer (assembly GCA_964019185.1). Classification (NCBI taxonomy): domain Eukaryota; kingdom Metazoa; phylum Arthropoda; class Arachnida; order Araneae; family Salticidae; genus Maratus; species Maratus speculifer. Next base: position 24,201,562 of record OZ025303.1, on the reverse strand, counting down.
ATAATCACAAAAACATTTCTACTATCAGTTCACTTATATCTTAATTGACAATTTATTTGACAGTTTTTCTATTTATTAGACAACTCTTGATGTGCATTTTTATGGCAGCGACAATTAAAAAGTCTCTAATTAATGACACATTTCGTTTTAAAAACAGGTTTTGTATTTTAAAAAAATTAGTAAAGACCGGATTTTCCTAATAAAAGCCGGCCTTTTTAAAGTAGTTTAAACCAGAAAAAGCTGGCCTGGCTAAAACCCATCTGCTCTCATATGTGTTAGCAAAAATATTGTAACTATATAATATTAACTATGGATTTCAATTAAGAAAAGAAATAGGGTGTTGGTTGTTAATATTTTTCGCATATTATTATTGTATTGAACTAGCTTTGCACAGATACTGTAAGTATTCCCGATTGTTCCATTTTTAAGTACAAAAAATATTATAATGTCCAAATATGTCTGTGAAAGCTATCGTTATTATTTAATAAATCCCAATAACTTATCCAAGTGATTAAAATTCTTTTTGTCATTTTCATTTTTTTAATGTGTAATGTTACGAATTTTCAGTTTTATTTTTTCATTACTTGTTTATATTCCTTTCAATAAAATCTATTATTTATTATTTGATGTTTATTATTTAAGCAAAAACATCATTACAAGGCGATATTTGCTTAAAAGGTACTAGCCTACAAAAATGTGTCACTCGTTTTCTTTTGGTATGCTATGAACCATGCATGTTTTTAAAGATTAACCTTCCGTCAGTCGCAACTCTTAGACCCCTGAGTTCAATCCAAATGTGCCTAACAAGCACCTGTTAGGAACTCGTTATTAGTAATTATTTGACGCAACTTTAACGCTTTTAAAGTGATCAGTGACATTCATTAGAATGTACGCGGAGTGAATATTTCAAATTTAAATGAAAAAAAAATCTTGTTGATTTCACCAAGATTAAGTAATACCAAAAAGACTAGAATTTTAAACACAGCACCAAATTGTCTCCAGTTGTGTTTACAAAACAAAAGAAAACATAATTATGAACAAAATTGAAAATAAAATAGAATAGTTAATCTTAGACTCACTATCAAGAAATAGAACAGTGGTAGGAGTTGACCTGTTGCTGTGAACAATGCATGTTCTTAAAGATTAATATGTAAACTTATAGTTACTATAAATTTTATATAGTAAATTAAAATTATTTTTGTCATTTTCTTTTTTAATGTTTGATCTTACAAACTATCAATTTTATTTTTTCATTATTTATTTATATTTATTTTAATAACATTAACTATTTACTGTTTAATGTAATAATGTATATTATTACATCAAAAACATCGTTAAAAATGATACTTTTTGTTTAAAATGTATTGGTCTATCAAAATTGTCTCTTGTTTTCCTTTGGTATGCCATGAACCATGCATATTCTTAGACATTAATGTGTTAACTAGTAGTTCCTACAGATTTTGAGTAGTAAATTAAAATTCCTTTTGCCATTTTTTTTTTAATGTTTAATGTTACAACTTATCAATTTTATTTTTTCATTATTTCTTTATACATATTTCAATACAATTATATACTATTAAATGTTTATTATTTAAACAAAAACGTCCTTAATAGGAGATATTTATTTAAAAGATATTGGCTTACAAAAAAGTCACTTGTCTTCATTTGCATGCTATAAATCATGCATGTTTTTAATCGTTCATATGTAAAGTAGTAGTTCCTACAAAATTTGACTTGTGCATTATTGAAATATTTAAAATTATAAAATACTATGGATTTAATTCTGCTGCTAAAAATATTTCATTATTTTTTTTTTTTCCATAGATTTTAGAAGACGATCAACTGATGTTTTTATTTTGGAAGTATTTAAAGAAATTTCTTGGAAAATCACCATTAAGTGCGTTTTTATGTAAATATTTTATCATCTGTTTTGAGTGAAAATAAATATTTTCTCTGAAGAAAAATGTCGGTGCCAGATATTCACTCTCAAGTTACAAAGAAAACTTTTAGTTGTGAAATATGTTCTAAACGATTTTCACGAAATAGTCATCTAAAAGGACACTTGCGAATCCATACAAAGGAAAAGCCTTTCGTATGTGAATTATGTTCCAAGGAATTTTCACAAAGTAGTAATCTGATAAGGCACGTGCGTTTCCATACAGGGGAAAGGTCTTTCTTTTGTGAAATATGCCATGTAGGATTTTCAGAAAAACAGACTCTAAAGAAACATCTGCGCACCCATACAAAGGAAAAACCTTTTGTTTGTGATGTATGTTCCAAACGATTTTCGCAAAGAGCTACTTTGAAAACACATTTACGTATTCATACAAATGAAAAACCTTATGTTTGTGAAATATGTTCCAAACGATTTTCAGTAAGTGGTGATCTAAAGAAACACTTTCGTATCCATACAAAAGAAAAACCTTATGTTTGTGAAATATGTTCCAGGGGATTTTCAGAAAGTGGTAAACTGAAAAAACATATGCGTATCCATATAAAGGAGAAAACTTCTGTTTGTGAAATATAATTCAGAGATTTAAATAAAGTGGTAATCTAAGGGAAAATTGCATACACACAGAAAAACTCCTCCGCGTAAAATATATTTAAAAAGTTTTTCAATAAGCTGTAGTAAAAAAAAATAATATTACAAAGTGTAAGACTTCTTGTTTATTATTAATGTTCTAGTAAATTTTTTAAAGTAGTCCTCTAAAAGCACATATGTAAGATTATGCAAATAAAAAAAACAATTTTCTTGTAATATAGAGAATTTTCTGAAAATAGTATTTAAAAAATATAGATAGTCCATGTATGATATTTATTCTATATTAACTTAATGACAGCTACGAAGAATTTTATAATTAATATTTATAGAAAAATTGCTAAATATATTTTAATTAGTTAATACCAATAATAAAGTAATTTTTTTGTACTGTATATGACCAGAAAGATAATAAAGATGGCTAAGTTCGATTGCTGGAAACTCACTTCATCTTAAACGTTCCTTTTGATGAAGAATAAAAAAAAGAAAACAGAAAATAGTGAAAAAAGAAAACTTTGAAATAAACTAAATATTTGTTATTTACCTACTAGTAGCTTTCAAAATTATTTTTAAAATTTAGCGATCTCACCTATAATCAAAAAATAGATTTTACTGAATATTATTTAAAGTATTTATTATGATGTATAAAAATACAAAATCTTCAAAATTATTTTTCCTTTAAAGATTTTATATAAAATTCATTATTGGTAAAGAGTAAAGCAATGCACAATTGCTTGGTTTAAAAATATCCCCCATTTCTCATGTTTCCCAAAAGGCAAAAAGCACCTATCTTTTGCTAATAGAAATGGTATATTTATGTTGTAGTTGTCAATAAATATGTGACTAAAAATAAGGAAAATTTTATAATTCACATGCTCACTTAATTATTCCCATAACATTTACTTTTCAGATTTCTGTCGTTGAAAATCTATTATTAATCGTCTTGCTTATGAATTATGTTTAGAAAATCTTTAAATTATTACACTTTAGTGTAGTTTGTGGAGATAAAAGTAAGTTATTTTTATACTTGTTGGGCACAAATGATAAACTGACAAATATTGACTGATATAATATTCTCATCGCTATCATTTGTATTGCATTTATTTATTTTAAAATATAAGCCTTTTATTCATTTCATTTGAAATACATATTTTACATAAATTTAAAAATAAATTTATTTTCCCTCATTTCTTTTTGAATACAGAATATAAGAAATGATACCATAACTCAAAACATTTTAATCTTCAAAGTATCATTTCTAATTTACATACCTGAAAAATAAGAACTATTATTGTTGATAATTGCGCCTGCTTAACATAAAAGCACCAAATTTTATTTATTGATGCCAGCGGAATGAAATGCAGAAAATTATACATTTTCGACCAGATGTGTCTATGATTTACAGTCTAATCTGCTTTTTAGAAAATGAATTGAATAAATATAAAATAAGATAAGCTTTCTTACCATTCCGTATTTAAGGCGCTTTTCTCATCAGACGAAGACTCTTGCTTGTTAAGCCTATAGGAAGGCTATTTTCTAATATATCGTTTGCATTTCGACATCTTTAAGTTTTTTTTCTTTTGCTTTGGATTTCTAAGGTGCATCTCTACATTGCTCGTTTCCTAGTTTTTCGACTTTGATTGCAGATATTTTGTATAAGTAGTTTTCATGTTGGAAACCATTTCCGAAAAAAAAAAATGTCCCTCTAAAAATATCTGCAACCAAAATCGAAAGGGAAAGAAAGAGCGATGTAGCAATTTACTTCAGCTATCGAAAGCAAGAAAAAAATATACATAAATAAATTAAAGTGTTGAAATTCAAATGAGATTTTAGAAAAAAAATCTTTCAATATGTTTAGCATTTGCTCGCGAATTTCATCGCCTTGCAGGGACTGGCGTATGTTTCCTCCGCACATAGCACTTGTTGTTAGAGGGCGCAACTGCTGTTGATGAATGGGAATCTTTCCCGCTAGTTGAATGGATGTAAGCGCAGCGTATCAACCGCTGCCAATCGTACGTAGCACTCTGTAAATAAATTTTAGTGTTTTGTTTAGGTGCCAACTTGTGATCCAGTCATTTTTTACGTTTAATCAACATATTCAGAAGTCATTTTGTGAGCTATCGACGAAGCAACAAAGTTTTTGTTCCGCGCGAGCCGTAGAGCTCGAATCTGTACGACCAACCTATGGACATTTAGTTTCAATCTGATGCGGAATTTAATTCTGTATTAAATTCATAAAAATGACTCCAGTTATCTCAGGAACTGTTGTTTTGAATAGGAAAAGCGGCAACATTAAGGTCCAAATTACAAGAATAAACAATGTAATAAAGGGCCAGGTTAACGAAAAAGAATTGGAACTGAAATTCAACACTATTCAGAATTTAAAGAAAAAGGTCGACGAACTGCGTAATGAAGCTTACGCAATCATAGCTGACGCTGATTTGGAAGATTACGAAAGCTCGTTAATGAAAATCAAAGACAAGCTAGAAGAATTAGAGGTAGGTTAAATTCAATTAATAAAACCTGTACCTGATATTAGTGAAAGTAGAAATTGTATTGCTGATAGAAACAGTTCTAATGAGGCAAAGATTAAATTGCCATCTATTAATTTACCCCAATTTTCGGGTCGTTACACTGAGTGGATGAATTTTAAACAGCAGTTCACCACTTTAATTGATGATAATATAGAATTAAATGACGCACAAAAATTGTATTATTTACAATCCTCGCTCACAGGTCCTGTTAAACAATTACATAATACTGATGATTCATGTACTTCTCTATTTGAAGCTTTAAAAAAAGGTTTGAAAATAAAAGATTAATTGTAAATAGTCACATTTCAGAATTATTAAGCAACAACAAAATGAAAATTGAGAACGCGAGAAAGATCCGTAGTTTAGTTGATAATTTAATGAGCCATTTAAGAGCACTCAGACAACTAGGCCTAGAAGCCAATAAATTGTCCGAATCCATTTTAATGTATTTTGTTTTACAACGATTGGATGATGAAACAAAAAAAGCATTCGAAATGTCCCTTGATTGTAATGAACTACCAGAATGGGAAATATTTATTGATTTTTTATTGAAACGAGCGCAAGCACTCGAGAATGTTAAAAAAACAGCTCTGTTATAAAATCGAAACCTGATATTGCCCATAAACAAAAAAGTGTTGTTTTATCGAACGAAAAACCTAACTGTCAGCTATGCAGCCAGCCCCATTATTTATACCGCTGTAAGACTTATTTGGAATTATCACCACAAGACAAATTAACTCAAGTGAGGAAATTTAATCTATGTTTTAATTGTCTTTCAAGTATGCACGGTGTCAGTCGATGCAATAAATTAAATAAAAAGTGCAAAGTATGTTGTAAAACGCACCATAGTAGCCTTCACGGCGCCAATTTTTCGAAAATTACTTATGAAAACAAACAAAGTGATTATATCGTAAATCAATCAAAATCGAAAACGGAGGAAAACGTAAATTCAAATCACTTAGAATGTAGGACAAATATTTCATCATTAAACTGTCAAGGTAACAATAAACAAACTAATTCGTCTGACACAAGTTATGGATTAATTTCAACAGCTGTGATTTATTTAAAGGGAATTAATGATACATATCATTCTTTCGTTGCTATTTTAGACACTGCAAGCAATGTTTCACTAATTTCTACGTATGCTGCTGATATATTGGGATTAAAAAAATATAATGTTGTTTCCACAGTTACAGGATTAAATGATTCTATCTGTAAAATAAAAAAGAAAATTCATGTAGAAATAACAAATAAGGATCGAAGTTTCAAAAATTCCAGTAAAATGTTTTTGGTTTCTAAAATCACGGGTTTAACCCCTTCAAGTGAAGTAGACATTTCTAGTCTCAACTTACCAGAGAACATTAATTATGCAAATCCACGTTTTTTCAAACCACAACGAGTTCATATTTTACTGGGATCGGAAATTTATTACCAGTTACTTTTATCTGGTGAAATCAAAATTCCTAATAGTTCAATAATTTTGCAAAACTCACAGCTAGGTTGGATTGTAGGAGGTCAAATATGTGAGAAAAATGCAAGTAAATATAAGTGTCATTTATTAGAGAAAAACGAAGATTTAGATTTTAGAGTTTTTTGGGAATTAGAGCAACTGGGTATAAAAGACCAACCAAGTAGTGTAAATTCCGAAGAAATAATGGAAAAATTCCGGGAAACTTTGCGTTTCAAAAATGAAAGATATGAAGTTAGTCTCCCGTGGAAAAGGGACTGGGAAAATCGTGAAAATAATTATAAGGTAGCTGAAATTAGACTCTCTAATCTCATAAAAAGAATGAAACGTGATCCAAGTTTATATGACAATTATCGTAAAATTTTAGATGAATATTTAAAAATGAACTTTATTGAAATTGTTCCTGAATCCGAAGAATTTTCTAACAATCCGATTTTCTACCTACCACACCATACCGTGTTTAAACAAGACAGTGTATACACAAAATGTCGCATTGTTTTCGATGCGAGTTCACATGAAACGGGACAGTTATCATTAAATGACTGTTTTTATGCCGGAATCAATCTTAACCCAAATATTTTTCATTTATTGATTTTTTTTCGCTTCAACAAAATTGCTGTTTTGGCCGATTTAGAAAAGGCCTTTTTGCAGATTTGTATAAACGAAAAGGACAGAGATCTCTTACGATTTATGTTTGTAGACGACAATCCTGTCACAGGTGATACCTTTAAAATTATTATTTATAGATTTCTAAGACTAGCCTTTGGTTTGAATTCAAGCCCTTTTTTATTATCAACTACAATTAAACAACATCTTAGTAAATTTGAAAAAGACTATCCAATAGTAACTGAAATACTAAAAAATTGCATTTATGTTGACGATTTAGTAACCGGGACGGACACTGTCCCAGATGCATTGACAGTTTCTCAACAATAAAACCAAATTATGAAGAAGGCGAGTATGAATTTCAGGAAATGGGTTTCGAATAACGAACTAGTAATGGAAACGTGGGAAAAGAATGGGCTTAGTACTCTACCTCAGTCCTCTGAACCCAATAAATCATACAAAGTTTTAGGCCTATCGTGGCAACCTAAACAAGACATACTTTTGATGGAAACTGAAAATTTATTAGAATTTTTGAGCAAGACAAAAAATACAAAACGTTTTGTCTTACAAGTAATAGGCAAAATATTTGACCCCCTGGGTCTAATATCACCATTTACTATTAGAGTTAAATGTTTACTACAAGAAATTTGGAGTAGGAATTTGTCATGAGATGAAGAATTACCACCGATATTATAAAGATGTGGGAACAATGGTGTTCCGAACTACCTCATTTAGCAAATCTAAGAATTCCAAGAAATGTTTTTCAGTTCCCCGAAATTTCTGATTACGAATTAATCCTGCACACCTTCTCTGATGCCAGTCCAAAGGCTTACGGTGCTGTCGTATATTTGCAAGTAAATTCAAGAAATGAATCCTTCATCAATCTGATTACATCTAAAAGTAGAGTGGCACCCTTGAAAAAGGTATCACTTCCGCGATTGGAACTTTTGGGTGCGTTACTCGCAGCGCGCTTGACTTGTCAAGTCAAAGAGGTATTAGCTCGCAAGGGACCCTCTTCTATGTACTTATGGACTGATTCGCAGATCACTTTGTACTGGATCAAAGGATCTGCAAATAAGAGGAAGTCGTTTGTGGCAAACCGTGTTAAAGAAATACAGTCACTGACAGATTCATCTAGGTGGTTTCACTGCGCAGGATCCGAGAATCCGGCAGATCTTTTAACACGAGGCATAAAGTCCTAAAATCTTTTTCAGAATCCTATATGGTGGACTGGTCCAGAATTCCTGAAAGACTTAGATATGTGCAAAAAGAAACAATCTTTAGTCATACCAGATCAAGAGATCTGCATTAAATAACTAAAAAAGAACAACATTAGTGATAGTTTAGTAACTCTAAAATTGTTTGCTGAACATTTTATTATTAATAATATTTTTTCACTAACTAACAATTTTGCTAAATTAATTCGTACAATTAGTTTTATTTTTAGATTCTTTTTTAACTGTTCCAATCCCGAGAAGAGAAGAATTGGACCATTAACTCTGGATGAGGTAAGATATGCTGAATCTTATAATTCGTTCAGCACAACGACAAGAATTTCCAGAGGAATTAAAATGTCTGGAAAAGGGTAAGACAGTTCATAGAAAAAGTAAACTTCTCTTTATTAAATGTATTTTTAGGAGAAGATGGGTTGATTTGAGTTCGGGGGCGCTTAAGTCATTCAGACTTGCCACTTAACTCAAAATTTCCAATTGTGTTACCCTGTAACCATAAGTTAACAGATATTATATTGAATTATTTTCATTTGAAATTTTTTCACTTAGGTCCACAAGCTTTGCTTTTTCATGTTAGACAGAAATTTTGGCCGCTTAATGGCTGGAATATTTGCCACAAAATCGTGCATAAATGTGTGAATTGTTTCAAAAACAAACCTGTAGTCAGCTCCCAAATGATGGCTGATTTGCCAAGGGAACGTATAACACCTAATTATGTATTTGGGGGTAACAGGAATAGATTATTGTGGCCCATTTTCCATTAAATTTAAAAATCAAAGGAAGGGTGTATTGAGTAAAATTTATGTCGTAGTGTATGTATGTTTGTCTACCAAGGTGATACACCCAGACTTTGTTTCAGATCTCACTACTCAGGCCTTTATAGCTAGTCTAAAACGTTTCTTTGGGAGAAGAGGCAAATGTGCAAAAATATTATCGGACAATTGAAAAACCTTTATTGGAGCTGACATCGAGTTGAAAAAATTGCATAAATTAGTTAGCTTCCCAGATAAGGAATTATGCAATTTTTTAACCCATGAAGGTATCAAATGGGAATTTATTCCCCCCAAATCTCCGAATTTTGGTGGCATCTGGGAAGCGGGGGTGAAATCATTTAAGTTTCATTTAAAACGAGTAATAGGTGATCAAAAATTAACTTTGGAAGAGTTTTTAACGATTTTAGCTGAAACAGAGGGCGTCTTAAACTCCCGCCCCTTTACCTCACTGTCCACAGATTTCGAAAAATTTGAAACTCTGACGCCTTCCCATTTTTTAATTGGCAGACCGATTACTTTGATCCCCAAACCATAATTAGACAATGAAAACAGGCTGTCAAAATGGGAAAAAATTGCCAAATTTAGCCAGAGAATTGTAAAATTTTGGAAAAGAGATTACCTAAATACTCTCCAAGAAAGAAGCAAATGGAAATTTTAAAAAGATGATGTACAGAAAGGAACTTTGGCAGGAAAATTTACCTTGTACCAAATGGGTAGTTGGTAGAATAGTTGAAGTTTTTAAGGGACGGGATAATATAATGAGAACGGTAAATTTACAGTTACCAGATCGTCGAATTCTTAAGAGAAATTCCAGATATATCCGTATCTTACCAGTTGAGTAGCAAATTTCCTTTCTTACCTTAAGTAAACTCTCAAAAATATTATTTCTGTATTTAGCCTAGTATTATAGTGCATTTATCCTATTATTATTGTGTATGTAAATGTTTATGTCTCGTAATTTTCTTGTATGATAATTTTTGCAAAATAGTCATACCAGATAATAGTCATAATTTTTGCAAAATTATGTGTTTAATTATATTGAAACTGTTATTTCAATCGCCAGGGGAGTGTTTCCTCCGCACATAGCAATTGTCGTTAGAGAACGCAACTGTGCGCAGAATGTTGTTCATGAACGGGAATCTTTCCAGCCAGTTGAATGGATGTAATCGCAGTGTATCAACCACTGCCCATTTTGTAAATAAATTGTACTGTTTTGTTTTAATGTTAACAAGTGATCCAATTATTTTACGATTAGTCAACATATTCAGAAGTCATATTTGTGAGCTATCGATAATCGAACAGTCTCCATAGTAGATGTAACGCAAGAAATCCGTAAAGGGGGAAGGATCACAGTCCTCGATTTCCACAACGCCAGTGGCCTTCTCCTTCATGTTGTGTTCAAAAGTGGAAGCAAAAACTGGAGAGCGGGCTTTCAGAATTAACCTGTGTACGAGAATTTCTGAGCCTTTGACTCTGATGATGATGTCGCAATCTTCCCTTTTGAAGAATAAAGACTGCCTATCATATGTACTTTAGATATAAAGTAGGTGAACAAGATAAGAAATGGGCACCTCATTCTTGTTGTACACGATGTGCTACAAACCTCCAGGCGTCGATGAAAGGTACAAAAATGTGTGTCCTTTGTTATACCCATGGTATGGCGCATGCCGAAGGATCATATAACTGACTGCTACTAATGTATTACAAAAATTAAAGGATTCTCTGCAAGAAGTAAACATAAATTAAGTACCCGAACTTAGATTCAGTAATGTGACCAGCAGTACATAATGATGATTTACAAATACCGAAACCTCCAGAGAATTTAACATATGACGATGCCGCAGAAGAAATGGAAATTGATGAAACTGAAACTTCTTCTACATCTGATATTAACTATTCTCCTGGCATAAATGAAGAACCACGCCTAAATACTAATAAAGAATTAAATGATTTTGTGTGAGACTTAAAATTATCAGACGAAAACTCAGAATTACTTGGATCAAGATTGCAAGGTTGGAATCTCCTGAGAAAAAATACAAAGATATCTACTTATCGAGATTGACATAAGAAATATTCGACATTTTTTTTCAAGAAAAGATGATTTATGCTATTGTAATTATATAAGTGGCTTAATGTCTGCTTTAAATTGTCAATATAACTCGGAACAATGGCCTATGAGAGAGAAGCCACAGATAAGACATTTACCGCTACATAAAGTATGAAATTTTTTATTAATATTATTTCTTTTTACAAAAAATTTTCTATATTTTTCTGAAACTTCATAAATAAAGCATACTTTCAGTATTTTAAATATTATTTTTAAGTTTTATAAGTTTTCATTTAAAAGTTTGTTATTACTAAAATACCAAATGGTAAATTTCATAAGGTATATGTATTGAATAAATACTACAAAATTCAGATTTTCAAGATTTTGAATTTTCTAAAAATCTGTGGGTGATGGAAACTTTTTCATGGCCTATTCTTTCACAGCACCACCTAAAATATAAAAGTCATTACATACTTATATAGAAACAGAAACCTTGTTTATCAGTGTAATTGGCCATCATAAATACAACCAATCAACCAACCAGTCTCAAAGTGATTTGGCATTTATTGGCGTGTATTCATTAATACATATTTAAGATCGTTATTTATGAAATTCTTACACGACTGTACGAGTTGCACATGTTTGGCCATTTAACACTTGCCACGGGATTAAAAAATACTGTAAAATCACTGTATTATTTTAAAACATTGTAAAATTATTATTATTATTTTAAAACATTGTAAATTCTGAATTGTCATCGAAAATACATCATTGTACAAATTTGTATAATTATGTTGCATCAGGATTTGATGTAAAAATCAATTGTAAAATTCATCATTATATTGAAACACTCGTTGAGTTACATAAAATAGAAACTATTAATAAAATTTGAAACTGTTACAAAACTATTTTATTTTCTTGTTGTTATAAATAAAATTAATTTACAGTTAAATCTCCATTTAAGTCTTTAAAATATGTATGAAAACATTATGTGCATAAAAATACAATATGCACCATTTTTCATTTAATCAACGATGAGAAATATTTTTATTGATTTCTTGAAATGTAATTTTAGGGACCAACATTTTAGACAATTTAAAAAGCCTAAAAGAGCTGATATTTTTGTTTATAATATCAGATGTTTTTATCAACGATTATTGAACAAAAATCCCAAACTAATATATATATATATATATTCTTTTACAGAAACCTACGAACGAATTCATTTGTAACGCTTTTTCCTACTACCTCACAAATAGTCTAACTTCTAATTCTTGTAATCTTTTTTCTCTCTCTCATTGAATGGTTGCCGCAAAAATTGCACACACATTCTCAGCTGACAAAACTGATTGGGGGGAGGCGGAATAAGCTCATTGAAAGTCTAACTGTTAGAAGGTTGGAACGGTGACTACCTATTGATAGTATTATGTGCAGTTGCTTATGTTATAATATTCTCATTGTCACTTAACTAAAAATATATGCGTGGTACAACAGGTATGAAGAAATTTAATCTTTTATAAATATTCGAAATTAAAAAAATAGAATAGAAAATCGGTTTGTTAAATGAAAATTTTAAGTGATGGTATATATTCTTCAGTTGAAAATTGTGATAAAATATTTGTTATTTAGGAAATAAAGATTTACCTGCAAGTTCTGAATCTATAATCTTATTTACATTTCTGAAGTTTTCTAAAGAAGACTTCATTTCATCATTGAGAATTTAAAAAATATATATTATATTTTTATATGATGTGTCTGATAATTTAAAAAGGTACTAGAAGGAAAATTTGTTAATAAATCCAACTTACATTTAAAAAATAAATTAATGATAAAAATAATAGTCAAACCTTCAGAAATGACCTTTAAAACTGACAAGTCTATTTAGCTAACATTTTCTCATCCCCAACACCTATATCAACTACAATAGGTGACTTAAGCGGTATCAGCAGGGTAAGTGATGATAATTTGAATTAAATATTTGCATAAATTAATATTTTACAAACTGATGTTATAAAAATGTATGTTTTTATAACAAAATCTTTGTAAATAAACTACATATCAGCATATATGGGGGGGAGGTGTGGTTACATATTTATATTTTTAAAACTAAATATGCCATTTTAAATTGAATTGTATCACCTTTAAGTTGGTGTTACGCGCTGTTACAAAAATGCCTAGTCTTATAACGATACTTTTGTTTATTATTTTTTTAAATCTGAGTTTAATAAGTATGTCAGCTAATTATAAAACAAAAATAAATAAAATAAAAAATTTATATCTGAAATTAAGTTGCATCAGGGCTCGATTTAGACTATTTTCACAACAAAATTTTAGACGGTTCCTTATTAACAAATTCTTGTTAAGGATCTCTTTACTTTTCTTTGCATAGATACATTTAAGCCTTAATATTAGAAAAAATACATGGTTATGAACTGCCTTCTATTTAGAGATTTCAATGTATTAATTTAGAAACCTTTTATTTAGCTAATTTAAACAAGTTAAATTAGTTCCTTAATAAAAACAAAAGAAAAACGCAATATGTGATTTATTAAATTAATAACATATTGATTAATGATAGATATATAATAGTTATTAAGATTTAAAATATGAAATAACTGAAATATTAAATTAAAATTTTTAATTTAATTATCAAAGATTAAACGTTATAGCAATAATTAAAAATAACAAACCGAACAATTAATAATATAAAACTAACTCATTAAAATATATCCCGGTCAAACTGAATTTCTTATTTTAAGAAAAAGCAATTGAGTATTGTACTCCAGAATCACTCATGAGATGGCGCCCGCACTGTGACCTCTTAGGCTCTTCCCTAGGAATCATTCCCTAGGAATGACTACCCGGATACATTCTCAGGAATCGTTTCCCAGGTACTTTCTCAGACGTAGCGTCCCTCAGATTTTGGTCTGTGGGACATTGCTTGGAGCTCATTCCTAAGGAATTTGTAAAAGACTCTTCCTTAGAACGTCCTGATCTTGTTATTTTAGTATTAGGAAGAATTTGGGATGACTCGCAGCTCCTGGGGAAGTATTGAGGGGCTTTCGTGATATATGGGATACGGAATATATATAGAGAGCAGCCAAGTCTCTGGCTTTTTGTAACTAAAATTTTAATGTAGAATTTGTTGCCTTATTTAATTGGGACATTTCAGCGATTTAAGGGAACACGATTTTCTCTATGTTAATAGTTGTGTGCCAAAAGCGAAGACTTGGCAACTTTGTATATGTTTTTTCTTGCAGTAATGCAGTATTTTTTACACATAATATTTTCATGCAAACTTTATTTAAAAATGTAAACAAAATTTGTGCAAATCCAACAAAATGCAATAAGGGAACATCTTTATACTGTTTAAGCTTAATTTATTCAAATCAAAGCTTTGTATATGAATTTACATATTCATAGTAATATTTAATGATAAATTACAAATAATATCATAACAATAAAAATTCATTTTAAAATTTAATGAATGCTTCATTGTGTAATTATTGAGAAAATTTAGCAACACATTATAAAAAATAAAATAAAAGTGTGAAATAAAATTTTCTCAAAAGAATGCAAATCACAGATTGTTTTCATCCTAGTCTGTTTTAAAAGTAAATAAATAAAATTTACACTCTGTCACCTTGCACTGTTCAGTTTCTAAATATTGTAAGATATGATGTAAAAATGTATTAAATATTATCACCAGTGTAATATTAATATTGATGACAATAAAGCATGTTTACTAGACATTCTCATTTTTGTGTTGTTTTGAGAAATATTTAAAATCTTTTTTTTCCCTTTTATAATAGATATATTTTATTAAATATATTACGCAGAAAAAAACAGCTTTAAAATACTTCTCATACTTGAATACGCATCCATTTAAAATAAAGAAATAAAAATGCAGCACTTTAAAAACTTGTCTAACATGCAAAACTTATTTTACTGGCATTACACACAAATGCATATTTTAGACCGTTATAGATAAAAAATATACCTGCTAAAGCCTGGTTAACTGTCAAAGTGCTAAATATCTAATGTGAAAATTGCAAATTTTAATATAATACAGTTCAATTAAATTGTTACTTATGGGAGGGATGTGGATAATAAACGGATATTTTTGTATCACAAATTTTTATTTTTTCAAATATTATTTATATCAACAACTTGTATATTCACTATTTCTTCTGGAAGATTTCTTGACAACCTCATAGAAAATGCAAGAAATTGCTTCTTGAGCCAATTCTGTCATTACTAATTTTTTACCTTCTCTGGAAAATTACTATTTTTTAAAAGAGAAACTTACGATTTTTTAGCTGTGATTGAACATTATTTATAATCAGCAGAGGCTTCTTGTAGTTTTATTAAGACCCCTGTCCTCGCCCGAGAAAACGCTCGCGAGCTAATGCTATTCCTATGGGGAAGCATTAATCCAATAACTCTTTCGCATTTTCAAATTTTTAAATATATATATTTTTTTAATTGGATAGCTGAGGTGCATACCAACATCGCTCTTTTTTTACTTTTTCAATTTTGGTTGCAGATATTCTTTTAAAAAGCACTTTCACTTTCAAAACCGGTTTTGTAAGGGAAACTAAATAAAAAATATCTGCACCCAAAATTGAAAAAGTAAAAAAAGGAGTGATGTTGGTATGCATCCCAGGTATCCAATAAAAAAAACTATTTAGAAATGTCAAAATGCGAAAGAGTTATTAGAAAAATGCTTCCCCATACGAATAGTATTAGCTTGCGAGCGTTTCCTTGGCCAGGAACAGGGGCCTTAAGTGGTAACACCTTATATTGCTCCATCACTGTAATCATTGCGAAGCTCGTTGTGGCTACACGGAACGTATTTTTGGTTTCACCATTCAGGAAGTTAAAATACGAATTTCTCTTTTTGTCATACAAAGTTTCATCAACAACCGGTTAATTTAATTTAAAATTTTCATGTAGTATCAGTAACTTATTGTATCACATTTTCATGTATTACTGGTTAAATTAAATTCTAACGTTCTCTAAATTCAAACAATGTATTGGAAATCAAAAGGTGAGGAAAAATTAGAATTTTTAGAGGCTTTGCAGATACTTTTTAATATTACTTTTCATGGCACATTGTCCCTTTCAATTCTCAAGGACTTTTATATAACAGACAAATTTCTCAAAAAAGTTATTGAAAGAGAAAAAATGTCTACAAACAGATTTGTATCTGCTGCTGAAGCTCTCTCATGTACAGTTAGCAGATTTCAAATAGGAGTCGATAATGGACGATGAAACCAAGTTTCATTCTTCTGTAATGCAGTTCCAATTTATTTTAAAACAATTTCACACAGATTTTTCAGCAGCATCTTTTAGTCTCCTAAATGATTCTTTATAATCTGGTAAACTGATACAGTAGTATGTTTTGGTGTACATTTCTTGAACCCTTTGAGGAGTTGAAAAATTCTGTTAATAAGATAATTGATTGACACCAAATTTCACGAACGCATTTCTTAGAAAACACAAATCTCCTTTTTTGCACTTACATTGTAAAAGCAAATTTTTATTAAAAAATCCTTGATGCTGATTGTCAGTTTTGGAATTAAAATTAGGTGCACATGGACGCGTGATCACTGCTCTTCAAAGTTTTAACCAATCTCTACGGCTTGGTGCGATTCTCATCTCTTGGCATCTAAACACTGTTAAATGAACACAATACCGGAATAAACAGTTTAAAGATGCACTTTAACATATCTATAAAAAATAATTTCTTTCAAATACTTGTTACTTGAGATGTCTGATTTTTCTCTTATAACACTAAATGAACAAATATCTGTTACAGAATATAAAGCTTTTTATAAAGTATTCTTGGAATGATTTGAATTCAGTAGTAGCCTTTACACATTTCAAGATGTATTGTGCATTGACACTGACCCTCCTGTGAAACAGCCAGATTAAATAAAAGTAAAAGGCGAGGGTAAAATAAACAGAAATAAATATTTACCAGCTTTTTAAATTGCTGAAAACATTGATCTTAAAAATTGGAAAATAACTTTATAAAAGTTCTCATACATTCAGAGCCTGATTGTGCTTTGAAGCTATGGCAGGCACTATGCCATTTCGGGACTACCTTCCTCTCGGAAAGAGTTTTCTAAATTCGACATACCTTGAAACTCACCAATACTACAGATATTGCTCCAAAAAGTGGCTCAATTGAGTTCATATTGTGATAGAAGAAAAATATGAAAAATGTATTGGCATAAAAAGTTGGATAAAAAATTGAATTCAGCATGTAAGCATCAACATAAAATATCAATATTTTGAAACAGTTTTTTCAACTCTTGTTTAAATTACTAATATTATAAGTCATTCATACAAGCAAAAATAATATTTAAGAATAATTTTCAATAATATTCAAATTCAATATCTAAAATAAATGTACATCTAAAATAATGGACAAAGTGAATGATTGTATCACATAATCGAAATTGATAATATAAAATTAATTTGTTATGGAAAGAATTTTTATGAAACACTTTAATACACATGTATACCTAAGTTAATATGAAAAGAAATTAGAATTTTGAAATTGAATCTATTAAATATAAAATTTGCGACATCTTGTATTTTCAATTTTCCCTTCAAAATTTTTCTAGAGGAAGCAAGTGCTTCTCGTTCCTACTCAGTTATCAGGGCCTGCATACATTAAAACATTTAAACAGCAATCAGATTTAACTCACAGGCTCTTTTCTAAGTTATGTTATTCTTTGTGACAATTGCAAACCGTTCCATTAGTAAGAGCGACTGATCAGTCTTTTGAAACAAAATCAGTCGTGACTATGGAATAATCCAATAGACACTGTGTCAGTATGGTTGTTTTTCTGGAGAGCCACACACGAATGCCTTTTTTGGACATCAAGAATAAAGTATATGTATACAGCTGTGACAAACAAACCATGAATCATTCAAGGAAAAAGGATTCCGGAAACAGTTCAAAGCATTTTCTGAACAGATGAAGGAACGTTTCTGAAAAAAACTGTTATATGTTGATATATATTTCAATATATGGAGTTTAATTGTAATGAATTCATGGCAAATTTGACCATTTTTACCAAAAAGTAGTTATATGGAGTTTTTTTTTATAGAGAAACGCGACTGTATTTTAACAAACCTAGAAATTTACATTTCTTTAAAAAGAATAAATTTTGATGTTTAACCGTTACGGAGGGGCTGTGACAGCATCTGTCCGGGATTACATGTATTCTCAGGTAGACACTGTGCGATCCCCTGTGTAAAGGTTAATTATAGAATAACTGCATATTTAAAAATGTAGGCATTAAAAAAAATCCTGGCTAGGCCAAATTTAGTCAGTTTCGAAAGGACCAGGCCACACCGAGACAGTGGTTTTCATATCGGCTGTGTCAAAACCAGAACTGAAAATTTTGGCTCATGAAGACTTGGAAGAATACAACTTGTTTCAGCTCGGTATGAAAAAAAAAATTAATCCTTCCCAAATAAGCCCATCATGTCAAGACTGGAGACAAAAAAGTATTTTCTGGGCTTGGCCCAAATACGTGAATAAGGCTAGGCACGAGACTGGTCGAAGTAGCTATCTGATTGAGATGATTGTTTATATCAATCTTTTCAAATTACTTCTAATCCACTGTGAATCAGAAAAGGGTACTTAAATGGTCTTTAAGAGAAATTTTCTGTCTCATGTCTCACACATAGAAGGGTATACAATACATCAGTAAAAATTAACATATGTGTG
Source organism: Maratus speculifer (assembly GCA_964019185.1). NCBI lineage: Eukaryota > Metazoa > Arthropoda > Arachnida > Araneae > Salticidae > Maratus > Maratus speculifer. The sequence goes on along the minus strand of OZ025303.1, from coordinate 24,182,613 downwards.
CATTAATTAATCTTTTGAGAAAACTATTTGTTATCTTATACACAAAAGATTTCACACTGCTATGAATAAATAAAAATGTATTTAAATGACTCTTAAGCAGAAATTTTTTGTTTTGGAAAAAAAATATTTCTAAGCAGTATGAAAGTATTATTGAATGAATCTTTTGAGATATTTATTTTTGTTGCATGTCTCTCATCACAAGGTTTCACCAGTATGAATTAACAGATGTCGACTTAAAACACTCTTTCGAGAGAATTTTTTGTTGCATATCTCACACCTGAAAGGTTTCTCACCAGTATGAATTAACATATGTGTGCTTAAAGAACTCTTTCGAGAAAATTTTCTATTGCATATCTCACACACCGAAGGTTTCTCACCGGTATGAATTAGCAGATGTCTGCTTAAAGTGCTCTTTTGAGAAAATTTTTTAATGCATATTTCACACTCGAAAGATTTCTCACCAGTATGAATTAATAGATGTTTTCTTAAATCATTCTTTCGAGAGCATTTTTTGTTGCATATCTCACACAGAAAAGGTCTATCACCAGTGTGAACTAACAAATGTTTGCTTAAAATACCCTTATCAGAGAAAGTCTTGTTGCATGTCTTACACGCAAAAGGTTTTTCACCAGTATGAATTAGCATATGTCTGCTTAAATGGCTTTTCTGAGAGAAATTCTGGTTGCATATCTTACACACAAAAGGTTTATCACCAGTATGAATTAAGAGATGTACGCTTAAATTAGTCTTTTGAGAGAAATTCTCATTACATATCTCACACACAAAAGGTTTTTCACCAGTATGAATTAAGAGATGATTTCTTAAATTACTCTTTTGAGAGAATTTCTTGTTGCATATCTCACATGCAAACGGTTTCTCACCAGTATGAATTAACAGATGCTTCCTTAAATGATCCTTTATAGCAAATTTCTTGTTGCATATTTCACACACAAAAGGTTTTTCACCAGTATGAATTGACATGTGTGTGCTTAAATTACACTTTTGAGAGAAACTTTTGTTGCATATCTCACACACAAAAGATTTTTCACCAGAATGAACTAACATGTGTGTGCTTAAATGACCCTTTTGAGAGAAAATCTTTTTGCATATCTCACACACAAAATATTTTCCTTTCTGGAAGCTGGAAGCTGATTTTCCAAAAATGTTTTGTAAAGAAATATTTTTCTGCATATTTCAGACGTTAAAGATAGTTTTGAGTGATTTCATTTATATCTTACTTTGTAGCTGCAATAAATAGAATGTAGAATAGAATGTAGCACCTGCAATAAATAGAAATAACTTAATCACTTTTTATGATTCATTAAAAAATAATATATAAGAAAAAATAATTTTCTTTATGAAAAATAAAAATGAATGTGTTATACTGAATTTAAATAAATTTGTATCTTACTATTAAAAAGTACAGTAGAAGCATAATTATCTTTTGCTTGGAAAATTAAGAGTGTATTTGGTGCATTTCATAATCATATACTGATTAAACTACATATAAAACTATAACATGTAAACTAAATACCTACCATCATAAAATAAATTTATCAAAAAGAAAATAAAATATCACAATATCATAAAATATTTAAAATTCAATAATATTTAAAATAATTAAAAACAAAGGTCAAGATTATAATCATCAAGTTAATAATGATTATAATAATAATCAAGAAGTAATAAGAATAATAAGAAGAGAAGTAATAATAATCATCAAGATAATCAAGGTAATCAAGTATGATTAAATTATTCACTATAAAGATGAAACAAATTTCTCATAAAGAAAATTATAAACATTAAAATTAAAAGATGTTATTATAAATATTATGAAAAAAGCAAATTTAAGGATGAAATTCCATAATTTTGAATCATCAGTCGAAACAATGATACATTTAAAAAGTGAGGCAAGCATCAAATATTTTTGCAGCAAGGAGAATAGAATGCCCAAATGTGTTTAATGGGAATTCATCCAATATTATTTATTTTTCAATCTATTATAAAGGATTATTAGGACAAGATTCTGCATTTTTTTTTTCAAATTATATTGTATGGCAATATTTTAATCATTTTTAGCCTATTTACCATGATTAAAAACCTATGTAATTAATAATAAGTAATTAAAAAACAATTTCTCATGCAATTTCAAAATACAGCTCACATGGAAATATATTCTTAGGTTAGTCTAAACAAATTGGATGATGAAATGTGAGAAATGAAAACATCAAACTGAGATGTAATAGAATCTATAGAGAGATTAGTAATCATAAAGGAACACAAGATGCTGGGTTTGCAAGTTTCTGCCGGGGCAGTCAAAGCGAGCAATTGTAACTTGTTAAAATCAGCATGGCAGAAACTAAAAATTGATACTAATGAGAACTTTAATCTGCAATGCTTTATAATCTATGCATGTATTTGATACGTAAACAACTAACTTAAAAATTAAAACTAAAGATTATGAAGGTTATTTTACATAATAAAAAGTTTCAAATTGATCATATACATAAATTTTGTTACAGACTGGGAAACGGCATTACAAACAATCACCAGTATCGAGTTCACAGATGAAATTCCATCGATAATGAGAACTCAATTTGCATATTAAAACACAATCGGTCTGCCAAGTCATAACTCGGTGGAAAACACGCAAAAAACAAATTTTACTGGTTAACTCCAAGATTTACCATCGCGTTTTCCAGTATCCAACGTTATGAAAACATAGGGGACTAGGAAAACACAATGACAAATTTACCAATCAACCAATTAAATATTGGGTCTGGATGTGATTTCTAACAATATAGGACTTGTCAGACTAGTTGCATTTTAACATGCTTATCGAGGTTTAATAAATTCCAGATTTGCAGCTGTCATCCAGATTTCCAGCAAAATATTTTATTTATTTATTTATCCTGAATAAAATGAATTTAATATTACTAAAAAAGTCTCAGATTATGTCATGTAATTACTTTCTGCAAGTTGCTGTCAGTTCCTGCCAGTTAAACCTGATTATAACCATTTACTGGTATGCCAGAAACCATTTTCGGCAGGCCAAAACCCAGTCCTGACAAGACAGGTGTAAAATATCATGTAAATAACATGTTTTATTCAAAAACAAATCAATCCATAAACCTTTCAGTACCATAGGTAAGAATTATCAAAACAGCAATGTTTCCAATAAGCGTGTTGCAGTTATAAAGCATTATCTACTGGCAGCATAAAAATGCCTGTTTAAGAGCAAGATTTTAAAATTCAACTTGAAAGTAGAGAAATAGAATTGGAATAATTAATTTATTAAAATGATTTTAAAACATTACAAGAGAGACAGGCCAGTCACAAATACCATACGTTAAAATTCCCTCATATTTCGAGGTCAGCATCAAAATATTGACATTTTCGCAGATAATTCCTTTTACAACACTACTCTCATTAGCCTACAATTAATTAAAGAGAATATGAAAAAGAAAAGTGAACTAAATTATTTAAATCTTTATTAGGATGAGCGAAGCGAATCCTCTACTAGTCCACTCAAATTACACTTTGTCGTACACTTTACAAAAAAACTATTCAATATTTTGACTTCAAATTAAACACAAAAATAAAATATGATCTGTAGATTTGCAGAATATAATTTTTTTACAGTAAAACGTTAAAAAAATATTATTTTAATTAATTTATTTTACATGCATTTCCAATACGGACGCATTTTAGCAAATAAATAAAAAATGAAACGCGTATATTTTCAGAAAAAAAATATATAAATCATGGAGTAAGTGATTATAGATAGAATCATGATTAATTTAATAAATAAATAAAATATGTTTTCATTATTCAGCAAAATCGTTTGCACAGATGACACTTAAACATTTTAAAAGAATTTAATTATGGATTTTTTTTTGTAAAGTGGCAACAAAAGAATTGTAAACAAATACAATTAATTGTTAAATTTGTTATATAAATGAAAAATTAAAAGAATTACGGGAACTTGTTGCCTCGATTCAAGCTCTTTATAAATGTACTACAGCAAAGTTGGCCGATTCAGAAATAACAAATGGACTTCAATCATTTCTTACTTTATCATTTGTATCTAAAGTAATGTTACGTTCTTATTTGTGGACCGAAAAATGTTTAGTGAACGGGACTTTAGGCTTTGTTGTACGTATTAAAAAAAATCACAAGCCACCAGACCAGATATTGCGAATAATTATGGATAAATTTGAATACTACAGCAATTTAACTTATAAGAATTGGTGCGTACCAATTCCCCCAATAACTGAATTCTGGATAAATGGAAGCATAAACTGCTCAAGGAAAGAATTTCTTCTGCAGTTAGCTTTTGCTGTTACAATTCATAAATCCCAAGGTTTAAAATTAGATGAAGCAGTTGTAGATACTGAGGCTATATAGGCACCAGTTGGCTTCAAAACGTATGTAACGTTGTCAAGAGTGAAAATCCTTCAAAATTAAGCATTCAATAGAAATTTTCCTTACGAAAAGTTCTACAGTATCAAAAATTCTCATGCGTTAACATGTATAAAAACGAAGAAATTAGAATAAAAAGTTTTACAGTTAAAAATTCATAGTATCGACGAGAGCAGATTTCAAATGTTTTTCCAGAAAATAGGATTTTGAAGAAGTAACTTTCTTCAAGCTCTCTTCAAATATATTATTCTAAAATAGCTATCAAAGATTATTTGATATTAATTACAAAGATTGGAAACATGCATATTTCAAACAACTTTAAAAAACACCAGTGGCTACTAGAAATTGTAAAAACATCTTTAAAAAGAACTTTTAGTTGAATATTTAAAAATATTTTGTAAAAGTTTGCTTCAAAAATACTTTTTAAGCCAGTCTTACATCATAAATAAAAAATTCCTGGGAAATTGAAAGTTATTTGGCTTAACTTTCGTTTGTAGAATTAAACTGCGCCAAAACATAAAATAACGTTTTTGTTTAATAAAGATGCAAAAATAATATTAAAAAATATTGTTACTTTCAAATATTGCTTTATAAAATAATGCTTCGCGAATCCAAACAAAGCATGGCTTTTGCTAGTCATATAAACATCTCAAATAAATTCATATTTCTACGAAAGAATAAATTGAAAATCAATTTACTTAATTTAGTGTAATCCGTCATAACACATTACCATAGTACACAAGTAGTACTTAGATTAAATATTTATAAAAGACAAATGTGCAATAATATTTACAATTAAAGAATATACGTGATCATGGAATTGAATGACGAGTCCCCATTTCAGAAGATTTAAAAAGCTCAATTATTTTAATTACATTTAGCTAAAATCAAAAAGATAATGCACATAAAACATCGAAACACAAAGTTACAATATAATAAAATATTAAAATTAGTATTGAACTAAAATAATAAAAATTTTGATAATTTTTAAAATGATAAAAATATTAAAAGCAAAGGTCAAGTCAATAATCAATAATGTATGATTACATATTTATAATAAAGATAAAATGTATTTTTCTTAAATTATTCAATGAAACTTGCATCATAAAGATACATTTTTAATTCACATAAAAATCTAAAATAAGGAAGTTTTGTTTCGGGTTTAGCCAGACTTCATAACCAAAAAAACTTGATTAATACATAAATATATTTGTTAAAAATATTGTGCTTACCAGTGATATCATCAATATCTTAAATATTTTCAGACATAAAATCATTTTTCCATCATGAAAAAACATGAGTACAGTAATACAGTAAACTCCTTTAATTCCGCGACCCTAAAAACCGCGAATCCCAGGTATCCGCGCATTTTTTTCAGTTGTAAAAAATGAAATTAAAAATGGCGCTGAAGTCAGCGGCTAACGCAATACAAATAATTCTATAACATTATCTATTTTTAAATCATTTTTAACTTCTTCCTTTTTTTAATGTCTTTGAATTTTAATTCTGCAGTGTTAAGTATGTTACTGAGACGTAAAATGATCGATTTAATCGAAATAATCATTATCGTATTGTAGTTGCAGCGTTATGTAACCTTTAATGGTCGTTTAGTTATCTTTGTAATTCGTGTGGCAGGATAATTTTTGCTATATAAAATTATTATTTTACAGTTCTACAGGGTTCATACAGAGTTTGCTAAATGAAAAATAAGGACTCTGTAAGGACTTTGTAAGGGCTTCGTTAAAAGAAAAATAAGGACTTCCTAAAGTTAAAAAAGAACAGTACATATAATTACTTACATTAAATTTTAATCGTAATAGATTGAAATTTTACATAAAACATACTTATATAATTATTTAACAAAATATATAACATCAGTTGGCTAGCAACTGTTTTTTCGCATCTATTTCTTTGGTCAGGGAGGAAATTTCTTCCTTTTTTCTTTTGCAGATTTTCTACAATTGTTCAATTTGATAAATAATTGAATATCTTTAGTTGATTTAGATTTATCAGCTAATTCATTAGCCTTATTTTCTAACTCCAATACTTATTTTTCAAGAAGCCATATTTTTTTTTTTTTTTTTTTTTTTATAAAACCTAAGTCATCTTCAATTAATTTCCTTTTATTTCCTGCAGAGGAAGACTGTTGCTGTTAACCATGCTACACATATCCAGTGAAATAATAAGACTAAGATCAAACACAGATTAGTACATGTCGCTGGACTTGAAAAATCCTGGGTCCCGGGGACCTAGGACTTCTAAAATTCTGGAACCTTTTCTGGGGACCTCCTTTTTTAAAAAAGCGAGTCCCCACTAAGTCATATTTTTAGACGCAAACATTGAACTTGTTCATTTTCAAAAGAAAAATTAAATGCAATAATTATTGTTTTAATAATAATACGTAAATAATTAAAGCCAATATTAATTTTTTTAAAACTATTAAGAGAAATTTTCTTTACTTTTTTAAAAATAAAAGTGCAAGGTATAAATTTAATTATAAAATAATGCTTATTTGATTGTAGAAGATAACAAGTGTCATTAGTGTTTGCATTTCTTTTAAAAAGGGGCAAAACTGATTTATTGAAAAAGACATTTTTCCTGAAAAAGGAATACTTTTGTTGAGTAAAGGGGTATTTTTTGTTTAATGAATGGGTGTTTTCAGAAGTTACATTCACTCAGAAAGATTTGGGACAATCAAAAACAGATTGTAAAGTAGGAAAATCTGTTTTTGGAGCAGCAAAAAGAAATAATTTTGAAGCAGGAAAGTTAGCTTTTCGAACAGCGATCCTGGCATTATTATTATTATTATTTTGCGCTTTTTTGACGAAAATTACGTTTTAAACCGATCTTTTGAAGAAATTTGTCATTTTTTCTCGATTTATTTTGTCGAAATGTGGCGTTTTTTTTGGCAAAATGTGCCGTTTTTTCGCGAACTTTTGACGAAATGTGCCGTTTTTTCGCGATCTTTTGACGAAAGTTACCGTTTTATCACAATTTTTTGATGAAAATTGCCGTTTTTCGCGAATCTTTTGACAAAATTTGCCGTTTTATCGCGATTTTTGGACGAAATTTTCGTTTTTTTGCGAGTTTTTGAGGAAATTTGCCGGAAATTATTCGCTATTTCGTGATTTTTTAACGAAATTTTCTTTTTTTTTCGATTTTTTAACGAAATGTGCCGGGTTTTCGCGATCTTTTGACGAAAGTTACCGTTTTATCACAATTTTTTGATGAAAATTGCCGTTTTTCGCGAATCTTTTGACAAAATTTGCCGTTTTATCGCGATTTTTGGACGAAATTTTCGTTTTTTTGCGAGTTTTTGAGGAAATTTGCCGGAAATTATTCGCTATTTCGTGATTTTTTAACGAAATTTTCTTTTTTTTTCGATTTTTTAACGAAATGTGCCGGGTTTTCGCGATCTTTTGATGAAAGTTACCGTTTTAATCAAAAATTTTTTTATGAAAATTGCCGTTTATCGCAATGTTTGGACGAAATTTGTCGTTTTTTCGCGATTTTTGAGGAAATCTGCCTTCTATCGGAATTTTGTAACAAATTTAGCCATTTTTTGTCAGAATTTGCCGAAAATTATTCGTTATTTCGCGATTTTTTAACTAAATTTGCCTCTATGCGATTTTTTGACGAAAATTACGCGTCCCGTGGGACGCGTAAGCTCCATTTTCTTGCGTCCCGTCGCCGATTTCCTACGTATTTTACGCGCTATAGCGCGTCTGCGGCATCCCTGTCGGATTATAGAACAGATTGGTGCAATTATTTGGCGAAATATCTTTTCTTTGCTATTCATTTCTCTATTTCAAAGAAAAGGTAATTTTTGATGATGAATATTTTTTACGATTGGTGTTTGTAAATACGAGGTTTCTACGTCGCAATCGGGAAACAAAAGAGGCAGCTTTAATGTCCAATCAGAAATAAGAGAATTGTAACAAAGAAACCTGATTTTTTTTTTTCAGCTGCCATATTTGTCAGATTATGAATGTTTCATGGGTGATATTTTTTTTTTCGGAAATGCACATCGCATTTTCGGAAATCGGCGGCGCGGGGGAGGAGACGGGATTCCGCGAATTAACCCCCCCCCCCCGGTTTTTCCGCGATCTTTTAACGAAATCGGCGTTATATCCGCAATCTTTAGACTCGAAGTTTTCCCACGGTCTTCAGACGAAATCAGCGTTTTATCTGCGATATTTGGTGAAATTGCCGTTTTTCCCGTGATCCGCACAGGAAATTCGCGTTTTTCAGGATCTTTTGACAAAGTTCGTTGACAAAAACATCTACGAAATCGTCGTTTTCCCACGAAATATTGACGAAACGCGTGCTTTTTCGGCGATCCTTTCATGAAATTTGCATTTCTCCGCGATTGTATTTTCCGCGCGCTAAACCATACAAGTTGGCAACTATACAGAACTGATAACCCAATTTTAAATTTTCGGAAGAGGATGCCTTAAATTTTTGGAAATTTCAGACGAGAATCACTCCTGGAATGTTTGGAGATTTTTTAAAAACATTTTACGGATCGCGTTAATATTAAGTTCACGTTAAAAAATAAGGACTTTCAATAAAAAATAAGGACTTTAAGGATCCTTATTAAGGACTATCGAAATATAAGGAGTTTATAAGGACTTTTAAGGTCCGTGCGAACCCTGTTCTATTACTGTTTCTTTATTCCTGCTAGTTACGAAACGAATTTGGGATATACATCCGGTTTACTAATTATGATGATTAATAATAACCGAAATATTCATTATCGTATCGTAGTCACAGTGTAATGTAACTTTCAGTCAGGGGTGCCCAGAGAGGGGTTTGGTGACGCAAGATGCGTCATAAAATTTAGTTTTTTTTGGGGGGGGGGGAATTTGAGAAAAAGTTCACTTTTTTTTGGGGGGGGGATTTTTAAATTCTTAATATTTCCCTTTTTTTACTGTTAAAAAAAATCTTGATTTTTTAATATCACTTTTAAATTTTTTCAACATTTAATTTCCAGGAAAGTTTCTGTGTTTTCTTTCTTTAAATTCTAGATAAGGGCAATAAGAACTCATTCTGCTATACTGAACTCGCTATCTTTTGTAAATCTTGATTCTTTTAATAGCACTTTTAAATTTTTTCAACATTGAATTTTCAGAAATGTTCCTGTGCTTTTTTCTTTTTTTTTTCTCTAAATTCTAGATAACAGGGCTCCCAACACATTTTAGTCCTCAAAATGGAGGAAAGGGGACTATTTTCATTTAAAATGAGGACTTTGGGGGACCATTTTTGTTTAAAAAGGGGACTTTGGGGGACCATTTTTGCTTAAAAAGGGGACATTGGGGACCAATTTTATTAAAAATGGAAACCAAACAAGGATCATATGTGTAAAAATATAGCACAAATTTTCCTAAGTAAGAAAGTAAATTTTTAAAATTACCCCAGAAAATATGTTAGATGGTTATCTTTATAAGATTTACATTAAACAATCTACACAATTTTATTTAAACACATTTAAATATGCTACTGAAAAAGAATATAAAGCATTCAATATTTTGGTATTCACCTTGATAATTCTCGTTACAGGTAAAAAATAGTTGGATGTGCCAATCCCAAAACTTTCTTCTATCTCATACTTCATTTTATAATTTTTAAAAAATAGTTACTCATTTTAATGCTTTAATAATTTTAATTCAATATCATACCAACTTTGATTTTCATCTTAAATTTCTGCTTCAGTCAATTAATCGGAGTAAAAACAAATTTCCATCTCTGCACGAGCCGATGGACAATAGAATGGTAGGCAGATTTTTTTTTTTTTCAAATTCAGGGAGAACCTACTTGCCTTACAAAAAAAAAAAAAGAAAAAAAAAATCATATACAAAAAATTTAGTTCAGTTCTAGAACTAACTTAATACACTTTTAGGTGGTGCAATATTGTAAATGGCATGAAATTCGCTATTGCAGCGCCCCCTTCCGGCGGATTTTTTTTCAAATTCAGGGAGACCAACTAGCCATAGCCATACAGTTACACAAAAAATTTGGTTCAATTTGATGCATAATTTCATATACTTTTGGTCGGTACAATATTGAAAATGACACAAACATCGCGATTGCACCGCCCCCTTCCAGCAGATTTTTCTCAAATTCAGGGAGGACCAACTAGCTATAGCCATATACTTACACAAAAAATTTGGTTCAATTCGATGCATAACTTTATATACTTTTGGTCAGTACAATATTGAAAATGGCACAAACATCGCGATTGCAGCGCCCCCTTTCGGCAGACTTTTTTCAAATTCAGGGAGGACCAACTAGCCATAGCCATGCACTTACACAAAAAATTTGGTTGAATTCGATGCATAACTTCATATACTTTTGGCCGGTACAATAATGAAAATGGCACAAACATCGCGATTGCAGCGCCTCCTTCCAGCGGAAGATTTCAAAACTGAAGGAGAACCTGCTTGCCACAGTCAAAAACATTCACAAAAAATTTGGTTCAATTCTATGCATAACTTCATACACTTTTTGATGGAAGAATGACGACATACGGACACACACACGCACACAGACATTTTGTAAAAATGTGTTTTTTGGAATATCTGACTCCTAAAACGTGTAAATCCGTCGAAAACCGGAAGTAAAAAAAATTTCTATTATGATACTTTTTCTATTGAAGATAGAAGAAAGTAATAATAGTGAACAGTTAATAAAAACAAGTGGGTAAGTGTGATCACAGATCACTCAGAGGGTTTTATTTAATATTCCTTTCATAACATTCTAAACTTTAATTAATAAACCAAAATTGTTAATAATGAAATTTGTTAAAAATTAATAATTGTTTATAATGATTAAATCCTTATATAGATGGGGATGATATAAGACAGTGAGAATGGAGGTAGAGATAGAGTGAAGAATAACATTATTCATAACCTGGCTTTTCATTTAAGATATTACATGCCATATTGTAGATTACATTTTCGAAAATTTATTTCAATAGCGTCCCCTGGTGACAGAAAGGGATGAAAAGATGCTAACTGTTAAGATATGTTGAGCAGATTTTTTTTCTTCATTTTTTAGAAAATTTATGAAGTAAGGAACCCAATTAAACCATCTACTAATGGTGAAAAAATGAGTTAAGATGGTGGGAAATGGCTGCTTACGCCGAGAGTTTTAAAAGGATGTGTGAAAAAAATCAATTTTCTGATTCCCCATCCCACATACACATCAAAAAATGCCCCTAATTGTCTGGGGTCAAAATAGACTCTAGCAAAATGTTGGGCTCGATGAGATACCTCCTTCGGTCAACCATTCAAATGAAATTGAATCTTGCTGTAGTTTAATTAGGGGTTGAGTTTGAAAATTGCTGAAGTTTTATGAAGATCAGTGCATTAGTTCTTGAGATAGAGCTATTAATGAAATTGTGAATAATGCAGCATAACAGTGTCACTTGTTGAGCGATATACACTAAAAACTAATCAGCTCTAGTTTATATCAAGGTCTAAGTGAATCTAAAGTTTTGTGCATTAGTTCTTGAGATGCAGCGCTTTCTAACAGACATTTTCTAAAAATCACGAAAATTGTTTTCAGGACCTTCTAAAATGTGTAAATCCATCAAAACTGAAAGTCGAAATTATTTCATGTATTCAATATTTCTTTTTGTAAAGATAAAAAAAAAAAAAAAAAAAGTAAAAAAAAAAATGTGAAAAGGCATTTTACTCCAACCATTTTCTTTAATATGATTCAGAGTTGTGGACTTTAAATTAATTTTTCTTAGTTTTAATCATGTTTCCACACAATTCAATGATTCTTTCCATTCAAAAAAGCTTCAATTTTTTTTTAGGTGGGGGGGGGGGGGGGGGTTGAAGCATGCCAAGGCCCGTTATTGAAGACTGGTCAAGCAGTAGTTTAATATAGTAACTTTTGTGTTCTGCAATTTTTTAATTTTTAAGAATTTTAATGAGATTCTTAAAATTTGCCTGTATTCTGCTGTGATTTTTTAACATTTAGATTCATGAAAGAATTTCAATTACAACGCTTTTTTATACCCATTAAAATGCTTTTTTACACCCACTTTAAAAAATTTTATCTTCTTAGATTTTTAAGCTTTTAGTGATTTTCAGAGTTTTTTTTTTATTTTGCGGCGATTTTTTCAGACACAGAAAAGGAGACTTGGGGGACCAAAATACAAAAAAGGGGACTAAAGGGGACCTTTTTCTAAAAAGGGAACTTTTGGGGGATAAAGAGGACCATTTGGGAGCCCTGAGATAAGGGCAATATGAACTCATTCTGCTATGCTCAACTCGCTATCTTTTGAATTGCAGTAGATTATAAGTAGAATATATTTTACAATTGATATTCTGCTTAGGGAGGGGGGGGTCAATGTTAAAGTATAAAGATTTTTTTGGGGGGGGGGATTTGCGTCATTGGGTTTGGGGGGGGATGGTCACCACTGCTTTCAGTGACCATTTGGTGGTGTTTCTAATTCGAGGGGCAGGATAATTTTTGCTCTATGAAATGAATATTTTAAAATTAATGAAGCTTTTTTTTGTTTATTGACAAAAGGCAAATATTTTTCTTTATAAAAAAAGATTGATTCTTCCTCATCATTATTTATACTTAGTATTGTATCTTAATTATTTACTTTTTTTTAAATACTTTTCTAAAATTTAATTTTACTTAACTTTCTTTGTAATAATTACTTGTTTTTAAACTAAATATTTATTTAAATATTTTACTTAATTATTTTAATGTTTCAATTTATTATATGCATTCATTTTAATGCTTAACTACCAATCAAATCAATGTTTCAAAAATGTAAACAAATCAATGACCAGAAATCCGCAAAATTCTAAAATCCGCACAACCTGTGGTCCCAAGCTTTGCGAATTTGAGGGACTCTATTGTATTAGCACAAATTAGAAGTTAAAAAATGTATAGAATTGATTTAAAACTAAAATAATGAAATTTTGTCTCTATATTTGAACTAAAAATTTCATTGTTTACATCTGTAAATTATGTGTGAATTTTAGAAAGTTGCAGATTCGAGGGAGTCTACTATATATATTTTTAAAACTATGAATGATTTCATTGAAATATCAATACTATTCACACAACTCCTATAGATGACTTGATTTTTAACCGACTTCAAAAAAGGAGAGGAGGTTATCAATTCAACGCGTATTTTTTTTCTTTTTATGTACGTTCACAGATTTGAAACTATCCAACCAATTAATTTGGTTTTGGTGTTAAATGAAAGAGCTTGCTTTCGAATCATTACCACTTCCGTTTCATAGAAATTGGTTCCGTAATTTTTTAGTAACTAGGCAAAAACTAATATAATTAGTGATTTTTCGCTAATTAAAAGTGTTGAATAAGTTCGCTGAATGGAGTGCAGACAAAATGGCCGAGCGGTCTAAGGCTCCAGATTTAAACTCTGATTCGTGAAAGAGAGGGAGTGGGTTCGAACCCAACTCCTGACATACATGTATACAATAACCTTTTCCGTTTAATAATTTTTACATATATATTTTACAAATTAAATACTAATTTTATTATTTATTTTGTATTTAACCGTTAGCACAGAGTATCAGAGATCTTTTATCGATTCAATACTTTATCAGTGAAAGAATACTAAAATAATAGACTTGCGAAAAATAACTTAACCTTGAACAAGCTCGCCGAATAAATTGCAGTCAGGGTAGCCTGGCGGTCTAAGATGGCTGATTTATGCTTCGGTTCTCGAAAGAGAGCTTAGGTTCGAACCCCACTCCTGACATACGTGTATAATATACACTATTTTTCGTATTATAATATTTTTAACCGACTTAAAAAACGGAGAGATTATCATCAATTCGACGCGTATGTATTTATTTTATGCATGTTACACTGATTACACCGAAACTATCCAACCGATTAAACTGGTATATTTGTTAAATGAAAGAGATTACTCTCGAATTGGTACCACTTCCATTTCATCGAAATTGGTTAAGTACTTTTATAGTAAGTAGGTAAAAAACTAATAAAATTAGTGATTTCTCGGAAATTAAAAGTAACATGAAAGTTGAATATAAGTTCGCAGAAAGGAATACAGTCAGGATGGCCGAGCGGTCTAAGGCATCTGATTTAAATTCTGGTTCTCGAATGAAAGCGTGGATTCAAGCCCCACTTCTGACATAGGTGTATAGTTTGCAATGTTTTTTCCCATATTATAATTTTTATTAACCGACTTCAAAAAAGGAGGAGGTTATCGATTCGACGCATATGTATTTTTTTTCTATGTATGTTTATCAATTACTGCGAAACTATCCAACCGATTAATTTGTTTTTTCTGTTAAATGAAAGAAGTTATTCTCGAATTGGTACCACTTCCATTTCATCGAATTTGGGTGAGTACTTTTTCAGTAATTAGGCAAAAACTAACAAAATTAGTGATTTCTCGCAAATTAAGAGTAACACGGGCGTTGAATAAGTTCGCCGAATGGAGTGCAGTCAGGAAGGCTGAACAGTCTAAGGTGCCAGATTTAAACTTTGGATCTCAAAAAGAGGGCGTGGGTTCGAACCCCACTCCTGATATAATTTACATCCATGTATAATTTATAATAATTTTTTCCGTATTATAATTTTTATTACTAACTTCAAAGAAGAAGGAGGTTATCAATTCGACGCGTATGTATATATATATATATATATATATTATGTATGTTCACTAATTACTCCGAAACTATCAACCGATTAATTTGGCTTTTGTGTTAAATTAAAGAGGTCACTCGAATTGGAACCACTTCCATTTCATCGAAATTGGTTCAGTATTTTTCTAATAATTAGGCAAAAACTAATAAAATTAGAAATTTCTTGCAAATTAAAAGTAACATGAACGTTAAATAAGGAATGCAGTCAGATTGCCAAGCTAAGGTGCAAGATTTAAGCTCTGGTTCACAAAAGAGGACGTGGGTTCGAATCCCGTCCTGACATATGTGTATAATTTACAATATTTTTTCCTGTATTATAATTTTTATTAACCGACTTCAAAAAATCATTAACTTTTAACTAAAGAGAGAAAAATAAACTTTTCTACCAAAAATTGAACCGACTTCAAAAACGACTGCAAAGTGAAAATTTTTTTTTTAATAATAGTAATAAGAAATTAAATTAAGAGCATAGTATTTACCATGCGTATTATTATATTAGAATACATTAATTTGATTTTTTGGAGTCGGTGCCAGACAAGCCAATTTCAGAGTTAAAATTAAGTATCCAAGCAAATCATAAAAGAATAAGGTTGAATTTTTTAACTAAATATTAAATCGTAAAAAAAACTCGTAGATACTTGGATGTGTGGCAATTGAAAATTACATGTAACATGGCTTGGCTGGCAAAGATTCCAAAAAATCAAATTAATGTACGCATGGTAAATACTATGCTCTTTATTTACTTTCTTATTACTATTATTTTAAAAAAATATTTTTCACTTTGCAGTAGTTTTTGAAGTCGGTTCAATTTTTGGTAGAAAAGTTTTGTCCTATTGGAATCATCTTTCTCAGATAGAGGATTCTTTCTATATGAGTGATTCCATTTTCGTAATATTATTTTATAGACTTAACACTTACCAAATATTCCAATTACCAAAATTTATCAAATATTCCACTTTAGATCAAAGTTCCTTCATATTCCACAGCTACCGATTAAAATTTCCTGGTAATGAGGGATAGGATTTGATTTTTTTTTATTTTTAATATCAATTCTATATATATTTTACCCTGAAGTTAATATTACTAAATTCATGCTTTTTTATGAAGGAAGAATAAATTTTTTTCTGAAAAAATTCAAGATAGTGCTGGTATCACTGGTAATCACTAACTTTTTGCCAAATGTATTTACGCATTAATCAAGATTTTTTGGTTATTAAAGTCTGGCTACACCTGAAATAAAACTTCCTTATTTTATGATTTTGATACGAATTAGTAATGAAACTTCATTAGGCAAGTTTCATTAAATAATTTAGGAAAAATACATTTCATCTGTACAGTGAATATTTAATCATACATTATTCATTATTAACTTGACCTTTGCTTTTAATATTTTAAAAATTATCAAAATTTTTATTATTTTGAAGTTATTCTTTATTTTAATATTTTGTTTAATTGTAAGCATTCATTATAGATTCAACTACATTATTAATTACATTTAAATTTTAAAAATATAAACAAAGCAATGGCCAGAAATCCACAAAATTGTAAAATCCACACAAATTCTGGTCCCAAGCTGTGTGGATTTGAGGAGTTACTGTATTAACTTAGAAATAACAATGCTCCCAGGAATGGTCATAATTTTGTAAGAAGAATTATGATAAATATTATCTTCGCAATGTAAATAGAATCATGAGTCTTGGAGTCTACCTCTATCTAGGAGGGTGACTATTTTCATACAAAAACTAGAATATTTTTATAGCTTATTCTATAGCATATTTATTAATATTTTTATAGAAACTCTAAAGACATATTGAATTTCTAAAAATATTTCAATAATTTTTGGTTAAACTAACTTATACAGTCAAAGATCGATAATCCGTGCACCCATTATCCGCAATTTTCTATAATTCGTGTTACTTTACAAATGTAAACAGAGAAATAAACAGTTAAGAAAATTTACAAATTTGTGAACTAAAAATGATTTTTTTAACCAAGTAATAAAAGAATTAAAAAAAAATCATAATAAAACATCTACTTTTTCAAAAATATATAACTCTTTTATTTTATAAAAAGCAAAAAAAAAAAAAAATTGTATTACTGAACACATGCAATTATCTTTTTTTTAGATGCACATCTATATATATCAACTTTTCTTAATAAAATGACTTTAAAAGGGCATTTTTGATATAGCCTATTAAATTAATGATAGATTTCATATTTATCTCTACATATTATGCTCATTATAGAATCAAAATGCTGTCTAGGAATAATAAAATGATATATAATCCATTATATCTATAATCTGCAATGTTCCATAATCCAAATAACTTTTGGCCCCAACTTGTGCGGATTATAGAACTTTGACTGTATTATAAAATAGACTATAATTCAATAGGATTCTATAAGAAAAATTTTGTAAGGGGGAGGTCGCAAACAAAAAGCTTAGCAAAAACATGATAAAAAGCATTAAACTTTTTAAAACTTTCCATCATTGTTTAAAAGTGCTTATGAATTCAGTCTGTCTGTCTATTTGCTAATGTCCATGCTCATATTTGTGAATTTCCATCTTTGTTTTTTTAATTAAAAATATATGTTATGAACCTGAAATTCAGTAGATTCTGAATGCCTACTATGCTTAATGTAAGGTAAATAAATTTAACCAAACAAATTTTCTGTTTGGAAGTACAGTACAGAACCATTTATCCGGAATGGTTGGGGTCAGATGTATTCCGGATAACTGGTTTTTCCGGTTAACTGGTTGGGCATTAAAGCAGCATCCAATTGATAAATTTTGTGAAACATATGTACTTGTGGTATTACTTCTAATTTTAAATTGATTATTAGGTTACTTGAACCAAGAATCTGATGCAAGTAAGATCAATTGTTAGAGTTTGAAAGAAGATAATTTATGGGAATTCCTTGAACAAAAATTCTTCTGTTTTCTCGGCATAAAAATGCAAACATCTATAATATTGTAATATTATTTATTAATCTATAATATGATTATATGCTTCTATTACAAATACTAGATGCTGTTATCAAACTATACAATTGTTTCAAGCAATGCATATGTCAAACTGATTGTGTATGATACTTTTTTCTAAAAAGATTCTAACATCAGTCTATTAGAAATATCATTCCCGATAACTGGTTTTCCGGTTAACTGGTTTCTGGATAAATGGTTCCATACTGTATATTTTATTTAATCAATGTCTGAAGTTGGTGACCATGCATGCTGCTGTAACTCATATAAATATAATCAGATTGCTATGCAGCTGATAGCTTACCATGGATATCTGCGTCACAGAGAGAGAGAAAATATGAGCTCCCCCCCCCCCAACTATAAGTCACTTTTAGCTACGGCCCTGCTTACATTTACCAATTTTCCAGGTGGCGACAAACACTTTACATCAAAGTTCCTTCATTTTCCCCCTGCTAGTGATTAAAATTTCCCGGTAGTGAGTATTTACTTAGAAATAACAACACTCTCAGAAATAGTCGTAATTTTCTTCAAAGAATTACAATAAATATTAATCTTCCCAATGTAAAAAAAATCATGAATCCTTGAATATACCTCTATCTAGGAGGATGACTATTTTCATACAAAAAATAGAATATTTTCTTAGATTATTCTATAGAATATATATGAATATATTTATAGATTATTCTATTGAACTTCCAAAATTATTTCTATACCTTCTGGTTAAACTAGCTTATATAAAAATGGGCTATGATTTTATAGGATTCTATAACAAATTTTTTGCAAGGGTAAGGTCACAAGTAAAAATCTTAACAAAAACATGATAAAAACATTAAACTTTTTAAAGCTTTCCAACATTGTTTAAAAGAGTTTATGAATTCAGTCTGTCTTTCTGTTTGCTGCCTGTCCATGTTCATACATGCTAATTTTCGGCTTCAAAATAGTTTTCGGACTTTTAAATCAAAAAATTATACTTCAAACCTGAAATTCAATAAAATAACAAAATTAAGTGAATTTTAAACGACTACTATATTTAATGCAAGACAGATTTAACTAAACAAACTTTCTGGTTGGAAGTATATTTGTTTTATTTATTAAAAACCAGAAGTTTGTGACTACTCTTGCTATAACTCGTATAAATCTATTTGAATTGCCATGCAATTGATATAAGTTATTGAGGTTTACCATGAATATGTTGTATTGAAAATGTCTAATATTTATATAGTTCATTTACAAGGAAACACTGAAACGAATTCCATTATACGATGAGGAAAAAATTCTATGAGATATACTTAATTAAGTTACGCTCGTACAAATAATATGAAATTGATATGAATCATTGAGATAAGATGCTTAGAATAAGATGTACATAGAAATAATTAGGTACTTGCATATTAACGCCACCACATTTTTATATAGTTCATTTACAAGGGAACACTGAAACGAATTCCATTATACGATGAGGAAAAAATTCTATGTGATATACTTAATTAAGTTACGCTCATACAAATAATATGAAATTGATATGAATCATTGAGATAAGATGCTTAGAATAAGATGTGCATAGAAATAATTAGGTACTTGCATATTAATGCCACCACAACAGAAATAGCGCTAATGTCACAATAAAAAGAATCTTGTTGTTAGTGCTTTTTTAATACTTTTTTCTTTTTTTTGTTTTTGCTCATTTTTTGATGCCATTTTTTAGTGCTTTTTTTTCTCATTTTTGACATCTTTTTTTATATGCATTCAAACAACAAGACTGCTATTTATTGACGCATTAGCGCAATTTCTGCTGCAGTGGTGTTAATATGTAAGTACCAATAAAAATTTAATAGATAAAGAAATTTAATAAATTTAAGTAATGACCCTTTTAATTAATCAATGTATAAATGAGGATGTGAGTTACAAATCTTGCCTTAATCCAAACTTTTTAAAATTGAGTTTTCACTATCAATCTACTCTATTGGAGAATCTGCATTAAACAAATGCTATAATCTGCACATAATATGTTTTTTGTCATATACAGTAAAACCTCCATTAACGGTCACCTCTCACAACCGGCCATTTTTTTCATAGAACGGAATGAGTCGTATTGAAAAAATATTATATCGAACCTCCGAATACCGTCACCTTTGAAAACCGGCCGCGGCTAGGAAAATTCAATCAGACAGCCGAGAGCATTGTAAATTGCGATATTTAAAAAAATCCTTTGTTTTAGACATCTGTTTCGCTTATGTAGGGTATACTACTATTAAGCCTGCCCCCCCCCTCCCTCTCTTGGCTGTTGCTAATGAGGAGCACTTTTTATTTCATCTAATAGTGTGCCTGCCTTTTTCCTCGCCTCTCCCCCTCCACACACTTTTGTGGTGTCGTATCTGAGAAATCAAATTTGAAAACCTTTACTTAATACGGTCATGTTGATGCCTTCACCCCTTTCTTTTCCATATGGTTCCTCCCTATCTACGTAGAGAAAAAAAGCAGCACCTATTAGCCAACCATTTGTCTCTATTTTTAAATCGAACATGAGTAAAATTTATAAAAGAAATTTTTATCACTCAGTGAAAAATTAAAGGTTATTGATGATAGTAAGCAGGGTATTAGTACATGGAAATTAGCAGGAAAGTATGGATGCGGAAGAACGCAAATAAATAAAATTTTAAATAATAAAGAAGTGTATCTTGAGAAACATCTTAGAGGTGAAAACCTACAAAACAAAGTCAAATGTCTCAAAACTGGAAATGAAGTAATTAACAAAATGCTATTAGAATGGTTTAGAAATTGCAGATCTAAAAATTTACCGATTTCAGGGCCAATTTTGCAAGAAACAGCATTGAAAATTGACAAAGAACTTGGTATTAATGATTTCAAAGATTCTAACAGCTGGTTAGAAAAATTTTGCTTGAGATATAATATCGTTTGTGAAAAATAATTAAAAAATTATACATTTTTTTAAAGTATTTTATTGAATTAAATAATTTTGGTTATTTTTCTAATCAGTTGAAGCAAAACCTCCATACACCGGTCACCTCTAAAAAGCGACCACTTTTACACAGTTCCATCGGAGGCCGCTCTTCGGAGGTTTTACTGTATTCCTGGCTTTGCAAAATATTGGTATACAATGAAAACCAATGGATGCAGTCTGAGGTTTTGCAAAAATTTGATTTTCTGGACATGGGGAGCTTTGAAGTTCATGTTCTCAAATAAAAAAAAATTATATATATATAGTAGACTCCCTCAAATCCACACAACTTGGGACCAGAAGTTGTGCGAATTTTAGAATTTTGCAGATTTCTGGTCATTGCTTTGTTTGCATTTTATAAGCAGTAATTTGAATGTAATTAATTAATAATGCAATCAAAACTATAATGAATGCTTGTTATATGTAGTAAAATAAGTAATAAACTAAGATAATATAAATTTAGATAATTTTTAAAAGGATTAAAATATTAAAAGCAAAAATTAAATTAATAATCAGTAATGTATGATCAAATATTCTTTATAAATGTGATATGAATTTTTCTAAATTATTCAATGAAACTTGCCTCATAAAGATAGATTATTAATTCACATGAAAATCATAATATCAGCAACACCTTGATTTTTTTTCAGAAATGAATTTATTCTTCCTTCATGAAAAAACATAAATTCAGTAATATTAACAAAAATTGCAAATTAAAATATAATATTGAACTGATATATTACTAAAAAAAGTCAGATTTTGTCTTGATATTTGAACAGATTTTTTTCATTGTTTATATCCATAAATTAGGTGTGGATTTGAAGGACTACTGTATTACCTTTTTACAGTACAAGTATAATCAGTACTCATGTGTCAGTTTCAACATATATTGCAAAATTTATCACAATTTTAATACCTATCTTGTGGCACCTCTAAGCATAATCCAATCATGCTGATATGGAATTTTGATTGTTACTTTTAAAAAATCAACTTTTGAAATGTACAGCATATTGGAATTAAAAAAAAATTTCGTTCCACCCTAGTGTACACATTTCAAGCAACTAGATAATTTGTTACATCACAGCCTGAGTAAGTAAGCAAGTTAAATTTTTTTTAAATCAAGTTCTGTAAAGGAATGGAAAGGAATGGAAATTCCAGAATGGAAAATATTGTTGCCATGACTGTTGATTTCTTTTCATTTGTTGAATAATAAAGTGACTTCACTGAATTGAGAGGTTTCTAATGTAAGGTGTACAGTAAAAAGTGGTCAAAGGTGGTTGTGACTTCATAAAAAAAAATTGCATTTCATTAAGTAAAGACTTTGAAAAAAAATAATAATCACCCAATTGCTTGTTTTATGAACAAATACAGACGAACTTTATTAACATGAAATTTTGATTAACATCAAAAGAATTGAGGTCCTGTGGGATAATCTTGAAAATTAGTACAGTAGACTCTCTCAAATCCGCACTCCTAAAATCCGCAACTCTAAAATCCGCACATAATTCATGAATGTAAACAATGAAACATTCAATTCAGATGTAGGTGCAAAATTTGGCTTTTTAAATTTTTTTATCAATTCCATATATTTTTTAATTTGTAATTTTTGTTAAGATTATTGAATTCATGTTTTTTCATGAAGAAAGAATAATTTAATTCTTAAAAAAAATCAAGATATTGCTGATATCATTGGTAATTTCACAATCTTACCAAATATATTTATGTATTAATCAAACTTTTTTAGTTATTAAGCAGGGTTGGAAAAAAAACAGGTTTTTCCGAAAAAAACCAAAAAAACCAGTTTTTTTGGTTTAAACCAAGTTTTTTTTGGTTTAAACCGGGTTTTTTAAAAGCATCCTTTCTTATTACATATACAAGCATATTTACTGATAAAAACAGACATTATTGGTTTATAAGCAGTGTAACTTCATTTAAAATAATTTAAATTTAATAATTATAGTGAATTTATGCTGAAAATTGAAAAAAATCATTTTTCCATTTAAACAGTTTTAGCAAACAGTCTTATGTTAAAAGTTTTAACTGTTCTACACAGTGAACCATTGAATCCCTGTAAATCTTTATAAACAATCTTTTGATTACTAATAGTAATAAGCATTTGGATATAGTTTGATAAATATTCTTTTCCAAAATTATTCAAATAATAAATTACAAATACTTCTTAGGATTTTTTCTTTCTGAGTGACAACTTGAAGTTAACATTTTTAGTCGTTAGATTCAGCAGATAGCAGAGGGAAAAAAATTATTATAAAAATGCTATAACTAGCAACCAGTCTTTCTTTTACTTCATCAAGATAATCTCCCAAAAGAAAAATTTCTTTTACAGCTAGTGCAAAATCTTAAAAGATCATTGTGTTACATTATTAATTGCATTAAATAATCTGCATTATTAAAAAAATTAAAATGTCTTATACTAAATATTGAATCTATTTTATCTTTGATCGATTCACATGTTTGAAGTTTTTCTTTAGAGCAATAGATATGTTCACCAATGTGTACTGATTTTAATCCTATGCATAAAAAATGACGTAAACCCAATATATCTAAATGCTTATTGCTGAAATAAAGTGTTAAAAGTAGAAATTATTTATATCCAATAATCTGAAACTCGTAAATTATAAAGAAAGAAAGAAAATGTCATTAGATTTCTCCTAAAAAACAATTGAAATTATTTATATCTAATAATCTGAAGCTCATAAATTATAAAGAAACAAGAAAATGTCATTAGATTTCTTCTAAAAAAGAATAGCTTTTTTTATAGAAAAAACCAATTGATTTAATCCTATGCATAAAAAACGACCTAAACCCACTATATATAATACTTATTACTGAAATAAAGTGTTAAAAGTAGAAATTATTTATGTCCAATAATTTGAAACACGTAAATTATAAAGAAAAAAAAAGAAAATGTCATTAGATTTCTTCTAAAAAAACCAATTGGTTTTTTTGAGAAAAAAACCATTTGGTATAAAAGTGGTTTAAACCATGGTTAAAACCAATTGGTTTAAACCATGCCAACCCTGTTATTAAGTCTGGTTAAACCTGAAATAAAGCTTCGTTATTTTATGATCCTGATGTGAATTAGTAATGTAGCTTTATGAGGCAAGTTTTATTGAATAATTTAGGAAAAACACATTTCATCGTTATAATGAATATTTAACTATATATTATTGATTATTAACTTCATCTTTGCTTTTCGTATTTTAATCATTTTAAAAGTTATCTAAATTTTTATTATTTTAAGTTTATTACTTATTTTAAAATTTAGTTTTTGGTAAGCATTCATTATACTTTTGATTTTATTATTAATTACATTCAAATTACTTTTCTATGATCAGAAATCTGAAAAATTCTAAAATCCGCACAACCTTTGGTCCCAAGCTGTGTGGATTTGAGGGTGTCTACTGTATATGACTTGTTTTAGGATTCAACTGCATTTTCTGAAGGGGGCGAGTCACTCAGCTTACACATCCCCCTCACTAAATGTAAAGTCTCGAGATATTTGATGCATTTCTTTATTTAAAATATCTCCTCGGCAAATTAATATTTTTTAACTTGTATATTTTGCACACCGTTCTTAACAGATACCTCTGTGTTTCTTTATTTTCTAAAATATATTATACTTAATTTTACATGAAGTGTTATTAAAATTCTACTCACAGTATGCCTGTACTCTTAACACATAAAATGCTAAATTAAACATAGATTTTAGAAATATTTTTAGAACAAATTAAAAAAGAAACAACTTTTAATTACAGTAGTACACGGTAAAAAGAATTTAAAACTATTAATTTCCCCAAAAGATATTTTAAATATACAAATGCATCAAGCATCAACAGAATTAACATGACAGTTGAGATTTCCAAAACTGAATGACTAATCCTGTTAGGGGTATTCTTCAATCACTTGAATACATCTGCTTTGTTATAATAAAACAATGGGCATTTATTTTCGAATTTCTCATTAAAATTTGACTATTTAAAAAAAAAAAAATTAACAGTAGCTGAATTCAATCTTTAAGATGGTTAGTTTTTACTTTTTCGATTTCGGTTTCAAATTTTTTTAAAAAAGGTACTTTAAATTTTAAACTTGTTTTTAAATTTAAAATACCTTTTTAGGAATACTCTGAAAACCAAAATCGAAAAAGTAAAAAATTGCCATATTAAAATTGAAACGCAGCTATCATATGAAAAAAAAATCATTTAAAAATAATCAAATTTTTTTCCGAAATTTGAAAACAACCTGCCCATTGGATGAACATGAGTATTTTGAAGTTACCCTAAAGTGTATGTGTTTTTACATACAAATTTGTATAAGCAAAAAAAAAATCATTATGAGATGAATTATTAAAAAACATTTAGTTTCAATTGAGTAGAATAGAATCAAATTCAG
This sequence comes from Maratus speculifer, assembly GCA_964019185.1. Taxonomy (NCBI): domain Eukaryota; kingdom Metazoa; phylum Arthropoda; class Arachnida; order Araneae; family Salticidae; genus Maratus; species Maratus speculifer. The sequence continues at coordinate 24,157,172 of OZ025303.1, read as the reverse complement.
TTTATGTTCAGTGAATGTTTTAGAAATAAATCAAACAAATCTGCTGTATCTAAATTGAAATTTGAATAATATTTACTAAAATATTTAAAAATAAATAATTATAAGCAAAATTATCTGCTATAAATAAAGCGTTTTAATAATGCTTTAAATGATTCAATGATAAATCCGCAAAAATGAAAGTAGGGACATGTGAAATTTCGTCCAGTCATAATCAAATAGCAAATTGTAGGGTTTTCGGTTGAAGAGTAACGAAAGAAACTACCTTACTTTAGCATTATCGTATTTTGGTAAAGATACTGGATATAATAAATTTATTTTAACAGTTATCTGATATTACTACCGACAGAAGGGACAAGACGCCAATAAAAGAATGAATCATGAATTACATCATGATTTATTGAAGGTGAGTTTTACATTTCTTATTATAATTTATCAATTAAACTGATGCAAAGGAAAATGGCTAGAATTTTTTTTTTAAATCTCTGGATGTAATGCAGGTCATCAGATAGCCATTGAACAATCTGTACCAAAGAATCTAGGCAAAATTTTCCTGAGTTTTCAAAATCAAATTGCATCCAAATTTTGACCCGTGGCATATTTAAGTGCTAGATTAACGAAATTTAGAAATGCTTTTCATTTTTTCATTTATTTCATTTTTGTAAATAAATATTTTGTTTTGTCAAACAAAACTCAGTTGAACATTTTATTGATTGATTCGTTATTAATGAATGACTCTTTATTCATGATTCATTTATTGTGATGACGATGGCGTCTGATGTATTAAAACAGAGTAAACTCATTACAAAATGATGATACTCGAATTGTAAAAGTAGATATATATATTTAATTAATTTGCTGATCCGCCTTCTTTACTAAAAGGAATTAATGGTAAAATATGTTTCGTTATTTATTCTTCCACTGAGAATTCTAGTAAAATTTTATGTGTCACAACTTTCATTTTTGCTGACATTTATAGTCATTTTAAATATTCTGCACACAGGTATAGATATGGTTCTTTAGTTATTCTTCTACTAAAAATTCTAGAATTCGTGATTTAATCATATGATAACACAAATTTTTATGTGCCACCACTTTCATTTTTGCTGACATATATAGTCATTTTAAATATTCTGCACACAGGTAAACCGAATATTTTACTGGCCAAATAGTAACTATCAGGAAGAATATACTTTATTAGTTTAGAATTTAAAGATGTTAAAAGATTAAAATTTACATAATATTTAAAATAGATATTTTCATTTATATGAACAAGATTTTTTTTTTTGAAGTAAGAAACCTTATAAGTAACTAATATCCAGAGGAAGTTCGGCAACAATAATTTTTTTGGCAGAGTATTCACTGTTTCATTTACACAAACAGATTTTTTTTCAACATTTGTATAGTTTATTTAAGATGAAAGGCTATTTATTTATTTTTTTATACAAATATATGTATATGTATGTATATAGAGAGAAAGATTGATAGATATAAACACTCATATGCATTCATTAGGTTTTTTTCATAGCTGTTTGTATAATTTGTCAATTAATCTCACTTTTTTAACTCCGAATTGTGCCGAGTAGCCAATACCTATATAAAAATGTGAAAGCTTCTATACTGGGGTTGAAATTAAAATCAGCTAATTATGTGCCACTGATACCTAACTTTTTTGCTTAGTTGCCATTTTGATTTCCTTGGTTGTCATTTTTTAAATACATAAAATTTGTAAAATTTAACAATCATACTAATTATTTCCATTTCACAAAATATTTTGGTTACAATTTTTTGCTTTTGCATTACTGTAAAATACCGTTAATCCGCCCTTCCTGATCAAACGCCCCCTCCCCACTGTATAAAGAATTTGAAATTTTCAAAAAATCCCGAGAAAACGTCCTTCTTCCCCATTCTCAAAGGCGATTGAGAATGGGATGAATTATTATGAAATGAATGAATCATGAATGTTTGATGAAATGTGTGTTTATTCGAGATTTTTTAATTGATTTCTTGCTTGTTTTGGTTTTTTTTTTTTTTTTACAAATTTCTCCTTTTTTTGCGTTTTTTCGACAGAATTTATGGTTTTTTTAATAAAAAACCCAATTTTTTTCAAATATCAAAATTCATGATTCATTCAACGATTCATTCATTTCATCACGATTCATTCCTGTAAATTTTATTGAACGATCGCAGAAAAATCCTGTGTAAGCGCCCCCCTCTAACTATTGTACGATTTTTCGTTACGTTTGGGGGGGGGGGCGGATTAACGGTATTTTACGGTATTCTGAGAAATAACTAGAATGACTTTTTTTCAAAAAAAGCTGATTTCAGATAAAATATTGAAAACTTCTATTCCTAATATAAAAATATAATGACTTTTCTATGGCTAAAGAATAATAAGTAGTATAAAAAGAGCTTACAAACTAGAAATTTTATTGAAAACAAAATTATTTTTTAAAGTCTAGAAATCTGGTACATCCACTTGCAATATCCTTAAATACAGTCAATGATCTATAATCTAAGCACCCATAATCCGCAATTTCCTATAATTAGTGTTACTTTATGAATGTAAACAGTGAAATAAACAGTTAAGAAAATTTACAAATTCGTGATCTAAAAATCATGTTTTAAAACAAATAATGAAAAAATAACAATAAAAACAGCATTTTTTAAAAATGTAACTCTGTTATTTTATTAACAGTAAAAAACAAATTGCATTACAGAACATAATTATTTTTATTTAAATGCACGTTTATATTAATTTTTTTAAATAAAATAACTTTAAAAAGGCATTTTTAAGACAGCATATTAAATTAAGTGTTAGATTTCATATTTATCTTTTTATATTAAACTGATTATAGAATTAATATGCTGTCTAGGAATAATAAAATGATGTATAATCTATGATACTCCATAATCCCTACAACCTTTGGCCCTAATTTATGCAGATTATAGAATTTTGACTGTAATAAATTCACGGCAGGGTGTGAATCATATTTATTCAGACTTGTTCCATAAAACCTTATCGTCAACTCTTGACAGTAACAGACTTTGCTGATTTTTCCTTTTTATTATGTTGAACTGGTTCAATCCGCATTCACATTAAGCTGTACTTACAAGGAGAGGGCCAACTTTGATTATTTTAATATATTTTGTAGGATCAGAGATCTCTTAGCCTCAGGATCAGTGGCTTTTATACTGCTAGTATTCTTAGTTCTTGAGAAACAGTATAATGACACGACTTAAATACTTGCTTTGAAAATTAAGGCCATGGTTGATTGTAGGTTGATGTCAGCTTGAATAACTTTGTTTCCTTGACGAGAGGGCTGGGGATCGAATCTCAGTAGTGCCACATTTTTTTGTCTCATTATTTGTTTTATAAGTATATTTATAATTTTTAAATCTTGATATCTTATTTTAACTACACTTTTATCACATTTAAACATTCATTTAGCATTTTCGATTTTTAAACAACTATTTCTCATCACTTAAATTGATTTTTTTCCAAAATTCATCTTTCTTCCAAAAAATATAAATTCCAAATTCATTACAAAAACTGTTATGGTGCCATCTGTTTATGATAAAATAAATCATGTTCAAATATAATAAATATAAAACCACCATATAGCCCCACCAGTGGCCAAGAAGTTCTGCCTCCAAAACTAATACTAAATGGCTGATTCTTGGTTCGAACCTAATCATGGCCATCGGCCTAACCGTTCGAAGTTTTCCGTGGTTTTATTTGAACCTTGGATTTCTTTGTGTAAATACAGGTTAGGTTCCCTTAGAAAGACACCCACAGAAGGAACCTTTCTTTTAGGGCCTATATCCCAAGTTAGATAATTGGCCAACATAAAACACACACAATAAATTAATAAAAAAGCAGTAAATAACTGAAAACAAAATAACTCAGAAAACAAGCATACATACAGTCAAAGATCGATAATTCGCATTACTTTATGAATGCAAACAGTGACATAAACAGTTAAGAAAATTTAATAATTCATGATCCAAAAATGACTTTTTAAAACAAACATTGAAAAAATGATAATATAAGATATTCATTTTTTGTTAATATAACTGTTTTATTTTAGTAACAGTAAAAAATGGATTACAGCATTATGGAACATAAGTAATTATTTTAGGAACATAGATATGCATAATTTTTTTAATAAAATAATTTTAAAAAGGCATTTTTTGAGATAGCCTATTAAATTAATTTTTAAAATTCATAATTATCTTTTCATATTATACTGATTAAAGAATTGAAATGACCATAATGCTCTAAAATCCATACAACCTTCGGCCGCAACGTGTGCGGATTATAGAACTTTGTCTGTATTACAAAATTTAAAAATGTTTAATATGCAAAAATAGAATGTAGTTTAATTCTTATGCTGATTTTTAATATAATTACATTTCTTACTTTAAAAACCAAGAAATATTACCGTTATGTTGATTTTCCTTCTTATCGAAATATATAAATGACATTTCTTTAAAATCATGAATTGACACAATTGTTCAATATTATTGCATCCATAAAGAATGTATGAAATGTGTTTTAAAACTGTTTTGAAGAAAACTAAAGTTTTGGATTGATTCATAATGTTTAATGCAACTATTAATTCACAACAAATAAAAAAGTAAATAGGTTAAAATAGAAATGATATACAATATTATAATTTTTTAATTGACTATTCATTTATTTAATTATAATTACAAGTGTATATTTATAAAACAAAAAAATAGAGATAAAAAAAATCATGTAACAGTATTAATCATGAGTCCTCTGGTCAGTGAACTAAAGCTATACCAATTAAGCTGCAATCAATCATTACTTCCGTTTTCAAAGTGAGTGTTGTCAAGTCAGAGTGAGTCATGTCAGAATATTGGCGATTCAAGCGCTCGAATACGCCATCTGGTGGAGAAAAGATGTAACTTCTCTATTCAGGATAACGTCGTGTAAGCTCATTGCATTACATGCGTTTTAAATTTGTTCAGAATAATTATTTTTTTGCACAATTTCAGATTTCCTGTGACATTTGTTTTCTGTCTTATATGACGAAGTAAATATTATACGAATTTGAATATCTAAAACTTTTAAATACATTTATAATAAAAAATTGTTTCAATGGGGCTTTAATGGGAAAGGGAAAGGGGAGGTTAAAGGGAAATTAAAGGGACAGCTATCCTGTATCAAAGGCTGCGAGCAGCGCCTCTATAGGCCGTTTTAGTTCCCAATTAGACACCTCCTCCCTGTTTCTCAAGAACTCAGGAGCATTGGGTAAAATCCATTGAACCTGAGGCTAAGGGGGTCTCTACCCTATAACATATATTAAAGTAATCAAAATATGTGATGACCAACGTTGTCTGTCTCCTTGTTAGTGGTAAAATCATAGAAAAATTTATTATTTTCCTTAGATTAGAAAATGAAGACTATTCTAAAGATTCTGCCATCAAATACTGCCAAGCATACTCACATGGTAGTTTTAATTTATCCTTTGCCACAGTTTGTAATCTTCAATGACTGCATCTTTTTCTATTAACATGTTTTGGGGCAATCCTTCAATCAAATTTTTCATAATATTAAATATCATTAATAATATCAATCTATATCATTCAATCTATCATTAATAATATCAGTCTATCAAATATCATTAATAATATCAATATCTTTTCCAAATAAAGTCTTCGTCAATTTTTTTTAATTTCAATTTCATTTAAATTTACAACATTACATGGATCAAGAGTGTGAATTACTCAATATTTTATCATTTCGAATCTACCTCAAATCTAAAGCTTCAGTTATTTTGGTCCAAAAAAATTTTTGTTCTTCAGTACATGATAATTCTTCAACTTTCTTGGTTAATTTTATCCATTTATAAACAGATCCAGAATCTTCAATGTTTAAGTCTTCTACAAAGTTTCTCTATTTGCACTTATTATTTTATTAAATTTATTTTTTGCATTACCTAAAGAACAGATCACAACTTTTATAAAATGGAATCGCAACTGAAATTTTTCTGATGACTGAACAAGTGTACTCCTAATATATTGCATCAGGCAAAGAAATCTGACAAAACACTCAGATTTAAAAAATTTTAAATATTGTTTTAACTTAGCCAATATTGCTTTATCTGGTTCAGATGATGCAGCTTTTTCCATATAAATAATGACTGGCATGACGTTGTGAAGTAGCACCTTCACAGCTTTGTAATTACACCGAAGCCCTGAAACTGAATAAAGACTTTTGTGGGAAAAAGAATCATCCAGAATATCCCCAACAGCAAAGTCACATAATATAGATGAACATGCAAACGCCATTTGCAGAAAATTTAAAAAGTTTGCAGACAGTTTTGATGCTTAAAAAAAAAAAATTTCTTAAAAAAAAAAAAAAATTCAAGAACCAGGGTAGAGAATTAGTATGACGCATGTTGCAGACTATTTTTGAACTGAAGAGAAAAAAAAAGTTTTCTGAAATTATTTGCGATCTACAATGGTACAGTATTTTTGTGGAAGAAGCACTGGGGTACAAAACTTTAAAATACTGTCAAAGCAGCGGTTATGATGCTTTTTGCTCTTTTTTTCTTTCCTTCAGCCATGGCTGGAAGCAGAAATAGTGCAACACTGAAGCAATTGCTGCAGATTATTTTAACAGGTTAAAAATACATTTTGTGTTAAAAAAATAAATGTCAAATGTTGATCATTTTTAAAAAAAAGCTTAGTGGCACTCTACTCCCATATAACTTTTCATTTTTGTTGTTAGCAGTGATATAGGATTTGTGGAGAGGGGGGGGGGGAAGACTTTTTTGCTGAAAATTTTTAAGAAATTATTTGAGTTCACAGACAGTTTTACATTTTACCTATGTTGACCAACAGCTTTCAGTTCCTTTATTTTAGGCATTGGTGATAATAAGAATAAACATATATTAAAGTATTAAAGCCTTTTCAGATTTTACACTTTTCAAAGCATCTGCTATTGCTACCTTTTACTTATTGTGAGGGGAAACCATAGCATATTCATTTAAGACATAAACAGAAGAAGTTACAACTACTTCTAGTTTTCCCTTAATTGAGTCTGAGTTCAATCCTCTGATCATGGGGCTAAAACTTTGAAGCAGATTGGCAATTTTAGATATCAACAAAAGTATTAAGTGTAGGTATTCATATTATTCTGAATTATTAGCTCTACAACAATTGTACTGACAATGCATTTGTTAAAGTTACTGTTTTTGAGAAATTGTTATAATATTAAAAAAAACCTGTTTTTTAACTATGAATCTGTGCATGTTTTCTAATGCTCATCTACTACAAGGGGAAAACTTACTATATTCATTCTAGACCTAAACTAAATAGGTTAAAACAATTTCCTGCTTTCCTCTAATTAATTCCAAATTTCAGATTTTTTCCCCTCCACTATCACTGGGTTAAAAGAGAAATAAGTCAAGGATCAATAATCCACAATTTTCTATAATTCGCATGACTTTACGAATGCGAACAGTTAAGAAAATTTACATATTCGTGATCCAAAAATGATTTTTTTAATCAAATAATTAAAAAAATAATAATAAATAAGTCATAATAAAACATCTATTTTTTATTAATATGACTCTTTTATTTTATCAACAGTAAAAGACATGCTGTATTACAGAACCTATGTAATTATTTTTATTTAAATGCTCATATACAGTAGACTCCCTCAAATCCACACAGCTTGGGACAAGAGGTTGTGCGGATTTTAGAATTTTGCGGATTTCTGGTCATTGCTTTGTTTACATTTTTTAAACAGTAATTTGAGTGCAATTTTTAGTGCATTTGGAACTATAATAAATGCTTACAATACAATAAAATATTAAAATAAGTAATAAACTAAAATAATAAATTTTAGATAATTTTTAAAATTATTAAAGTATTAATAGCAAAGGTCAAGTTAATAATCAATAGTGTATGATTAAATATTCATTATAAAGATTAAATGTATTTTTCCAAAATTATTCAACAAAACTTTCCTCGTAAAGTACATTACTAATTCACATGAAAATCATAAAATAAGGATTTTTTTTTCAAGTTTAACCAGGCTTAATTACCAAAAAATCATGATTAATGCATAAATATACCCCTTAGCTTTGAATTTATTGCAGTTGCCTCGCCAGCAGGTGACTGACAAATGGCAAAATCCATCTCAGTGTTAGAGACAAATTACCCATTAGGCTGACAAGATTGTAGCCTAGGGTCCCAAAAGAGGGGTTCAAACTCAAGCCTAGGGGTCTAGAAATTGGTTAATAAATCAAAAACAAATTATATTTAATTATGCATTAGTAATCGTTTACATAACTTTTACTTTTAATAATTGAATCATTTTTTTAAATTACCTTTATTTTGAATACTCTTCTTAAAACGTTCGCTGCCAACTACGAGAATACTCGTAGTAGGTTTCGCCGATTACAAGTATTTCCGTAAAAGACACATGCATTGTTTAAATGTTTGGCTCACAGAAAGAGACTAAATAGTACACTTGGCGTACAAAACCTAGGAATAATAACTAAGTGTTTACAGCAGAAAACCGTGTCATTTCACGATATGTTTTAGAGAATACTACGAATAGAATTTGTTTTACATCATGATGAAATTTTAATAGGCATATTGATACAAAATTATGTATGATAAGTTTTGACAAGTAAAAGTAATCTTTTCTATCTATATTTAAACAATAAAACCATAGAAAGCAATTTAAAAGCATAGTATCGGAGATTTGACTTGGCATCTGTAAATAGTTGTATTATCTCAGCTTTGGCAGTGAACATGTTAATTATTTTAATGATTTGCTATGCCTCTGTCTACACTTGTCTGTAATAAAAGGTAATGTATGTCCACAACACTATGATTTTTTTCTTGTTTGCAAAAGAATTGAACGAATTAATGTATAAATTATTAATTTGTAGAAAAATGAACCTCTTAAAATTTTTACACGATTTTATTTAAATAGTTATTTTGTAGAATTTTTTTCGTATCCTTTTTAATTAAATAATAAGTGTGTATCAGGCTTGTGAATTATATGTAGAAATTGCAATTGCTTTAATGTTAACGTGGAAAATGGAGAAATTTCATTATAAGATATTTGAGACTAACCTGTCTTTTGCAATGCTTCAAAGTCAATATAATAGATTAGTTATTCCAAATTTAACATTTCTGCATTTTTCATTGTGAACACTATTATCTTATACTAAATAGGCATTTTTAAAAATTGGTTGTAGATGATGCATTGTCATTGTAACTGATTGATGTTAAATATTGCTATTTCGGTAATATTTATTTAACATGGATAAAATTTCATTGATAAATTTGTAATTTTATATTAAATTATTACTATTTATACGTTTTTACTCTCCCATCTGGTGTATTATGTCTATTATACTCTTTACAGACGACATTATTAGAAGTTCTATTATGATTCACTGCAATTTAAAGATGGGAAATATAGTTATTTTTGGTTAACAGGTTACATCGTTCCACACATTCACAGGTAACAGGTTTCAACAACCTGTTATTTTTGTAACGTAATAACTAATCAATGAGAATATGCTGTCAACAGACATTTTTATTAGAGGGACTTTAATTAAGATATCTTGAATAATTTTTATATATAAGTGTAGACTCTGTTTTAGTTCAGATAAACATACACCTTTAAAATAATTAAAAATTTAATTTTTGCAAGACAAAAACTTAGTTAGCTGTGATGCTTTGCATTTCACACATTATTATCGGTTTCTTGCACTAAAAATGCATTTTTCCTCGTTGAAATTTCATAAGTATCATAACTCACTAAGTTTTACCCGTAGAAGTTTTATGCTGTTTTACCGTTTAAAACGCATAGAATCTTTTTCTAAATAGTTATAAACTTATTTAACACTGTATAAAATATGTAATTTCTTAACAATTTAAAAAATAATTATTTTAATATAAATTGATATTTATATGATCCAGAAGAAAGTTTAAAACATTTTTGCAATTGGTACAATGCCTCTAAAACTAAAATGGCGGTTTAGAAATTAACTTTTTATAAACGATCAGCAATATCTTCCATAAAAAATAACACCGGTTTAACAATACAATTTGTAAAAAAAATGATCTTTATTCGTTGGTACCTTGACTTGAAGTTCGAATTTTGACATCCCCGAAACAATATCTGTCAACACATATTCAAAGCTTATCCCACAAGAACACGAAACATTACTTATACATTTTCAATCAAATGTCATGCATCCAACAAATTTCGTATGTGCATTAACCCCCCCCCCCAAAAAAAAAGTTGTGACAGGCCAAAAAATGACGTTGGTAGTATAAAATTGGCGCCCTATAAATTTCCGCGTCCGGGCCGACCGCCCCCTTGCCCCTCCCCCTTTTCGCATGGCGCTGCCCTCACCACGCTATTTTTCTTTTTTTTGTAAAATAAAATTACGAAAATGTTTTCCAGTTCTTATTTTCTAATGACGCAATGACGACAAAATAACAATAATAAAAAAAACCAGTAATAAACACTTTATTAAAAAAAATCATAGCGCCAGAATACCCCCTCTTTCCTTAAATCATGAGTACAAAGTAATATCTCTTTTAAATATTTAAAGTCAAAGATTGCCACCGTTTTACTAATCTAACTACACCAACCAAAGATTTTCTCCCGTGCGATAAGACAGCTTTCCATCAACAATTAAATCCGTATATCTTTTAATTCCATTTTTCAAACGCATATTCCTTCCCATTAAAATTATGACCAAAGATGGCCGACATTAAATCCTTGCTTTTTAATAATCTGCAAGCGTCACTTACTAAATACATACGCTTGAATAAAAACACATTCCCCCCCACCATTTCATTTTCAGTATTCTATCTACTTGTTCGATAAATGCAATTTTTATTATTCCACTCATTTTTTTCAATAAATATAGTTTTCGATATTCTAAAAACATATTTATTGCTTTAATCTTTAACTGTGAGCGTTATAAAAATATTCAAACGATAAAATAATTTTTGGGAAAAAAAAACGAAGCCAGGTGTTTTTAAGTATCCATAGCATAATGAACAACCAATAGCTTTTGAGAGATTTTACCACGTGAACTTTTGAGATAGCAAACGGACAATTATTCATGCGATTGGCTCACTTGATTAGACCAAAAGGATTTTTAATGTCTTAGAGTCGTAGAAGGATAGTGTTGCGTCAAAAGGAATGTCTGGTAGTTTTTCGTTGTGCGTAGGAATTTTTTTTCTCTGTGTTTCAAAAGCGTTTTAATGCTGTTGGGGATTTTACTTTTTGCAGTAATAGAAATTCTTTGTCTTAGAATTCAAATAGATTTATAAGCTAGGAAATAGATTTTATATAACTAAACTTTTATTAATGTATAAATATTCATTCCTAAAATAATTTTTAGCCTTGGTATTTCCTTCTTTTAAAATGCTTATCACACGAGGCGTTCCAAAATTAACAGGGACTTTTTAGTAATCTGTTACTGAATAATAAGTTTTTGGTTGATATTACGAATATTTATCCTGTTATGTTAAATAATGCCCATCTCTACTTCAATGACACTCTTCAAACATTTCATCATTCAATTTGCATGGACAGATCGGTACTACTAGGTTATCCCATCGACCAAAAAATTATCGCCAAATTTTAAAATTAAATGCCAATAATGGATGATCGTGAATGTCACATTCAATGACATTAAATGAGATACACATGTTTAAAATATCATTAAGTGATTTTTATTTCGAATTTTTATTTGTATTTTTATTAATATTCTACTAGTTATTTGTTTTTCGCTATTTAAAATAAAAATTATGTCAATATGTATAATTTGGCTATTAGTTTGGAGATTTGTATTATTTGGCAAAATTGGTCGACGGGATAACAGAATAGTACCGACAGATCTAACAATGTAATCCGAAGTTTCATCGATAGTTAGATATACAGAGCTTAAAGCATTATAAAATTAGTAATAAATGATTAAAATGCTGTTAAAATTATTCCATTCTAATCTAAATTATATTTAATGATGCAGAATTTTACACAAGTGATCATCTATATGAGATTAAAGAATTTCAGAAATGTGGAGGAATTTAGGTTAAGGGTATGTTTATATTAAAATTCCTTTTGCAACAAAATAAAAAAAAGTATTTTATTTTCAATGCGTGTAAAATGTATCAGTGTATTTGTAAAATTATAGAAATCTCTCCTTAAATTTATTTGTTTCTAATTTTCTTTGACTGTACCTATGTATTATATTTATTATAATTTTATCTTTGTATAGTTAGAAAATTGTCTGATAAATTTTTAATTCTATGTTTATTTGGATATTATTCTGGTTTATAATATATTTTGCTACACTTTTTATGTGAATTCAGTTTTCTACATTCATTATAAAGTTCCTTAAAATTACTTTAATTTCAAATGCATTTCATTAAATATAAAAATTGATAGATTAACTTTACTCTATTCATTGCAGATACATAGATCCGTAAATATAGATACACATCATACTATTCAAAGCAGTCATCAAAGTATGAAGTGTGCAGCAAAATACCTCTTTATACGAGATTTTTTACAAATGGTTTCTGATTCACTAAAAGAAAAGTCGCTTCCATCTGAGATATGCATCAAGAATCTTTCTCTTAAAGGTAACTTAATCAGATATCAGTTAATGCACGTTCGTGAGAAAAAATTTGTATGTGAGACATGCAACAAGAAATTCTCTTAAAAAGTAATTGAAGCAAACATTTGTTAATTAATACTGGCAAAATATCTTGTGTATGTGAGATATCGACAAGATATTCAATCAAAAGAGTAATTTAAGCACACATCTACGAATTCATACAGGCGAGAAACCTTCTGTTTGTGAAATATACAACAAAATATTCTCTCTAAAAGGGGTTTCAAGCAGACATATTTTAATTCATACTGGTCAAAAACTTTTTGCTTGGGAGTTATGCAACAAAAAATTAAACAGTAAGAGTTATTAAGCAAGCATCTGTTCAGTCATACGGCCAAGAAACCTTTTGTTTGTGAAGCATGCAACGAGAAATTCTCGTAAAAGAGAAAATTAAGCAAGCATCTGTTAATTCATACTGACGAGAAAACTTTTGTGTGCAAGATATGCAACAAGAAATTCAACCTTAAGAGTAATTTAAGGGCACATCTGTTAATTCACACTGGCGAGAAATCTTTTGTATGTGAAGTATGCAACAAGAAATTTCTGAAAAAAGTAGTGTAAGCATGCATCTGCTAATTCATGCAGGCGAAAAACCTTTTGCGTGTGAAATATGCAACAAGAAATTCTCTCGAAAAGGTGATTTAAACACACATCTGCTAATTCATACTGGCGAGAAACCTTTTGTTTGCGAGTTATGCAAAAAGAAGTTCAATCAAAAGAGTAATTTAAGTAAACATCTGTTAATTCACACTGGCGAGAAACCCTTTTTATGTGAAGTATGCAACAAGAAATTCTCTGAAAAGGCAAAATTAAACAGGCATCTGTTAATTCATACTGGCGAAAAACCTTTTTTGTGTGAGTTATGCAACAAGAAATTCTCTCAAAAAGGTTATTTACGTAGACATCTGTTAATTCATACTGGCGAGAAGCCTTTTGTTTGCGAGTTATGCAACAAGAAGTTCAATCTAAAGAGTAATTTAAGCCAGCATCTCTTAATTCATACTGGCGAAAAACCTTTTTTGTGTGAGTTATGCAACAAGAAATTCTCTCAAAAAGGTTATTTACGTAGACATCTGTTAATTCATACTGGCGAGAAGCCTTTTGTTTGCGAGTTATGCAACAAGAAGTTCAATATAAAGAGTAATTTAAGCCAGCATCTCTTAATTCATACTGGCGAAAAACCTTTTGTATGTGAGATGTGCAATACGAAGTTCAATCAACAGAGTAGTTTAAGGAAGCATCTGTTAATTCACTCTGGCAAGAAACCTTATGTATGTGAAGTATGCAACAAGAAATTCTCTCAAAAAAGTGATTTAAACATACATCTGCTAATTCATACTGGCGAGAAACCTTTTGTTTGCGAGTTATGCAACAAAAAGTTCAATCAAAAGAGTAATTTAAGTAAACATCTGTTAATTCACACTGGCGAGAAACCTTTTGTATGTGGAGTATGCAACAAGAAATTTTCTGAAAAGGGTAGTTTAAGCATGCATCTGCTAATTCATACTGGCGAAAAACCTTTTGTTTGCGAATTATGCAACAAGAAGTTCAATCAAAAAGGTGATTTAAGTAAACATCTGTTAATTCACACTGGCGAAAAACCCTTTGTATGTGAAGTATGCAACAAGAAATTCTCGGAAAAGGCAAAATTAAACAGGCATCTGTTAATTCATACTGGCGAAAAACCTTTTTTGTGAGTTATGCAACAAGAAATTCTCTCAAAAAGGTGATTTAAGTAGGCATCTGTTAATTCATACTGGCGAGAAGCCTTTTGTTTCGAGTTATGTAACAAGAAATTCAATCGAAAGAGTAATTTAAGAGAGTATCTCTTAATTCATACTGGCGAGAAACCTTTTGTATGTGACGTATGCAACAAGAAATTCTCTGAAAAGTCAAAATTAAACAAGCATCTGTTAATTCATACTGACGAAAAACCTTTTTTGTGTGACATATGCAACAAGAAATTCTCTCAAAAAAGTGATTTAAACAGGCATATGTCAATTCATACGGCGAAAAACCTTTTTTATGTGAAGTATGCAGCAAGAAATTTTCTAAAAAGTGTAGATTAAGCATGCATCTTCTAATTCATTCTGGCGAGAAACCTTTTATTTGCGAATTATGCAACGATAAGTTCAATCAAAAGAGTAGTTTAAGCAAACGTCTGTTAATTCACACTGGCGAGAAACCTATTGTTTGTGAAGTATGCAACAAGAAATTTTCTCAAAATTCTTGTTTAAACAGACACCTGTTAATTCATACTGGCGAGAAACCTTTTGTATACGAAGTATGCAACAAGAAATTTTCTGAAAAGGGTAAATTAAGCAAGCATATGCTAATTCATACTGGCGAAAAACCTTTAGTTTGCGAGTTATGCAAGAAGAAATTCAGTGAAAACAATAATTTAAGCAAACATCTGTTAATTTACACTGGCGAGAAACCTTTTGTGTGAGAGATATGCAACAATAAATTCTCTCAGAAAAGTGATTTTACTAATCATCTGATAATTCATACTCGTGAAAAACCTTTTGTGTCTAATGTAATGTTTGAAGAAACTTTTGCAAAAGAGTAATTTAAGCATACATCTGTTCTCTGTTACATAGTTGTGAGCAACATTTTGAATGCAATAAAAAAGAAATAAAAAAAGTATAATCCAAATTTTAATATTCATTGAGTTGAGTAAACTTTTTTATGCGAATTGCACAACAAGAAATTCTCTTAAAATTACGTTAAGCATGCACCTGCTACTTCATAGAATAGAAAGCTGTTCACCGGACCCCTGTTGGGTCAAACAACATCTTATTTTTACTTCATTTAGTTCGTAGCGTCTCTAAAAGTTTTTTTGGGCATGTTTATACAGAAGTTGCGGGATTATCACTTGGCTCACTGATGTTTTTAACATTTGTTTGTTTTTATTTCATACATAATTTTCAAATTCTATTTCTTAGAGAAAATGTGTCTCGGACCGTGCTCATTTTGATTCGCGATACTCTGTCGAGATCTGGTCTTCACTGTTTTTTGACAAATCTCTTTCCGAGTCCATCTGGTCTGGGTATTACATTTTTCAAAAGTATTGGTCGGGGTCTAACTTTTTTTTTCATGCCTAGCCGGAATTGGCTTCATTCTTGTTAGCTCTGCACTAGACAATATTTTCAATACTTGTCTCCACTCAGCCATATGAAAATCGTAAGACTTGGCGTAGTGCGATACGTGCATAAATCGATTAAAATTCAGTTAACTAATAATAACACATTGCTCAGTGGTGCACAAAACAGGAATTTTAATATACATTTGTACATAAAAATAAAATAAAACTTTCAACGTTTCGCGCCGTCTTCTGCGGGCGTCTTCAGGAAAATATGATAACTCATTAATATAATAACTTATCATATTTTCCTGAAGACGTCCGCAGAAGACGGCGCGAAACGTTGAAAGTTTTATTTTATTTTAATATGTACAAATGTATATTATAATTCCTGTTTTGTGCACCACTGAGCAATGTGTTATTATTAGTTAAATTTTATGGTGCAACTGTCCTATATATATTTATAAAATTCAGTTCGTTCGCTATAAATTTTTGAAATATAAAAAATTATACATTTTTAAATCGGCATTATACTATAATTTTAAAATTTATTCTATTAAAGAATAGTCGATTTCTATGCAATAAAATTAAAAGTCTAAGTAAAATCTAAAAAAAAATTAATTACTTGATTACCACTATTTAAATTTAAAAAAGTATCTTATTTAATGATAGAAATTTTTCGATACAATAAATTGAAAATTAGTTTTTTGAGTTTGTGATAAGAAATGAATTTCAACTAGAAATTTGAAAATCCATATTTTTTCTTTTTTGGCAGTTAATGAGTTAAAATAAAGACCAGCTGTTCAAAAAGAGAGCAAAAGTGCTGAATTGCACGGGGTTCTGTGCAGCTGCACCGTTTGCCCGATGATTGCGTCGGCTCTGTATATAGCATTTCCATACCTTCTTTTAAATACCCAAATTACATCCCTGCTAGATTTCCTATTTTAAAACCTTTGCACTCAAGAGCTGATTTTCACTGTGTCCCGTGCAAATGGGTGCTCTAAATGCTCTGGATACTAATATTTTAAAATAATTTTCTTCACCTTATCTAATGGCTATATAATCTGTGATAAAAGATGGCGAAATAAGCTGTAATAAGAAGGTGTTGCCAAAAGCATTTGGCGTTCCGATTTAAGATGGAAGCTTGACAACACGTGTGATGAGTGAGAGTCACCTCTCGAGTGCAAAGAATTGATCTGCCACTGAAATAAGGTTTCCTCCTCTGTTTGTTAAAAACACATCTCAACCTCCTCAGTCCTAATATCGCTGTAGGAGATGTTAAAAAATCGCTTTTTATAATTAATTTAAATGCTTCTAAAGTTTTAAAAGAAATTACTTCTATGCTTTTTTAATGAACGCATACATACCACAAGCAGACCGTAGCTAGAAGCGAATAATAAGGTGCCAAGAAAATGTAGAGGGAGGTGCTCATATTTTCTCTCTCTCTCTCATGCAGAAAGATAAGTTAGTGCATATTTACATTGTAGGTACTACGTTTCTTATTAAACTGTTTATAATAACTTCATGTTCGGCTAAAAAAAAGAATATCTTGCAGAATGAAAAATTCTAGTGTATAACTAAAGCAAAATTAAACATGTAAGCTTCATATGTGCAAATAGGATATGCGAGTGTTGAGACACGTAATTTAATTACAATTTAGTATTTCTGTAAACCTGTGACAGTGCCACAAAACTAAATTAGATTTTTGAACAGAATTTCATTTATATTTTCGGAGCAAAAATTCTTTTAGTGACCTTGGAATCTTTTCCAGTGGAGTCTCAAAATGTTTCAGGGGCTGCAGAGCCTCCCCCCCTAGTTACGGCTCTGAACGCAAGCATCGGTACGACACATCTTTGGAGATGTTTTATAATAATTTTAAACTAGTTTTTGTAGCTCTACACGATATTTGTCCCAGGACTGAGGAGGTTAAAGGTCCTGTTCAGAAAGTGAAAGTAATTTTATAGCAAATACCTGCGACCAACATCGAAAAAGTAATCAAGAAGCAATCTTGAGAAGGACTTCAGCCATCCAATGGAAAAAATATTATTTAAAAATGTCAAAATGCGAAAAAGTTATTAGAAAAATGTCTCGCCATAGAGATAGTATTAGCTCGCAAGTGTCCTGGCGGCCAGGGACAGGACCATTAATACGAAGGATGGTGCTCTCAGTAAAGAAGCTGAGAGAGAAAAATATCGAACTGTTAAAGCTGTTAGAGGAGTGTTTTCGAATTCCCGTTTAGTTTAGACAGCAGTTAGAATTGAAATATGCATCAAAACTTATGTATTCATAATTAAAACATTTAATAAGAATGAAAATTAACTTTTGAGTCTGCAGTTGAAATTTTTTGATTAACATTGGCATTCGAATTTTCCCTTAGAAATTCATCTAAACATTTCAAAGCACGGAAAACAAAGATAGTTTTGTTCTTTTTTAGCTATTTTATTTCTCATTGAATCAATAAATGTCTATTCATTTATATTTTGTTTTGTGTTTACTAAAATATTAGTTCTTGAAAAGCTAATTTGATAATATTGTATCGATAAATCAAGAGAATCTTGTTCTACCATAGAGATACATGGAATGCTTGATAAAGACTTGACTGTTTCCGATATAAAACTTTCTTTTTTACTTTCTTCTATCTTCAATGGAAGAAAGTATTGCAATCGAAATTTTTTCGATTTCCGGTTTCCAACGAATGTACATATTAGGTGTCAGAGATGCCAAAAAACATGTTTTTACAAAATGTCTGTCTGCCCGTGTGTATCTATACGTCGTCATTCTACTAACGAAAAGTGTATAAAGATATTGATAGAATAGAACCAATTTTTTGTGATTGTTTCTGGCTGTGGTAAGCAGGACCTCCTTCAAGTTTGAAATATTCCGCCAAAAAGGTACGCTGTCACAGCGATTTTGATGTCATTTTCAGTATTGCACCATCTAAAAGTGTATGAAATTATTAATAGAATTGAATCAATTTTTTTTGTAAGTATTTGGCTATGGCTAGTTGGTCCTCCCTATATTTGAAAAAAAAAATCTGTCGGAAGGGAGGGCTGTAATAGCAATTTTTGTACCATTTTCAATATTGTACCATTAAAAAAAGGCTCGAAGTTACGCATAGAATTGAAACAAATTTTTTGTGTAGGTGTTTGGCTATGGCTAGTAGGTCCTCTTTGAATTTGAAAAAAATCCACTGTAATAGTGATTTTACAGACATTTTCAATATTGTACCAGCGAAAAGTGTATGAAGTTATGGATAGAATCTAGCAAAATTTTCTGTGTGTTTAGCTATGGCTAGTAGGTCTTCCCTAAATTTGAAAAAAAAATCTGCCGGAAGAGGGCACCGTAATAGCATCTTTTGTGTCGTTTTAAATGTTGGACCAACGAAAAGTGTATGAAGTTACATATAAAACTGAACCAAGTGTTTGTGGTGTTTGACTATGGCTTTTGAAAATAATCAGCCGGAAGGGGGCGATGTAATAGCAGTTTTTGTGCCATTTCCAATATTGTATCACCGAAAATGTATGAAGTTATGCATAGAATCTAGCAAAAAAAATTTTTGTAATTGTTTGTCTATGGCTAGTAGGTCCTCCAGGAATTTGAAAAAAAAATCATCCGGAAGGGAGCTCTGTAATAGCATCTTTTGTGCCGTTTTAAATATTGGATCAACGAAAAGTGTGTGAAGTTACATATAAAATTGAACTAAATTTTTTGAAGTGTTTGGCTATGACTTTTGAAAAAAAACAGCCGGAAGCGGGCGATGTAATAGTAATTTTTGTGCCATTTTCAATATTTTATCACCGAAAAGTGTATGATGTTATTTATAATATTGAACTAAATTTTTTGTGTAAATGTCAGCAGGCCCTCTTTGAATTTGAAAAAAATCCGCAGCAAGGAAGCGCCATAATTACAACGTCTGTGTCATTTTCAATACTGTACTAGCAAAAAGTGTATGAAAATATGCATAAAACTGAACTAAGTTTTTTGTATATGGATATTTTGGGTATGGCAAGCAGGTCTTTCGAAAAAATATCTGCCGAATTCGAAAAAATATCTGCCGGAAGAAGGAGCTGTAAAAGTGATTTCCTTACTGTTTTTATTATTGTACGATTAAAAAATGAATAATGTTTTGTACAAAACTGAACTAAAAATTTTTGTGTATGTTTTTGGCTATAGCCAACAGACCATCTTTGAATTTTGAAACATTCCGTGGGTAAGGAGATTTGAGATTGCGTTTTTTGTATCATCTTCCCGATTCTTCGTCGGGAAGGGACGAGATCTCGCGCTCTACTGTGGCGGCTATAAGGAAACATCTGATGATAACTGAATAAGTGAAAAAAAAATTGATTCATGTGATCCGCATAAATTAGTTTTTACTCCTAATAATTGACTGAAGCAAAAATTTAAGATTTAATAATATTGGAGTATTAACATGTGTACCTACTGTTTAAAATATTAAATATTACGTATGCGATAGAAGAAAGTTTTGGGATTGACGTCCATCTAGTTTATATTAATGGGTAGTGTTTTATCTGCTGCAGTTTGCGTGAGTTTTGTTGGCAATGAGTGAAAAATAAGAACATAATTTATTGAGTGCATTAAGCTGTATAATTGTGCATTAAAAATTTTTCATCCACCATAATATATTTTATCTTAGGTTGAATAATCTACTTTTACTCTATGAAAATCTATGCGTATATGTACTACCTCTGACAATAAAGTTCGGTGAATAGTCCTGTAACATTAATGTAAATGAAATGTTAACGAAAGTTACCATACCACCCATCGAAATAGTCATCTCCCATAACTAACGCTGAGATCTATTATATATGTTCTAAGAAATTCGCCGGAAGCCTTCTTTTGGGATATAGTTCAAAAGCTTCACCCCGTTTAGTTGGATGTCAGCAATATGGTCAAACCTCTTTCAAAGAGAGTTTGAGTGATGAAAATAGGAAGAAATCTGGAGGATTGAGATCTGGCGAGTATGGTGGATGTTCAATTTGCACCATCCCTCATGACTTTCCTTCGGTGTCTTGCAAAGCTTAAAACAAAACTTTAAACTGATCTTTTGTTCGTTCATTTCCCTGTTCTCAGTTAAGAACCAACACACTGAACAAGCACTTAGTAAAGCACGACTTAACACAGAACATAAACGACGCTCAACTAAACAAACGTGGGGGAAGATGGTCTACATCTGCCTCTATGCAGGTGTAGTGTTTTTTTTTCTCCAGTGTTGCCAGATCGGTCGTTCTGAATTCATTCACCGAACTTTATTGTCAGAGGTAGTATTTTGTGACCGTTATGAGGAGCATGTGTATATAATTATTGAGAATCATTTCTCGTTTTTTACCGCAAAAAAACCAGTTTAACATGCATGTTTAATAACTATATAATGCCAGAAAATATATGTAAAATAAATTTTAATTAAAAATATATATTATGACTTTTCAGTTTCAAATTATAAGCTTGCCAAAACCTGTCATCTGAATATGTATCTTATACAGATTTTTAGGATTAGGAAATAAAAAGTACATAAAAATTTCTCAAAACAATAGCCATATCTTTTCCATGTAGTGCTTGAGAGTGCACCTGAAACCCCTCACTCCTCCCTCCATAAATATGTTAATATGTCAGTTACTGTTTTTAAGTTGAGCATATAAGCATTTAGGACATTAGGCTTAACTATTCCACATCAACCATCGCGGTATAAACATTTTATATACACTAGGTATACTAGTCATTCAATTACTCTCGTATTTAAATTATATTTCTAAAGGAAAATCACCACAAATTAAATTACATGTTAAAAAGTCCAATAACATCAAGTGGAATGAATAGGAACAGATTTAAATGAAATGCATAAATCAGTCATGTTTAAAAATACACACAGTACAGCACAGCAATTACAAAGTTTCAGGAGACGCAGGAGTACACCTAGACAATGGGAAATCACACAGCATTGCATGGTCGGTAACACTTTCCTGTCGAAGTAGTGCGATCCTAGGCCGTGATGAAGACTTCTTAGCACATGGAATATCTTAACGTTCTCGAATATACCGGGCGTATACCGTACCCCAGAAAACGCCAAGATGCGTGCAATACGTTCCTCAACTTTGATAACGGGGCTTCGTACACCATAATCATGATGTGTCCGCAGATGAATTAGTCATATGAAATTAAGTCTGATGATCGAGTGGACCATGACCTGAACCATTCTGTCCGATCCACTGTTCATCATAAATTGCTTTCAGCTGGAAACGCGCATCAGTGATCTAATGGGAAAAATAGCCCATTATACACGTACTAAAAATATTAAATATATTTTTTCATTCCGTTTGTGTTCTTCCTTTCTTGTGTTTATGTCGTCACCACTGCGCCAGAAAATCGTTTTCGAATTTTGACCGTGCATTGCTATGCAATTTCCCTTTGTCAAGTTGTATTTTATATCTCCTAAAACTGTAACTACTGTGCTGAAACACCATGCATAATAGTCGTTTAAGATCTGCACTTCTTGTGGGTTTTCAATATGATAATAAAATTGCGAAATTAAGATTTACATTATTGGTATCACTACTTTCATACATGCAAAATTACAAACATCAACAGAAATCACAGATTCCTCCAAAACTTGTTTAAATGAAGTTAAAGAATAATTAAATACTTCTTCTGGATTAAAAAATGTATAATATCACTCACCAACAAGAAAAGTGACATTCTCGACAAAGGTAAATTTCACCAAAGAGGCAAAAGAAAATAAACAAATTTTTTCTTATAACACGAAATTATGGCATTCCGCCCTGCATGCAGGAATAAAAATATGCATAAAATCTTTAAACCCTTAAGGAGGAAAATGTTGGATGAGGATTGGAAACGCGGGTTATTTTACATCCCCAGACAATCAATTCCTTTTCTATGGTCACAAATAGCCATTATAGCGTGATAAAGTGGTTTGCTGTATAACTACACTTATGAAACTGCTTGTGTAGTAGGACACACCGATGACAAACTTATTTATGTAATAAAATAAATGATTTTTTGCAAGATGGGTCATTTTTCTTGCGGGCAAGAGATATATAGTAGGCCTATATTCTATATTCCTCCTACTTTCATTTTATTAAACGATTTATGTAAACAATGCTTTTTTTATTGTGACTTCAAAAAATTATAATGTATGGAGTTAATAGAAACACAATACTTATTGTAGTAAAAAAAATTATAAGTTTTATTTTATGAGTAACAAATATCCCAAAACTTTCATGTTTTTAAAACTTGATAAGGTTCAGTGATTTGTTTTTTTACAATATTGATAAAAGATTTCATAAAAACTGATATCATAAAAAATCTTTTTACATTCATGTTCGATAAAAACTTTGTCTTGACATGCTTCACCAATAAAAGTATGTTTTAGGTTTCCGTACTTAAAAAGTGAAAACGAAACCACTATAAGATCACTCCTGTGTCTGTCACAATCATTTAAAGTCATTTTTTCATCGTGTAAAGTTCAAATTAGGAGATAGCCACTAGTTTGCATTGAATAAGTCTTTCAATACGACTCTTGTGACTTTAAAAGTTAAAAACGTATCTGAAAAAATGCATCACGGATCAATTAGGCTATGCAAATTTGCGAGCTCTGTTCGAAGCGCGCTTAGCACAATGCCAAATTTAACTTTAAATAAGGGTTTTGTGTTAGCTACACTGTAAAAAAAGAAAAAATATTACTATACTGAATTTAATTTTATGAAATGCCAAATGAAGCTTAAATGTGCAATACTTTTATTCTCAGTACCGAATTAAGGTTATTATAAAAAAAATAAGAATAAGATAAAAAAAAAAGAGTTATACAGAATAGCAATATTTGAAATTATTAAAGCCATAAAAAATCTTTTTGATTTTCTATGGTATACCAATTCATACTTTTTCTAATATAAACAGCTGTATCCAACTCTACGTTTATTACAAAGTCTTATTATACTTTAAACAACGATTTTTTGTAGTAAAAAATCGTTAAATCTTTATCATAATAAAATAAAATCGTAAAGTTAAATCTTTCGCGATGAGAGCTCTTTGCTTAAAATTTTATACTTTATCACCGAGTTTTCAGAACAGAAAACTTTCTGTATTGGTTGAATCGTGAAAATGCTCCAGTTTACCTTTTTTAAAAAAGGTAAACTTCACAATAAAAAAAACAGGTGTGAATAATAAAAGATTGTGATAATTTTAAGTGCCACGTATATCAGTTGTTCGTCCCCAAGGCGTTAATAATTTAATGCTTATTGTATGGAACACTCTGAGTCGAGTAATACTCGCACATGACCGTTCATTTCTGTATGGGTATTAAAAACACAACGTAGAACCCGTCGAATTTCGACGAAAGAAAATACTTATGAAGGAATTGTTCATTGACGTATAATATACCTACAAAATTAGTTACAATAAAAAATGCATCTAATGTTTGTTTGTCTTACTTATACACATATTATTTTAACTTAAAGTTAACAAAATACTATTTCTATAAAACTCAGTTGTCGTAATTATTAAAATTAAACTTTAACCGTAATGTGAGCAATAAAATATAATAAAGATTTGTTATTATGACAAAATTATCAATCAAGGTTCTTATTCTTGGCATTCCAAAATGAAAGACAGCAAAATTTATTCCACTTTGACTTAATCATAGAATTTTTTCCCCATGAAATCCAAATCCGAGATGTAAAAGTGCAAAGAGGTTAATGAAAAAATGGCAACATAAAAATATAGTAAACTGCTTTTTTCGGCTTTTTTCTCTTTGCTTTTAATAGAAATGGAGTTCTTCTGTTGCCACAATTAGAAAAACTGTTTTAAAAACTATAAAAAAATTAATATCTGAAGAATAAATTAAGATACAGTTTTCTAACATATTGCATTTAAAACCACATTTTTTTCTCCATATGATAGGGTGAAAATTGAAAATGCGGGATGTTCAGAAGTTAAAAAATTTCCAGTAATAAAAATTGAAAAACGAAATTTCATTTAAATTCTAGTTGCCATTCGCAAAATAACGTATGCGTTACGCACAGATACGTTTGGCCTTTATAATATAGATACATAGATTTCTTCCTGAAAGATACTCCATGGGTGATTCTGATTAAAGAAAATTATTTTTGAACTTCAAAGCAAAATTCTTCAAAGGATGCAGTGGAAGTAAAGATTATCCAATCTGAATTAAAGTTCTGCATCTAGTTAAATCACCTGACCAAAATCTACAAACCAGGTCAGCATTGATTTTGATTGAGTTAGGATTTTTGCGGCTTGGATTCCGGTTAACCCGAGATTTTAAAATTTATTTCCGTATACAGTTTCAGAATAAAAACTACACCTATAAAAATAAACATATTTCTTTATGTGTTATTATATGAAGAGATTTCTGTGCGCAGAGATACAAGATTTGTGAGGAGGACACCTGTAAATCTGAAGATATTTACCTCGATCTTAGTTTTTTAATCATTCTGTTATCATTTTTTATATTTTGTTAATTTTTTAGTCTTTCATAAAATGTATAATATGAACTTTAAAATGTTCAGGCTTACTTAAAAGGCGATTAAATAATCAACTATAGATGTTAAGAGTTAATTTTATTTAAAACATCTTAGTACTTTCAATACTTTAAACAGGTTCTTCCTCAGAGAATGTTTTCTTTTATAAATACAGATATAAGATTTCGTTTTGGAAAATGAACGAGACTCGTGGCTTGAAGATTGAATTAGTAGTATTTTAGGTGAACGGTAAAAAGAAATATTTGGCTGAAGTACCATGAAATTTTAATACGTCATTCTCTCAAATTGTCAGGTTTTTTTTTAAATAAAATTAATTTTTAACATCTATAGTTGATTATTTAATCGCCTTTTAAGTAAGCTTGAACATTTTAAAGTTCATATTATAGATTTTATGTTAAAAGCAAAGCGAAATTTTCAATTCGTCATATATTTTATATTTACTTTAGTCTTTCGTTTATTTTTTAAGGAGAATTTTAACATTAGCAAAAGAAATACAATTTAATCATCTTAGCTCAAAATTGCATTTTTTCCCTTTTAATTAAAGTTTATTGAGAATTCCTGCAGCTATTTTTAATGAGGTTTTTGTGTGTGTTTGTGTGTATCATGCTGACATTATAAAAAAAAATTCTGTTTCAATCTTTTTGCTCAATATAACAAATTTTTCTTTTGACACTTTTACTGATTCTCATTTTGTGGTGATCTTTCTACATTACTAAAAGTAGCCCACTTTCAATCTTTGAGATATATACAGTAATTTAATGTTCATTGTGATATTAAAAATTTTTGAAATTTTCTACGTTCGAAAGGGATTTTAAGACAGTTTTTTTAATGGAAAGAAAATTTAGGTATTTTTTTTTTAATCTGAACAATATTCAAGATATATAAGAAAATTCAGGACAACATGGGCCTAAACACGATAATAAAAACTCATGCAAATTCGAAACAATTAACGTCAACTCTTACTACAACAAACAAAGAATAATAATGACTTTTTTGAGTATTAAATAAAATAATTAACATTTCTTTCTGAAATCTTTGACAAAATTCGCAGTATTTTTACATAATCTTTTGCAATTCTCTCGCCATCTTTTCTGCAATCGTTGTAGAAATTTGATTTTTTCCCAACCAACTGCTGTAATATTCGATATTTTTCAACAATCAATCGACTGGTGAAATCACTATTTGATTCTAAGATGTTTATAAAAAGATCTATATAGTTTCACGGTCGCTTGAAATAAATGTGCTACATTTTCTGAGCTCCATTGTGAAGTAACTTTGCCAAAACCCTTCAAAAGAACAAAATCGTTTATTTCTACGAAAACTGAAATAATATTCACGGTAGAAACGAACGCTAATGAAAAAAAAATTAAAGTGAAGAAATTACCACAATGCATTTTTTATTATGCGACATCTTCCTATTTAGGGCATGAATTATACATCCCCGCGTGTTTATATCTCATGCAGTTCTTCAAAGAAATTATTGCTTAGCACTTTCTAGAATCACTTGAAATCTCGTCCCTGATACTGAGGTAGGGAGTTCGTGATATAAATGTTGAAGAAATACAATTAACTTGTAGTAAATATTAAATAAATGAGGTTTATATTGAAAAGTTTGTTTTTCATTGAAGATTTTTTTTCACTTTTTCATTAGGTCTGAATTTTTGGAATCGTGACCAATGTTTTGATTTTTTTTAAATAAATATCTTATTTTTTTTTATAAATCTCTAAGCACTTCCTTTGGAAATTTAAAAATCCTCTATTAATCAACAGAAAAGATTTTTTTGCATCATCAAGGCAAAGTTTTCATAAACATTTAACACATGGTACAATCCTTTAACATAAACTCAGTTTTAATTTTTATGAATACACTGTATAGTTCTTAAGTTTATTTTTGGAAACTAGGATGTCAATATTTTTTATGTAAATGCAACCAGGTTTACAGATAAAATTTTAATAAGATTCCTGCAATTTTAGCAAATTAGTTTGTAAAGCTACACATTTTTGTAGTTAACACTTTTTTGTAAATGTTGATCATTTTTGTACAGTGTACAGGTAAAATTTTTATAAAGCATACAGATTTTGGCAACTTTGCATCTGTAGAATTAAAGATTTCTTTTTTAGACCATATCTATAGTTTCCTTTAGCCCTTTAATATGAATTACTGTACGCATCATGGAAAGTTCACACGAGATTTGTTCACAGCACTACTCGAATCTTATTTGCATAGCACAAGGCATATCTTTCCAAATCTGTTTCATTAGATAAATCTAGATCAGAAAGACAAATAAAATAAATATTGCTTGGAAATGAGATGCATCTTAATAAATCAAATGTTTGGTTTAAATAGGCAAGTAGTGTAGACGTCCTGGAAATAATAACAAGAAATGGATCAAACTTTTCTGTTACCATTGCAGCAATGTGTTAAAATACAATGTTAGGAAAATTGTTTAGAGCATGTAACAGCATTGAAAAACTGTTCATTATATGAAATGAATGATATCTTTATAAAAGACAACACACAAAAAAATAAATGAAAATCAACACGAGTTATAAAATCAACACAAAATATTTATAAAAGATTGTTTTTACATTTGTGAGAATATACAAATGTATTTTTGAAATATCGATTTAGGGAAATCCTCTAAATTACATTTAAAAGCAAATGTTCTGAAATGAATAATTTCTTTATTTGTGTAACATATGCTTTTCGATGAGTTCTTTGTTAAAATTCATTAGATAATCCTTATGAAGAACAAAAAATCTTATAATTTGCTTGCGTAATATATGTTACTTGAAACTGACAGTGTACTTTATAGCATACTTCACAAGCAAAAGGGATTTTCTTGTGGATATACAAAAGTTTTTTTATGACTTTTTCGTAAAAATCCTTCGATTACATTTCACTAATGTAACATTTTCAATTTGTATGAATATGCAAATGTACATTTAGATTAGACCTTTGTGAAAATCCTTTTGAACATATTTCACAAACAAAAGGTTTTTCCATTGTATGAATACGCAAGTGCATTTTCAAACTACTACTTACTGAAAATCCTTTGGAACATATTTCACAAACAAAAGGTTTTTCCTTTGTATGGATGCGTATGTGTGCTCTCAAATCACAACTTTGTGAAAATCCTCTGGAACATATTTCACAAACGAAAGGTTTTTCTTTTGTATGAAAACGCAAATGTCTTTTTAAACTACTAGTTGCTGAAAATCCTTTGGAACATATTTTACAAACAAAAAGTTTTTCCTGTGTATGGATCCGCAAGTGTACTCTCAGATCACTACTTTGTGAAAATCCTCTGGAACAGATTTCACAAACAAAAGGTTTTTCATTTGTATGGATACGCAAGTGCGTTTTCAAACTACTACTTCCGGAAAATCCTTTGGAACATATTTCACAAACAAAAGGTTTCTCCTTTGAATGGGTATGAAGATGTTTTTTAAAAATACCATAACCTGAAAATCCTTTGGAACATAATCCACAAACAAAAGTTTTTTCTTCGTATGGATAAGTAAGTGCCGTTTAAGATGATACTTTTGTGAAAATCCTTTGGAGCACACTTCACAAACAAAGGATTTTTCGTTTGTATGGATACGCAAGTGTTTTATTAAATTACATTTTTGTGAAAATTCTTTGGAACATATTTCACAAAAAAAGTTTTTTCCAGACGCTTTAGAGTGAATCTGAGGTACTGACATTTTCTGTAGAGTAATTATTTATTTTCATTACAATACAGGTGAAAAAATATCTGCATAAGGCGATACTTTGTCGACCTTATCCAAGAAATTATTTTAAACAGAAGTTCGATAATCTTCCGCCTTTTAACCTAAAATATCAAATAAATTAATTATGTTTACTTTATCTGCAGATTTAAAATAATTAACTATCAGAGTTCAAAGAATTCAACATATGAAATAACTAGAAAAAGAAAAAAAGAAACATTTGTAGAAAGTGTTTAGTATCTCTGTAGTAAAAAAAATAAATTAATAAATAAAAACACCAGCAGAATTTTCTCTAGGCCAACATACTTTTGAATCCTATATATCATCATTAATTTATGTGTTTGACTAATGAGAAGTCAAGTTGTAGGATTTAACTAATAAACATAAAATAGAAAAACACTAATTTAATTAGAATTAATATAACAAAGTACCATAAAGGTATTATTGAGAATTTATAGCATTACAAAACTGAAGTAAAAACGAATAAATTCTAAATGTAAAAAAGATTTTTTGTCACTTGCATGAGCTATTGGGCTTTTTTGAACAACTACGGCGGCGCTTGCAGATATGCTTTTATATTTTTATTTGTGCTTTGTATGGAATACTGTAGTAATCTGTTGACATATTCTGCTCTCCAGTGATGACATTTAAGGAAAAGTGATAATAAAACCGTGAAATAATTGAAAATTTCAATTTGAATACTGATTTAATACTGAAGGATTTTAAAGAAGAGATTATACATTACGATATTTTGTAATAATGATCAGGATTGGCAAAAATTAAGTAAAAAAACGGTTTACATGTTTTAAACTATGTTTTTTGGGTTAAAACCAGGTTCTTTAATAAAAACCTATTATTACCTTGATTGTAAAAATATTTTATTGTAAAAACTTTTTCAGTGAACAGTTTAATATTTTTTTCTTTACCTAAGCATTAATTAATTATAAACAAAGTCATTTTGAAGATGGTTGATTTTTTTCATAAATATCAATATGTCAAATTCTTAATTTTTTTTCTCAAATACTTTTGAATATTTTGTTTACAATGTAATAACTCCAAGTCAATAGTTTTTGCCTTTTATTTTTTCTAAGTAAAAAAAAAAGAGATTGGTGGATATTATTGAGTGGTTTGCCTGGCACTTAATTTTTGCATGCCGGCTTATTCATTTTCATATCTTGAGGGTTTTTTGTTTTTAATTTTCAAAAGTTAATTTCCCGAATTCAGAAAATATTATTTTACAGCTGAGAAAAATCTTAAAGGTTATTGTATTATCTTATTGATTGCCATACATAATTTCTATTTTTTTATTATAATTGTTTATGATTAGTACTGAATAAGTTTCATCTCTGTTAATGTTGCATATTTTAAGATAATTCTTTAGTACATCAGAGATATTCATCAAAACATTCATTCTACATACATACAAACATGACCTACATGCATTGCTACATTGACCTACACACGTGTTGGCTGCTTAGATAAAGTATTAGAAGTAACAGTTATTTCTATCAATAATTTAAAAAACTTAAATTACAAAAAGGAAAAAATATTAGATTTGTTTTAAAAAACCGATTGTTTTTTTAAGAAAAAAATCAGTTAGTTTAAGCCGTGATTAAAGCCACTTGGTTTAAACAGTGCCAACCCTGATAATGAAAAGAAATTGAGGCAAGCACAATAAAAATCCCTCTCTGGCTCCATTATAATACTCTTGTAAAAATGTTCACAATATTCCATATGACGGGATATCAACAAATTTTTCATAAATTATTTAAAAAATAATAATTACAATTAGTAGCATTAGAAAGCAATATGGTAATCACTGTGATTCTCGTAGCACTGATTCGAAATATATGGCGTTTTTCCCATTATTAAAGAGCAGATATATATGTATCGAAAAGCATTTTTTTATTAGATAAATCGAGTAGATTACAAGATCGGACCGGCCTTCTGGTCCATTGCCCAAAGGCCAGGGCGTCTTCTTCCAGGGAAAACTTTGCATCTATAACTCTCTCCATTTTTTTCCGTCATTGTATACATGCATTCTGACTGGAGCACTAAATATGGAGAGTTCGTTTAGAGAATAATAATCTATCCATAGACAAAGAACACAAAAGGGCTATTTATTATTGTACCATAAAAAATTAAAAGATTCATTAAATCAATTTTAGAATAGTAAATCGAAGTGGGCATCTTTGCATGCGACTGAGATAGAGAAAACATAGACCCAGTGAAAGTTTAAGTAACCATTAAGTAGCCATGGAATCCAGACAAGATTTCTTTTCATCGCTTTTTTGAACAACATCTTTAAGATTTTAAGTAAATATTTTCTTGACTTTAGTCTTTTAGCTTTCATTAACTTCACCATATTCCCCCTTTAAAACCAAGCCCTGAATGCGCTTATACTTACAACCATGTTTTTTGAATACAACTTGCAAAAAGAAAAAGAAATAAATAAAAATAAAAGGTAAATATCAGAAGGCAAAAATAGAAAACTGTGGGGGACTCTGTTGTAGATTGGAAAGCATGGTCTTTCTTTTCCAGGGTTAGGAACTTGATAATGTGTACAGTCGTGTAATTTTTTTTAATAAAAGTAAAAACCACTTACTAACTCTTCAACAAATTATCATAGAAGAAAGTTAGTGGTACAGAACAATTAGAAATAAAGTCTACTTTTAAATGATATGCAAAAATTTGCTTAGGGGCCATTTACATATTGAAACGAAAAAAACTTTATTTTTCAAATTCAATTCCCAATTTTAGCTAGATATTTCAAATCTTATTTTCAGACTATGCATAGACACATAATTTAAAGTCATTTGAAGGGTAATTTTTTGAATTATAAGCGTTCAAAATTAAGTGCTTCTAAAGTTAAATTACATTTTCATATTTTTTTAATAGCTCCTGAAATTAAACTTCTAATGTACTAATTTTTTATGTAGCAACGATGCTAAAATGCCCAAACATAAATGCATTGAATTTGCATTTTTTTTATAATTTTATGATATAAATTATGAGACTGATATTCGAAAAAAGTATGAATTGCAAGCTATAACATTTTTCATGGATTTAGATACATCAAGTTCTGTTTTATGGATATCCAAAATTTGAAATTTTTCTTCCAAGTTATTTTTTAATTATGCTTTACAAAAAACGGCAAAATGATGGTTTAAGGGGCTGTCTACAATATAAATGACGAGATATTTTGAAACTTCTTATGCTATACTGTAATCTAGCAGTCTTCAATGACTTCTTGAGTGGCGCCTAAGATACCTTGATGAAGAATGGTCTCTCTTGCTCAACAATCGATTACCAAACTTCAATTCGGATACAACACCTTAAACATGCTTGTTTTAAAATAATTAATTTCTCGGAAACGTATCGTACGAATTTCATAACAATTTGTTTTTAAGGCTGATTGAAGAGAAGTAGAGTTCATTACATGCTGTCTGAATTGGATACTGCTATTGAAAAAAACAAAGTTAGCGTTCGTTTTAATATGTAGATGGCTTCCTATGTAAATTTTATGTACATTATATAAAAGCAAACTTCATTTACAATCGTTCGGTACTAGCAACTTTCTTCTACAATAATTTGTTGAGGTGTTAGTAGAGAGTGTTTACTTTTTTCCTCCACAATTATACCACCTACATACTGTAAAGAATCCTAGAACCAGTGTTTTTTTTATTCTCAAAAGCTACATAATTTTTGGTTAGTAGCCTTCGCTTTATTTAATGACATATCTTCCATCGTTAAATGTAATTGTTAGGAAATTTTACTGTCTTTTGAATAAAATATTGTATAATTTAATAATCATGGAAAACCTACTGTTAAATAAAGCTGTGATTACTACTTCGAAATTGTGATGAGGTTTTTGAATTAAAAAGTGCTGACCACAGCTCTCTACAATTTGGATGAATACAATCCCTGGAGCATTTCTCACAATTATGGATAATTAAATATTTCTCTTGATCTCTTATTAAGGTAAAAAAATTTCAAATCACGGAACACATGTGATGAGAAGAGTAAATTTACTAAATTTTGTTTTTGTGATTCTAGACTGATAAAGTGACTTTTTGATTATTTTATATTAAAACATTTTTATATATAATATATGTTTATGGATCTATAAAGTTATTTTTAAGAATACAAAATTCCTGACTCAAAAAACTAATTGTTGTTAGAGATTGTAACAGAAATTGAGTGCATCTTACTTTTAACTGACTGATGACATATTTGTATTAACTTAAAGAATAAGAATTACATTTAAAGAAAACAAGTTGGAAATTGCACGTGAACGTAGCAAATGAGGTGCGTTCGTACGATAACGAAGTTTTAAAAATATTCAAATCTTGCTGATATAGTAGAGCGTACTTCGGATACAGTATAGTAGTCGAAGTCTTTTTTGTGTTCCTGTAAATATACAGAAAGTAATTTTTATTTCACCACAGAAACGTATATGTTATTCATAAAATGTGAAATAGTTGAATATATTTAAAACACGCCCCAAACATTGTTTCCCCGTATAGCATTATGTAGTGGAATACTTTTGTGTGGCCCTGTAATTTAATAATAAAAATTCTTTGCATCACAGATTATACAGAATGCTTATTTTAGTATATACTTTATAGATTCATGCCAATTCTATTATGTTCGAATGAGTGTAACATCATAAAAATGCATTTGAAACTTTTTCCCCATTGAACGTAATGTAATGGAATACCTTTGATTGTCCCTGTAAATAATCTATGCATCCGACTTTCATAACATTTGAAATGACTCGATAAAATTACGTAATAATTATATGTTTTACATTTCAAACGATTAAAATGCATTTGAAATTTTTTTCCCAATTGACCATAATGTAACGGTATCCTTTTGATTGTCCCTGTAATTGATCTATGCATCCGATTTTCATAACATTTGAAATGACTCGACAAAATTACACAATAATTATATGTTTTAAATTTCAAACGATTAAAATGCATTTGAAACTTTTTCCCCCATTGACCGTAATGTAACGGAATCCTTTTGAATGTCCCTGTAATTGATCTATTCATCCGATTTTCATAAAATTTGAAATGGCTTGACAAAATTATGTAATAATTACATATTTTAAATTTCAAACGATTCGGTTGGGTAGTTTTTGCCTTGTTATATGCGGACGGACTGAGCGACAACAATAGGTGCTACGCATTTACATAATTACGAACGCACCTAAAAAGATTAAGGCCATTAGCAATATAGCCTCAGCAACTTTATTTAGTGCCTACTGTAAAAAAATCTTGTTAATTTTTCAATCTCTTTTCAATGCATCAATGGAGATAAGTGGAATAACTTGATTAATGCTTATTAATGCTGCTAAAAATAATCATGAAAATATCTGTAGAAAACAATCATTAGGAAATAATGACTTTTAATGATATTGTTATGTATAAATTGTGTTTATGAGTTTATCTACGTTTAAACAATGGTACCAGTATTCAAATTTCCCACAGAAATGCAAATTTTTGACCCCTTATATGCATTTCTTGGTGTCAGGAAATACACTATAGTCCACATTATCCTACACCTTGATAGAGATAGAAGAATTTATATTTGAGGATTAAACTAATGTTAAGCCTATTTAAAAAAACATTTATTTATATCTTCATAAAAGTCATCTGATTGATTTTTTGCTAATTTATTTTAAAAATACACTAGAGAGACCGAAATATTTTACAGTTTTTTCTCTCTATTCAAAAAATATTCTATTGCTAAAACTATTAATAAATTCATATTAAAAAAATATGAATTATGACCTATGCTAATATTTGTACAAAACAAACCACAGTCGTTAAAAACTTCGAAATTTAAGTTAACAGCCAATTTTAATAATTAATTTTCGAGATACGGAGAAATTTTGCTGTTCTTGAATTTAAGCAAACTGAAGAATTTCTCTAATCAATAGGCTCACAGAAAAAAAAATCACAAAAACTTGCCAAAAATACTTCGCAAGTTTGTTTTTTAGTGTAAAGTAAATTTAAATTTGAAATTTCAATGAAATTTTATTGCTGAAACAACATTTCTTTTCTGGCAAGCAGGGAGTTCAAACAGGCTGTCAAAATTAACACTTGAAAAATCAACGTTCATGCATTTTTAAATATGTACACAATTCTTAAAGGAAAATTTAATAATTGCACTTATTAGTAGATATTACTCCATATCAATTGGCGCCTATGGTTTTTTAACGATTATTTGCAGGTGTATTGGTAAAAAAAGGATCTTTTTTTTACATGATTTTTAAAAGGTATCTATTGACAAAAGAATAAAGTAAGTTCTAACCTTGATTTTGGTCATATACTTACTTTCTGATATTGGTCATATATACTTGGTCAAATATGTGGAGCTAATCTGTGCTCCACTTGCTATAACTTTTGGCTATTACATGTTTTCTTTTAGAAAATTGTGTAACATTGTGAAAGCTAAAAAAGAACTTTAAGCATGCACAAGGAATATAGCTAAGCAGGGGCCTCGCTAAGGGGGGGGGACAGGGGGGAGCCTCCCCCCCAAACATTCACAAATGTTGTTACACTTGGCAAATTTAAATAAAATTTTAATAAAAATTGTAGTACATTTTCTATTTTTGATAGAATTTGCAAAAGTTACAACTCTAATTGGAAATATTATTAAACTTTTTACAATTAACAACTGTATTACATTTTCTAAGTGTGGTAACTTGGCAAAATTATAAAACGAGTTGGCAAATATAAAAATTTGACTAGGCAATTTAAGGTCTTCTTTTAGCGATGGCCCTGTAGCTAAGTCTTTTATTTAGATTATTTGATACTTGGTTCTATGTGAATATGTTAAAGTATGTCAAAGCAGATATAATGTAGGCAGGTAAATTTGAAGTGAGTTTGCAGAAAGATTTATACCCGCGACATTCCAAGGTCTGCACCATTTCCCTTGCTCAGCCCAACACTGGTTGTGAATTGAAACATTCACTAGAGCTACATAACGTTTTTCACTATTTACATTATTTAAACTTAAGTAGTTAACCATCGTGAACTACTTTTTAAAACGATGTTGTGAAGTCATCTATTATTGAGAAATAATTACTTCGAAACCACAGTCATGAGCTTTGAAATCAATTAGCACCACACAAATTTGCACTCCTCATGCATGTTTTGCCGTAAATATTTCCGACATAGTGTTTTTCACTATACTGCTAGTATGCTGATTATCAAATGACAGATTAAATGCGTTTCTAAAGAAAAAAAAAACTATTTTATCCTCAAAAGAGAGTAAATTGCTTTTATAATAAATAATAGGTGAAAAATGAAATTTACATAACAGATAATTTTGACAGAATAGACTCTGCAACTAAGTCTTAAAAATGAAAAGACTTTGAAATAAATAATAATTATGTGAAATGATTTTAGAATAGATTTTCAAAGAGAGGTAAAATGTTAATATATACATTTTAAATAAAAATGAATTAAAGTAAGCGGAATGATTAGACTATTTATTAAAATAGAAAATAATTTAATAATGTTGGATTATACGTACTTTGCCTTTAGTTGAACATCAATAAATGAAACAACAAAACTAAAACTAAAAACTAAATGCCAATCTCATTTTTATGTGCTTATTTTAATGCCCTTCGACTAAACTTTGAAGGCTATGGAGAAAAGAAGGCATATTCTCAAATTCCATAGTTTTACGTCTTAAACACCACAATCTATATATTTCAATTTATATATAAGCAATGCAAATATATTGGCATAAATAGCAGGAGTATTATTTCAGCAAAATACTTCCACCTCTTTTTCTTCGTTCATTCATCTTTTTTCTGCCCAGGTGCATAGACAGTCAATTATTCTTTGTAAATATACATTTTTATGTAGACTTAATATATTTGTTTTGTTCTCATTGGTTTGCTTTATCTCCTATTACAGTGGCTTTATTATGGTGGAACACCCCTTTACAAAGTAAAATATTGCACTTGTAAGTAATAACTTACTTGTTGACTTAAAAAAAGTGTTAAAAAAGGTAAAATGGGCGGCATTAATTTAACAGGGTTTTACATTGTATTATATAATGAAACTTATACTAAAACTTTGGTAAGTTATTATCTTGATATATGAATTATATTTCGCTTTGACATAGAAATTGATATTTTACATGTGTTTAGGATTAGAATTTAAACTGTTGGGAACATCTTAAAATTATTTTTTACCTAGTTTTTTTTTAACTGTGTATTTAGTTGGTTTTGCATCAATTAGCATGAAAAATGAAAAAGTTATAAGGTAATTACTAGCTGATTTTAGGATAAAAGGTGCTATAGTTTAAAAAGCATTTCTACAACTGCATTTGTCAGGCATTCCAAATAAATATTTTTTTTCTCCATATACAGACAAAAGAAAATATATATTTCATAGCAAGATGATTTAAATAGAAAAGAATAACAAGGAAAATAATAATAATATTAATATTAACTACATAACATATTATAAGTAAATCACAACCGGGATTTCTATGTAATAATACATCCTATGATTTAGAAATATTAAGATACAACTATTCAGTAAACGTTGGGATAATAAATTCTGTCAGAGCGAATGTAATGGAAATCAGCATCTGTAATAAAAAAGAGTAGGCGTAGTTTATCATGCATATAAAAATAGAAAAATAACTTAGAAAACAGACATTAAAAGCAATATTTCTGATTTAATCTGCAAAGAAGAAATTTTTAAATGGTGTATATTTTTTAAAGAACAGATGATTAAGGAGATTATGAAAATGTTAAGAGAAAAGATATTTTAAAGAATTCAAGTATTCTTGAATTCTTTAAAAGATCTTTTCTCAAAATTGGCCTTCATAAACTGTTAATTCTAGCATTTATTATCTGAGATTCTTCTCGAATATATAATGTACTACAAAGCTCTTACTATATGTCAGTTACATTATTTACAGTGACACTAGTGAGCTGCAATATTCTTAAAGTTTTTGTAGAAATTTCTTATCTTACTTTTTTGCTGCAGGGAAAGCTGTAAGTTCCACATATCACTAATTAAGAACTGTTGTAAGCTTGAATTTGAGGAGAGTATATGCAGTCAATCCCCTGAAATCCACACATTTAGGTATTGGCTGCTTTGCGGATTATACATTGTGACAGATTATAGATCATCCCTTTGTTTACATTCTTTTTTTAAGTTTATATTAACAACTACAAAAAATTATATTGGAAAAGCAAAAAAATGCAATACTGGTGTTATATATTTAATAACTAAAATTAAAGAAAATTTAAATTATACATAATATGCATTTTACTGATTATTCATTATTTTAAACATTGACACAACAGAACGATAGTTTTAGTTTATTATCAATAATTTTACTTTCTGTAGTCTATGAACAGTCATCGCTTTTTGCTCTCGGATAAAATTTTGTTACTCAAGGAAATTTAAATATATACATAAATATTTATTCAGTGTAAAATTGATAACTGAAAAAAAAATTATAACCTTAAGTATTTAATAATTAATGACAATTGTCATTGTTTACATTCCAATATGTCATGCAAATAATATAGAATTGTTGATTATACACAGGCAGGTTTCACAGAGTTGATTATAATCAGGCTTTCAGAAATTTAACTTAAATTTATGTCATATTTAATGCATCATTTCAAACAGTACAGTGAAAAAATCATTTTTCTCTATAACAATCTAAAGGTTATTTAAAAAATAAAAAAGAGAGAGAGAATTTGTGATGCTTTAATAATATCAAAAACACTTCTAAAAATATCAACCTGACTACACTTATTCTTGAAAATATTCTGCAGAAACTATAATAAGATGAATTTTTTAGGAATCGAAATATACAGGAGCAAACCAGAGTGAAATTTGGGTTCCTTAAATTACGACAAATAATGTTCCAATTTGTAAAATCATGGTAACTATCATTCTGGTTAATGCAAGTACTAAAACATTGTTAAAGTTATATATATATACGCCTATTTATATTAAAGTTGTATATATAAGCTTACTTTTTCATAATTATTTAAAATCTCAAGTACCTTTCTTATATATTGCATTGTATATTTAAAAATAAATTTGTTTATACTTTTTTTTAAAAAGTTGACAATAATTTAAAAATGGCATTCTACTTCATGGATTTTTTCATTTCCAGCTCCAAGATTTTTCATTTAGATATGCTAATTTATATCAAAATCACAAGTAACGTAAATGTTTTTAGTAATTAATGAGCTGCAAGAGCTAAAAAAATATTCACAAAAGATAAATAAATAAAAATTAGTAAAACATTGTACCAGCCATCTATAATTTTGTTTGCGCAACTTAACTGTATATTTCATTGTTTATATCTGAAAAAGTATGCAGACTTTAGGGTTACAGATGTAAGAGAATCTACTGTATGTATAAATGATATTGTACATGTGAATATGAGCAAAAATAATATGAATGAATAAAATGTTACAATATATCTACCTATTATACATATCTATGCAAGCCTAAAATTTTATCAAAATTCGTTTTCAAAATGGCTTGAATGCACTTAATACTTTTATCTTTAAAATGGTTTATAAACTTAGCTTTGTTTTAAAAGTTTTCCTATAATAATTTCAATTTTTAAATCTGTTAGCTACAGTAGAAACGATTTCTCACTTTAAAACATAATAGTATAATTTTTTTCTGTAATGTAACTGAACCCTCTCATCACCCAGAGACTCATTTAAGGTTCCTAACTTTTGCAATATTTGAAAGAAATAATTAATTGCAATATTTAAAAGAAAAAAGATCGATTTTTTTCTTTCTCATTTAGCAATACCATTAAATCATTTAGAATATATGGGAGGCTTTGAAATAGTTGTATTAATCTTACTTAGAATTCAGTACTAGATAATTTCTCATTATTTACAATTGTTGCTATATTGTTTTGGAAGTGAAATAAACTAATTTTTTGAGCTGCTTTATTTTTTCCGTTACTTAATTTTTTTGGAAGGTAAAAAATATTTTATTTTTCTTTAACCTTCCCTTATATTGTGCATGCTTTCAAATTAATTTTAAACACAACATATTCCTTAAAAAAATATGAAACCTTGTGTTTTAGGCTAAAAGAAAAAAAAAATGCACATAATTTATAGTGGTATATTAGAGCTATTAGAAATTGTTTTATCCCCCTACTTTTATAATAATTTAGTGGGGAGAAGATTAATAAACAAGTTACTTACATCTTAGTATCTCATTAAGATTACACATTCTTTATTTGCCAAGAAGTTCTGTTTCCATCTCATAGATCGCATTGGCTGTTTTAATCAAAGAGGCGTATAATTAGCAACTACACACCCTCTGTTCCAGCAGAAGTAATTTTAGTATTTCACACACAGTATTGATTGTTTTGCTTTTAAAATATAAGTTCATGAAAACAAATGTATTACTTTTTTATGTACAAAAATATATTATACGATAACATATTTTTTGTTTATTATAAAAATTAAATTGCTTTTTTTTTTGGCTAATCCAGCATACACACTCAAACAAAAATGAAATCTCTCCATTTTACTCATATTTGTTTGATGGATTATAGCATACAGTAATAACTTCACAGCAGTCTTCCTTTAATTGTTTTTTTTCCTTGTTTTGTCTAAGCTCTTCTGAGCTGTTTAAAAACTGTTTTAGTGTTTTAGTATTGTTACTGTGTATTTGTGGTTAGAGAGAGAGAAAAAAAAAAAACCTTACATATAGACTGAAGAAAACAAAACATTGGATATTCCTGGATTACAGAGACAGATTTCAATTTCCATTTTGCATAGATTTAAAAATAAACAAGACATTGGCAAAGGAATTGCAAAATCTCATGTAGAGGAAAGGGGCGCACCTGTGGACAGTACATGTTTCACTCCGTTAATCTGAAGTAAAATAATAATAATAAAATACAAATAAATGGCAGTACTAGTACAACATCTAACTGATTTTTCTGATTAATCAGTCATTTTGATTTCTGGTTGTTGCAATTTGTATGTTTTAGAAGGTGTTAAAAAAAATCTTCCAAAGCTATCAAAGTAAAATTTCATTCAAGCTATTTTTTAAAGTAGAATATCTGCATTATATTCTATAGTGGCATTAATTAGGTAAGTTTACAAAAAGTTTTGTTTCTTTTCTTCAATTAAAAAAAAAATATATTTTTTTAATAAGTCAAGCATAAGTTTATAGATGGGGTGCTTGTGAATTGAACATATGAAGATTGATGCAAACAATTTACAAATTGTATTTTTAACTCTGTGAATGTTTTTCTTTTATTATTAGTTTTTGTTTAAAATTTAACTACTTTTGTCAAACAGTGTGCTATAAACTCAATGCTT
Source organism: Maratus speculifer (assembly GCA_964019185.1). NCBI lineage: Eukaryota > Metazoa > Arthropoda > Arachnida > Araneae > Salticidae > Maratus > Maratus speculifer. Next base: position 24,115,766 of record OZ025303.1, on the reverse strand, counting down.
TTATCATTTCTTCACAGTTTTAATCTATTCGAAGTGAGATAACAATTAAAAGTGATATCTTTCTGTAAAAACCCATACTTTTATTTGTTATTCTTTAATGATTTCCAGTTTACCATTTCTTAGCCCATACATATTAAAGTATTTGTAAGATATTTTATTTAATGAAAGTAAAATTTAGTTGGCCAATAAACTAATAAGTAATACAGTGATGATTAGTGATAATGTTAGTGTTTTTGATATCTAAGTGACTGCAAATCAAGTCTACAAAAAGATTTGTTTCAATTAAAAATATCCTTTTTTTTTATAAGTTAAGCATAAGTAGATAGATAGGGTACTTCTGAACTGAATATATGGAGGCAGATGTGAACAATTTATTAGCATATTTTTAAGTTTGAGAATTATTATTATTTTTTTAAGTTTAAAATTTAATTGCCGTTGTCAAACATTGGGCTATAAATTCAATGCTTTTAGGATTTCTTAATATTTTTTAATTTACTAGAAGTGAGATAACACATAAAAGTGGTATCTTTCTGTAAAAACTAATATGTTTATTTGTTAATCTTTAATGATTTCCAGTTTTAAGCCTATTTTTTTTTCTTGGCTTATATTAAAGTGTTTGTTAAATATTTTATTTTATGAAACTAACATTTAGCTGGTGAAACAAACTGTTAAGGTACTGTGGTAATCACCAATTTTTTATGTCACAATTAACCAAATTTTAAAATCATGATGCAAAATTTTGTGATAAACATTTCATAACATTTAGGAAAAAGTAAAAGCACAATAACCAAATTATTCACCAACTTATATAAAAATAACACAGTTTTGCTATGCTTGACTGAAAAAGAGCATAACTTTACAAATAATTTTTGGTATCTGTCTTGAAACATTTATTGATTTATTTACTCAACAAGAAAGAGTGGATCTAATTAGTTTTTAACCACAGTTTTTATTCACTAAAACTTATTTTTATCTTTTTTATGCATGTGTTTATATGTGCCCCAGGCATGCATGTTCATAAATACCCCTTCAACAGGACACATGTGACAAATTTAGATAATTTTTAGAATGATGATATAAATTAGAAATTCTCGATAAATATATTCAAAAGCTTTACCAAATGGACAAACAAAGTGTGAATATTTATATAAATCAATTTTTGTTTCAACAGCTCATAACAATTTTGAGAAATAGAAAAAAATGTAAAAATTGTTCACATGTGCCCCCTTTTCCCCTATTTTGTTTTACAGTACAGTACATGGGGACACAAAATCATGTACAGTAGTGTACATGTTTTTGTGTCCCCATTTTTTTTTTCCTGTAATTGTAAATTAAATAGAAGAACATTCTCAACAATGACTTCAAAATGATAATTGATCTCCCGATAAGACCTTAGCTTAGTCACATGATGTAATACGAAATTTTCTTTTGAATTACATCATGTGACTGATAGTTAAAATGTCATGTTAAAAATTCAAATGTCAATCACATCATGTGATTAATAGTTAAAATGTCAGGGTTACAAACAAACTGGCTAAAATTTAAAAAAGCTATGCTGGTGGCTTTTATTGGTTTTAACTGGCTTTTTATTGACTAAAATTAGCTCTTACACAACAAAGCACTTTAATTATAAATTATGTATTTTTATAGGGATTTTAATTAGTTTTAAAGACATTTAGTTGAGGTTGAATTCTATATAACCCAATTCCTGAATAATGAAGACATTAATAATAGAATAATACATGTGGATTTGTAGTCAGAATTGCAAATATGTCAGTTAACTTTTAAAAGGCAATACCAATTGTTTTCTCTGTTTTACACTGATCTTAACCATCCTTTTTTTGTCATTTTAACTGCTTTGTGTAATTAAAAAGGGCAATAGTTGCTTAATCGCATAATTTAGCAGGGGCGTGCCAGCAGTATTCGGCGCCTGTGTGCAGAACTGCATTTGGGGCCCTACACCCCCCCCCCAATCCAATCGCCTGTAAAAAAACTTTATCCCCCCCCCCAAAAAAAAACTATGACTATTTATAAATGTATAGTTGTTATTCTTTTGGAGTTTTTTGAACCAGAAAATTTATTTAATAAAATATATCTTGTTTCTTTACAATTCGTACTTTATTTCATTAAATAAATAAATTTCTGTTTCCAAACATGCTTAAATTACTTGAAAAATACAGAAGGATGACAGCTATGTAAATAAAATTCGTAACACAGTAAAACCTGTGTAAATGAAAGTACTCTCTATCAAAATCCTACGTTACGGTAAAATTTCATTATCCCGGAGAAAGTAATTTAATGCAATAACAATATATTGCATCTAAAAGAAAGATGTTTGTTTTTACTTTGCATGTATTGACGATGGCTAAGAAAATCTACCGCACATAAAGATCTAAAAATTTGGATAAGGATTGATGATGGTAGATGCACCGTACACCTGACACTCAGTTTTTTTTTTTTTTAATCACCCGAAATATTAATTAAAAACCCTTAATGATCATCGCAAAATGGCGATCTTTTATTCCTCAACGAGATCATGCTTGTGTCCTTCCCCAAGCAGTCCTTCCCACAGACCAAAAACGTAACGTTTGATTTTTTTCTGCATTTTGGGATTCCAGCAAATTGGGATATAGTGAGATCCTGGTAAAATTACAAATAAATAATAATAAATAAAGAAAACCGATTTCAATGGTATTTTAAATTACTATTTCAAAAACCTTTTTATTTGGTAGCGATTAGCATCAGTTCTCATGTTTTTCATTTCTCTGAAGTTTCAAACGTAAAAAACAACAACAACAACAACAACTGTTGATACAATCACGGTATTTTTCAGGTTCTAATAATTTTCAGGTGTGAAAATATTAATATTTATTGTTGAAAAAATTTTTTGAAGTCATTTCAAGGATTCGCCAAACATATTTTTTCTCTCGGTGCAAATTATCTCAAGATACCGTTTCCCAACTAAGAAATATGTGATTTGAATATCATTTCGTGTTAATAAATATAAAAAAAATATGTATGAGGAATTGTGCGGATTTCCATTATTTATTTTATCAAGAATATATATATATATATTTTTTTTTGGTCAAAATTGAAAGTTTTATATCTAAATGTCAGAAAATAAATACAAATTGACAGTTAGCTTGAAAAATCAGACAGAAACATGAATAACACCGCCGATATACTCTATTGAAGGCAGTGGGAAATCAACTCGAGCTTCGATTGGATGGATTTTCATTTAAAAAGGAAAAATCATACAAATTCAAGATTATACACTGCTAGCAATATAATGTTCGTTCGAAAATATTTTTATTCAAAATTATAAAGTCAAATCAACATGTTGCTGAAGACATTGCCCTCCCCACACCACATCTCTACATTCGTTTGGAAAAAATAACATTCAACAAGGGCGGATCTGGAGAGTCCTCAGGGGGGGGGGGGGGGGTTAAAAATTCGGAGACTCGAAACTCATGCGCGGGTCGGGACTAATATTTTCACTGCGGGTCGGGTTTGGGTCCAGTGAACTTCTATATTTTCAGAGGGTCGGGTTTGGGTCCGGTTGACTTCTATTTTTCAAGCGGGTCGCGTTTGGCTCTGGTTGACTTCAAATTTTTGAGCGGGTCGGGTTTGGTTCCGGTGTACTTCTATTTTTCAAGCGGGTCGGTTTTGGGTCCGGTTGACTTCTATTTTTCAAGCGGGTCGGGTTTGGTTCCGGTTGATTTCTATTTTTTGCTGCTGGTCGTGTTAGCTAATCAGGGGCGTGCGAAGAGAAAACTGCGCCTGGGCAAAGTTTCAGTTTGCCCCCCCTCCCCCAAACGACTTTTCTTGTGACAGGCCAAAAATGATGTTGTTAGTATGAATTTGACGTCCTTTAAACTTCTGAACATGAGGCGACCGCCCCCTTCGCCCCCTACCCTTTCGCACCACGCTGTAACCAATGCTTTTTCTGTGGTTCGTATTTGGGTCCGTTTGACTGCTACTTTTTACAATTGGTCAGGTTAACATCTACTTTTTTTGCTACTTGCTGGGTTTTAGACCGGTTGATTACTATATTTTGCTGCTGGTCAAAAACAAAAGTAAATTTTTAAAAATGTATTTCGTAAGATTTCGCAAAACAAATCTACAACATAAATATATTTTTTACGAATAACAAATAAGTAAGATGTCAGTCCAAATTCGGCTCGGGGTGAAGAATTGCACGAATCGCGTCGGCCCAATAATGCTTATCATACAGGCTGGGTCGGACACGGAACAGACGTTTAGCTTTTACTCAGGGCCGAGCCCCGACCTGGAAATTTTGATCAATACAGATAAGACATAAGTTCGGGCTCTTTTTTTCAGAATTAGGTCCCACCCGAGCTCGATTTTAAATCCGAGCCCGCCCAAACTCGAAACATTTTGCTTTATCAGAGTCCGAGCCCGATAATGAAAGTATACAGCGGAAGAAAAAATGTATAATATATATGTATTTTTAATGTTAGGGGAAAAATTATAATTTTTAAACCACATTTTCCATAGAAATGTTACTCTTAAGCGAAAATTTAAATTTAATATTATCAAAAGGAAAGTTTGGTATAAAATAAAAATATACTTAATACATAAAAAAAATTGTCATATTTTGTCTCTTTTAATAAGAAAACATTATGGACATGTTAGTGAACTGTGTTTCATAAATAAATGTATGGAACTTGAAGAAATTATTGTCGATTATTTGTTGAATCGGACAACATTTACCAATTTTCTATGAAAAGTGCACATTTTTAACTATAACCATTTCATTCCTCATAACAATCTTTTGGAATAGGTCTGACCCAGACAATAATATTAAATTTATAAATTTAAATTCCAATGCTATTATAGGAATAAAGGAAACACTGCTCAATTGCTTTCTATCAGAATAATATGGAAAATAAATTTACTTACGACCAAAAGTGACATCGTAAATTTCAGAGTACAGCTTCAGTATCAGCAGAATTCACAAAAAAGCAACAATTATTAAAATTATTTCCATATGAAAAGCGATTACGACCTGTGTACGCTGTGTACAATAGAAATCTAAATTATTCGCCAACCGAAAACTAAAATTGAAAGAAAATATCGTCTTAGCATTAAATGTCTAAATAATAATAAAATAAACAACTCTATTGCAAAATAACCAATGCTACAAACAAAAATCAAACGAAATTCATTATTCCCGCCTTTTCGTTGGCGCCAGACCATCATCGGAAATGACAAAATAGGTCTGCAGAAGTTACTAATAATTTGCTTTTAAAATAGCATCGTTTGCTAAAATAGAAAAAAAAAAAAAAAAAAAAAAAAAACACAATTTCTGCTTTTTCTTCATTCTAATCAAAATGTCAATATAGTGATTTGAAAAGTAATACGTAATGTTTAAGCGGGGAAAAAGCTTATTTAATATTTTCTATTCATTGATAAGTAAAATTTATAGGTTTCAGAAAAAATGAGTCCGAGTCCGAGCACTGTCTCATCTCTAATACAGACATTTAAAAAGAATGACTCCAGGCCGGACTCGACCAAGAAGAAAAACAAGTCTGGTCCGACCCAAATCGACAGAAAATAAAGATCAGGACAAAGCCCGACTCAGAAGACCTGACCTAGCCCGACATTAGGGTGGGCGATTGCCCTTTTGCCATCTAGCCCCCCCCCCTCACACGCACACACACCTTACATCCGCCATCGCCTAATTCATGAATTGGCGCGGCCCGGGTCGGGCCGCGCAGTGCCGACCTTGGGCTTCAGCCCAAGTCCTATTCCATGAAGATCTCTCATGTTGGTTTGAAACCTTTATGGGCCCAAGGGGGGGGGGGGTGATCGCCCCATCGCCCCCCCCTAGATCCGCCATTGACATTCAATATTTTACTTTAGAATATTTAAGGTTATTGTAATTGGCCTAGGTGATCCAAGACGGTTGGTTAGTAGGACATAAAGTGCACGGGATTTTAAAACACTTTTTTCATAAATTTATATTTTTCCATTCATATTAACAGCCATCATTGTAGTTTCTAATTTATCTATATCTAAATTGAACTTTTTTTGTTGTTTTACCATTTTAGTCTCTGTAACGTCTACGGTTATGTGTAATGCTAATAAGTGCTCATATTTCAAAAATTCGATTTTATGTTCGGAAATGAAATGCACAAATCTTACAATCATTACACTAATTTATGCAGTATTTGAATAGACACGAGTGTACGCAGGGAGTGCAGGGAAATATAAATTAGATTTTTAAACAGAATTTCATTTGAATTTTTGGAATAGAAATTAATTTAGTGACCTTGGAATCTTTTCCAGGGAGGCTCAAAATGTTTTAGGGTAAGCTGAGGCGCCCATAGAACCTAGGGTACCTGGACCTTGTTTGTAACCTTGTTGTACCGAAGGTTGAAGGAACACTAATAGCACCCCCTTAGCTACGGCCCTGTGCATAGTCCCCAAGTTCTGGTTTTACATTTTTTCTTTATTCAGTTTTCTCCAAAGCGTCCCCCACGGACGCCACGATTGCGCCCTTAGGTTTTCTTGGCACCCATTGGAATGTATCCTCTTATTAGCTATTAAGATTAAAAATCCTTTTTAAGGGATACATTTTTAAAAATTAAAAATATTTGAATAGTTTTCTTGTAATAGTTATCGATGACCTTAAATAAGTTTTAATTATTTAATGCTATTAATTTGTTATTCAGTGATTAAAGTTTCTATAGCTTCTTCATCTACAAAACTTTTGAAGACAGATTGCCCTCTGAAAATCTAATTTTAAATTTATTCTGAATTAAATTATTTTAAAATAGTTTCTGAATCTTAGGGGACTTATAGCTATCAGCGTGAGATATACGCGCATCATATAAGACGTTTCTAACATATAAGTCTACCTCTATTCATGGACTGATATTGTAGGAGAAACTTTTACCAGTATTTCCGAATAGTAATTTTCTTCTTATTTATGATAAATTCTGAAGTAAAGTGACAATTGTTTCTTATAAATAATAATAAAAAAACAAGTGAAATTTAGCTCCTACGGTAATAAAGCTTTTACGCGCTTTTCCACTGCAGTGAGATAATAGTGTTGCATATTTTCAGCTATGTGAATTACGGCGCCTTTCATTATTTATAACTATATGAGGTGCACCTCTGTTTTATAAAGGTTGGACAGGTCTTGTCTAAATGATTTATTAGAGGACTCATAAGTAGAATAAAATAAAATTTTAAAGAAAGAAATTAATATTTATAAACAATTTGTATAAGGTAAATCTATAAAAATTAACTCAGATGCTAAGAAAATATAATATTTTTTATATTAATATTTTTTTTTTTTTACATTTGCTTCTCAACTGAAATCTTTAGGCGCCTTTACTGCTTCGGCGCCTGTGTGTGCCGCACACTTTGCACACTGGGTCGGAACGCCCCTGTAATTTAGTACTTAACTAATTTTAAGGGAGATTAATATTCAAGCCTTTTTTTATTGCTCATAAACATTTATTTAAAATCACACAAGTGTATTAAAAATAAATTGATATGAAATATCTGAAAACCATCTTTTTAAAAAATAAAAGCCGGCTTTTTTTAAATGGCTAGAACCAAAAAAGGTCGACCAACTTTTTTTTTGGACTGGCTAAAAGCCAGCAACCCTGTACAATGACCATATTAATAATAATATTGAACATGAAAATTTGCATTAAGAGATAGATCCAGTAATACAGTAGACTCCCTCAAATCTGCAGCTCTCTAAAATCCTTACATAATTCAGAGATGTAAACAATGAAGCTTTCAGTTCAGATGTAGGGCCAAAATTTTACTTTTTTACTTTTATATCAATTCTATACATTTTTAAATTTGTAATTTTCATTCATATTACTAAATTCATGCTTTTTTATGAAGGAAGAATAAATTTATTTCTGAGAAAATGATATTACTGATATCATTGGTAAACAGAATTGTTTTGTCAAATGTGTTTATGCATTAATCAAGCTTTGTTTATTGTTAAGTCTTGCTAGACCTGAATTAAACTTCCTTATTTTATGATTCTAATATGAATTAGTAGTGACCTTTATGAGGCAAGTCGCAAGTTCCACTGAATAATTTAAGAAAAATGTGTATCTTTATCTTTATAATGAATATTTAACTATGCTTTATTGATTATTTACTTTGTTTTTGATATTTAATTATTTTAAATTTTCTAAACTTTTACTTTTTTAGTTTATAACATTACTTAATTATTTTAATGTTCTACTATATAGTAAGCATTCATTATAATTTTGAGTGCATTATTAATTACATTCAAATTATTGTTTAAAAAATGTAAACAAACAAAGAAAATCAGACAGGAATCCGCAAAATTCTAAAATCTACACAATATCTGGTCTCAAGCTGTGCGGATTTGAGGGAGTCTACTGAATTATATTTCTAAACTTGATGTCTTTTTTTCCAGTTACAATTTTGCATGTGAACATTTGTACTCTGGACTTAGTGTTTAAATCTTAATGTCAGCAAAATCTAGAAATTTATTCTTTTCAATGCATTCATAGTAAAATAATTAATTTTATATAAAAAAAAAGTTTACTTTTTACTATTAAGTCATTTTAGCTCACTGAGGAACTATAAGACTAATATCTCAATCCCATAATCCATGAAATGTAAAAACTATTGAAATTTAATAGCTTTATAAGTAAAATAGAGATTTTTTAAAAAACATACCATTTTCCATTCAAAATATGAAACATTATTTTTAATTCCAATGAAAAAATGGCATTTGTAATGATATAGAAATTCTGATTGTTTAGGTTTTCTCTGTAACAATTGAAGTACCCCCCCCCCCCATTGTGAAGAAATTTCCTAGAAGACTTTTAAAATTAAAATATAAAAAAGGTAATAATTTTAAAATAGTGAGTGCAGACACTTCTACAAGTAAACTGCTTTCATATAAAAAAATAATTATCAAAATACAGGTTTAGTAAAGCTCAGACCAGGTGACAAAAAAAAAAAAAAAAAAATAGTCTTGTCCTTTATATAGATACAGTCAAAGATCGATAAACCGCACACCCATAATCCACAATTTTCTATAATTCCTGTTATTTTTCAAATGTAAACAGCAGAAAATACAGTTAAGAAAATTTAGGAATTCATGATAAAAAAAATTACTTTTAAACAAATAATAAAAAAATTGAAAAAATAAAAATAAAACATCTAGTTTTTTCAATATAACTCTTTTATTTTATTAACAGTAAAAAACAAACTGTATCATCGAACATATATAATATGTATATGCAATTATTTTTATTTAAACTCACATATATATCAATTTTTTAATGAAATAACTTTTAAAAGGCATTTTTAAGGTAGTATATTAAATTAATTATTAGATTTCATTTTTATCATTTCATATTATACTGATTATAGAATTAAAATGTTATTTTGGAATAATAAAATGACATATAATCCATACTACTTTATATACCACAATATTCTATAACTTGCACAACCTTTGGATCCTGCTTGTGCAGATTTATAGAATTTTGAATGTACTTTATATCTCGCTAAAACTTGAGAGGAAATCGAATAAATAAAGAAAAGCATGTTTATGATACAGGAAACTCCCTCAATTCCGCTCAGCTCAGGACCAGAAGTCATGCAGACTTTAGAATTTTCTAGATTATTGGTCGCCGCTTTGTTTACATATTTTAAACAGTAATTTGAATATAATAATGCAACCTAAATTATAAAGAATGCTTGCAATATAACAAAATGTTAAAATAATCAAGTAAAGTAATAAACAAAAATGATAAAAAGCAATATAATTTTTAAAATTATCAAAAGTAAAGGAAAACTAAATAATTAATAATGTTTAATTAAGTATGTATAATAAAGATGAGATACATTATGTTTGAACTATTCAATGAAATTTATTTTTTAAAGTATTCTATTAATTTAATTTACATCAAAGTCATAAATTGGGGAAGATTTATTTCAGTTTTAGCCAGTCTTAATAATCAAAATGCTTGATTAATACATAAATACATTTGGTAAAAAGATTGTAATTACCAGAGATATTAGCAATATCTTGATACGTTTTTGAAATAAATTTAAACTTTCTTCTTGAAAAAGCATGAATTCAGTCATATTATAGAGAATTAAGTTGTAAAATACATACAGTAAAAATGTAAAACTAAAAAAATCAGTAATTTTGTCTTTATATCTAAATTGAAAGGTTCGTTGTTTACATCTGTCAAGATGTGCAATTTTGAAAGAGTTTACTATACATAAAATTTTGATGAATATACAGTCAAAGTTCTATAATCTGCACAAGTTGGGGCCAAAAGTTGTGCGGATTATGGAATATTGTGGAATATAGAGTATTATAAATTATACGTCATTTTATTATTCCTAGACAGCATTTTAATTCTCTAATCAATATAATATGAAAAGATAAATGTGAAATATAATAATTAATTTACCGTATTTACTCATGCATAAGATGCACTTATCTTTCAAAAAATTAGGGCAAAACTCCTAGGTGCGCTTTATACACGGAATAATTTTTTATTGTTGGATGCAGTCGAACAATATACATATAAAACAAGAAATTATTCAAAGAAGATATTAAAACTCAGAAAGTGTTACTTAATTGAAGTATTACTGCATATTTATTTCATTCCTTGCAGTTTTTTATACAACAGAGCTAATGACATTATCTAAACTCTAATTAGCAATTTTCTTTACAGTCACTCATTCCTATTTTCTGTCATTCACTTACAACCCAAAGTCTAAAAATGCATTTTCGTCTTGTTTTCTGGTCTGGTGCAATGTTTGTTTTGATTTTTACTGAAATTCATTTGGTCATTCTTCATTAGCGTATCAAATTTATAGTGTGCATTATATACAAGATTTTAAAAAATTGTTTAGAAATTGTCATTTTAACTTATAAAGTAGAGGTGTGCCTTATACACGTGTGTGCCCTATACACCAGTAAATATAGTACTATGCTATCTCAAAAATGCCTTTTTAAAGTTATTTTATTAAAAAAATTGATATAAACATACATTTAAATAAAAATAATTACATAAGTTCTGTAATGCAGTTTGTTGTTTACTATTAATAAAATAACAGAGTTACATTTTTTTAAAATGCTGTTTTTATTATGATTTTTTCAATTTTTTTTTATTATTTGTTTTAAAAAATTATTTTTGAATCACGAATTTGTAAATTTCCTTAACTGTTTATATTCGAAAAGTAACGCAAATTATAGGAAATTGGGGATTATGTGTGCGCGGATTATAGATCTTTGATTGTATTTTTATTTAAATATATAATTTCTTTAATAAATGAGCTTTTATGGGATAATATACTAAATTATTAGATTCCAAACTTATATTTTACTATACTGAATATGGTATTAAAATGTTCACAAGAAAATACAAAATTATTCATAATCCAAGCATACTCTGTAATCCACATTATTCTTTTGGACTCAACTTGTGCAGATTAAATTTCTTTGCCTGTATTGGATGATTTGGTCGTCACGATAGAAATGATCCTTTGATAGCTTTAGAGATACAATGTACCAATAGGAAGCAGTGGTAAATTCAAAATGTAAGCAGTGATAAATTCAAAAGAGGGGACAGAACTGAAGCCCCGAAGAAAATTTATATAAAACATCAAGTTTAATGACGAAAGTTTATAAAAAAAAATAGTAATGAAATCAGTCAAGATTAAATTTAAAAGGAAGTATAAAAATATTTTAATTCTGACTGATTTTAATCTTTAAGCAAACTTGTGGAGAAATTTTCCATTTTAGCCATGTTTCCATTATACACAGGTTATGCATGACTTATTGTATGAAACATGATATATGGTGATTAGAAGTTAACTATTAAATTTTACTAATTAAAAAAAACATTAATAAAAGGCTTACTCATTAAAGTCAATGATCTTGAATTCAGAAAGTATTTATCACTATGAAAGTTTAAGGATTTAAGTTAAGGCATAGACTAACATAGCTAGAAAAGAATAATGGGGGGGGGGGGGGAGGAGGGGCTCAAGAAAATGTAAGGAGGATTAATATTTTCTCTGTCTTTCTCTATGACGCAGAAAGATAAATTAGTGCATTATTCACATTCTAGGTACTATTTTCTTATTAAAGTATTGCAATTTAACTTCATTTTATGCTAAGAATAGGATGATGAAAAATTCGAGTGTATAACGAGTGCAATATCCTGTTAGCTTCCTATGTGCAAATAGGATGAGCGAGTGTTGGAAACACTTATTTTAATGACAATTTAGTATTTCTGCAAGACTGTGAAAGGGCTACAAAACTAAACTAGATTTTTGAACAGAATTTCATTTGGATTTTTGAAATATCAGTCCATTGAGTGACCTTAGAATCTTTTCCAGGTGGGGCTCAAAATGTTTTAGGTTTGGGAGGGGCTGAGCCACTCATAGCACCCCCCTTATCTATGGCCCTGATTGACACGCATTCTCATTAATAAATTTAAAGTCTTGACTGTTTTTTTTTTTTTTTGTTTAACTTTACTAAAATGCTTGATATGTTACAGACTTGCTATGCAGTGTCGTAAAAGTCCTCATCAGTGAGTTATCTACTACAATTCCAAATGTATCTCATTAATGAGAAATTGGAAAATATTGTTCAATCTCAGCTACTGCAAATGTCTGCTCCCAAATATGAATTGGGAATGTGTTGAGATAGAGTGAAAATGATCTTAAATAATTTTAAATTTGCTTTTTTATTAGGTTTTGTTAACTGTTTATTCAGATTGTTTAGCAGATAATTTTCAGTAATTTGCTCTATAAAATCTGGTGTAACCAAGGAAATGTATGCATTAAAACAAAAACCTGCTATAAACAAAATTTATCCAGTTCCATTTTAACAGATTTCATTGTATAACAATGTGTTGCCTACTAAGATGAAAATCTATTAAAAGCACAATTTTTCTAGTTTCTTGTGTTCCATCTTTAAAACAGGCACTACTCTGTTATCCCGTCAACCAATTTCGCCAAATTATACAAATCGCCAAACTAATAGCCAAATTATGCATATTGACATAATTTTTATTTTAAATAATGAAAAACCAAATAACTAGGAGAATATTAATAAAAAAATTAATAAAAAGTCAAAAAAATCATTTAATGACATTTTAAACACGTGAATTGTATTTAATGTCATTGAATGTGATATTCACGATCATCCATAATTGGCATTTAATCTTATAGTTTGGCGACAATTGTTTGGTCGACGGGATAACCTAGTAGTACCTAAAAATGTTTATTGGATCTCAATTCCCTCTGTAATGATAATTATAGATACATAACAGCTTAGTGTAACTAGGCCATTGACTTTTAATCTGAGATTTTCGAAGGTATACTTTTATTTCACCAGAGTCACTGAAGCCCAAAACCCTTATGAGAAAGGGCCTTTTTCTTTTGCCATGAATGGTGACTATTCGCCAAATCATATTTAATTGAATTCTTATAATGCCAATCACATTTAAAGGGCATCATTTTATAAGGAGTTAACAAAATATTCAACAATGTTAAATGATATTATCAACATTATACTGCCTCAGTAATGAAATATTCATTAATTTTAGTGTTTTTTAATTTTCTCTAGAATTTATTTTCAATAAAAGAAGTTAAACTTGCCATTAAAGAATATGTATGTTAATTATAATAAGTAAAATTAGTGTGATGGAAACAGTGACCCAATAACTTAATAGATTGTTTAGGTAACTTAACCTAACTTAAAGAATAATTATAATAACCGGACTATACCATGATAAACAAAATTACCTTTGAAAATGCTTTTTGATCGAAATGTATGCAACTGCAATAAGGTAGAGATGGACAAAATCATTCCCTTGAAGGAATCGTTCACCCGAAAGGGATAAATCTTTGGAGTTGAACCTTTTGGAATCGTTCCAAGAATAAAGGTCGATGATGGAATAAAAAGATTCCAGGGGGAAAAAAACACGTCAAAACGATTTTAAGAAAAAAGAACGCAGAAAGCAGTGGAACGATATGCAATCCATAATATTTATTACTTTTTTTTTTATTACGAATTCATTCGCCTTAATTTTTTAATATTTTGGACAGATGATTTTGCTTTTAAGAGTTTATTTCATTGATCTGTGTGTGCAATTAATCTCAGCAGTTATTTTTAATCACCATAATACTAGTATTCCAGGACATTATGATTCATGACATTCAGCATAATTCCCCGTAAAAAAAATTAACATTGGTCGACGTTCTGTTTACCTCTAAAATTTATCCATGAAATTTTACTGTAGATTCGGTTTTGGTCATCATAGTAGTACGGCTGTCTGTTCAATTTTCAGTCTAATCATTAGTTTTCCCTTTAAAATATATTGTCAAATGACCCTCAATTTATTTTATTATTTTACATAGGAAATTTTATTACTGGTTGCATATTTATCACCTGGGTCTGTGAATTTTTCCTCGTCAAATTCCACTCTTTAATAATCTTTCATTCACATGTCATTCTTGGAACTGTTCATTTCTCGTATCAGTCTGTTCAGACAGGTTTCTTGGAAATCAATCTTTTTGGAGTGAGACCATTTCGAAAAAGTTATTAGTAGTCTATTTAGGAACAAGTTCATGTATGAATATAATCTTTTATAAAATCAAATTCGGATACTTATCGATTTAGAAAAACATAATTGATTAAATGGAATATATTTGACATCCTAAGATTTATATAATGATCTCTTTCCTGTCTGCATCATTAATGCGCAGCTGAAACCAAAATGCCTACATCTAAAATCATAAAATTTTAGCTTTTATTTCTTACTATAAATACAATAGGCTCCTTCAAATTCGCTTAGCTTGGGATTTGAATTGTGCAGATTTTAGAATTTTGTGGATTTCTGGCCACTGCTTTGTTTACATTTTTTAAACAGTAATTTGAATGCAATTACTATTACAATCGGACATCTAATGAATGCTTCCAATACAATAAAATATTAAAATAACTAATAAACTTAAATAATAAAAATTTAGGTAATTTTTAAATGGTCAAAGGTCAAATTAATAATGCATGATTAAATATGAAATATATTTTTCCTAAATTATTCAATGAAATTTACCTCATGAAGGTACAATACTAATTCACATCAAAATCATATTAATAAGGAAGTTTTATTTCAGGTTTAGCCAGCTTAATAACCAAAAAAGTTTGATTGGAAAGAAGTGTTTATGGTAAAATTGTGAATGGTATGGTAAAGTCAGAAATGTTTACGGTAAATATATTGTGATTACCAGTGATACAGTTGAACCTCGAAAATCCGGACCTCCAAATTCCGGAAATCTCTAAAATCCGGACATTTTTCCGATTTCAGTTTTATTAAGTTTTAAAATAAGACATAGCTGTAATTTTCATCCACTGCAGTTAAATTCTGATAACTATACTAAAAAAATATATATAGATATATTCTGGTTAATATTGTAATGACTTGCCGTTAATTAAAGACTTTATTATTACAAAAATTAAAAAGTTAAAAAGCGTTCAACAAAATTTACAGTAATGAATCATTATGAAATGAATGCATCGTTGAAGTAATCATGAATTTTGATACTTGAAAAAATTTGGGTTTAAAAAAAACGTAAATTCTGTCGAAAAAATGCAGAAAAAACGGAGAAATTTGTAAAAAAAAAAAGAAAGCCAAAACAAGCATGAAATCAATTAAAAAATCTTGAAAAAACGCACATTTCATCAAAGATTCGTGATTCATTCATTTCATAATGATTCGTCTCATTCTCAATCGCCTTTGATTATCGGGAGGGAGGGCGCTTTCTCGGGATTTTTTGAAAATTTCAAATTCTTTATAAAGTGGGGAGGGGGCATTTGATCGGGAAGAGCGGATTAACGGGATTTTACGGTATTATATAGCCATAAAAAAAGATTTTTTAATAAACCTCCAAAATCCGGAAAAATCGAAAATCCGGAATCGCCGTGGTCCCGACAGTTCCGGATTTTCGAGGTTCAACTGTATCAGCAATATCTCGAATTTTTTCCAGTAATAAATTTATCCTTCCTTCATAAAAAACAAGAATTCAGTAATTTTAACAAAAACTACAAATTAAAATATATATGGAATTGATTCAAAACTAAAAAAGACCCTATATCTGAATTGAATGTTTGATTGTTTAAAAATATATGTGGATTTTAGAGAGTTGCAGATTTGAGGGAAACTACTGTATAATAATCTCCTTCCTGGCTACATCAACAATGTGCAGCCGAAACTGAGAGGCCTACACTTAAAATCATAAAATTTATTTGTTACATCTTATTATAACTTAAAGTCTATTAAAAAAGTATTTTCTACAATTCTACCCTTAGTGAGATGAAAATGGGATTGGAATTTTCTGAAAAGGATACAAATGAAAACCCATGACATTTAAATTTAAAAATTGCATGTAATTAGAACTGTAGATATTGAGGTAAGAAAGAAAATCATAATCAATTAATTCAATAAATTTCACTAACTTAACTAACTTTCTTGAAATTTATAATTTAATACGGTACTACTCTGTTATCCCATCGATCGATTTTGCCAAATTATACAAATCGCCAAACTAGTAGCTAAATTATACATATTGACGGAATTTTTATTTTAAATAATAAAAAAACAATTAATAGAATATTAATAAAAATACAAATAAAAAGGTCGAAATAAAAATCACTTAATGATGTTTTAAACACATGTATCGTATTTAATGTCATTGAATTGACATTCACGATCATCCATTATCGGCATTTAATCTTATAATTTGGCGATAATATTTTGGTCGACGAGTTAACAGAGTAATACCTTTAATACAAATAAGTGTTCAAATAATACATGATATAAAAAAGAAAAGAAAATATACAAAATGCAATGTTATTCAAACGTATTTTATTTCATAAACAAGAAATGCATTAATTTTGCTGATTTGGTGAAATCGTAAAGTAATACACAACAATAAGACTAAGCTAAACTGGTAGCTACAACAAATAATCGAACATTAGCTTCTTAATAGTAAAGAAATGTAACATAAATAATGCAAAACTGCCAGGAATAAAAAATTGTTTGTAATTTTTTTTTATGCTCAAAAAATTTTAAGAAAAATCAAATTTATTTTAATAATTTTTGTTTATTAAAGTTAAAGTACACAAGCTAAATCTTCAACGAAGTTTAAACTAGGTATGCACCTAGTGATTTTGGCCAAATGTCGAATATTTGGCCGACAGGATAACCGAATATCAAATATTTGGCTAGCCGAATAGTAATTGATGGGCCAAATACCGAATATTTGGCTAGTCGAATAGTAACCATTCAGCCAAATACCAAATATTTGGCTTCCCAAATACTTTTTATGTTTCAATGTTTAAAGGTATTAAAATGTTACTTTTTAAAACAATTGTACATAATATTTAATAAAAAAAACTTACATTTGATAAACAAGAAGTTTTTTATAAAAACATTTAGTATTGAAAAAAATCTGCCTTGAGTTATTTAAGAGCACAATTATGAAACTTTTTTAATAAATAAAATTTTAAATTTCATAGTTTCTTCTACGAATTAAAACAAACATTTTAAAATCAAAACGAAATAATGAAAAAAAAAAAATGATCGAAGAAAAACTCTACAGTCTCTTTTTTGTCCTTTTTCAGTAACTCAAGGCAGATTTTTTTCAGTATAAAGTACAAATACTTTCACCTTAATCCTGAACAAAGGAATATCTAGCTCATAGTTCTTTTCCTATGAATGATGGCACTTTCCATCCTTCCCATTGTATCATATTTTACTGAAATCAAAGCATGTGAGTTCAAAATATAGTTATGATGTCTTATTTATTGTTAATGCAACAAATGAAAACACAAGTTTGACCTAGAGTGTGATGAAATTCAATGTATTTATGACTTAATAAGTTAATTATGATAATGGTTTCATGAACAAAAATTGCCTTGATAGCTATTACTATTTTAAAAAGTTTTTCTTTCTTGTTTAAAGACATTTATTTGGGAAAAGCATGAAACAGATTATTTAGTAAACAAAATTTAGGAACTTGCATAAATTCCTAAGGAGAATCCTAATAAATCACCATTTTAATTCTTCTCATGGTTAATTTTTTTAAGTTATATTTTACAAACAACAAATAAATAATGAGAAACATTCTATTTTATTTAAATATGATTTTTTAAAAATTATTTTAAATATATTTATAAATGGACAGTTAAAAGTAGAAATTGTGAAAAGTTTTTAAAAATGTAAAAATGTGTTTTAAATAGTTTTATTAAGTATTGGATTCGGCCGAATACTTTCATATTCTGCCAAACAGAATATTTGGCAGGGCGAATAGTTTCATATACCTAGTTTAGTGCATTCCTAGTTTAAACCCACAAATGCATAAATATTATGGCACAAAAAATCACATAAGGCCATTTCGAGGATTCTTAGATCCCTTTCTTCAATGCAGAAAAATAAGATTAAATGGAGGTTCAACTCCCCCCCCCCCCCCATTATAAATCCAAGTAAAACCCCAGAAAATTCCCGACATAGCCCCAAAAAACTCCATTGCAAAAAAGTAAAGCATGTTTTTGCACACTGTCCTTCCTAAGTGACTGATATAGGTCTTATGCACTAACTTTACTGAACTGCTGCTAACTGGGTAGAATTTCAATAACTAACTACAAAGCCACTTATAGCTATTTTTGAATCTTTAGTTTCATGTCTTCATCTGCTATTACCCCTATCTCCCCTTATATCATACTATTGTGTCTTAGGTTGGTGTGGGTGCATTTTACATGCAGAAAAATGCCAAAATATTAGTTTGGAACTGGGATCTTTGAAATGCTATAACTCATGACATTATTGACATCTTGTACCATGGTGTTAAACGAATTGTTAAGCGTTCCTTTAGATGAATTTCAAACAGAACCATTAACAGATTGGTTAAGATATTATTACATAAGACTAATATTGTAATACATATTATACTAATATTATAATACATATAATAGTATATGTGATATTATATGTATAGTAAATATCTGTGCTAAAAGAGATTCACTAAATTTCAAAGCTCTATTTCTTTAAATTTGAAGTTTGTTAAATTTTTAATTCAAGAGCAGTTGATTGATTTAATCAAATTAAACAAATTAAAAGCGATTGTTAATAAAGATTGTAGTATAAGGAAATATCTTTTTATTATTATTACTATTCTTTTGATGAAGTTTCTGCAGTTAAATGAAACATATCTGTTTTAAACCTGATATCTATATTATAAAGGTCAAACATATCTGTGCATAACACATACGTCATTTTATGAATGGCAACAATTTCAAATTTTAAATGAAATTTGGGTATTGCAATTTTGATACTACAAAGTTTTAAAGTTCTAAATATCACACATTTTTTATTCTTACACCAACATATAGAGAAAAAAATGTACTTTTAAATGAAATTTGTTTGAAAGCTGTATCTTAATTTGTTTTTGAAATATTCATTTTTTTGCACTTTTTAATAACACTTTTCTAATTGTGGCAATAAGAGTACTCCATTCATATTAAAAGCAAAGGAAAAAAGGGAAGAAATTGATTACTGTATCTTTATGTTGCCTTGTCTCATTAAAAGGAAAAAAAATTAAATTTAACCCGGCAGGACGCGCGCTTATTTTAGTAACAGGAGGACGCGCGCAGGGTCGAAAAGGCCCGAGAATATATTTTCGTGAGTTAAAGCACTGACATTTCTGTAAAAACAAGAAATTCATTTTCTAAAATGTATTTAAGATTTAATGTATTCAATCAAAACAAAATATAAGGAATACTTACATTTTAATAACATGAAGTACATGTTGGAATAGTATGTTCGCTAGTAAGTAAATATAGTAAACCTATAAGTGTTTTTACTTCAATTACTGTAGTTCTTTTAGCATCGCGATCTTTCTGAAACTTTTCAGCTCTTTTTTTGATATAAATATTTGTATATTTTTTCTATATTTGACAACGATTAGCATTAGTAACGAATCAACTGGATTTGACACTTTTAGCTTCCCCTATATTTCCCGGTAACTTCGATATAATATTACTAGCGGGAGTACCAACATTCTGACGATGTTTCTTTTTATACCACTTTGTACATTTATCTTTCCCTAAAAAGTACTCTTCGTCCGAATTATCGGATAAATCTTCTGATTCTAAATCTTCTTCAGAAGAAGTTTCATGAGGATTGAAATCTTCATAATCGCTTAACTCTTCACCTTCCTCACTTAATGACGATTCCCCAGAAGATACTTCAGCTAATAAAGTTTCTAAACGTTCCATTTCATCGGCAAAATTCAATTGACGAAGCATTTTGAAGCTGATATTTTTAAAATTTGCACTCCATAAAAATTACACCACGACGCGCGCAGGGTCTTAAAGGCCCGTCGACTGAATTTCTCCTACAATAGAATCCACTAGACTGAAGGAATGTTTTTCCTTCGAAAGAGAGTGACCTTCAATACAGCTACATCGGACCACGCCTATTTCAGTCGAAAAGGGGTGATAGGATTGGTAATGTTTCGAACCTGCGGGCCTTTTAGGCCCTGCGCGCGCGCTGCCGGGTTAAATATCTTCTGTTATAAAACCCGGTGAATTTTGATTTCATTTACAAAATTTGATTTAGACGTAAAAGAATATCAAAAGTTAATTATCTGTTTCAGCTAATGCATTGAGACTTCAAGTTTTGAATCAAAATGATAAAATTAAAATGCCATTTTTTTTTTCTGAAAAGGTGAATACAAATATGAAATGTACATTTGTAAATTTTGATATGAGGAAAATGATGCCGGGTTTAGATTTTATGGGAAAAAAGTAAAATTCTATGATTGAGTCAAAGTTGAATAAATTTTGCTTTTTTTTATTTTGGAACACTAGCATAAGAACTTAAATTGATAACTTTATCATAATAATAGATCTTTATTATTTTTTACTGCTTACATGTACGATTATTAAGTAAGATCTATTTTAACAATTCCTACAATGGAGTTTTATAGAAATAGTATTTTGTTAATTTGACGTTAGATATCTTTTGTTTAAGACTTAGACTTACCAATATAAAATGCATTTTTTACTATAACAAATTTAGTAGATTTATTATAAATCAATGAAACAGTTCCTTTTTAAACATTTTCTTTCATCAAAATTCGACGGGTTCTCCATTGTATATATAACACCAACATTATTATTATTATTATTTTACTATTTTTTATTGGGGGTTAAACTTTTTTCTTCAAAACTATTTGAAATAGATTAAAAGTTTTGTTAAACTCAAACTTTTTTAAAAACTTTACGTTATTAAGAAATGGAAAGAATAGCAATAAAGGGAGAAAAATACATAAAATTTAGTTTTGTATATGCATTAATTTTTACTTCAATAAAAACGGAATTTCAGTATTAGGCTTGAAACACTAAATTCAGTATGTTAATAAGAGTCTGATTTTGATTGAAATTAAACTCATATATCTATTATCCATCATCCCAGTAACAGGCATTAATGCGGGTATTCATTTCCGTATTTGTCAGTATCAATTTCGATCGCGGAATTGGAATTTTCATAAGAAATTATTATGAGAAATATCTTTTTCTTTTATTGTAAGTTGAATTAAACCAAAGTCACAGTTAATTCACTTTTTATTCTTTTGTAAGATATAGAAATAAAGTGACAAAGGAATATATATATATATATACACACAAAATGAGACACATCTTTCATTCTTTGGAAATCAACAAATAAGGAAAAATAAGTGTAATAGTGTTTTTTTCTTTTTTCATGGATAAAAAGAGTTTGCTAAACTGTATACACTAACAAAACATTTGCATTAAAATCAGTAAAAAACATATCATAAAAAAAAATAAAATGTCTTTATTGCAAATTACATTTGTTTTACTATGCCAATATTCGTATGTTGTAAAACTAGTTTAATGCAATTTTAACCCTTTGTTTACCAGACACATGAAACAGACCCAGATAGGCATAGTGATGTATTTTTTAAATTATTCAAAACCATTTATAATTAGACTTCCTACTATTATTTAAACAAGCATTTACTTTGTTTTTCTTAAGAATTCAATAAAGAAAAAATTCCTTTCGTATGATATATTTACCAATTAAAAAAAGCATTAGTGTATCTATTAGTACTTTAGTACACGTGGTGTTCAATTACCTTTGGGCCCAGGTACTCATTTGATATAGCATATGGAAGATCTGGGTTCCAATCTCAGCTCAGACATTTTTTCACTTAGGTGAAAAAAAATCCAATTTGTATAAAATATTTTTTTCAATTATTTCTATCAGATTAATTTTGTACAACATTGTCGAACAGTACAGTAATTAAATCACATATAAATAAGTAATTTATAACAGACAATATTTTAGTTGAAGTATAACAAATAACACTATTTTTTCTAAGTATAAAATCTAAGAGGTTATAATACTCAGTTGTACTTTATTAAAGGTCCTTCCCATCCAGAACTTCAATTACCTTTTTACTTTCTTTTTTGCATACACTTTATTATTATTTATTTTTTTGCATACAAATTAAAAGGCTAATCTGGCAATACACTCAGCTTTAATAGAATCAAAATTTGTTATTTCAACCTTTTAAGCAGCCTAACCATGTTTTTCTGTCAAATAGTTTTTGGATTCAAAGCCTTATTTAACTCAAAATAGATATTAGGGTTAATTTTTTGAATTGAATATGATAATTATTTAAGATTATAGAATACAAATCTCCATATCAATACTTTCCATAGCTATTATTTTATGAATCGTTAAACTTGCATGTAAAATTTTGCACGACACTTAAAAGGTTAAAATAAAATAGCACATTTTAATTTATTAAAACTGGCCAGACAACTAGAGGAAGAACCACTTCTTTCAAAATCGGTTCTTTTCGGAATCAATGGCAGATCTAAAGAGGGCAGATGATGGGGCAATCCCCCCTTCCCACCTTTGAACCTAATAAAGGGTCTGCAAAATAATATTAGATGTCCACATGGGAAATGGGTTGTGCTTAAGACGGAAAGACACAGACTGTCTGGCATGGCCAACTTGGACTGCCCCAGCTTTAATTCATAAGACTGGGACTGAGTAAAGTGTTCATACTTTCAGTAATTGGACTGGATCCAAATCTTACTTTTTTCTGAGAGCTGGACCAAGTTACACTTTTTTTCTGTCCATGTCAAACGTGGCGTTGACTTTGTTCTTCTAGAGGTATAAAAGGTTCAAAATTTCCTGACCTACACTCCAAAAGCAATTCAATTTTACACCTACAAAAAAAAAAAAAAAAAAAAAAAAAAAAAAAAATTATCTGACTCAGTACAGAGTAACCTGACCTAAAACAGACCAACAACCCAAGATAAAACAAAATCCATATCCAAATCCATGTGTTATTGTTTTTGAACAGGGGGATTCTGGGATGTTCCTCATCATTTACTATATATATGTTTTTATGTTACAGCTGATGATAACAGAATAAGAGAAAAGTGAAGAAATTTAAGCAAAAATCATGCTTGGTATAGCATTGAATTAATAATATAAAAATATTAATATATGTAACTAATTTTTTAAATATTAAAATGTATGTATGAGATAGAAGAAAGTTTTGCGATTGGTATATCCAACTAGTTTCTAAATGAATTCTTAAGAAAAACAAAGTAAATGCTTGTTTAAATAATAGTGAAAAATACTTTTTAAAAAAATTATAAATCTATTATAAAAAAATAAAATAATAGAAATAAATGTGACTTTTAGTAATATATATATATATATATATATATATATATATTACCCCTACTTGAATTTTCTATTTATCCTATATTCGGCTCTCAGAAATGAAATCCAGTATGGAACAAATCTGATTTTAAAATAATGTAAGTCAGCCTGACCAGCCCAGCCCACAGCAAAAGAAAAAAAAAATGTAGTCAACCCTAAAAAGCAAAACCCCTCTGTAACAAAAAAGTAGAAATAAACCACATACACAATCAAAAACATTACCTCCTATCTGAACCTCAAAATTTTTAAATCTCTCCCCCTTAAGGGCTCTCTAGATATGCCCTTGATATATATTAGTATTAAAGAAGAGGGTTCATTTAAGAACTGCACTTAAAATAACTTCATTTTTAAAATATCTAACAAAAAATTTTGGTTTGGTCTTCGAGCATATAGCATTTTCCTGACCTGAAACGGAAAATTCCATTGAATGTCAAGCCAAAATCTGATCAAAAAATTTTTTTCGATCATAAATCGAAATGAAGGAGACTTAATCCACATTTTAAGTGAAATATAAAATGGAAGTCGACATTTATTTCTTTAATATCACTTTTATCTTTTATGTAGAAAAAAAAACCGTCTACTATATACCCATTAATATTCAACTGTTGATCCTTTAAACAACAGCAGAAGCTGAACAGGTTATCTAAATTATTGGAAAGTGTTCACTAAATAGAGGTGTTTACTATTCTGGAGAATCCATATGGAGATTTTAATGTACATGCATGAATGAATAACACTTTCTATGTAAAAGCATAAAAATATTCACAACTAATTATTTGGAAGTGTTTGTCATAGAACTTTTATAGTACATAGTTTTTATCAAGCAAAAAATTTAGACATTTACTTGAAAAATTTGGTCAGCCTGAATCCTTCTTGCAAAACAGAAAACTCAGTCTAAAACATCACCAGAACCCAAAATAATGCAAACCAATCAGACCTGAAAACTACACACAGCTAAAAATAGAATTTCCATGCGACCAGCAACAAAAATGTAAAATTCAACTTGATCAATAGCAAAAAAAGAAAAAAATAGAAATCTACTGGTCACAAATCCAAACCAGCAGCAATAAAATAGTAAACCCAACCCACAAGAAAAAGTAGAAATCAACCAAATCCAAACCCGATCAGCAACAAAAAAGTTGGAGAACCGCAGCCAAACCTAACCCCCATGAAAAATATAAGTCAACCAGACCCTCAGCAAAAAGTAGAAGTCAACCGATATCAAACACAACTTGTAGCGAAAAAGTAGGAGTTAACCTGGACATCAGCAAAAAATAAAACTAAATCGAGCCAACACTCCATCCACAATGAAAAAAATTAGCACCGGCACAATCTACAATTTAAAAAAATTAACCCGACCCGAGCAGCGGAGCTGATTGGAGACTTCAAATTTCCGAAATCGCCCCTACCTCTTTAAAGAATTCTTCAGATCCGACCCTTACATTTCGGAACGACTCCGAGGAATCTATCCTTTTCGAAGCCCAGTCGTTGCATTTCAGAACGACTCGTAAGACTCGATCCTTTTCGGAGTCTATACATTTTAGAAAAATTCCGTGGAGTCGTACCCATGGATCAGAAATACAACGGTCGTACCTTTTCCAAACGATTCAGATAAATGAATCCTTTTGGGAAACATTCCTAATGGATCTTGATGATGCTAATATATATTTAAATATAAATAAGCATTAATAACACCCTAAATTCTGAATTTAGAATGAAATATATTATTTTAGGGCTAATTTTATGTTTAGAAATCAACTTTAAATGAATATACAATCGACTTTTTCATTTTATTAACATCGTTATCGAAGTTTTAATTTCATCGTTATCGTTTCGTTGAGCGTTAGCGAGATTGAATCATCGAATCGTTTGTAGAATTTCCTGTGCTTTGTGCTGTGTACTCGACTGTGAAGTTTTCTCTGGAAATACGATACAATCTAGTAGCTTTTGTTTAAAATAATTAAAATTTTCGTTATTAAAGGTATCGTATATTAAAATTTCATTATTTACTTTAATCCTTTAAAATACTTTAAAATTGTTCTTAGGCCTAAATTTTCAAAATTAGAATCATGCTCTTATATAAATTTCTTTTTTTTTGCTTATTATTATTTATTTATTTTACGTCCCCATTATCTCCTCAACCATTTTTCATATGAAAAAAGCTAGAATTCAATTCTAATTATACTTGTATGTGGCGTTACCATTTGACGACATATACGGTACACGTGGTACGTCATTAAGAGATTTCTTTAATATTTGTCAATATTTTACTGATTTATTGTACATTGCGGTAATTGGTATACTGATTACTAACTTTGGTGACAAGAACTTGACATTAAATTTAAAGATAATTGAAAAAAGTTGCGACACGACATCGTCATGTCCAACACAATCCTTTTTAAGTGACGTCAGAAACATTCACCAAGCGAGAGGAAAAAATTAGCAAAAAAAAAAAAAAAAAAAAAAAAAAAAAAATGAAATATTTTTTTATCTTTTTATTAATTTATTGTAAATTTTATTTTTTAAAGATATTGATGGTTCACACGTGAGTGATGTTTTTTCAAATTACTTTTATTTATTTATGATTCCACTTGTATTTTGTAAGTCGGTAATAGTTTTTTTCCTATGGAAAATGGAGAATGGCATAAAGTAGAAGCATTATTTTTTCCATGAAGTAAAACTTTATGAAGAAGGAGAAACATCCTCTAAGCATTTTTGCTTTCAATTAATACCCTTTCATTACTATGCTTTTTATTTCAGAGTAACCCCATTTCTCATTAACATGATCCCCTTTCCCCCCACCCTCCACTCAACTAAATAATGCAAACAAACTCTGTGTCATTAAATAATCTTTCTATCATAAAATCGATACAAATTACATTGACAATTCTAACCATTCTTGTTACTTTTCTTACTATTTTGGTGGGGTTTTTTTAAGCAATTTTTGTCATTTATATCATTATCGATACTAGTTTTATATACCCTAGGTTGGAAATCCATGCTCTAAGCTATTGCCTGAATTGAACACAGGTAATTCACATGAAATCGCTTCAGTTGGCTTTGGTACATTTTAAACCCTGTGTATTTCACAATAAAAGTATACCATTTTCTTTAAGAAAAACAAAAAAAATAAATAGCTAGCTGTTGCAATAAGAAAAGTGATATGTGGAAAATGTTTGAAAAATGCTAAATATATTCAAGCAATGGTTCAAAATTTGCCCCCTCCCCCCTTCCCAAAAAAAAAAAAGGTTAAATCTTAGTTGTACTTTCTATGATGTTTTCTGGATGTTTACGTGATAATTACACTGTGGCTGCAATCTTTGTCTTTTGAAACAATTTTTTGTTTGTTTGAGAGGGTAGAATATACTAATTTCATCGACTCTAGTATACAAGTACTTGTTATACTAGTATTCTTGATTTTATATACAACGGCTATTTTTTGCTTGTCTTTGACAGAAAGGTTTAAAAAACTAGTATATCTATGAATTTTTTCCTGAATACTTTTCCAAAATGATGAAGTTTGTAATTGGATTGTATTAAGTAGCATAATTTATAATTTTTGGTTTAATTGCTAAATATAGAAAATATTTAAAATGAAAATCAATCTCATTAGTTGATAACATAAATAACAAATGAAATAAATACCATGGACTTCTTGCAATTTTCTCTTATGATACATAATTGAAATTGCATTAATCTAAAATTGCAATCATGTATGTGTATTGTAACAAAATATTTATGGCAATTTATCCATACATATGGAATAAATATGATACAATACTATACAGTGTTTATCACAAGACCAACACTTGGTGTTTACAATAGCTATTCCATTTCTTCCAAATGTGTAAAAACAGTTACAGAAATAGAAATCTTTAACTGTAAAATAACCGTATCATTACATAAAATATTTAACTAATTTTCATTCAGTATTTGGTCACTTCTTTATATTGTTTGTCACTATTTATAGGTACCTGAATAGTTGTGTGGATCTATTTATTGCATACTTTATATTTCTTACTGCAAGCAAGTCTTTTTATTTCATCAAGCAAGCCTTTTGTCTAAGGTAAGTGTTTCCTTCTGTTTCTGTACCTAATAAACAGTTTAATAACCAGATTATATTATAACATTTTAATAATGTCTTCGTTATTGTCAATTATGAGAGGCTGAGTGACTTGTAATTTATCAGCACAAGTTACCCAACATAGCATCAATTTAATCAAATGTTGTCATCTTACTTTTTTTTTATCTGAATCTTAATTTGTAATTCCATTGCAAAAGATGGATAAATTTTTGGAAACTTTTAGATACAACATAGACAACGTTTTTTAAATGTCACATGTCTTACTGCAACAGCTTTTAACAAACAAACAAAGTTGTTTGTTTGTGTTTCTTAAAGAAAATGGTATACTTTTACTGTGAAATGTACCAAAACAAAAAGGAACAATGTTCAGATTCGTGAAGTTATGACATATTGATCTGATTCTTGAAATTATGTCATATATCATTCCAATTTGTGAAATTCTGTAATTATCACAGGGTTCATACAGTGCTTGAAAGTCCTTGAATTTTTAGGAGGAAAAAAAGGTCCTTGAAAGTGCTTGAATTTATTTAAATTTTAATGAGGGTGCTTGATTTTCAAAATTTCTTTTTATAGGTGCTTGATTTTTCTTATCCAGATGCACAAAATAAAATAAAAGTTTCAAGCGTTAAAAAAAAGATTAATTAATCAGGTGAAAATGTTTGTTCTGAAATAGTTTTTTTTTTTTTTTTTCCCAGGGTATGAGCACTTGTATTTTGCTTTTTTCAATACATTAAACTCGATCAGTTGATATATCCATCTAGTTTTTAATACAGTTTTTCACCTGTTTATGATTATTTGCCTGTTTTTGATTAATCAAATTATTATTTATTAATAACACAACAATTAATATCTCTTCTACCAAAAAAGAAAGCACAAGTATCCTATACCTAAAATTAGTTTTGATGTTGCCCATGTAGTGAATTATTTTTATTGCATATGCATATTGTCTGACTCATTTGGCTATGCCTGTGTCTTGATTGAATTTGTGTGATTTTATGTTTTTAAATGAAAATTCCTCAAAAACAAACCAATAATTGATGACTCCACTGACTTCAGTAGCATATTTCTTTGTGTTCTCTCCAACATTGCTTAGGCCTCAATCAAATTTGCATGGTTTCAAATTTTAAAAAGGAAATCTTTCAAAATGAACCTTATTATTATTAATAATAAATAGAAATTGTTTTTTATATTTAACCATTTCAGTTTTAAGCAATTACTTCCATTTTTTCTTGCTCAATATGCTAATTAATGACCTTGTTCCTCCCCCCCCCTTTTTTTTAATATGTGAAAAAAAGTTGTATATGAACTAGTACTTTTTTTATATAAAATTTGTTTAATATTTTCATTTTATATTAAGTACTTTATTTTCAACGATGTTGGTTGTAAAAAAGAATTGATTTATGGAAGAAAAAAAAATATTATCTTAAGCCTGAAATTCTTCAAAATTGGTCTTATTTATTTTTGTTATTTAAAAAAATTGACATTCTTTACAGTTTATGATTGTGCTTTTCGCTATAATAGAGTAATTAAATTCATCGCCAAAATCCTTGAAACTATTGCTGGGTTCAAGTGGGATAAAATAATTATAAAAGCAGTACTACATGAGTTTTCAAGATTATTATGAAATATTGTCAACTGGCAATACCACCTTTTAAGTTTCATAGATGGCTTGACAGCCTACCGGCTGTAAAAAGAGCAATTGAAATTTTGGAATATTTATAGCCGTTTATCCCTTGCATTTCAAAAAAAAAAATCCAATCTCAGTGCAGTAGACTCCCTCAAATTCGCAATCCTAAAATCTTCACATAACTTAGATGTAAACAATGAAACATTCAATTCTATAAGTATTTTAATTTGTAAATTTCATTAATATTACTGAATTCATGTGTTTTTATGAAGGAAGAATAAATTTATTTTGGAAAAAATTAAGATATTGCTGATATCAGGGGTAATCTTAATCTTTTTACGAAATATTATTAACCAAACTTTTTTGGTTATTAAGTTTGGCTAATCCTGAAATAAGACTTCCTTATTTTATGATTTTGATGTAAATTAATAACACATCTTTATAAAGCAAATTTCATATGAAAAATACATCTTATCTTTATAATAAATATTTAATCATACATTATTGATTATTAACTTGACCTTTACTTTTAATATTTTAATCATGTGAAAAATTATCTAAATTTTTATTATTTTAGTTTATTACTTATTTTAATGTTTTATTATATTGTAAGCCTTTATAATATTCAATTTCACTGTTAATTACATTGAAGTTGCTGTTTAAAAATGTAAACAAAGCAATGACCAGAAATCTGCAAAATTCTAAAATTCGCAAAACCTCTTGTCCCAAGCTGTGTGGATTTGAGTTTATCTACTGTAATCACATTCTGATGCTATTGTATCTTTTTTTAAAGATAAATTTATTATTAAGTTTCATTTTCCCTCGTTAGCTGTATTGTTGGTACAGCCTTTCATGACAAAATATCAAACTGAAAAAACAGTGCGGCCATGTTTTGTAACTAATTTAACAAAGTTGATGCAATCATGCTAATTAAATAACACATTTCTTGAGGATAGTGAAATAAAACATGTAACAGTTTCTAAACTTCCTTGCCTTAAATTCAAAACTATTATGTTGATAAAATAGACTCTTATCACTGGGGATAAATTCTTTAAAATTTTTAACAGAGCAATCTGTGAAAGAAAGTGGTGTTATTGTTCTGAAACAAGAAATAAGGGACTTCATTTGTATTGTGATAAAAAAAATCATAAAGAAAAGTAATCAAGTACAGTATTGTGTGCAATTCATTTGTGAAAGTGCATTTCACAAATGAAATCTCATTAAAACCTACCATAAAAATGGTTGTTTACCAGAATATGACTATGAAGCCACTTTTCTGGATTGTCAGGATTTTCTTGAAACCACAAATTTTATCAGTTTTCATAAACCTTGATGAATGGTAAGATTCATTGTTTGACATTTTTATGATCACATGTGTGAGATGTTAAAGCTTTTCATGTTGCCAAACATTCATTGCTTTTGTCTCATGGAAAGCTTGTGTTGACAGAGGATACTCGATCAATAAAAAAATATTGAATTGGAAAACTTTAAAGGACATCCATATATTTCTTTAACAATTATAAAAGATTATGTAGAATATTGCGGTAGTACAATTAAAGTAGGAATAAAGGAAGAGTTGCTTTCATCTGTATTCCGTGGCAGACAAATGTACATTTTGTACTTGAAGGATCATAAAAACAATCACTGAGAACAAAATAAAAATAGAAAATAAATAAATAAAATAATGTGTCGAAGTGGACATTAAAAAGAACTTCTGAATTCAGCCGATGAGTTTTCTTTGAAGGTAGAGTCTACAAAAATATAAAAATGACATTCAGCATACAAAGAAGCCTGTGAAAAAATGTATAAGAAAACAAAAAAAAGCTCAAGTTAGAAATTTTAGACAGATAAGTATAATAAAAATAAATAAATAAAGATGTAGTTAGAATGTTAAAAGGCTGGGAAAAGTCTTGTATTTAAAATGTGATAAATTATTCATGTAGAAATATGCAATTTTTTCTGTTGTGTGTGTTTATTATACTTTTTTGAAAAATTGATTTAGTGGTTTAGTTAAGACAGCTGTGAAAAAAATTGTTTAGCTTTAGTAAAATTCAGACATGCACCTTTCCAATGCAGAATTCCACGTTTTTAGCAATGAATTTTATTATCCGAGATCAATGCAAATATGCATTAAAATCTGTTTATAATTTTATTGGGGGGGGGGTAATGGATGAAATGCAACAAAAACGCGAGTACAAACCACACCAAATTAAGTAAATTTCTTCAAATGAATGCAAAAAAAAAAGGAAAAAACTATAAATTCATCAAACGGCCATGGAAAAAATACTATTTTTTTAGAGAATCGTGAGAGATAATGCGATTTCCGTCAAAGGATTGAAGAAAAAAAAAAGGATTGCAGGAAAAGACACAATTGTTGTTAAAGAATCACAAATAAGCCGAGATTTTCGTGAACAAGTTGAGGAAAAATTCTCGAATTTCGGCAAAGAATTGTGAAAAATACTCTGATTTTATCGAAAGTTAGTGGAAAATACTCAAATTTTTTTAGAAAGATCGTGCGAAAATATGTGAAAGGCCGTTAAAAAAAAGTGTGACTTTCATCAAATGGTCATGGAAAAAGCGCCAATTTCGTTTAAAAACTGCAGAAAAACGCAAATTTTGTCAAAATGCTGTGAAAAAATGTGAATTTCATCAAAAGTCAATTAGGTCGTGAAAGTTCAGCTATAGCATGTCTGAAAATTTAAAATTGTGTTTTAGAATTATAACAGTGCAAAATTATCAAGTGTCTATTTTTGACTAGTGTTAGCATTAATAATTTTCAAAGTGGAATACAAAAAGATTCTTTATTATTCAGAGATTTTCTCATACATTTCACATTTAATACTTTGTTACTTTATGTTGTGTTTAACATTCCTTTCAAAACATGTAAAAGAAAAATAATTTTTTCCTCTTGATACTTTTACAATATAGTATTATATAATGTTAAAATTTTCATTTCTGGGAAGGTGCTTGAAATTTGGGTAAGGTGCTTGAATTTTATCACAAAAAAATAGTATAAACCCTGTTATCATTTTTATTCTTTAACATTTTAAATCGCATCATTACAGTTCCTGAAAAACATTTCCTTTCTTGTTTAACTATGTTCAAAAAAAAAAAAAAAAAGGAAAGTTAAAAGAAACAAGTTTCACTTAATATTATTCTCATCATAAGGAGCAATCCTTTCCCCACTTAGCGTGTTCTACAGCAGTGGAGTAGTATTGAATTCAGGCCCTTTTCTCTAGGTGGGAGATTATAGAGATATGGGGGGTGGGGGCGATTTGTAATTTTTGACATTTGAAAACACAAAATCTCAACATATTACTCCAGCAAAGGGGAAAGGAAAGACTTGCAAAGCAGATCTCTCAATACTCCTGTTTTCCTTATTTATTTATTTATTTATTTATTTTTTTTGTTAAATTTTCATCTTTTGATATAACGGATATGAAAGCAGGCTGAGTTTTGGCCTTACCAGAGCACGAATTCTGTTTACCTTCTGTTTGTTGCTAATGCTAAAGAATATATGTATATATTTTGATGTTTTCTGTCACTCAAACATACTGTTTTATACTAGCTCACCTGCCAGAAGTATATTATTTCAATCTTAAACACAAGTCTTGTATGATTTTATATCTTTTAAATGAAAAATTTAAAGTTTGGGGTCAGTTTTAATGAAGTTTTTCCAAAAGCCCCAAGAAGGGATGTTAATATTCAAAATTAATGGTAGTTAAAATCTTAATTTTTTTCCTTTGTTTTTCCCCGTTTATTCAGTAGTTGCAGAAACTAAGAAGTTTGGGTGAAGTGGGGTAACTCCTGATCAATGTGCTTCAGAGTAGAAAACAGTGAAATTAGAAACCATTGTTAACCACACATTATAAAACATTATTAAGAATCCATGAGCATTGCAGTTAAAAATTAAAAAAAAAAAAAAAAAAAAAAAAGTCTCTATCTCTGCAGGAAATTGATTAAAAAAAAACATTCTAAACTGCTACAAAAGCATCTTGAAAAGAGATTTTTGAAATTTTTACATTTTACTAAGATTTTTAATGGCATAACATATGGATGTTGTTGTTGAGTTGTTCTTATTTTATGACTATACGTAGTACAAGCTTTTAAATTAAATTTTAATATACTTATTTAATTTTGCATATTGTGGTTATGCAATTTTATTGATTTTTTTTTTTGGGGGGGGGGAGGGGAATCAAGTTGTGCACATATATGTATACTAGATGGAACCTGTCAAAACTTGATGGCACCGAAGAAAGAAAAAGGTATTTTCCAGCTATTAAAGGATTTTTTAATGACTAATCTTCAGCAAAAATTTCAATAAATAAAAGAAAAACCTGCATTTTACATCCAGGAAATGACCCGCAATTGACCGAGTTACATTCAAACATGCTGTCATAGAATTAGAATCTCTATCATTTGATAATTTTCCATTTACAAACATAACACCAATAAATTGTACATGACATGAATAAATCATAAATTACTGTCATTACTCATTTCATACAAAATATACATCACTTACTTCGCAGCAAAATAAGACGGAATTTATAGTTTGCCATTTAGCAACAACTATAACAATGATCCTCTCAGTGGTTAATTTGTTGTTACATTATCCACCCCATTCAACAAATAAACATTTGCATTTTCAACTACTTTTCTATTACCTTTTCATAAATCAAAAATACATGTAAATTTCACATATTAATAAAATTAATGATAATATTTATTCTGGCTAAGTGAAACCCATCAAAACTTGACGGCAACAATATGAAAGAATCAAAAAAAAAATATTTTGCCACTATAAAAAAATTTTTTCAGAAATTTTTTTAAAAAAAAATTAATATTTATTAAAAATTTCAATACGCTTTTCCATTTACTAACGTAATACCAATATGACATGATCCCGGGCGCAGAATTGGTGCAACGCTGCGACACACGTCACAGACTCTTGAAACTGTTTAAAGATTTTTTAACTGTTAAAGTTAAAAAAAAAAAGCTAGAAATCATTTGCTATGTACCAAAGTTTGTCTAGGTACCATAAAAAATGCAAATTTTGGCAAATAATCACAAAAAATAGAAAATTTCGTCAAAATCCCCCCCCCCCCAAAAAAAAAAAACACTTAAGAAATGCTAGAAATCATTTGCTATGTACCAAAGTTTGTCTAGGTACCATAAAAAAAGCAAATTTTGGCAAATAATCACAAAAAATAGCAAATTTCGTCAAAATACCCCCCCCCCCCAAAAAAAAAACACTTAAAAAATGCTAGAAATCATTTGATATGTACCAAAGTTTGTATAGGTACCATAAAAAACGCAAATTTTGGCAAATAATCACAAAAAATAGCAAATTTCATGAAAATATCCCCCCCCCCCAAAAAAAAAAAACACTTAAAAAATGTTAG
Organism: Maratus speculifer; assembly: GCA_964019185.1. NCBI lineage: Eukaryota > Metazoa > Arthropoda > Arachnida > Araneae > Salticidae > Maratus > Maratus speculifer. The sequence goes on along the minus strand of OZ025303.1, from coordinate 24,080,813 downwards.
AAATTATTTGTTATGTACCAAAGTTTGTCTAGGTACCATAAAAAGTGCAAATTTTGGCAAATAATTACAAAAAATAGCAAATTTCATCAAAATACCTCCCCCCCCCAAAAAAAAAAAAAAAAAAAACATTGCCCGGAAATTTTATAAATAGATGTCGAAAAATAAACAGCAAATTTCGTCAACAGATTGCAAAAAACAACAAATTTCTTCAAAAAATCTCTAAAAAATGTGTCAAAAAACTGAAAAAAAAATTGTCTAGGTATCCCAAATGAAACAAATTTCGCAAAAGTATTGCACAAAAATCAAAATTTTGCCAAGACGTCTAAAAAATGGCAATTTTCATGAAAAAATTTCGAAAAAAGGCAAATTTTGACTAAAAAATTGCAAATTTGTAAACATATGAAAAAAAATTCAAAATATTGTGAGTAAACAACAATTTCCGTCAAAGGCTTGAAAAAAAAGCAAATTTTATCAAATAATCACAAAAAAGATAAATTTTTGCAAAAAGATCTTCAATAAACAGCAAATTACATCGAAAAATCATGACAACACGACAACTTTCATCAAAAGAACTTGAGAAAAACGATAAACTTTACCGAAAGACCTCAAGATGACGAATTTCATCCAGTTATCATAAAAGACGTGAATTTCTCCCAAAGATCTCAAAAAGCACATAAAATTTATCCAGGTAATCGCAAAAAAAGGTAAATTTAGCTAAAAATAGTAGGGAAAAAACGACAAATTTCTAAAAATAATAACAAAGAACAATTTTGCAAACAAAAATCACGAAAAAAGCATAAATTTGATAAAACGGCAAATTACATCGAAAGATAGCGAGAAAAAAACCCCGATAAATTTCACCGAAAATCCCTGAGAAAACAAATAATTTTGTCCTGGTACCATAAAAGATGTGAATTTCGTCAAAAGATCTTGAAAATACTAATTTGTCTAGGTACGTCAAAAAAACGCAAATATTGGTAAACAGATTGTGAGAAAACAACACATTTTGTCAAAAGATGAAAAAAAAAAGAGGCACATTTTATCAAAAGATCGCAAAACAGGTCAACTTTTGCAAAGAAAAAAAAGCGAAAATACGACAAATTTCTGAAAATAACGAAAAAAACGACAAATTTCACGAAAAAAAGGATAAATTCGATAAAATGGCAAATTACATCGATTACAATTATTTTTTTTTTGTTGATTACAATGATCTTCATATTTTCGAAAAAACATTGTTGAGAGATTGCATTTTTGCTATCACTGTTTAATGCAGTGCTATGATAATTATATTTTTTTTCTTTACTTATCTTATAATGATCGAAATACATTGGTTTTTTCACTTTACGTAAGTTATTTTATTTCCAAGTGTTTATTTACGTTCTTGGCCTATAAAGCATTTTCTATATTGTAATTTTCAAATCGTCTAGGTATTACAAAAAATGCAAATTTTGCCAAATAATCATAAAAAAAAACAGCAAGCGATGAATATGGTATATAAAGACTGCTTTATCATGATTGAAAGCTATGCAAAAAGAGGGATCTCTTCTGATAATTTTATTTTTCTTTGTTGATTATAATGATCTTCATATTTCTGAAAAAACATTGTTGAGAGATCAAGATCAAGCGATTAAAAAAAAAAAAAAAAAAAATAGCAAATTTCATCAAAATATTCCCTTCTCCTTCTCCCCAAAAAAACTCAGCAAATTTTGTCACGGGAACACTTTTTAAAAAAAGCGTACTTTTAAAAAAAAAGGGAACTTCGATTCAACAAAAAGAAAGTGAAACATTAAATAAATATTAATGATTTACAAAGCTGTTTATAACTGGGATTATTTTCATTTCATATGCAATTCTCTATTATTCGGCGAAAACAATGTAATGTAAATACTTCCTAAAGGTTATGAATTTGCTCAAAAATGAAATTATAAGGGGGAAAGAAATCACCGTTTTTTCACATGAGTATAATAAGAAACTGAAGCAAAAAATAAATAGTGATTTGCGAATCTGTTTACATCCATGAAGTCAAAATATCCGTCGAAAATCGCACCATCAAAACAAAAAACAGTGTGATTTCCAGCCTTTTTTTTTTTATACATACTTAGTATAAATTTGAAAATTACAATATAGAAAATGATTTATCGGCCAAGAACGTAAATATACACTTTAATCATTAACTATTGAATGTTTCAATTTCATATGAAACATCTCTACAATTAAGCCTAAGATTGCCAGCAATCACATTGCAAAGTTTGAAGGACGGGATAGCGTTTAACATGAAAACAGAATACAGATGGAAATAAAATAACTTACGTAAAGTGAAAAAACCAATGTATTTCGATCATTATAAGAAGAAGAAAGAAAAAACATATAATTGTTATAGCATTGCTTTAAACAGTGTCAGCGAAATTCAGTCATTCTTATCTGATATTTACAAACGCGCTTTGCAAATGCTTTTACAGACAGTAACTACTCTCTCCTCCGATTAACCAATAGGAGGAGACTCTCAGAAGTCATCTGTGCGTAGAGACCAATTTAAAAGCATGCTGACTTTTTCGGCTATTCTTTTCATATATAAGATGTTTTTGTTTTAAAGTTTTGTTTACATTTACCAAGAAAATGTTTCTTTTCTTTTTTTTTATTATGTTTTCTCTTCATATTAATTGCATCACTGTCTATATTTATGCAAAATTGATTTTTATTGGTTTTTACCACTGTCATAGGAAAATAACCAATCCTTATTTATTTTTTTTAATTGATCTTTATAATACATTCGAGGATCTATAATTAGCGAACCCATAATCCGCAATTTCCCATAATCTGCGTTACTTTACGAATGTAAACAATGAAATAAACAGTTAAAAAAATTACAAATCCGTGATCCAAAAATGATTTTTTTTTTAACAAATAATAAAAAATGTAATAAAAATCATAATAAAACTTGTATTTTTTTTTTAATTTACTCTTTTATTTTATTGACAGTAAAAAACTAAACTGTATTACGGAACGTGCCTAAGCTTACTGAATGTTCGAATTGACAACTGTTCATTTGTACAGACATGCTACTTTTCCGCGGAAACGCGGAATTCCGCTTTTTCGGCGACGAATTTTATTATCCCTGGGATCAAGGCAAATATGCATTAAAATTTGATGACATTTATATGTGGGGGGGGGGGTAAAGATGTGTTGCAACAAAAACGCGAGTCAAAGGGCGCTAAATTAAGAAAATTTCATTAAAGGATTGCAGAAAAAAAGGCAAATTTCTCCAAACGATCGAAAAAAACTATAAAATCTTTAAACAATAGCGGAAAAAATACTATTTTCTTCAGAGGATCGCGAGAAAAAACACGATTTTTGTTAAATGATCGCGAACAAGACGCGATTTTCGTCAAAAAATTGCTGGGAAAACACTTTTTTTGTGAACAGGTTGCGGGAAAAAACTCTAATATTATCAAATAATCGTGATAAATAATCGTATTTTATCGAAAGATCGCGGAAAACGCTCCAATTTTGTAGAAAGATCACAGAAAATACCCAAATGTTGACGAAAAATCGCGGAAAGTACAGAAATTTTAACGAAAGATCGCAGAAAATACGCATATGTCGACAAAAGATCGCGGAAACCACACAAATTTTGACGAAAGATCACGAAAAATACGCAAATTTTTACGAAAAATCGCGGAAAATACGCATATTTTGACGAAAGATCGCGGAAAATATGCAAATTTCGACGTAAGATCGCTGAAAATACGCATATGTTGACGAAAGATCGCGGAAAATACGCATATGTTGACGAAAGATCGCGGAAAATGTGCATATGTGATCGCGGAAAATATGCAAATTTTGACGTAAGATTGTAGAAAATACGCAAATTTTGACGAAAGATCGCGGAAAATATGCAAATTTCGACTTAAGATCGCGGAAAATACGCATATGTTGACGAAAGATCGCGGAAAATACGCATATGTTTGCAAAAGATCGCGGAAAATGCGCATATGTTTGCGAAAGATCGCGGAAAATGCGCATATGTTGACGAAAGATCGCGGAAAATACACACATTTTTACGAAAAATCGCGGAAAATACGCAAATTTTTACGAAAAATCGCGGAAAATACGCATATTTTGACGAAAGATTGCGGAAAATATGCAAATTTTGACGTAAGATCGCGGAAAATACGCATATTTTGACGTTAGATCGCGGAAAATAAGCATATGTTGACGAAAGATCGCGGAAAATGCGCAAATTTTGACGAAAGATCGCGGAAAATATTCAAATTTTGACGAAAAAACGCGAATTTCGCTAAAGGATTTTTGAGAAATGCAAATTTCATTAAAAAGGCTGTGGGAGAAAAAGTGCGAATTTCGTCAATTGGTCACGGAAAAACGGTAATTTCATTAAAAAATTGCAGAAAAATGCAGATTTCGCCAAAAGTCTGTGAGGCCATGAAAGTTCAGCTTTTTTCTTGCTGAGACTGTAGCATGTCTGTTCGTAGCTATTTCAGAACAGTAAACACAGCACCAGCTGAGAACTAAATATTATACCGTAAAATACCGTTAATCCCCTCCCCCCCCAAACGTATCGAAAAATCGTACAATAGTTAGAGGGGGGCGCTTACACGGGATTTTTCCGCGATCGTTCAACAAAATTTACAGGAATGAATCGTTGAATGAATCATGAATTTTGATACTTGGAAATTTTTTTTTTTTAAACGTAAAATCTGTTGAAAAACACAGAAAAAATGAGAAATTTATAAAAAAAAAAAAAAAAAAAAAAAAAAAAAAAGCCAAAACAAGCATGAAATCAATTAAAAAATCTCGAAAAAACGCACATTTCATCAAAGATTCATGATTCATTCATTTCAGGTTTTGAAACAAACAACACCCGACTCTTATTTTTGTTAAACAAAAGATTTCTTAAATAATATTCATAGTACTATTTCATTATAGTATACTGAAGTAATTACCATTTATTTTACTTTGTATTGGTTATTTTTTGTGCATAATTTGTTCTCATTTTTTTTTATACTTTCTTCCATAAAATATTCCTTAAAAATAAATCTCATTATTAGTATGTAATTATTGTTCTTTAAATACATATATATATCATTTAAAAAAAATAAAATAACTTTAAAAATGCATTTTTTTAGATTACTTATTAAATTAATTACTAGATTTCATATTTATCTTTCCATATTATACTGATTATAGAATTAAAATGCTGTCTAAGAATGATAAAATGATGCATAATCCATTATACTCTATAATCCGCAAAATTCCATAATCCGCACAACCTTTGTCCTCAACTTGTGCGGATTATAGATCTTTGACTGTAATAATTTTTTACTATAACTGTGATAATGTGCGTTTTATTTAATTAAATGACTCTATTTACTTGTGTATAACGCACACTTTTTTCCAAAAAATTTGGTCAAAGTCTTAGATGCATGTTATGCGCAGAATAATTTTTTACTGTTAGATGTAATCACTTAATAAAAAAATGATTCAAGAAATGCATTAAAACTCAGAGAATCTGTAGTATTACTTTATCTTTATTCCACTCCTTGCACTTTTTAATGCAACAGTGCTGGTAACATTATTTCAGCATTAATTAGCCATTCTCAATGCTGTCACTCACTCGCTACCCGAAACCTAAAAATGTATTTTTGCTTTGTTTTTTGCCCTGTTGTAATGTTTGTTTCAACTTTCTTTACTGAAATACATTTGGTCATTCTTAATTAGTATATCAAATTTTTGGTGCACTTTATATACGAGATTTTTAAAATTCACCATTTTTTCTTGCAAAATACGGGGTGTGTGTTATACATGCGTGCACGGTATACTCGAGTAAATACAGTATTCATTTTAGAATGATAAGTTTTATCGATCCCTTGGTTAATCTTTTTCAGTTTATCTTTTATATACCATAAAATCCCGTTAATTCACCCTTCACGATCAAACGCCCCCTCCCCACTTTATAAAAAATTTGAAATTTTCAAAAAATCCCGAGAAAGCGCCCTCCATCCCCATTCTCAAAAACGATTGAGAATGGGATGAATCATTATGAAATGAATGAATCATGAATCTTTGATGTAATGTGCGTTTTTTCGAGATATTTTAATTGATTTTGTTTTTGTTTTGAAAATCCCGTGTAAGCGCCCCTCTCTAATTATTGTACGATTTTCCGTCACGTTTGGGGGGGGGGGGCGGATTAACGGTATTTTACGCTAAATATATAGATGTCTAGTATTGTAGAATCCACACTCCTAAAATCTAAAAAAGCCTAAAATCTGTGCATCATCACATTTGTAAACATTGAAACAGGGATGAGATTCTTCCGCGGATCCGCGGTTTTCAGCTTTTTTGTTATTTTCAAATTTTCTGATTTACCAAAAAAATACAGAACGTATAATTTCGTCAAAATATCGCGAAAAAACGGCGAATTTCCTTAAAAGATCGCCAAAAAACGACTAATTTCCGGCCAATTTTGTCAAAAGATTCGCGAAAGGGTGGTTAATTTTGTCGCAAAATACCGAAAAAACGGCAGATTTTGTCAAAAATCGCGATAAAACGACAATTTTTGTCCAAAAATCAGGATAAATCGATAGATATCGTCAAACGATCGCAATAAACCGGTTGATTTCGTCGAACGATCGCGAAAAAACGGTAGATTTCGTCAAACGATCGCGAAAAAACGGCAGATTTCGTCAAAATATTCGCAAAAAATGGCAAATTTAAAAAAAAAAAAAAAACTTAAAATTTTGCCTAAAGATTCCAACAAATGACGATTTCATGAAGAGATAGTGATAAAATTAAAAATTTCATCAAAGGGACTCTGGAAAAAACTAACCCAAAAATTAATTTTCAAAATTATTTTTTTGCCACTCCAAATACAGACTTTCCTGCTCCAAAATCCATTTTTGACACTTCTAAGTCTTTCTGAATGAATGTGGCTTCTGAAAGCACCCATTCATTGAACAAAAAATACCCTTATATTCAACAAAAGTATCCCTTTTTTCAACAAAAATGTTTTTTTCAATAAATCCATTTTGCCCTTTTTAAAAAGAAATGCAAACAATAGTGATACATGTTATCTTCTACACTCAAATAAGCATTAATTTATAATTAAATTTGTATCTTGCACATTTATTTATTTTTTAAATAAATAAAATTTTTCTCAATAGTTTAAAAAAAATAATATTAATTTTAATTATTCATTAATTATTGCTAAAACAAAAATTATTGCATTTCAATCTTCTTTTCCAAATGAACAAGTTCAGTTTTTGCATCTAAAAATGACTTATCAGTGAGGACCCACTTTTATAAAAAAGAGACCCAGAATTTAAGTTCTGGGTCCTGGAGACCCAAAGTCCAGCGACATCACTAGATATCTTTAATGCGTAATATCCAAGAAAAAAGTAGGAGAAAGAAATTTACCTTGTGCAAGATCAGAGCTAAAAAACAAAGAAAAATTTCTATTTTTCTTTTCCTAATACTTAACCAAAAGTGTCTTACTGTTAGAAAATTTCAATAAAAAAAAAAAATATTCATGCCAATAACAGGGTTTTATTAATGTACTGTATCTTGATAAACTAAATTTTCATTAGAATAAGTATAAATAATTTCTGCAATTCACGTTAATAATTTCCTTTTAATTTAATTTACCAAAAGCTAAATTGTATGTTATATATTAATACAATTATATTTGTTGCGATTGACATTCCTGTCATTGCTCAAAAGTCGTTCACGCAGTTTTCAGCTTTTTTGCTTTTTGGTCAATCTCATCCCTGTTGAAACTTTCATTTTAGATGTAGGGGCAAAATTACACGATATTTAAGTATATTTCATAAGAAATACCATCTTATTATATTGTCCCCATTTTTAGAATTTCTGAAAAATTATTGCAGATCTACAGCTAAACCTAAAGACCGCCCCCTAGTTAAAAACATTATCTGTCTATCTATCTCTGTGTGTATACACATATAAAATCACTTTTTATTGACATAATAATTTCCATAATTCTACATAAATCTCTTCCAAATTAATACAAAAAATATCAGTAAAGTTTGTTAATGCAGAACTGAAAAATTTCCACTGCTTAATAACATAATTCTCAAAATTGAAAAATTCCCATAGTTTCTTAATTATTATAGATATTAAATGAGTTTAAAATTACCACTTCTAGGAAAGCGACAAAATTTTACTAGATTGTGAAAAAAAATAGTTTGTTAGAAAAAAAAATAAACTTTGTCAGATATCTAGAAAAAAAAATTCAGTTAAATTTATTATAAATCTTATCTACCAGTTTTATATTGACGAGTTTATAATAGGTTGTTGCTGCAAAAAAAAGGGGGGTGAGGGGTAGTTGCAGAAAAAAAATCCATAACTTCGTCAATCTGCTTGAATTTTAAATTTTCATAATATTATCTAAAACTTTTATATTGACAAGTTATTAGTAGGAGCAATTCTTACAGCAAAAACAAATTAAAAATACATAGCTGCTGAAGAAAAAAATTGTCATGTACTGAAATCCAAACTGCTAACTTTTTGACTTATTTTTAAATTCCTTTTTGCGTCCAATTGACAGGTTCTCTTATTTTGGAATTATATAGTATGCTATATTCGTCGATTTTTCGATAAAGGCAGAATATGTTTTAAAAAATGCTATCAAAGGGGACAATTTGAATCATTACCCAAAGCGATATTCTAGAAATTAAAAATATGATTTTACTCAGAAAATAATTGTTTATAAATCACGTTCTAATTAGTTGAATGGAAAATAGAAAAGCAGATCGCTTATAAATCTCTTAAAAAAATGTCAGCAGGTTTCATGTTTTTGCTATTAAAAAAGTGTCTGGATATTGTGTCAGAAAATTTCATTATTGAGCATGGAAAAACATTTTTTGACTACTGCCTTAACTTTCTAAGAATTGGCTAAGCTACTTGTTCTTTTTTTTTTTTTTTTTTTGCTAGTACATGACATTTTAATCTCTTGCCATTTTGTTGTCACCACCATATATATAACTTGGACTCTAATAGTCGTAGGCTTGCAAAATGCTGTAGGTTCAAAATTATTTGCATTCTCTCTTATTAAGCCTCCTCCCCTTCAAATTTTATAAAAAAAAGTAGATGTAAAAGTCTGAAAAATGTAAACTTTTGTAACTTGTTATAATGAAATTATAAATTGCAAGCTAAAATTTTGTTTGACTGAACAATGTGACATAATTTTATTGAAGACATTGTCTTATTACTATCTAAAAGAATGGATATTTTAAATTTTATTATTTATTATTAATATTTATTAGGAATTTTATGCATACTGTAAAGTGCGTAAATATTTTTTTTTTTTTTTTGATTGATTAGTACATTTTTTATAACCTTTAAATTATCATTAGTTGAATAATAGTAATAAAAAAGAAACTGTACTTAATTTTTTTTCTTTGAATTAAAGATTATTATTAAATGTTTTCAATGAGTTAATTTGACACTTTTATACCATTATATGTAAATATTTACTTAAATCAGTTTTCTACACCTTCTCCTTTAATTTTGTGTAATAATGTAACAGTTGTTTTAATTAATTTTATTTTCACTTTTTAATAGACAAAACTAAGCGTTTTTTTCATTTGATGTTTATTTACTTTTTTTTTAATTACCTTCTATCTTGCACTTTCCCCAAAAATAAATTTACTAAGCATTTATATTAGTTTTATTATTCTTAATAGTTTAAATTTCAGTAATTTTAAATATAAAATAGACAGGTCAAGGATAAATCTTAGCCTATAGCTACTATGGAATATAATGATAAACCGAATGTAAAATATGCCATGCATTGCGATTATTTAAAGTAAAAATTTTTAATTTATATTAATAATGTTATTAATTTAATAAATTAAGAATAAACTAATTTACAAAAATATTTCACAGAATGACTTTATAATTTATATACTAATATTTAATTTGATATTTTAATAATAATTTAATAAATGTAATTTAATGATTTATTTTTTATACTAAAATTAATAATTTGAGAATTAATTAATAACAATTATTCATCACACATCTTACTGTTATTGAATCACATGGATTTCTTTCCTCAGTAAATTACATGTTTGATTTCAATAGATTTTTGTTTTGCTTAGCAATACATATATATATGTTTTTGTTAACCAATTCAAGGTAAAATATATATGTATCATAAAATTCCAAAAGTAAGCCCCCCTCCCTACTTTTAAGAAATTTGTATTTTTCTTCTGTTCTCAAATATAAGCTCTTAACCTTTCCCCCCAAAAAAAACTAATTAATAATAACCCTTATTTTCAAAATAATAATAAGCATAACTTTTTAGATTAATTATCGCTTTAAATTATGAATCTTCTTTAAATTTAACTCAATTTACAAGCAGCTTGAAAATCTAGATTTTACACTATCCTACAAAATTGTAGTCAAGTTAATATATTTTTTTAAGTTTTATTAAACTTTCTTTCATTTATTTAATATTTAAAACTAATTCAATGACTAAAACGGATTTTTTTTAATCAATATCTTTTTTTAACTTTATTATTTCGATTTTATTCGATTATTTCCTTTTTTTTCTTGCACAATAGATTGCAACACGATGAAATTTTTTATTATCCGTTTCGATTTTACACAATTCTATAAGACTAAGTTTTTTTTTCATTAAACTTGCATTCATTTATTTAATTTTTACAATTAATTCCATAACTAAAAAGAATTTTTTGTATGTGTTACAATTATTTTTTAACATACTATTTATCTTGAAATTGTTCAAAGATGTAGATTTTGCAATTAAATAAATAAATTTGCTTGATGTCGCCATCTATGCTTAGAGAAAGAAAATAACATTATCTTCTTTCTTTGGATGTAAATAACGACATAATGCAAATTATTATCTGTTATAAAAGATGAATACTTTAAAATTATTTTAGCAACAGGCCATTGATATAGTGATTTAAATGCCATTTATAATATAAACATATTGTGATAATTTTGTTTTATTTAACTTATATACTCGAAATTAATAATAAAAACAGAATTTAATGGAATTTTTTAAATCAAAAAATCTTTATTATAACCCCCCCCCTCCCCCCTCTAAATGAAGTAATGATTTTTTTTAAAAGGGGGGGCTTACAATCTTGACTTTACATATTTATTTACGTGAATAAAGAGAAAACTATGGAAGGTAATTTCAGAAATTGTGTTTTCAATTTCGTTATGCGTTTTCTAAATTGTTTATATAACCACATTTTTTTTAAAATCTTACAGTATTCTGAATATGTTGGGAAGTGTTTCATAACTTATGTTGTATGTATGATTTCTTGTTCTTGTTTTGAGAAGTTTCTTATTTGATATTCTTCTTGGATCATTAGTTATTTAACAGTAAAAATGAGTGAATTATGAGCTAGTTCATTTAATAATTGAGTATTTTACATGTTTAAATCATTTTATGGAAACAAAATACTAAATAGCACATGTAAATAACTAAAAAAAGAGTCTCAACTCATTCATACATATACAGTAAATATAATCTTAAGAAGTACAGGTATTGAACAGTTTTTATCCCAAAACCAATATGCGCTTACTAAAGCATTATTTCTTCAAACCTGTAAAGACTAATGCAGAAATCAAAATCTTTAACTATAAAATAACCATGTCATCACATAACATTCGTAATTTTCATTCAATATTTTGGACTCTTCTCTCATATTTGTCACTTTCTTCAGGTACCTGTGTAGAGTTTTCCTCTATTGATTTCCTGCTGCAAAGTATCTCATCAAAGGTAAGTTTTACATTCTGATGCTATGCCTGAAGATTGAATTTTATTATAGTAGACACTCTCAAATTTTCACAGCGTAGGACCAGCTGTTGTGGGGATTTTAGAATCTTGCAGATTTCTGGTCATTGCTTCGTTTACATTTTTTAAACATTAATTTGAATTTAATTGAATTTGCAATCAAAGCTATAATGAATGCTTACGATATAATTAAATATTAAAATAAGTAATAACCTAAAATAATAAAATTTGAGATAACTAAAAAGATAAAAATAAACTTTTTCTATCAAAAATTGAACCAACTTCAAAAACTACTGCAAAGTGAAAGATAATTTCCTTACATAATTGTAATAAGAAATTGAATTAAGAGCGTAGTATTTATCGTGCCTATTGTTATATTTATGTACATTTATTTGATTATTTGGGGTCTGTGCCAGCCAAATAAATTTCAAAATTTAAATTTAGTATAAAATGCAATTCTTTATATGTATATATATATATATATATATATACATGCCTGTTTGTGTTCCGGGCATTTTACTAAAAGTGCCCCGGAAATTCCGGAGTTAATTACAACAAATTGGCATGCTTTTTTCTTTTTTTTTTTACTTTTCTATGAAGCTCTTTTTCATCTGGACGTTAGTATCCTTCATTCGAAAGTAACAAATCGCCCTTTAGTTTAAAAAATAGCACACTTCTTTCACCTCATTTTAAAAAACTTCCGTCCAATTGCTGTTCCGTCCGAACTGAATGCGCGCCTGCTAGTTGTCTTCTCATTCATACATTTAAGACCGCGCGTTCTCAAAGCGTGCATTGCGGTAGACAAGTCTTTGACAGGTCAAGATTTATATTGACCTTTTTTTTTTATAAGATTTTGTTCCGAAATTTCCAAGAACTAAAAACATTCTGTTCTTTTTTTTATATATCATGGATCAGAAAATCGAGGCATAAAAAGTATCGCGAATTTCAACAAATGATTTATTATTTTTTCAGGGGATTTAATCAAGTGTTACAAACAGGCATGTGTATATATATATATATATATATATATATATATATATAAATCTTTTGTGCTTGTGTTTGTCATTGAACTCCTCCTAAAGGACTGGACCAATTTTAATGAAATTTTGTATGTGTGTTCTAGTCGATTCGAGAATGGTTTAGATTCACATTTCATGGAAATTGATTCAGTACTTTTTTAGTAATTAGGCAAAGACTAATAGTTAATTATTTTTCGCTAATTAAAAGTAGGGATGCACCGGATGCTGATTTTGCTGGATACCGGATTTCCGGTATCCGATTTGTGAGCCGGATTCGGATATCCGATTGTATATCCGGTGCTAAATATGTTTTTAGTTATGGTGAATGTTTGTTTATTTTTTTATACAATCCCATCTCAAATAATAAATTGCAAACGTGTTTCACACATTATTATAACATTTTAAACGTATTGAAATATATTTTTCAAAAACTATATCTCTTTGACTATTAGATCAGGAGCTATTAGCTTAAATTTCAGGTTTTCCCAGGAGGAGAGAGTTTCCCACCTAACATTTGTAAATACAGGGGAATTAAACTATATGAGAGAGAAAACATATTTTTTTAACCCTATTATTTTTTACATGCCACTTCACATTTACAAATTTTCACAATTTATACCAACATGACAAAATTCCATTGAAATAATTTAAATTAACAACTCAAGATAATTATTCAAAATTTTAATTAAAACAAACAAAAAAAAAAAGAACCAAGCCTCATATATATCATATCTATTTTTCAATTTGCACTCAATGTTATGGGCAATTAATAAATGATTTTTTAATTTTTTAATATATATATATATATATATATAAACAGGAATGTCTTGCCCACAATATTTTTTAGGGCATGAATCCTGCCATCCAGTCCCGAAATTCAAACCCTATATTTGTATATTAATAATGTTGAATAAAAAATGCAATTCAAGCATTTAAATACTCTGCTTATTTGTCAATGAACTGCTGATAATTGCTAATAATTTGTACAATGAAATGCTGGTAATTTTTACGACAAATTTTACAAGTTTATTAATATGTCTATAATTGTAAAATATTTTCAGAAAGAAATACAGAGCATCTTTTTTTATAATGTAAACATAAAATGTCTTACTAATATACCAGTGGTTGAAGAGTTATCTCCAACATATGTTTAATTGATGATTTTTTTCCATGTTTTAATTATTTAATACTCTTTTACCTTAAGCTACATTTAATTTTATTTTAAGTTAAATCACTTTGAAATTTATAAACAAAAAAAAAACAAAAAATTTTTGTTATTTTAAATATTTATTATAATGAAGTCACGAAAATAACTAGTTGGATACACCAATTCCAAAACTCTCTTCTATTTCATAGATCTCAATTAAAAAAAATATTTACAAATATTAATACTATTTCAATATTGTTAGTTCAATATTATACCAACTTTGATTTTAATCTAGAATTTTAGCTGCAGTCAATTAATTTGATTAAGAATGAATTAATCTCGATAATATTTATTAAAATCAATATTATTCTGCTATACATCAGCTGTTTGCAAATAGCCAGTTTTAGCAAAATACAAAGGTGCCATTGCTGCACGAGTTGTCAGTTCACTGTATGAAAGGATTATGAAAAAAAATACAATAAAAAGAATGCTGCCCAGTTTAACTGACGGCATTGAACTCACAGGCTATGCATACTAATTGTACATTAAAGCCTCATATTTTCAAGGGTTAATGCCCCATTTTTAAGAAATTTCGATTTTACCTTCTGTTCTCAAATATAAGCCCCACCCCACCCCAAAAAAAGAAGAAATGATAATAATAACCTTTATTTTCAAAATAATTATAATAAACATAACTTTTTAAATTATCTCTTTTTTTTAATTATGAATATTCTTTAAATTTAACTCTATTTACATTTGAATAAAAAATAATAGCTTGATAATCTGGATTTTACACAATCCTACAAAACTGATGAAGTAAATATTGTTTTCAGTTATCATTAAACTTTCTTTCATTTATTTAATATTTAAAACTAATTAAATAACTAAAGAATTTTTTGCATCTAACACTGCTTAATACCTTTCTGCTTAATACCTTTTTCTAACTTAATTATTTCGATTTTACTCGATTATTTGCTTTTTTTTCTGGCACAATAGATTGCAACATGATTTTTTTTTATTATCCGTTTCGATTTTACTTATATCTATAAGATTGATCAAGTTTTTTTTCATTAAACTTGCATTTATTTAATATGTATAAATAATTCTGTAACTAAAAAGATATTTTTTTTCTATTACATTTATTTTTAACATACTACTTAATTTATACAGACTAATTATACTTACTATACTAGTATTTATACAGACTGATCCCTGCCATGGCAGACAGAACAGGAAGCATTTCTGCCTACGGATATGGAGAGTAGGCAGAACTACGTAGGAAGAACTACGCCTTCGAGTGGAGAATCCAGGATTTCTCCACTCTTCGGGAGAATGACGGCGTATACTACGAGAGTCCTGATTTCCCCTTCGGCGGTGAGAGATGGTGGTTGCGGATCTTCCCGAAAGGTTCGAGGTACCGTCGTACTTCTGAATATGTGGATCTGCAGCTCGTTAAATGTCCTTCCGGTCGCTCCATCACACAGTCTTTTTCCCTTTCGCTGAAAACGGCGAAAGGGGAAAAGTACAGAGAAGAACATGTTACGAAAGAGTTTGATGATGTTGTCAATTGTCTTCATAGATTTTATCAATTCGTACCGAGATCGGAACTCACCAGGTTAAGATTCGATCTGTTGCCGGACGGCGTCCTGACGCTCGTCTGCATCATGAAGGGGTCGACATCTGCCGGAAGTGAGAGTAAGTGTTTCCACCTGATCACAAACACTGCATAAAGTAATCTTACATACGCACTTTTTAAAGATTTGTCAGCTCTTTGATTACCAATATTTCCTAATAATAATTTTTGGCTTATGAAATCTCAGAAGTTTCTCTGCGCGATGATTATTACTCAGATATGCTGGTAAGAAAACACTTAAATGCTAACAAAAATGATGACCGCAGAAAAACAGTACTTATCGCGAATTTAATAGCTTTAATACTTTTAAGAATTAAAAACCAATCTATGTTTAAGAAAAATAATGTTTTAGACTTCAGTTGTCTTAAGAATTTGTTATTGTACTTCAATAAGAGATGAACAAGCTTATGCATTTTCAATTCGCTGAAAACCCAATCATAAAAAATCCATCTTTCGGTTATAATTAGATTTTAAAAATTCAATATTTAAAATTCCAAAATAAGTATTATTTTTATGATTATTTGCTATTCTCCTTTAAAAGTCTTTTGTAAATCGTATAAACAAAAATGCTACATATGAAATTTTTTTTATTCTGTAACATTTTTAATATCCATATTTCAGAAAAATAATTTTCTGTTTTTGAAATCCTTAAGTTTCCGTAATCAAACAATGCCATGATTATTATTCGAAAAGGCTGACAGTCAGCTACTAATAAAAATAAAGACCATTGAAATCCGGTATCTACCACGGATAATAAGAATTCAGAAACAAAACCATCTTTAAGAGAAATCCATTGAAACTGACAACAATTAACTTAAGAAATATTTATTGTATTTCAATAAGGATGAATGAACATTTGTATTTTTAAGGGGATCCAAAATCTTCAAATTTTCTAAAAAAAGTTTATAATAAATAATAATAATAATTTTCTGTTTTACTGTATGCTTAAAATGACATTTAAATCATGTTTCTATCTTAGTTAGAAGGGGAAATATTTTTTCTGTTTTGATTTGATTTCAAAATCTAGCTTTCAAGCAATGGTTATCATGAAATGACTTCTTATGAAAATGTGTTTTTCTTCTTCATGGGTTTTTCAACAATATCTTGGATTGAAATTGTTGTAACACAAAAACTGCCGGCTGAAAAAACAATGCCTCAAACTTAGGTTTAAAAATTTACTCCAATTACATAACTAAGCCAATCTGAAAATGTAATTGAATGTGCTGGAGAGTTAACGTTCATTTCAATCTTATGTAGGCTTCAGAGTATTTTACATACGCTTTGGAATTCAAAAGAATCGAGCACGTCTTTGAATCTTTTGGCCAATCTAATTATTTGTACATTCGATATTTGATCTCTAAGAATTGTCCATAAAATTGTGACTAAATGCAGACAGGCCAACCTCCGGCTTTTTAAAAATCAAACAATTATACTTCTAAATAGAAAATTAATGAGTCAACGAAATTAAGTAAATTTCAAAAGATCCTCTAAGTTAATACCATACACTTATAATTAAATAAATTTTCTGGTTTAAAGTACGTTTTTATGAATTAACAAAAGCCGGAGGTTGGCAACTCTGCTAAATGTTCCTAATTTAATTTTATTTTAAATGGCTATTACTTTTTAATGCAGCAGGGAATGATTCTAGACATGCTAATGTGGGAGAATCTAGTCAGCGTGTGAGAGCATCTACCCAGACTGTGGAAGTATCTACTCAGACTGTGGAAGTAACTACTCAAACTGTAGAAGCATACATTCAGACTGTACAAGAAAAATGTAAGTTTGTGTATTTTAATACACTTCACAAAATAAATCACAAGTTCTTTTATGTGTACTTTTAAAACAAAATCTGTACTATATAAAACTGTTCTAAATAATAGTAGTAATTTATTTCTTAATTAGATGAACCTTCTGCCACAGGATCTTCCATCTGTTCTTATGACCATGAGTTACATTATGACTACAAAAAATTATTCCTTAACAAAGAAGATTGCGACGTCATCGTCAGGGTCAAAGATACGGAATTTCCGGCACACAGAGCAATCCTGAAAGCCCGCTCTCTGGTTTTCGCTTCCACCTTTCGACATGACATGAAGGAGAACGCCACAGGTATTGTTGAAATAGATGACTGTGATCCTTCCACATTTTCAGACTTTCTGTGTTACCTCTACTGCGGAGATGCCAATCTAATTTCCCAGGAAAACGTGTTCAGAATCTTCACAGCGGCTGACAAGTACCAGGTTTCGAACCTCAGAGCGAATTGCTTGGAGTTCATGAGAGAGAACCTGAGTGTGGACACCTTCTGCGAAACCCTCACCTTGGCTCTGAGGCATTCCGAAGCTGAACTGATCAGACTGTGTACCGATTACTTTAAACAAAATGTCCCCAAGATCATTGTGACTGTCAAATGGCAGACATTTCTGGCCGAAAATCCGACAGAAAGTAACGAGTTGTTTGTTAAATTTTTCGTGCCTAACAGCAGTTAAAACGATTTTTTATTTATAACCTATATAAAATTAAGCACTTTTTGTGTACATGTGTTACTCTCGGATGTGTTTAGAAAAAGACTTATTTTGAGCTTGTTAACAACATTCCAAAACCAAGTTGGTCAAATTGTATTGATTAATACTACTAATTGTGTAACAAAACTTTTTGTGACTGTTCAGTGGAAGACACTTTTAATAAGATAATCCATCAGAGAATAATGGGTGTTGCTCAAATTCACTTTTGGTACCTTATAGTACTTCCAGAAAATATTGCTTTTACTTTCATTTGAGATAAAGGCAAATACTATAAACTGTATATGTCGTTGGTTTTTTTTTTCCTTTGTGTTTAAAAACACTTTTTTCAGCAGATTTTTAGTATTGTAAAACTCATCTAATCATCGTAACAACCAATCAATTTTTAATAACAATGGATAAAAATTATTGTGATCGTCAAAAGCTAGTCATGGCTCAAAATCCACCCAACAGTAATAACATTCTGATCATATGTTTGGTTTCTAACATCAATTTAAACAGTTTATTGGTTTTCAATCGAGATAAAAACAAATACTGCAATGTGCATATGTTTATTTGTATGTATAGATAAGTTATTTTTCTGAAATAATTTGTAACATTTTGAAACTGAGATTATGAAAGTAGTGATCTACTTCTTTACTTTATTGATTTGATAGATGAACAGCAATTTTTTTTAATCTGTATATAGAGTAAAGAAATGTTGATCAAATTTTGGGCGCCCCAAAACTGTTCTAACAATTTATTCTTTTTTCTTATCTAAAGAAAGGTAAATACATTTATGTGAACATCTGTTATTTGTATATGTGTTTAAATAAAGACGATTTTTTTTAACGTTTTTGTATCATTCTGAAATTTAACTTATCAATTTACTTACTTTCCTAAGGATGCGAAAAAAATATTGTAACTTCAAAATACAAGTTTTTTTCTTAAAATCTGATTGGCAACATTGTATTACAAGTCATTTAGAAATTTTAACAAAAATTATAAGAGCACCAAACCATTTAGAGACTCTTAAACAAGTTTATGGAATAATAATTACCTAACTGAATGCAATTAGAATAAAATTACTCCACTTGGCTTTATTTTCAATTTTAAAGCGAAAAAGACTATAATAATAAGAAAAATGTATCTTTTGCACTTTTTAATCTGTTATTCACAGGAGGAAAAAATGCTTCAATGATATTATTCAATTATATATTTACATGTAATCTAAAATAATAAAAATAAATTCGTAAAAAGTTTTAAATGATTAATTGATTAAATTGAAACAAATTTTGGGGGGTGGGGGAACGGGATATACTACAGATATACAAGTAAAACCATTCTCTTATGTGCAATATTAATGTGACATCATAATGTAAAAGTGCCTTCGATAACAAATTTATTTAAATATTTCATCATTTTTTGCAGCACAAATGCAGGTAACGCCTGCGTAAAGTATTAGCCTCCGATGCTATTTTTTTCAGACAAGCTAAAAATGTCGTCTCATCAGTCCTGAATTTTCTACTCAACCGATTTTGATGATTATTTTTTTTAAATGAAAGCTATTTATTAGTAGTTGTGCCCATTTTAGTTATTTTTTAATTTATTTCCATTTTTATATTTTATTTTCAATTTTAAAAGTTTTTTCGTGACATTTCTTCAAAATGGTGGCAACACAGTTTAGCTTTTCTCTCGATAATAAAAATTTATTTTCCAAAATGATTGCGTATAATTATGCACTAATTGAGATATATATAGGTAATTTCAGCAATTATGCATAGGACTATATTTAGATTTTATTATAATCCTAAATAAAACTTTACATTCACATGCACAATTTTTATTATGCAGTCTGGTTATGATTTAAAAATATCGCCTTTTGAAATTGGTTGCATCATTTAATCGTTCTTTGATTTATATTGTTCTGCATCTTTAAAATTTGTTTTGCCTAAAGTAATTACATTTTGAATCATTCATTTTTGCATTTTTATTATCATATTTCAAAATACTGGGACAATTATTTTGTCTTTTGTTTTTTATCTGTATTTTTAATACTGTATCATATAGTGAGCCTTAAAAGATCTGAGATATATTTGAGACCTTAACAAAAATCAAGAATTCATTTAATTTAACTGAATGGGTTCTCAAATTCTTTAGTCGTTGTTTTTGCAGAAATGAAAAGAAGAAAGAGAGAATCAAACAAATGCTGATTTGTCATCTCTGTTAATCTTTAAAAGATATATTTTATGTTGTAAAGTTGATTGTTTTGTTTTTCGTGATATTAAGATTATTACCAAACAATATGGTCTCTTTCAAATATATTATTTATATACACAATTTTTTAGAATTCCAAAAACTAGCATAGAAAATATAGTAGATACAGATATCTTAGAAACCTACAGTAACTTACTAATTCAATATTGCTTTAAAAATATATTATAAAAGCACATTTTCTCTAAAAAATGGTAGCATTGATGCTTTTCCTTAATATTTTCTATAAGTGTAAAATTTTTCATAAAATTATTTTGCTACTGACTGACATAGGAAAAGTATCTTGATGGGAGTTTAAACCTACAGAATTAGATTAGAAAATACTGTACATCATCCATGATAAAGAAATAAATTTCGCATAAAAGAATTTTAAAATCATAGCTAGTAAAGCAACTTTTGAGTGTAAATTTTAAGCAGGCAATTTTTATAACTCTTAGTTAACTAATTTTATAGTTTAAGCAATTAAAATGAATCTTTCATTTTGCAATTTTCTGCGTACTTAGTATATAACTGTTTTCAGTTTGCTTTTTAACATGTGGAATTTGGTTGTTCATATTTCAATATGTATATGTTGGGCGATACATAGGATTCTTTTCTATGTATTTTGTTTCAAATCGTCCTCTTTTCACAGCTCTTATCCATTATTATTCCATTTTAAATTTATAATATTTGCAGTATGTACAAAAATAATTTATTTAGTGCTTTTTGAATTACATGAAATAATGTATAACTGAAGTTATCATAATACCTGTTTTTATAAACTCAAGGCACAAAAGTCCATAAGTAAGACATCTGAATATTTGGTAAAAATAATAATTCTAGTTTTTTTTTTTTTTTTTTTTTTTTTTTTTTTTTTTTTTTTTTTTGCTATTTACCATGTAATAACTTTTTCCAGAATTCAATAATATTTTATAGTAAGTACCAAAAATCCACCTGTAGAAATAATGATTCGTTCTGAAATATTTCATGCTATTAAATCAAATATGGCAATGATGGTATTATATACTTCTTCTTAGGTATGAAAGGTTGCTTTAAAAAATAAGATGCTTTATGTATTGCAAAAACAAAGCAGGAAATAGTGTAATAATAAAATATATATAATGATGTGTAAATTTATTAACTGTAAATGTATGGAAAGCAATGGCACAAGGAATGAAATTATGTTAATGGATATCAAATAATAAAGTCAGATAAGAAAGATGAGGGAAACCTAAAAGTAAATGCATTAAATGCATGATACAAGTGTTAACAATTCTGTATTTCATCGACTTGTTATCTAAGGCAGTGAAAATATTCTTTTTGTGATTTCTGATTTATCTAATGTTTTAAATTAATACGATAATGCTTCGCCATATGTTATTATTGTAAAACTCTTTCTCTTTAAAATGGTTCATGCTGAGGCAGCTTTGATTATCATATTTAGATCTTTATATGTTTGTTATACAAGAAAGATTTTTTGTTTGTCGAACAGTGTTTAGTTTACATTTATGATTAATTTATTTATACAATTATTTTAACACAATCAAACTGATTGGTAAATTTATTATACGAACTAAATTTTTCCAACTGAGCGAAAAATTTCCCAGGCCTAGAATCGAACCCAGATACTTGGTTTACAAGGGCAATGTTTTACTTGTTAAGCTAACTGATCGATAGCCGGCTGGGACTTTTCGCTGAGATAACCATATTGGTTTTAACATCTGGTCTGTTATTTAGACAGCTCGGCAGAATAAATCGCTGGAAATCTGAGCGAAAGGTCCCAGCCGGCTATCGCCCAGTTAGCTTAACAGGTAAAGCATTGGCATTGTAAGCCAGGTATCTGGGTTCGATTCCCGGGATGGGCAATTTTTCGCTCAGTTGGAAAAATTCAGTTCGTATAATTTATTTATGTTTATGTAGCTCTAGTCATTTATGGCATATGAAAACAAAGATGGTATTTTTTTTCTTTAATATATATAATACTCATGTGAGATTTTGAAAACTTTTAAATTTCACTATTTAAAATCTTTAATTATATGCAAAGCCAGCAACATAGACGTTTTTTCTTTCTTTCTTTTGTTTTGAAAAAAAAAAAATGGTATATTTATTAAATAGAATTTTTTTTTCCGTTCCTTTTTTCAACAAAACTTTCTTGTTTCTTATAGCACTTGCATTTTTCTTTTGTGACTGTGATAAAATTCCCTGCCTTTTTCTAATTAACTGCTTTTGATGCAGAATTCTGAAATGAGTTCTGGCTTTGATGATATGTTGAGAATGAAATGATTTATATTTGTAAATGATTTGAATTATTGTCTGTAATTTTCTTTATTGAAAGAGCTGAACGAATTTGTATCTGTGTTTTGATTTGTCAATTATTTTTAATAAAGATATTATTTTTAAAAATATTTGTCGAGTTCTGTTTCTTACTGATATATATTATAAAAAGTGGAGTCACTGATAAGCATAGATTTTTTTTTCTTTTCTCATGAATAATATTGCTTATTATATTATTGGTAAATCAATGTAGAAATACTATGCGATTTTCAGCATTTTTTAGTGGTTACATAGGCAGAACAATTAGCCCCATACTATTGACGGCCCTTTCGTCACACAATCAGCTCTGGCAACTATGTTATTTTTTTTTGCATAAATAAAATTCTATTATAGTATACAATTGCTTTATAGCTCGTCAGATACACAAAAAAATCCTAATTTATCTGCAGGGTTTTTTGGCTTATAAAAAGCATTTTAAAAAATATTTCCTATTTAATATACAAACATTTTGATAAAAAAAATCGTAGTAGGTATTACATAAGTAATTATTAATATTTCCCTTGTAAATAATTTATGCTAAAACTTAAAATTACAATAAGTTATGTACAGTTTTATCGTAATACAAGAAAATATTTTATGCTTAAAGAACACCTTTTAATCAAGTATAATTCTTTACCTTTTATATCACAAATAAATATGCCCTGTACTTTCATGGACACAATTTTTTTTCTTATAATTTTCTCATAATTTTTCTTTAAACCATTGTTACCTGAAATTTTTCTTCTGCAATGTTAAATTAGCATTTACAATCCAAATAAGTCGACATAAAAATAGCTGAGAGTGCCTTTCATAAAAATTTCCCATATGATCGCACATTTAACCATTTCATTCTTTGTTCCTTTTCTCTACAAGTACCTTATAATGTCACGTCAGGCTCCTGTACTGAAATTGTCAAATAACTAAATGTACAGCATTATAAGTAGCAGAAAACGCAATTACCAACTGTTAGATATCAATGAATATATATTTTTTAAAAATATAGACATACAGTGGGCAGATGCTCTCATTACCAAATGGTTTATTGTCTTTTTTTATCATTTATGACTAAGTCAACCATTTAGATAAATTTGTCAATTTTCTGTCATGGCTCGGCTGTTGGAATCGCTAGGGACAAGAAACTAATTCCATGGGAAATAAGTTTCCTCCTAGCACGTGTATTTGTCTGATTATTCTTCCATTTTTCTTTAAAACTCGTTTGTTTTCAATTATAAGCGTAAACCCGTAGCATTGAAAATTTAGGAGAAATTTAATCTACTAAGAATGTATTTATTAAAAATACAACACATTGCTCAATGGTGCACAAAACTTTCATAAAAAATGAAATAATGACGGAATAAAAAAAACATGAAAAAAACATAAAAAAATCCCTTTCATAAAAAAAACTTTCAAAAATGGTGCACAAGATTTGTGCACCATTGAGCAATGTGTTAAATTGCTGTTAAATTGTGTGTTTTAATAAATACACTCTTAGTAGCTAAATTTTATGGTGCAATTGTCCAGTATATATTTATGAAATTTAATCTGTATCAAACTTTTTGCCTTTATCGAAAAAGCTATTCGATTCCATATTATATGCCATAGTTAAGCGATTTTGATATCGTATTTTAATAAAAAGAAAAGGAAACACAATAAACGAATAAGTTAAGGAAACTTAACAAACAAAACAAAACTGAAAGACATTAAAATCCTTTAAAAGTCTTTAAATGTTTCAAAGGGTAGATAGATGAGTTGAAAGTATTTTTTATTGTATGTAGCATTACAAAATAGCTTTGAATTGACTGACATATTTCTTGAAAGAGTATCGGATTTTACATTAAATAAAAACTTGTTTGAAAACATTGTTTTAAAAATGTTTGAGAAAGGAGGAGGAGGAATACTGGTGTTTAATTATTTTGTTGGCATCTGTAGTACGATTAATTTACTGTATCTACTAACATAGGAAATAAGATTTTATAAGTTATACCAAAATTCATGATACTTATTATTACTATATGCATACAATGTGAAGTTTACAGCGTTTTAAAGAAACAGTTATATACACGCTTTATGAATGGAACATAATTTGGAGATGATAAGCATTTAGAGTTTATTGTGTCTACTAAAATTAAGGATTAGGGTGGATCGAAAAGTATAGGAAAAAAACTTTTTTTAGAAATCACTATCGGCGCGCCGTGCAAAAGTTGCCTTTTATGTTTACTAGTTTACAGGATTTTTTTAATTAATATCCATTCATATCTTCCGGTGCCCCAAGCGCCCCAAAAATAATTAAAAATTGAGTTTTTTATGATATTTTTATATTTTTTTGTTTATTTATTTTTTCTTAATTACTTTTGGCGCGGGGTGCAAAAGCTATCTTTTATCTATCTTAGCTTACATATTTTTTTTAAATAAAATTCATTCATACCTTTCGGTGCCCCAAGTGCCCCAAAAATAGTTTAAAATTGAAATTTTCTTGAAAAAAAATTTTTTGTTTTGTTTTATTTTATTTTATTTTACTTTTTGAAATTCATTTGGCACTGGGTTGGAAAGTTGTTATTACAATACTACATAACTCTGCAGCTCCCATATATTTTTTAAATCAAAATCCATTCACATCTTTGATGCACCAATCATAATTAAAAACTGAAATTTTTACAAAAATGTATCAAGAATTATAATTTACGAAAAATGCTTACAAATTTTGAAAACAGTTTAATTAATAACGTATAAGGTTGTAAATAACATTAATTTTTCACTAATAAGCCACATATAAATTTAAAAATCAAAGCATTAAATCATAAAAATTACAAAAATCGAACTTACGTAGAGAAAAGTTTTACATCCTTCAATTTGGAAATTTACATATTTTTAAAATTTGTAATCTTTTTTTTTGGTATCATAGTGTTTTATAGTATAAAACAGTGTCTCCTTTCTTGTCCAGATACAGTTTATGATGCCTCAGACACTAGTCGAACGCATCTTTCAACTGCTTGGGTATGGCATGGATATTTTGACCATTCATTCGTTTTTACAACTTTTATCATATTCTCAATTTCTTCGCAAGGCGCATTCATCAAAAGTGGTTGTTCAAAACGTCCAACTCGTTGCCAGTCAATAAGTTCAAAATAATCCTTCGCTTTGAAGTTTATTTGGGATACTTTGAAAATTCTCACTTCTGGTGATTTTCTCTTTTTATTTCTAGCAAAATTAGCTTTCGTATTGCTAAAGATCTGATATGCTCTCTGTTATCTGTGAACAATAGCAAATTTTCAGGAAAAAAAAAACTATTTCGTTGAATAACAGCATCTACGATCTTTCTTAAATTGGGTTCCAAATATCTAGAATATGTGATGAGTTTCCAAATATGACGCGCTCCTTCAGTTATGGATAGCTTTGTTTTGATATGAAACCATACAGGTGCATATACCTTCATAATATATGTTGTAAGAGTAATGAGATTATCAGAAGGATTTTCTGTAGCCACTTATAACCTTAAAACTCTACACGCAGTTGTTAGCCATCTTGAGTGATAAACTGGACCAGGTTTCATTAATGCAAGATCAGAACCACATTCACCACGTGATGTTGCTATGCAAATATTGCTGCTCATTGCTGAGAACTCTTCTATCTATGTTGTCTTTCAAATAATAAAGTATAAAAAGTTTATTTTATACATTTAATAAAATACGATAAACGATTTCTTATCCTCTCGATCTACGTTTTACGTTAGATCAATTATTCTTTAACTGTTAATTTTACTTGTATTTTTTAGCTCAAAATTTGCATGAAACTCGATTTTCAGCAAATAATTAAAAGTTTTGGGGCATTGGAAAAAAATTATCAAAGTCGAAAATTATTTGGATGCATGCTAATATACTATAAAATGCATCTTTTTTATCCCGCTGATAAAATAATTTAAAAGAAATTAAAAAAACAAAACTTATAAATTTTTATAATAATTTCATTTTTTGTACTATTTTGGGGGCGCTTGGGGGCACCGGAAGATATGAATGGATTTTAATTTTAAAAAAAGATTGAACTAATATATATAAATGGCAACTTTCGCAACCCACGCCAAAAATAATTTAAAAAATATTAAGAAGCAAAAAAATTATAAAATTTTAAAAAAATTTCAATTTTTAACTATTTTTGAGGCGTTTGGGGCACCGGAAGATATGAATGGATTTCAATAAAAAAACATATGTGAATTAGTATGCATAAAAGGCAACTTTTGCACCCCGCGCCGATTCGATTATCCGAATTTCGATTTTTCGATCCACCCTATTAAGGATGGCACATAATAATCGTAAGATAAATATTATACCAGACATTAATGGTTATTTTTTTAGCATCTTCCTTTTAGCTTTAAATAACGATTTTAAAAGAGGATTTTTTTCAGACATTTAGATCTTAAAATTAAATTTACATTGATTATGTGTTTTTATTCCTTTTGTTTTAGTTGCCAAGTATTTACTAAAAACTACTTCATAAAACAGTAAAACAAATAATTTTAATAATAGAATGTAGATTCTCGGGAGTAATCGTGATTGTATCGATTGTGTTTTCTAAGACTTTTTACCTATTGATAAATTCTCGAGAACTTTTCGTCATTACTCTGTTGTTCCATGTTCTATAAAAAGCAAGCTAAATGCAAACAGTATTTATTAAATGTGTTTCCATTTTGTATTTGTAATTCTGAGAGGATATCAGCAGACAATAACAGTTATATTTTACCCAAGCTTTGTATATTTTAAAGCTGTATGCCAAAATTGTAATTGGAAACACTTAGAGTTTTTGCAAAACAGCTAGTCTGCTATTATTTCATTTATTAATAAGATGTTATACCCTGTTCACACTAGAAACATAAGATATCGTAGACCGCCGTGATAGAAGTGGTAACCTCCCGGAATTGGATACTTGTTCACATTGGCAAACTTACCTAAGATATCTCAGCGGATGTTGTTGTATCTGTGATCTGATCAAATGCAACGTATATGCAAGCTCTTAAAATAAAGACGGCCGCAACAGCCAGTCTGTAAAAGCGAAGCTTTACAGCCAACGAGAGTGACTAGTACTTCCTGTATCTAGCCGGAGAAATTTGTAACTCATTTGTATTCAATACACTTTCTATACTGTTTGTAAAACAAAAAAAATTATATGTGTACACATACGTATATTCAGAAAAAACTTACGCCAGACAAAGATTGTTTTATGAAATAAAAGATAATTAACAATATCACTACTAGTTTCAAATGACACCTTTTTAAACTTTAAATTTATGTTTATTTTATTTGCAAATTTTTAAAGTTATATATGTATAAAGATACGATTCAATGTACTAAGAACGATTTGAGATTTTCGATCAAAAGAATAACAAATAGCATAATCATAAATCAAAATCTTTTTAATTTATTTATTTAGCAATTCTGGAAATAATGTTTATATTTTGAATAATAAGATTATAAATCTGATCAACTTTGATTGTATACATGGGCGCAAGAACTTGAATCTTGGGATTCATAAAAGTCTTGGAGAGATTTTTAATGGATAGTAAATTTTACTTTATGTACTTAAATAAAAGCTATTGTCTATTCAAGCGCTCCAGTACGCCATCTGGTGGAGAAAAGATAACGCCGTGTAAGCTCATTGCATTACATGCGTTTTAAATTTGTTCAGAATAATTACTCTTTTGTACAATTTCAGATTTCCTGTGACATTTGTTTTCTGTCTTATATGATGAAAAAAAATTATACGAATTTGAATATCTAAAACTTTTAAATGCATTTGCGATAAAGAATTGTTTTAATGGGAATTTAACATTAGTTAAAGTGAAATTAAGGGGGTAGTTAACCTGTATCGAAAGCTGCGAGCAGCGCCTCTATAGGCTGTTTTAGTTCCCAATTTTACCATCAAGAATTTAATCAATTTCTATTATTGTAAGAAATATACTTTTAGCCTTATAATACAAGAAAGAAAAATCGCCCAGCCTATTTGAATTTGATATTCCCATTATTATTTGATATCTTATTTTAAAAAAAAATTTCAATCTTGGCTTTTACAGCATTCTTGCTCCCATGATTTCTATGTATCTTGTTTAAGTGTTATTTTATTAAAATTTTTTAAAGCCACTTTATAGCAAATGTTTTAAAGAAAGTGTTTTGATACGCAACTGTTATTTATATTAGCGTTAGAACATTATGCTGAAATGAATGTCATTCCCTGAGAAAAAAAAAATTCCGGTACTACTCTGTTATCCCGTCGACCAATTTTGCCAAATTATACAAATCATCAAACTAAAAGCCAAATTATATATATTGGCATAATGTTTATTTTTTATAACGAAAAAAAGAAATAATTAGTAGAATATTAATAAAAATACAAACAAAAAGTCAAAATAAAAATCACTTAATGACATTTTAAACACGTGAATCGTATTTGATGTGATTGAATGTGACATTCACGATCATCCATTATTGGCATTTAATCTTCTAGTTGGCGATAACTTTTTGGTCGACGGCATAACCTAGTAGTACCAAAATTCCTTAGATATTTAATAAGCTTTTTGATAATGACATTTTAAAACAAAATTAATATATTTTAAACAGAAATCAGCATACAAGTTAGGATTTACTGCAGAAATATGGATAAGTCTTATACAGGGTACTACAGGGCGGAATGAAGTTTGAGGATTTCCAGCCTCAAGGATGTACTGCCAGAAAGCTGCGATAAGCAAAAGTAAGAAAACCTGTTGCCATTGAACTTCGGCATTCATGTTTGTCTTGTTTTCTCGAATATTGGTGGGTGAATTTTTCGTTGCGTGTATTTTTTATCCTATATTAAAATACCTGAAGATTTTGTAACCAAGATAAAGCGTGCATACTTGTTTACATTACAATAGTTAGTTAATGCTTGAAGTACGTTTGTCTTCAGTTTCAAGTAGTTAAACGCTGGTATACATATCTTTTTCGAGTCACCTCACCTCTGCATATCGTGTCCCTGGCACGGAAAGGGGAAGTAACCCATTCTGTCCCCAAATGTTTTTAACTAACTTGTTATGACTGTGAATGCTTATTTACGATGAATTATACTCAAAATCAGATGCCCCGTCTAGATACCCCGTTTTGTTCCAAGTTCTACTATAATAATATTTCTAATTTAAATAAAAAATAGATAACAAATTTATATTAAAATATTATTGTTTTTTCAGATGATATAGATACATTCATATTTTCTGTAAACGGTTAACTCGGATTTTAGTTATATTGTGATGTACATCATAAGAAGAAGAGAAAATATTTAATAGAGAGTTATTAAAAAACTTTAATAAAAGTGGGAACTCCTAATTTTTGAATAAATTGTTTCGAATAAATGTTTTGAGATAAATTTTAATTCTATCCACTTCTTCAGCCTCCAGAAACTCTCAAAGATTAAATTTTTCGCCCCCTTTAAAGGAATTATCAAAACTTATTTTCAACATATTATTTTAGAATTAGTGAGTAGACTGGCTCTTAGTTACATTTCTTTCTAAAGAGACACAATGTACGCCTTGAGAAAAAAGGTTCAGATTCCCATCTATAGTAAACAGGGACATATAAATATACATCAATATCAATGCAAAAAAAATCTTGATTTTTTTTATTTACTACAAGCATGAAAAGAAAAATAAATTGCCTCATAAATTTAAAACACCATTTATACTTCTATATTAAGTACTAAAAGGGTAACTAGAATTTAATGTATAGGTGTAGCCACAACACATCTGACCCCAGGAGTGAGATTCTTATAATACCCAATAGGAATAGAATCGGTTATACATTTTATTAATTGCAAAATCAAATATGTGAAATACAGTATGAAAAATAAATATATCTGTCTTGTAAGTAGGACTTAAGTTTCAGTGTTTTTAAATATTAAGAAACAAAGGTATTTAAAATGAAGACTTATAATTGTGATAAATAAAAACCCAAGTTACAAAAAAGAATGACATAAAAATTGACAGAGTTCGGAGCACTTGTTTTTAACAATTTGCACACATACAGGAATATCATATATGTATGAGAACAAAATAAGGTTTCTTTATTAAACTTTAATTAAAACACAATATAAGTTTACACCAACAGCATGAAATATAAATTCTTTTCTATGGTATTTTATCCCTTTCGAAATCGTATTTGATATACAGTTATTAAAAGAAAACTAAAATTTGCTTTTTCAAACGTTACAGTCCTCCCTCATGAAAATAAAATATAAATATAGATAGAACAAAACATATTTCAATTTTAGGATTCAAAATACACGCATTTATTTTAGATAAAATGGCATTATTTGAATCCGTTGAAGAAATTTATATTTCCACACGTTTACAATCCAGGCATAAACGACATCCCGAAAAAAGTATGCACAGGATGTCACTATCACGGAATAATGCACAAACTGCAAAAAGTAATGTCATCATTCAACAAAAGGATCAGGTATCTAATGGTTCACTTGTTTCTAACATAATTATAAATACAGAAAATTAAATGTTCCCTGCTTTATCTGATATCTCTTTTTTTTTCAAAAATTCCAAAAATGTTATATTACAGGGATCATTAAAATTGCGTTATTTCAGCTTTTGGTAGATATTAAATAAATGCGGGGAAAAAGTTACATATATGTATTTTAAAACACATTGTTAATAGCAGACGATATTCTCGGCACAACACGGATTTTAACTATAATTTTAGTTTTTATGAGAAAATGGCAATAAAAAGATATAGTAATCCACTAATTGACTATTTTTCTTTTATTTTTTTCAGGAATGTGGTATTCACTTGCTACTGCCACAAAAAATTAACATCTAAACACATAAAATGATATGCAGTTTTTAAACAAATTGTGTTTAAAAGTACATTTTCCCTATACGACGGAGTAAAAATTGAAAATATGCGATGTATGCAAATCTCTTTTAAATGACTTCTTCATGAAAATCATTGAATTGTTCTTCACAAACAGAAGGGTTTCCTTGTGTATGGGTACGTGAGTGTTTTTTCAAATTACTACTTACTGAAAATCTTTTTAAGCATATTTCACAAGCAAAAGGTTTTTCCTTTGTATGAATACGCATGTGTTTTGTCAAACAACCACTCTCTGAAAATCCTTTTGAACATATTTCACAAACAAATGGTTTTTCCTTTGTATGGGTGCGTAAATGTCTCCTCAGTTGATAATTTTCTGCAAATCCTTTGGAGCATAATTCACAAACAAAAGGTCTTTCATTCATATGGGTACGAAAGTGTTTTCGCAGCTTGCAAGGATAAGAAAATCCTTTGGAACATACTTCACAAATAAAGCGTTTTTCGTCTGTATGCGTGTACAAGTGTTCCTTTAAATATTGACTTTCTGAAAACCCTTTGGAACATATTTCACAAACAAAACGTTTTTCGTTTGTATGAGTGTGCAAGTGTACTTTCAGGATACTACTTTGTGAAAATCCTTTCGAACATATTTCACAAACAAAAGGTTTTTCCATTGAATGGGAGCGCAGGTGTACTTTTAAGTTACTACTATCTGAAAATCCTTTTGAACATGTTCCACAGACAAAAGGTTTTTCCTTTGTGTGGGTAAGCAAGTGCTTTTTCAGATTACCATTGTGTGAAAAACCTTTGGAACATACTTTACAAACAAAAGGTTTTTCGTTTGTATGGCTGTGTAAGTGTATTTTCAGGATACTATTTCTTGAAAATCCTTTGAAACATATTTCACAAACAAAAGGTTTTTCCTTTGAATGGGAGCACATATGATTTCTTAAATAATTATTTCCACAAAATCCTTTAGAACATATTTCACAAACAAAAGGTTTTTCGTTTGTATGGCTACACATGTGCACTTTTACATTACTGCTATCTGAAAAGCCTTTGGAACATATTTTACAAACAAAAGGTTTTTCCTTTGTATGCGTGTACAAGTGTTTTTTCAGATTTCCATTGTGTGAGAATCCCTTGAAACATATTTCACAAAAGAAAGTTTTTTCCGTTGCTTGAGAGGGAATCTGAGGTGCTGACATTTTCTTTAGGGATAATATTTTTTTTCACAGCACGTAGTAGATTAAATATCTGCATAAAAAGATGTTTTCTTGAAATTCTCAACAAGAATATTTTAAATACTGTAAATGCAAGAAAGCCAGTTCTCCACCTTTAAATATAAAATGTTGAAATAAATTATTTGCATATTTTTTTTCTTAGGATTTACATATATATTAATTATCCATTTTTCAAGGATTTAATTTAATAATTTTAATTCAATAATTTAATATTTTAAACAGTCACAAAATTAAAACAAGTCTAGAGAGCCACCATAATAAAACTTATCTATCATGGATATGCAAAACATTAAATATTAAAATAAAACACGTGTAATCTATTTTTAAAATGCATTACATGCCGAGATTTTAAATTTAAGCGTACATTTAAATATTTTGAATGCATAGTAATGCTCTATAACAGAATTGTGGGTACTACTTGATTATCTCGTTTGTCAATATCAATAAATTATATAAATCGCCACATTTCTCTCAAAATTATACAAGTTGACACAATTTTTTTTGAATAGCAAAATAACAATAAATTAGTACAAGATTAAAAAAAATGCAAATATAACATCGAATTAAAAATCACTTTATGAGGTAACAAACACATTTAATATCAAGTGAATGTAACATTTACGATAATCTATTATTGGATTTTAATCTTATAGTTTAGCTGTAGTTTTTTAGTCGACGAGTTAATCAAGTAGTACCGAAATGCATAAAAGAACCATCCTTGTTATTCCAAAAATTATAATCATATTAACTAGCAGTTTACAATGTTAGATTAAGCATCTCATTTAAAATCAAAATGTATCTTTGAATCGAAATTTAAATAAAAAACAGGGCCATGAAAAATCAGAGTGTGAAAAATATGATTATAAATATTTCAGCAGTCAATTATTCGATTGACTTCATTCTTTATGTAAAATTAGTGTATTTTATTGTCTTTTATATTTCCTCCTTAAAATAAACAATTTTGGGAATTTTTATATATCTCTTATCAGAGTGAATATTTCTAGAGTCCGAAAAATTGTTCCGAATAATTGAGTTAATGATATTTTATAGGCTTATTTCCATTATTACATATTAAATACGCACCAAATTTCAAGATTCTATCTCAGTTTGTTTTGGAAGATAGACCGTTTACAGACATACAGACACATAGACAGATGAACGACATTTTCTTTTTCCTGAAACTTTGTTTTTCGGAATCTCCAGTGTCTGAAACATTTAAATCTGTGAAGATTTATTTTTTTCTATTTTTAAAATGATTACAAGACTTACTTTATACCACGTATGATGGATAAGTAATAAGTATTATTTGTGGAAATTGGTTTTTTATATGTCAGCCTTCAAAAACATAGATGATTTGTAGCAGGGTAAGAACATCAGCAGTCAGTGGGCCAATGTATTTTTAAATCATAAATATCATCTTTAAATGATATCCTTGATTAATGTAAAGTCAAATAGTAGCATAAAACTTTGAATGCAAGAAGAAGCATAAAAGTAATAAACTTAACTTTCTAAAACATTGATTTGATTAAAAATAATACAACGAACATCTATGAAAAAAATTTGGTTGATAATTTTCAGCACGACAAATTTGGAATGAAAACAAATTTAAATAAAAAAAATCTGTTACAGGGACATTTACAGCTCTTTTATTAATGTGCTTAAATATTTTTATAAGAACTATAAGAATATATAAGAACTATCAGAAAGTACTACTAAACTACACTGCATAAGAAGACTTTCTCAAAAGTAATACGGGTTCTTTTTATTAACAAGGGAACTTCTCTTGGCGTTGCTCACACCCAGTGTTCTCGCTGTCGCTCGCCATTGCGCCAAATTGCAACTAAATTCTTCATTTGCCGAGTAAACAATCGATTAGATTCGCCAAATTGCTAGTGTTCCATTTTTGCTTTTCTTTTCTTTTCTTTTTCGTTTTTCATACGTATGCATTTATACATATTTTTAACGAAATTTGTAGCGAATAGTTGAATTTAGATTATTAACAATCATTGTCGCAATTATAAAAATTGACTCTATTTTGGAACATATTGAAAAAAAGG
This sequence comes from Maratus speculifer, assembly GCA_964019185.1. Taxonomy (NCBI): domain Eukaryota; kingdom Metazoa; phylum Arthropoda; class Arachnida; order Araneae; family Salticidae; genus Maratus; species Maratus speculifer. The sequence continues at coordinate 24,046,003 of OZ025303.1, read as the reverse complement.
GGGGTACATTAAAGGATTAAAAATAGTTGTTTTAGTGCTACACGGCGAATCTATTTGGCTAACAATTTTTTTCATTTGGCGAATGTTTTTTATTTTTAATTAGCCAAATTGCTAACGTCGCTCAAATGTCAGCGAGAACACTGCTTCCACCTAATATTGAGACTTGGTGCATTTCAAAGCTCTATATTAGAAAGTTCGAAAAAAAATTCTGTTAGTCATATTTTTTTATTCTGCAGCAGCATAACTTTCTAAAAATGATATTTTCGAGGTCATTTATCGGACTATTAACTCAAAAAAATAAAGAAAGAAAAGCATTTTACAATAAAAATTAGTTAATAATAAATATAAAATATTGGGAAAAGATTAAAAATTCCTTCAAAAAATCTACGAATTTCGTTTTGAAAATTTACGCCATTATATTTACGTTTTTGACAGGGAAAAAGTTGGCGTGTTTTCAAAAGTAGAGTTTTACGGCAACCCTTGCCGAATGTCCTATTCCCAAAATATGGCAAGCAAAAAATTCATAGCGCCATATTTCGCAACTTAACTCATAAAATAGAAAACGTTTTTGACGTCGTTTTGGTATGAGTTAATGAAACATGGTTTTATCTTCGAATGTTCATAACATTTCAAAAATATGCATTAAAATATTTAATTGCTATAAAGGACGTTAAATATTAATAAAAACATTAAAAGAGCTTATTAATTTTTACATGTTTCGATTGAATTTACTCAATCATCATCAGAAAAAGAAAATACAAATAAACACAAAGATGGAAAATAACAATAAACTATTACAATTGAAATTTAAAAATTTTAAAAAATAAAAATTACGCGCGTTATATTTTAATTATTTATCACGTTGTTTAATTTTTAAATTATTTAACAATTCAATCCAAATATTTGGGATTTGAAATGATAAGGAGTCATTGCAGACCATTGAGCTTCTGACGTAAATTTCAATACTCTCTCTAATAAAAAGTTGCAAATAAAAATCTGACCTATAAATTAATCTACTTTCATTAAACAAAATATCTATGTTTTCTATTTGATTTAGCCTTGATAATGCGGTTTTACCTCTATTAAATTTTATGTCTGCAATATGTTCTTCACATCTTATTTTGAATTTTCTTTGAGTCATGCCAATATAATAATTCTTAAAACCACCTTCTTTATGGTGTTAAATGATCTAGATAATAAGATTAAATTTACTTTCGAACTTGAAACTGATAAGAAATTACCTTTTTTTGGATGTTGAATTAAAAAGAGAAAATAATAAACTAATTCGTTCAGTAAACAAAATTCAATTCAAACAAGATTCAATAACAAACTTCAATGTTATACCTTTTGATGCTTGCACTCCATATTCTTATAAATTATCTACCTTTAGATTCCTTATTAACAGAGCTTTTAGAATTTGTTCCACTGAAAATTTAAATGATGAATTAGATAAAATTAAAACAATAGCTATTAACAACGGATATCAAGTTAAAATAGTTAATAAATTAATTAAAAAGTTTATTAACAAAATGAACCATGCAGTTTTTGAAAATAAAACCGACAATGAAAATAACATGAAAAGGGTTGTTATAAATTATTATCCAAATTTCTTCGAGTCTGCTAAAACACAGTAAAAAAAGTTTGATTTAAATTTAATTGCTAGACTCCCTCCAAAATTAAAATCAATTTTAACAACTAGAATTGACCCCATTGATAAATTTGACCGATCAGGTGTCTATATCATTCCATTTCTTAAAGAAGGTAGTTTTAAGAATTATTATATTGGCATGACTCAAAGAAAATTCAAAATAAGATGTAAAGAACACATTGCAGACATAAAATTTAATAGAGGTAAAACCGCATTATCAAGGCTAAATCAAATAGAAAACATAGATATTTTGTTTAATGAAAGTAGATTAATTTATAGGTCAGATTTTTATTTGCAACTTTTTATTAGAGAGAGTATTGAAATTTACGTCAGAAGCTCAATGGTCTGCAATGACTCCTTATCATTTCAAATCCCAAATATTTGGATTGAATTGTTAAATAATTTAAAAATTAAACAACGTGATAAATAATTAAAATATAACGCGCGTAATTTTTATTTTTTAAAATTTTTAAATTTCAATTGTAATAGTTTATTGTTATTTTCCATCTTTGTGTTTATTTGTATTTTCTTTTTCTGATGATGATTGAGTAAATTCAATCGAAACATGTAAAAATCAATAAGATCTTTTAATGTTTTTATTAGTATTTAACGTCCTTTATAGCAATTAAATATTTTAATGCATATTTTTGAAATGTTTTTAAATGGACGTATATAAAAACTTCTATTTATAATTAATGTTCATAACATTTTTTAACATAGTTCAACAAATGATATTTCTGATCCCACTAGACTTCTGTTCTAGCCGAGTTCTAGCAACGCCTCCTAGATTTTAGATCCTTTCTGATTGACTCGCTTTATTCCAATATTAAGACCATATTGTTTTTTAATGTCTTAGAAACTGCTGTTTTGAGATGAGTGAATTAGTTAAATAGTGTGTCATTTTCTCCATTTTTCTTAATTCCCTGTTGGGTTTTAGTAGCACAAAGTATTTATTTTAAAAATTCGTTGCATTGATTGCAGTTTTAATGAATTTTTTCATTTTTAAGACTTATGTTTGAGATCTATCCATATTCTATAAAATAAGTTGTTTAATTAAAAATAATTGCAATTAACTAATTAAATAACAATAATAATAAAAATAAGAATCCCCAGATTGTAGTGCGAAAGTTTCGCATGGTTTTCTTGTTGTAACAGAAGTCTCCAATTGCTTTTAATTACTTTCTTTAAATATTATATTTTTTATAACTAAATATACTGAATATTTCTTTTTATATACCGGGTGGTTATAAAATAAGTATCCCTATTTGGAGCTCTCTGCAGCTTGAAGGAATAACCCGAATGAAGCCAAAATTTGTACACATACTATTTGAGAAGGAGTAGGAGGACAGGAACAATTAAAAAAATAATTGCAATAATTGATGACAGATGGTGCTTTTGTGTTTGAAATGTAATGTGCAATACAAGAACTTCTTGAGTGCAGAGAGGTAATGGTTTTCTCCCTCTTCCACATTTTACAGTAAACGATCGTCTCCTCGAATTTTTTTACCATTCTTCTCAATGCACACGTTGTCAAATGACCTTTTCATTTACGCATTCCTTTTACACGCCTGAATTCACGTAAAGCAGCAGCACTGTTTGAACTGTTAACGTAGAATAGTTTTAAAATTAAAGCGCGATCTGGTAAACTGAGAACCATGTCGTACAACATTAATGGCAGAAATGACCGCGTTTTGATTTTACTGATGATTATAACGGCGTTTGCACCGAGAAGGCCCGTAGCGCCATCTGTTGCCGATTATTGTAACTATCTTTTTTATGAATGTGAAAATAACACTAAATAAGTCTCGATTACGTCTACTAATAACTAAATCGTAATACTAATAATATAGATTCTACATAAAAATATAAGAATTTATATTATAAAAAAAATTTTGCTTCTAAGACGTTGTATAATAACAAAAACATTTAAAATATATTAAAACATTTTATTTACATGTTTCAACTCAAAAAATAATAGAGTCATCCTCAGAATGTAAATAGAAAAATAAAAATTAAAATTAAAAAGCGCGTGATACATTTAATTTTATTTATTTTCAATAACTCTTTATTCCGATTTTCTCGTTCATTGTATTTGTAATTTTTATTTTTCTATTTACATTATGAGGATGACTCTATTATTTTTTGACTTGAAACATGTAAATAAAATGTTTTAATATATTTTAAATGTTTTTGTTACTATACAACGTCTTAGAAGCAAAATGTCTTTTTATAATATAAATTCTTATATTTTTATGTAGAATAGATATTATTAGTATTACGATTTATCTTTTTTACTGTTCCATTCTTCTTCCCCTTCTTGAACAGTATGTATACCAATTTTGGTTTCATTCGGGTTATTCCTTCAAGCTACAGACAGCTCCAAATAGGGATACTTATTTTATAACCACCCTGTATTAAATAAATTTTTCTAATGCAAATTTATTTATGCGAATTCGATACGCAATTTTCAAACGCAGAATATGGAGTAAACTAAATAACTGTTATTTTTTTATTATGATAATGATTATAATTATTATTAATCATAAACTTTATATACTTTTTTATTGATATTGTACATAAGTTTATTTTAAATAAATGATAAATGTTCGTAATATTTATCAAATTATGTTTTATTTAAATTTATTCATAAATATTATGGATTATGTGTATTCTTTTATGCATTCTAACCAAATATACATTTAAGATTTCACATTTTTGATAATTTTTAAAATTTATTTTACTCCCTTCCCTCCGCCCCACCTGCAAAAAATAACCTGAAAATATAATTTGAGATTTCATCTCGATTTTATTTTTAATCTTTTAAAACTACGCATTAAACTGTACTACGCGTAAAACTACTATTTAAAGTCTAAAAAAGGTAATATTTTACATCAGCAAAACAAAAGCGAATGAGAGCGGATAAAGAAATCTAAACGTCTGTGAAGACATTAAACATTTAAAATTAATAAAACCTTATAAAATACTTCTTTTGTCACAATGCATAAAAAACAATGTAAAGAAAAGCATTAGTAAAAGACAAAATTTAAGAAGAGGGGGGGGGGGGAGGATTGTACTTTGTGCTTATATATAACTAAATAAATAAACAACGTTAAAGTGCACTAATATTATAAAATAAAAGATGTTAAAAGCATACAGCCGTTTCGGGACTTGTAAAGTTCCATCATCAGTGGTAAAAAAGTGTAAAACATAAAAGAAAGTCACATAGAGCACCTTGAACTGGAACATTGGTAAATAAGGATTTAATATGTCTCTTCCCACTGGACGAGTCCAAATCAAGGAGAAAAGGAGGGGGGGGAGGAGTGATATTACAGGAATGAAAACCAGACATCAGAAAATCTTGGAGTACTGGATATGCCATTAACCAAATTACAAGAGTTTTTCCATACATGAAAAAAGCTTCCCAAAAGTCTAAATCATAAACAGATGAACAATATTGTATTATTGAGGCTTCGGAAAATTTAAAATTGTGACTATTGGACCAGCAATGGTTGGCGATAGCGGAACGTTTCATTTCACAATTTTAACGTTAACACTGTGTTCTCCCACACGTTTTTTCAAGGTACGCTTCGTCTGACCGATGTACATTTTATCGCATTCGCAAGAAATCTTATAAATACCCCAATGTGATAAATCATCTATTGGATCTTTGAGATTTGTATTTTACTAAAAGGATAGTTCTTATATATTCTGATAAGAATATATAAGAACTATCGGTGGCCTTAAAAGGGACACACAATTTTTATTTTACTGACAACCAGAACATTTAATTAAAAATTTCCTTTTATAACATACTTGAAAATAAACAAGTTGGTACTTTCTAATATATTTGTTTATAAAATTTGGCGCAAATTAATTATTCGAAACAGATTTACTGCTAGCTGGAAAGGGTTAAGCACTCTAACACTTATAAACATATTCAGTTTGCTCAAAAATTTTAGCACATCATTGAAGAAAATGAAGTCTTTGGCTGTTGTACTTCATTTACAGGGACAGGCAAAAGTATTCCATTACATTAAGTCACTAAAAAAATCGTATCAAATGCATTTAATGATGTTGCACACTTTCTAACATGATGAAATTGATATGCATTTATTAAGTGCACTAAAATATGCATCCTACGGAATATGTAGTGCAAAGAATATTTATTATTCATTTACAGAGATTTCTACATAAAATAATTCCATTACATGATGGTATAGGAGAAAATTGTTTATGGTGTATTTTAATTATAGTAAACTATTTTATATATAGCGAAATTGATATACATTGCTGAAGTTTACTAAAAGTTATTTCCTTATAATATTAAATATATAGCATGCTCAGAGGCATACAACAGATTTTGAATACTACACTGTATCCGAAATACAGTATGTTGGTGGATTTGTATGATTGTTAGGTAAGATCTTTTCATTATGATACTCATTTTTAACTTTAACAAAATTTTGCATATTATGTGGCGGGGATAAATGTTATAGACCATATACATGGTTAAAAAAAATGAATTCGTAAGGGCTACTGAATCTTAGCGTTAATTGCAAAAAGGTGGTTTTTAAATTAGTTAAGCATTTTTATGCTGAATACCATTTAGCATACTAAAACATATACAGGGTGTTTCTAAATTCATGGTACAAATTTTAAGGGGTGATAGTACACATCAAGACAAACAATATTAAATAGGAAATTAAGGGTCCCAAACGTCTTCCGAAGGAGATAGGCGCCATTAAAGTTTAGGGTCCAAAAATTCAAATGATTATAAAAACCAGAAAAATTGGTCATTCGTTTGCGGTTTTCACTAAAACTATTCTATATGTCAGTATTGTCTTCAAAATAAATTATAAAGATAAATTTAAAAAAATGCCGATAGAGGGCGCTTTAGACTTTGGAGTAACGTACAGCTACTTTTTACCGTTATTTTTTGCAGCTCATACAAATTTTTTAGAAGCTTAGACATAAACTTAAATTTTGAGCTCAAAATCTAAATCGTTGGGAGTGGTTAAGTAGCGCAAACTGAACTGTGAGAGGAGGTTCAAATTTTAAATGATTATAAAAAACGGAAAAATTGGTCAAGTGATTTACGATTTTCACTAAAATTATTCTTTATGTCAGTATTATCGTGAAAATAAATTATAAAGATAAAATTCAAAAAATGCCGATAGAGGGCGCTTTAGACTTTGGAGTAACGTACAACTATTTTTTACCGTTATTTTTTGCATCTCATAATTTTTTTTAGAAGCTTAGACATAAACTTAAGTTTTGAGATGAAAATCTGAATCGTTGGGAGTGGTTAAGTAGCGCAAACTGAACTGTGTTCAATGGGGGTGGGGAGGTTCAAATTTCAAATGATTATAAAAAACGGAAAAATTGGTGGATTCGTTTGCTGTTTTCGCTAAAACTATTCTTTATGTCAATATTTCCTTGAAAATAAATTTTAAAGATTAATTTCAAAAAATACCGTTAGAGGGCGCCTTAAAATTTAGAGTAACCAACAACTATTTTTAACCGTTATTTTTTTCTATCTAATTAAATGCTTGCAAATACTTAAATTTTGAGATCAAATTCTAAATCGATGGGAGGGGTTAAGAAGCGCAAAGTGAACTGTGTTCAGAAGTTAAAATGTTACCCTCCACACCCCTCGAACACATTTCAATTTTCCTCTACTTAAATTACTCACAACGATGTAGATTTTGAGCTCAAAATTTAAGTTTGAACTTTTACAAGCATTTAATTAGATACAAAAAATAACGGTTAAAAATAGTTGTTGGTTACTCTAAAGTTTAAGGCGCCCTCTAACGGTATTTTTTTAAATTAATCTTTAAAATTTATTTTCAAGAAAATACTGACATAAAGAATAGTTTTAGCGAAAACGGCAAACGAATCGACCAATTTTTCCGTTTTTTATAATCATTTGAAATTTGAACCTCCCCATCCCCATTGCGCTACTTAACCACTCTCAACGATTTAGATTTTGAGCTCAAAATTTAAGTTTATGTCTAAGCTTCTAAAAAAATTTATGAGATGCAAAAAATAACGTTAAAAAATAGTTGTACGTTACTCCAAAGTATAAAGCGTCCTCTATCAGCATTTTTTGAAATTTATGTTTAAAATTTATTTTCAAGGAAATACTGACATAAAGAATGGTTTTAGAGAAAACCGCAAACGAATCGACCATTTTTTCCGTTTTTTATAATCATTTGGAATTTGAACCTAAACTCACAGTTCAGTTAGGGCTGCTTAACCACTCCCAACGACTTAGATTTTGAGCTCAAAATTTAAGTTTATGTCTAAGCTTCTAAAAAAATTAATGAGATACAAAAATAACGGTAAAAAATACTTGCTCATTACTCCAAAGTCTAAAGCGCCCTCTATCGGCATTTTTTTAAATTTATCTTTATAATTTATTTTGAAGACAATACTGACATAAAGAATAGTTTTAGTGAAAACCGCAAATGAATTGACCAATTTTTCTGTTTTTTATAATCATTTGAATTTTTGGACCCTAAACTTTAAGGGCGCCTATCTCCTCCGGAAGACGTTTGGGACCCTTAGTTTCCTATTTAATATTGTTTGTCTTGATGTGTACTATCACCCCTTAAAGTTTGTATTATGAATTTGGAAACATCCTGTATTTCATACGAATTTAAAATTTCCAACTGTGCAAAAAATTGCCTAGGACGGGAATCAAACTTAGATCCTTGGCTTACAAAGCCAATGCTTTACCATTTAAGCTAACTGGGCGACAGCCGGCTGGTTTTTTTTGCTCAGATAATTTTATTGGCCACAGCATCTGGTCTGTCATTTCGACAGCTTGGCAGAATAAACCACAGGTAATGGAACTCCATATAATGATGGGTATGTAGATATGAAGGCAGATCCCAGCTGGCTATCGCCCAGTTAGCTTACAAGTTCCGACCTGGGCAATTTTTCGCTCAGTTGGAACTATTCAATTCGAATGATAAATTTACCAATCAGTTTGATTGTGCTAAGAATAATAGCATATCTACATACCCATCATTATATGGAGTTCTATTACCTGCAGTTTATTCTGCCAAGCTGTCTAAATGACTGACCAGATGTTATGGCCAATAAGGTTATCTAAGCAAAAAATCCTAGCTGGCTGTCGCCCAGTTAGCTTAAATGGTAAAGCATTGGCCTTGTAAGCCAAGGATTTGGGTCTAATTCCCGGCCTGGGCAATTTTTTGCTCAGTTGGAAATATTCAATTCATATGATAAATTTACCAAACAGTTTGATTTTGCTAAAAATAATAGTATAAAAGATGCTTGCGGAATACAGATAACAAGATTTACAGCACTAAGAAAAGTATTAGACATATGACTGTCAATGAATGATAATTTATGGAAGTGTGATTTTACTAGTTTTAAGAGTATTTTAATCTGAATTAAATTTTAGCTAAGTAGTAGAGTGGATGTAATAGTAGCAGATAAAATATAGGGCTGTACAAATGTATTCAACTAAGTTTCCATCTACCTGTAGAAAATTTCTGAAAGTGAAATTTCAATTTATTATTTGTTTGAATTAAATTTCATAATATATAGCATGCACACCAACTTACAACTCAAATAAAGATCAATACAAAAAAAAAATCGGAATATATATTTGAATTTGTACAGTAATTGCTGAAATCAGTTTTTAAAAATTATGATTTTCTAAAATGTGCCGATGCATAGAAGTTCGACTGTACATACCAAAACATACTTTCTTAGAAAAGTGAGTGTATTTATTTTAAGCAGAGGGTGTATGCTTCAGGCGGAGGATATACCTTAGAGAATACATACTACAGCTTTTTCCAGAAACAGAGGATATACTGTTCTTTAAAAAAAAATCCAGAATGTATATGTGTATACCAACATACATCTTTCACTATATCCGTGCTTACTTCTCAGAATCCAAAATTATTTCATACTGTTCTGGTAGAAACATTTCTTCTACATTCAATTCCTTTGTTAAAACATAAATGCAATTTTGCCTCATATTTGTTGATTGTTTGGAATTTCTGAATTGAATTGAAACCCTTTAAAATTCAACACAAAATCAAAATTCATGTACAATAGACTCCCGTAAAATCTCATTGCTTGGAACCAATGGTTGTGCAGATTTCTGGTCATTGCTATTACTAAATTCTTTAAACAGTAATTTGAATGTCATAATGCAACCGAAATTGTAATGAAAACTTTCAGCATAGTAAATTATTAAAATAAGTAAATAAAGTGATCTAAAATAAAAAGATAATTTTATAAATGATTACATTAACAAAAGCTAAAATGAAATAAATAATAAAGTATAATTAAATATGCATGATAAAGATGAGATACATTTTTCTTGTATTAATAAACTAAATTTTCCTGCAAAAAAGTTCTTTATTAATTCACATCAAAATCATGTAGTAAGAAACTTTTATTTCACATTTAGACAGTCTTAATATACCAATAAGGGGCTATGCATATATAATGTTATCAACTTTTTGGGAATTTTGGACCCCCTCCCCCCATCTGATATCATACGTTATCATTCCTCGAACCTCCCCCCCTCGTTAATGATATCGTTATCAATGTCTAATTTTTTTATATAAGAATTTATCTCTTTTATTTGGAGTGATAAAAACTAGTTGCATACTTCATTGATTCAAAGGAGAGAAGTCAATAAAATATCACTTTATATCATATAACACTTAAAAGATTTCTTTGATTATTTAAAAGTATTTTATAATAGCTTTTTGTTAGATGTTGTATTCACTGTAATAATGTCTTGTTTCATATGCCCCGCATGAAACAGCGAGGGGGGTGGTCGAGAAGAGGTAGAAATTTTTATCAACAAAACAAGTGACAACATTCATTCTCTTTCTTTGTTATTTACACAAGCTTCATTTCAAATATACTTCACATAGGGTTTTTTGAAGAGTGATTGTATATGCATACATATATGCTGAAGAAAAAGAATGTCGAAGATTGGGCTATTCCATATTTTAGTATTAAATATTTTTATAATATTTTGGTTATTTTAAAAAAAATTTAGCATTTTCATAAAAAATAGGTAACTGACTAAAAAAACAGTGACATACTGTTCGAAACCAAAAACCATTCTACAAATAAAAAAACGGAACTTTTGGTTAAATCAAAAATGATATTGATATCAAAAGACAAACCTCTCCTCCCCCTTGAGATATCTTACGATATCGTTTGCCAGACCACCACCTCCTCCCCCAAAAAATGATAACGTTATATTTGCACAGACCCTAAATCTGATTAATATAGAAATATATTTGGTAAAAAAATTGTGACTATTTGTGATATCAGCAAAATCTTGTTTATTATTATTATTTTCAGAAATAAAATTATGTTTTTTCATAAAAAAACATGAATTCATATATACTATTGAGAATTACATATTAATATACATACAGAATGATATAAAACAACAAAAATCTGCTACTTACGTATTAACACCACCGCAGCAGAAGTTGCGCTAATGCACCAATAAAGAGCAATCTTTTTGCAGAATTTAAAAACTATTATAAGTTTGAATAATATAAACTAAGGCAGTCTTGAATACATTAAAAAAAAAAATTACATACAAAAAATAACACAACTTCTGCTGTGGTGGCGTTAATACGCAAGTACCAAACTCTGTAATTTTGTCCTTACATGTGAACTGAAAGTTTGATTGTTTACATCCGTGATGGTGTGCAGATTTTAACACCTTAGGGATGACCGACATATATACATGCCGCAAAAAGGCTTAAGAATCTTCATTTATCCACACCAGTAAAATTTGTCGGAGTATTTTCTGGGTTTAATAACTCACAAATTCCTGTTTTAAAAACCGGTGACAATTAAAAATTTCGTAAAACGCTCTCGTTGCACAGGGATTAAGGCTATGGATTTTAGAGAGTCAACTGTTCATGTATTCAATAGAATTTATTTCTGTTTCTTATCAATTTAGTGACACTTTTTACATAGGCGGTGGAAGGGATGTCTCAAATTCAAATTTTGTTTTGGGTTGAGTTTTCTCTTTGTACAGTCCTTGATAAACATCAGTTGAATATCACCTATCCTATGCAACTGTGCATTGCAACACTTTTTCAGTGTTTTTTCTTTTATATCATCAGGAGTGCCTTTAAGGATACAACTGTTAATTTAATTAATGAAACATCTAATAATTTAAATCATTAAACATGTAAATAAACATCAAATTAAAAATCTCTTTATGACATAACAAACACATATAATGCATCTGGCATCAAGAGAGTGTGATACTACAATCATGCATTTTTTATAACAAATTCTACAGTTTGAACATAATTTCTTTTATGTAAAGGAGCCAATGGGATAATGGAGAAGTACTATTATATTTTATTATGAAATAGATTATCTGTTATAAAAAATGAAATGTTTTATTATAAAACACACACACTTACTTTAGTACCGTAAAATCCCATTAATCTGCCCTTCCGGTTCAAACACCCCCTCCCTACTTTATAAAGAATTTGAAATTTTCAAAAAATCCCGAGAAAGCGCCCTCCCTCCCCATTCTCAAAGGCGATTGAGAATGAGATGAATCATTATGAAATGAATGAATCATGAATCTTTGATGAAATGTGTGTTTTTTTGAGATTTTTCAATTGATTTCATGTTTGTTTTGGCTTTTTTTTTTTTTTTTTAATTTCTCCTTTTTTCTGCGTTTTTTTGACAGAATTTGTTTTTTTTTTAAAAACCCAAATTTTTTCAAGTATCAAAATTCATGATTCATTCATTTCATCATGATTCATTCCTGTAAATTTTGTTGAACGATCGTGGAAAAATCCCATGCAAGCGCCCCTCTCTAATTATTGTAAGATTTTTTGTAACGTTTGGGGGGGTGGGTGGATTAACGGTATTTTACGGTACTAAGCACAGAATTGTGTCAATTCAATCATAACTCTGTCTTTGTTTTTGTTACGATAAATTACCAAAAATGCAGACTTTTTTTTCCCTTCTAATTACAAACAACGTGAATTTGGATAAACTTTCTAGCTTTTTATTAAAGTACAGTAAGTAGTATGCTTAAAAAAACCATTTTTTTTTTAAATCAGGCAAATAATTACATTAATATTATCAGGTGTCTATTACAGTCAAGGATCGATAATCCAGCACACCCATAATCCTCAATTTACTATAATCTGCATTACTTTACGAATGTAAACAGTAAAATAAACAGTTACAAAAACTTACAAATTCATGATTCAAAAATAATTTTTTAAAACAAATAATAAAAAAAAAGAAAATTGAAAAAAAAAAATCATAATAAAGCATTTATTTTCTTAAAATTTTATTAACACTAAAAGACAGACTGTTTTACAGAACATATGTAATTATTTTTATTTTAATACACATTTATATCGTTTTTTAAAAAATAACCTTAAAAAAGGCATTTCTTGAGATAGCCTATTAAATTAATTATTAGATTTCATATTCATCTTTTCATATTATGCTGATTATAGAATTAAAATGCTGTCTAGAAATAATAAAATGACATATAATTGAAAATACTCTATAATCCACAATATTCCATAATCCGCCTAACCTTTGGTTCCAACTTGTGTGGATTATAGAACTTTGACAGTACATATCTACTTCATGTTTCAAATGTAAGTCTAGTGAACCAGTTAGCTCACAAATCTTTCGAGAATGGGGTGACTGGGACATATATAAGGAGTAACTAGCCCATTTGGGATACAGCTCCCCCAATACTTATAAATATATTTTTTTACAACAAAAAATTAATTTCTCCTTTTTTTTTTTTTTTTTTTTTTTTTTGCTTGCATTAAAGAAAATTATATAATACACTAAAAAAATTACATATTATTATTTTTTAAAAACATGTCTTTGAGTATGAAACCAAATTTCTTAAAGTGAAATAGCTAAAACTCGATATTTTATAAGAGAGATAAAGAGGAATACATAAGACAAAATAACATTATTAGAAAACTACCGAAACCCATAAAAAGTAGTACTATTCAATATAAAAACATGGTTGTATTCTCAACAGGTTTATTGGCCTTATCGAGCTTTCATTGGCATAAATAAAAAAGAGAATAAGATAGATAAGTACTTATGTACTACATTTGCATTCCTTAATTTATCTATAGTTTTCCTACATAAAATACTCATGTATATTTTATACTTATTACCTATACTAAAGTACATATGTACTTATCCAATTCTTTGGTTTTTCATAAATAAATCTAATAATTTCACATTTGGGACTCTTTTAGACACTTTGACAGCAAAGGTTTCCTTTACAATACCCTTTAGATATGATCTATCCACTTTACATTATTTTGTAAGTTATTTATACTTTTTAAAGCAGGTGTGATACCCCATATTTAAAAAAAGAAAAAAAACGGTGTGTGGAATATAGAGCTGTCTGATACGGTTGCTTTATTTTTTTATGGGGCATCTGGACCCATGAAAAAAAGAAAGATTAAATATATACATATATATATTTATTTATTTTTAGACATTAAAATGCAGTTTTGAAAATTACTGTTAAAACCACTTCTATCTGCTAAAATAAACCTAGCTGAACACATAAATACAAAGATTCAGACTAATTCCAGTGACAATTAATTTTTAGAAGTCCAATTGCCAGAATCACATTGTGAAATCATTGCCCAAGTATCCCATGTAACATTACTGCCTTTTTAGAAACAAATGCCATATCTAAAGGCTGTAATTATACTTTTCGCAGTTAGAAGTATATTTCTATCATCAGTGGTCTAACTTCTTGATATTTTATGCATTAATTATAGCAACACTCACGCAAATTTAACACCAAGAATTTTTTCCAAATATAATCGAATCATATTTAGGATGTCTCAAAACATGAAAATTTCAGTTTGGTTTTAGGGATGGACAAGGGGGAGGGTGGAGGACTGACCATGGTGCTAAATTGTAAACAGTTGTAATTAGACAAATTCTTGATTAAAACTTAAAATTTTCTTTAAAAGATTTCATTCGTAGCGGTGGTGCCATAATCTTGCCTTGTCCATCATGCCTGCTAAAGTCTCCTCTCTGTAAATCTTTCCCAAACCGAAAGCTGAGAAATTTCAAGAGAAGAAATTAATCGTGTATTTGTGTTTGGACTACAATCTATATCAATTAATATCTTTGAAAATTCAATGCATGTGTAAAACAAATAATATTGTACACCACTTTTCTTTTGCATTAAATTTTAGGCCTACAAATAAAAATAAAAAAAGAAATAAAATTTTAGCACAGGGGCCCCCATTTCTTCTGAACCCCTAGGCTTCATCCTACTCAGCCTGATGGGTAATCCGCCTCTGTCTATATTTAACACACTGTACTGCTTTTAAATAATTAAATAAATGAAAATATCTCCTACAAAAAACATTCTTTAAATACTTTATGTAACTAAATATCGTAAAAAATTAAAGTTGCTACGCATAAACATCTTTTGATCAAATAACATGATTAAAAAATATTTTATTTGTTGTGAAGAGTAAACGAAACATACCTTATCGTTAACCTCTTTTCGTAAAGAGAATAGTTTGAATAAACTTAAGCGTCGTAAGTGAGCTACTATATACAATCAGTGAACATTCGTTAAATGTTACATTTAGGTTGATTAGTGGTACTTGGAATGAAATCAACAATTATGCTGGAATGAACAAATTTATATGCCCAATAATTCCATATTTTCGATATTCCTTTGAACGCAGATGGTTGCAAGGGTCACTGAAATTCGCATTCAATGATATACTCATAATTTTCGTCTGTTGTTGTAAATAAAAGTAAACAATCGCTTTGGGTGTGGCAGGCAAAAGCGCCATTACCAACGAATGATTCTTCAATGTGATTCATTCATTAATGATTCATTGCATTGGCGTACATTTAGATTTTGAAGATGTGAAATTAATTGATCTCGCTCTCTTTGATAAAAGTGATAGGATATATATTCCTTGGACGTGAACCACCTTAAGGGCGTATTTCAATTCAAGCTGCTTATTTTCCGATTAATTTTTGAATTCGCTTTTGCTCTCAAATGCATCAAACTCGCAGATTCTCTTGTTTAGAAATTTTATAAGGTGCCGTGTCTGTCAATTTTTCGATAAATGCAGAAAATATTACAAGAAATGCAGTCAAAGTTGACCTTTTGATCCGAAATTTCTGAAGCGGAAGATATGGGAACGAAAAAAATGGGCCATACTCAGAAGGTAATTGTTTATAAGACAAATTCTAATGAATTGTGCACAAAATGACATCACACGGCAACTTATGCGTCTCTTCAAAAATCCCCTCATCAAGTTTCATGTTTCTACTTTTAAAACTGAGTCTGAAATTGTATCTGAAAATTTCGAGCTTTTGAAAGTGAAAAAGCATTTTTTTGAATACATCCTTAAGCGCATCATTGTGGACTTTCCAAATTCCAAAATTCATTTTCATTATGTTTTATTTGGCATCCTTCCACTAATTTAGCTAATGACGTCTTCCTGCCTTGCTTTTGGCACTAGGTAATATTTACCTTTATAACTCATTCCTAGTTACCTTGGCGGAAAGAAATTAAATAATGTGAGAGATAAATTTTTGTTATCCTTATTTGGCTTTTGATTTTGTACATAGAAATTTATATAATTAATTTTAAATTGCTTGCATCATTGTTTATCTGTTTGCATTGTGTATTCTATTTCTATCATTTGCATTGTGTTACCCTTATACTTTGTCCTTGAATTTAATATTTCATTTGACAAATTCACACCACTGTGATTTAAAATAAATGAAATTGAAAAGAAAATACATATATTATAGTTCTGTTTAGTTCTTTCCCCCTCCCTGCTCTGGCATGTCTCTAACTCAACTGCTCAAAGATCACCTTTCGACAGCACATCATCTGCTCTTGCTCTTCATCATCACAGCTACCTGAAAGATGAACATTACACACTTTTTATCATCATGATGAACTCTGCTTAGATAGTCTTTTGTTCGATGGAAGGCATCATACCCACTTAGGTATTCCAAAGCCAATCGCCTTTGAGTTATTTGCCTCTTTAGAATTTGTGATTTGATCAAATCATGCCATGAAATGTCATGTGTCGCCACTTTCATTTTTGCAAATATTTTGCTGTTAATTAAAACTTTTTTTGAAGATAATTTTATTTGTGTATTTATTTGTAAGTAGTCATGATGATTATTATTCAAATTTTAGATTTAGTGACAGAAAATGGATTTGAATTTTTCTTAGGACGTTTAATTTTAAAACATTATTTTGATCATATAGGCTGAATGAGCAATTACTTTTTATTTGCACAATCATGCTGGGATAAATATACAATAAATCTTGAAAATCCAGTTTTTTTACACTGCTGTCTTGCATAGATATCAATATTTTCAAACTTAGTATTCATTTATAATAAATATCATAAAAAAAACTTTTTATAGATGCGTTTTACAACTGCTATTAAAAAATAAAACAATAACTCTGACAGAAATTCTAAAAAAAAAAAAAAAAATGGATCAAAGTAAAAAAAATCTAAAAATAAATGTTTTCTTTTTTTCCCATTTTTATGTTTAGAAAACTAATTGTTAGATTATCAAAATCTTGTTTTACACATTTTTTGTAGCTTCATTATGCAATAACAACATTATTATTGAGACACATTTAACGATGGAAATGTGAATTATTTTTCAAATAAAGAAGTCTCTGGACCGACACTCCACATTCATTTGGTGAAATTGCATTAGTCTTTTAAACTATGTTAGAAAGTACTAAAAAAAAAAAAAAAAAAAAAAAAAAAAGAAAAAATTACTTTGCACATTTATGCATTTGTTTTTGTTTGTGAACATGAAACTAACAAGTATTCTTATTATTTAAGTATACAATCAAACACTTTTTCGATAAAAGCAGGGAGAATTTTAGAAAATGCTCAACATTGACATTTCGAATTGAATCTGTAGAGGACAGACAAATTGAAATTAAAGAATGAAATAGCTTCTTTGTGAAATGCAGTTTAACCCTTTAAGACCCAGCTCGCACGATCGTGCGGGTTAGACATTCATTTAAATTTTTGCTTCTGAAACAATAGTATGTAATATAAACCCAAATCGAACGATCGTTCTGGTTAGCAGAAAGAGTAAAGTATATTTTTTTATCAACAAATGGAGGTAGTAGTCCATGTTTTACTTTCAGGTGGCATGTCTAGCTTTGTTTACAAGTACAACGGATATAGCTCATCATTTTATCTGTCGTAAAAAGGTAATTATCAATAAATTTTTAAGTGCTTAGATAAATATTTTTGCTTTAAAGTCTAAATAAGTGTAATATAATAAAAAACATTAATTATACACTATTTATTTTGCTCTTAGGACTGAAGATTTCGTCACCCGCACGATCGTGCACCTTGGGCGTTACGTTAGTTAGTGCTACTGTAAAGGTAAGTGTTTTTCAATGTTCATTTTGTTTTCTGTTTCAACAATTTTGATGACAGCCAAAATAAAACTAACTATGCAGTTACATAATTAATACTATGTTATTTTCTTGGGTGTTGCCATAGATACCCCCCCCCCCCGTTTTTTAAATTAATTCTTACTTTTTTTCTTTTTAATAAAATTTTCAAATACTTTTTCTAATTTTTTATGCAATACTTTTAATAAAGCAAAATAAAATATTTTTTCAGATGTCTAAACGGAAAAGAACTCTCACTCAAGAAGAAATATTTCAATTGATGAATAAATCAGATTCTGAAATTAGTGATGTCTCGGAGGATGACGACATTACGGACAAAACATTTGAAGCGGTATTATTAGAAGGACAGTCAAGTTCAGATGGGCTCGATGAAGAAAAAAATGTTAATTTTGGATCATTCTTCCTCCTCAAAGTCTCCTGAATTCATCTCCCAAAGTTCTACCTCCAAGGCAGTTTCGGAAAATACTAAAAGAATGAAAAAAGTCTCTGAAAAGTCTATCTTTCCTCTTGTGAAAAGATCCCGCCTGCAAAAAAAACCATACCATGCTTGGATAAAAGGTATGATTCTTACAACAATTTCCCATGTGTCGATGACATTTTAAGGCCTCGCAAGTGCAGGTTTGAAAACTGCGAAAAACTGCAGTTCAAAAACACGTTGTCAAAAATGCAACGTTTATTTGTGCATGTCAAAAACAAATACTTGTTTTAAAGATTTCCATTGTAAAAAAGTAACCAGTCCATAAAATAAAAAATAATACATCAATAATTACCATATCTGTAAAAAAAAAAAAAAAATTGTTTCAGTTTCTCTCTTCTATCTATTTAGAGCCAGAAAATGTATAAATTTTAACATGAAACAAGTAATTCACAGGAAAAGCCCAACCCGCACAATCGTGCTGGTGTGACTTTCATAGATAAAGCCCAACCCGCACGTTCGTGCGGGTACTCTTCACGCTCTAGGGGGGCAAGGAGATTTTTTTAATTATTTTTTTAGGTGTCATTAGGGTTAGTATAGAGTTAATAACCAGATAAATGTAATGTTTAATGATGAAAATATTTCGGGTCTTAAAGGGTTAAGGAAAACTTTATTTACTGTAAATAAGTAGTAATTTATTTTTTTATTTACACATCATCTAGAATAAAATATTTATACAGGATTAATATTTTGTATTTTTACTACAAAATTAAGAACTTTTTTAATAATAAAAAAATCTACAGGATACAGTACTTTAAGATTTATCACAAATAAAACTGTTACATGTTCATGCATGTCTGTAGCTAAGGGGATTCAATGAGCGGCTCAGTCCTCCCCTCCCCCTTCCCTAAAACATTTTGAGCCTCTCTTCACAAAGATTCTATGGTCACTAAATGAATTTATGGCTTGAAAATCTAATTGAAATTCTGTTTGAAAATCAGATTTAGATTTGACACTCTTTCACAATTCTGCAGAAATACTAAATTGTACCTAGCTAAAATAAGTGTTTCACACTAGCTCATCCTATTTGTATATATGAAGCTTCACAAAGCAATATTCACTAGTTACAATCTCGAATTTTTCATCCTCATATTCTTTTTTTAGCATAAAGTGGAGTTATTACAACAGTTTAATAAGAAACAGTACCTACAGTGTTGAATATGCTCTTATTTATTTTTCTGTATTAGACAGAGAGAGAAAATATGAGCCCCCCTCTCCCTATTATTTATTTCTACCTAAGACCCTGTTTCCATGTTGTGTCCTTTTTAAAATCATTTTGCAACATTCTCAAATTAAACTAGTCAAGTATTAATATTTGTGTATTCAAAAAAAAAGAAAAAAAGTATATAATATATTATTTTAAAAAATAAAATTGTTGTGAAGTAAATAAATTATTATTAATTTTGAAACTATTAGAAATAAAAACGGGATATGAAATATATATATGTAAACACTCAATAAGCACATTACTGCTTGATGTAGTTTATGAGTGAGCTATTAATGGGAGAGGATCTGGACAGTATTCACCTCAAAATCGCACAGCTTGGGACCAGAATTTGAGCGAATTTTAGTACTTTGCAGATTTCTCATCACTTATTTTTTTTAAACAGAATGTAATTAATAATCCAATCGACATTACAACAAAGGCTTGCAATATAATAAAATATTAAAGTAATAAACTAAAATAAAAATCAAGATAATTTTTAAAATATTATATAACATTTTAGCAGGTTTATTTGTTTTTATTTTGAATTGAAAATCATAGAAGGCGCCATAACATGTACATAAAGGAATTTAAAAAATTTATTAAGAAAAATTAAAATACCTTATTTACCAACTTTTTTTCAATTTTAAAGTTGTAAAAACTTTCTGAATTACATGTGTAATTAGTAGAGATGTCCTTTTTTTAATATTAACTTTCAAAAGTTCAGAATTAATGTTAATTTTACTATTTCTTTTACCAAATATAAATAGATGGTGTTAAGACATCAGAAAATATATTTTTATATTGACCTACTTCAATATTTTTCAGTGCTATACATTTAGTTTTTATTAGTCACACATATTATTTTAAGTATGTTAATCTAACTATAAAGTTATTTTTAAAATCAATTGAAAGTCTTATTTAAATTTCTCTCTTTTTTGGTTCTAGGAAATTAGTTTCAATATTTATTATGATATATTTGTGATTTGTATTATTTATTGAGTATTTATAAATCAGAAATCGTAATTTTGAAAAAATCTATAGATATTGCTTTTTGGGATTTACAACATATGGCGACATTGCATAAAATATACATAATTATGTTTTTAAAATATAATATTATTGCCTTTTGAATTGATAATTCTCTTTTTTTTTCAATTATCAAGTTCATGGCATTTTTGTCTTGGCTTATTAATGGGAGATATTAATATTATTTATCGAAATGCATTCTAGTTTTAACACTTCTGTCGTCAATCTGAAATTTTCTATAAACCATGATTGAAGTAAGCACAATGATTCTGGATTAAAGAAGTTATATTGGAATTTAAAATAATGTAATGCAATTAGTATGAAAGAAACTTATTTATTTTATTAAATGTGATTAACTTTACTCTGAAGTAGATCAAAAAATAGATTACTAATTTTATTCATAAATCTACCACTTTACAAAAATTAACTAACAAATTTTTACCAGAAAAATTTGAACGCCCCTCCTCCTACACACATAATTTTCAATAAATTTAATTTTTCTAAAAAATTCACTTAGTAAATCCTCCTGATCAAAATCTTTATTTGAAAAATGTTTTTACCCACACTTTGATGATTAATCATATTTTTTACAGTGTGGATAGGTGTACCATTGCTAGTTTAATTGTTTTCGTGCTCGCTACTGTTTCAGACTCAGATCTTTTACACAGTCGGTAGGGTATTTTTTTCTTTTAAGTAATTCTTTTCAACTCAATGACTATGGCAAGCTTTCAAAATACAGTTGAATTTTATCCTAAAGGTCTTTTCTAATAGATTGTCCATTTAGAAAGTTCTTTGGCATACTTTTAATATATGGTCATTATTTTACTAATCATATTAAGCAGATGCTTTATAATCTGGATTCACCAGCACTCTTTCCATAGTTGGAATTCCTATCTAATGCTAATAGGGCAATCAGCAACTATTATTCTCTGTAATATTTTGGTCAATAATTATTATATTTTATTCAAAATCTATCTGTACATTTTGTTCCAAAAAGTCCCTAAAGAAGTGGATTTTCAAATCATAGCATACTCCTATCAAGATGAAAATATATACTGAACTTGTATAGACAAGGTATCAGATTAACAAACGAAACTCTTATTTATTTTTAAAGTATTATAATAAAAGTATTAAGATAAAGTATTATGATAAAAGTATCAAAATAAATATTAATAATGATTAAAATGTCATAATCATTGAATACATCTCACTCACAAGGAGAAGGTCCGAGGCTTGTCTTTGAGTTCAGTGAGCCTTTGTAGTACATTGATGGAATATAGTCAATACACAAATGTATCTTAAGGATAAAGTGTGATATTCAGGGGGGTTCTTAAAAAACGACCCCCAACGTTTGCCCATTATTGACACTTAAGCATATAATCAGATGAATTGAATTCACTTGCAAGTGCCTGGATTGTACAATTGGCAGCACACCAAACATTTACTTTTCTCTCAAGTTTCATACATGGCTGTCCATGGGTTCTGTCCCCTGACAAGACATTTTTTTTTTTTTTTTGGCAAACAACATACTTACTGATTAGCTATTTTCCAACTTCAACATTTGATTATTTAAATGTAGTATAAATAAAAACATGCTTCTAGGCTCATTAACAAGCATTTATTTATTTATAAAGAGTGAAATAATTACATTCAAACGTTACGGATATAAAGAAAATAAAAAAATAAAACAAAAATCTTATGCAGTATATATCCATATTTTTCCACATTTGACATTTTTTACAATTATTTATATATTTTTTAAAATTATGTACAGTTAATCTAAACTAATTGATATTGTTGTCTATAGTATGTACTTAATAATGAAATGCATGCTATATATATTGACATTTTTAAGCTCCTTCATTAGGAATTTTTTACAGGCTTTTTTCATTTTAATTATAACACTATAATAAAGAACAATGTCTAATCATCTCAAAACTTTAAAAACAAACTATATACATTAATTATGTATCAAGTCTGTTATTATACACCGTCAGACAAAAATTTCTGTCTAAATATTGGTACTTTCTATGGGGTCTTTCCAATTCTTAAAAACAGTTTGGCTTAATTTGCACTTTAAAAAGCTAGATTTATTAATGAATGATATAAACAGCTGTGAAAACAAACATAAAAATATTTTATTCTCCTATATATATATGAAATATTACTCTATATCAAAGCAATATATGATGGCTAATGCTTGATATATCATTTATAGCCAGAAAATCATAAAATCTTTAATTTCCAGTCATGAATGGCAAATGATGATAAGACAAATAATGAATTATTTCTGAATTTTCTTCCTAAATCAAGCAGAAATGACATCCTTATAAATAAACTTATATTCACATTAGAAGGAAATGATTCCAGGAATACTTCAGTTTGAACTTACTACCAGCTGTCATAGTTAAATAGAAAGATGGTAATAACTGTAATTAAGGGTGTATTTCGATTCAAACTGCTCTTTTTCCGATTTATTTTTAAATTCATTTTTGCTTTCAAATGCATCAAACTGGCAAATTGCCTTATTTAAAAGGTACACAAATTGCTGTGATTGCCGATTCTTTGATATATGCAAAAAATATTGCAAAAAAAGCAATTGAAAAGGGCATTTTGAACTGATTTTTCCGGAGCAGGCGATTCGTGAATGAAAATATGGGTCATACTGAGAAGATAATTGTTTATAAATCAAGTTCTAATGAATTGAGTGTAAAAAGACATACGGCACCTTATACATCTCTTCAAAAATCCCCTCAGCAAGTTTCATATTTCTACTTTTAAAAATATGTCTGAAATTGTATCTGTATTGTCTGAAATTTCGTGTTCTTGAAGGTGGATAAGCTTTTTTTCGAATACACCCTTAAAGAATATTTTACCTTCAGATGACAAAATTTCATTTAACACTTGAAAAAAAAAAAAAAAAAAAAAAAAAAAAAAAACATAGAATTTTGTCTAGTGCAAATCATTTTGCATAAGAGAACACATGAATACAGGATCTGACTACAATGTTCAGAATAGCCAACAAATTTTTGAGAAAGTTGGTGACTAACCAATACGAAATTATAAACGGGTGAAAAAAATAAGTTCTGTAAGCCGAACATACCTCCTTAAGGAATTAATATTTTAAATTTCATTTTTCAGTGTTCTCTTCTTAAATGATGTCACTTTCTTTCTTAAATCAAAATATTTCTAAAACTTGCATTACATTTAATCTTTTATGTTTTAAAAACTGATAAACTGAAAATAAAATTTTATCACTTTTTATAAAATTATGCATAGATTTTTGAAAACTAAGAAAAAAAAGAGCCATCCTGAATGAAGAGAAAATTGAAAAAAGTACTTAAAAGTATCAATTATTTAAAGGAATATTTTGAATACAGTAGACTCCCACAAATCCGCAACCCTAAAATCCGCGATTCTCTAAAATCTTTACATATTTTACAGATGTAAACAATGAAACATTCCATTCAGATGTAGACACAAAATTTTAGTTTTTTAGTTTTGTATAAATTCCATGTATATTTTAATTTATAGCTTTTGTTAATATTAAATAATATATTATAAGTATTTGTTTAATATTTGTTAATATTAATATTTATTAATATTAATAAAATTACTTTTAAAAATTTTTAAATATTGCTGATATTATTGATAATCACAATCTTCTTACCAAATATATTTATGTACTAATCAATCTTTTTTGGTTATTAAGTCTGGTTAAACCTGAAATAAAACTTCCTTATATTGCAGATGGGAATTTAACTGCTGGGTAACTTGCACTCTTAAATAAAATTGGTGTCAATTAGTGTGAATATAGTCTTGTGAGTTTAAAGTTCTCAGAAAACAACTGATAGAATGCATAAAATTTTTTAGATAAAAATAGAGCTGATGGTGATGCACTTTTTTATTCCTTTGATCTTATTTTATATTTTATCCCTTCACACTTTTCAGTGATATTTTATGCTTGAAATAAAGTTACTGTGTAAAATGTAAAATAAGTCCCAAGCCTCCCCCTCACCCTTGTTTACTTAAAATATTGACAAAAGTGGGGGGGGGGGATCATTTATAAATGAAATTTTCTGAAAAACTTCCTCAATACTTAATTATTATACTTAATACTTATATACAATACTAATCTACTTAATACTTATTTGTTCTATTCACAGAAATTGATTGGTGCATAATAAGATGCATTTCATAAATTTTTAAAGTAAAAAATGTTCTTAAGGATTTTTAAAATAAACAGAAATAAAAATTATTCAAATATTGTTTCATAAAAGCTTGAATTGGTTGAGTGCAGGAAAACAAAATTGTTTAGCTGTACACAAACGGAAAAAGTAATTAAAAGAAATAAAGAAAAATAAAAACTTGTTTTTCTCTTACTATTAATATATATTATATAATATATAAATATTTGCTATCTCCATCGATAACTGACAAATTTCAGTCAGATTTTCAGCTAGTTCTATTAATAGTAAATTAGGCTGTGTTAAAAATTTTTATTAAACAAAGCGATTAGAAAATTGGAGCAACCCACAGAAAAGTACACTCAGACACACACACACACAAAAAAAGAAAGTGAAAATGAAAGAGCTCTGTGTAGTTTGTTTTTGTTTATTCCTCTCAGTTAAATCAAAAGTCAGAATGTTATCAAAATTACATCATCTTCTATGGATACATTTTATAATGTTTTGTTATGTAGAAAAAAAAACATAAATCAGTTTTTTTTTAGAAGAGTGGTATTTTTTTTAATTTTGGGGCAATATATTTTAATAATTTTGTATTTGAATGTACTTCATTTTTACCATTAAATCATCTACGATATATACTCACATATGAGTCGATCCCCTAACTCATGTTAGTAAAATTAAGGGAAAAGTCAAAACTCTCGTATAAGTCAACTTCCCACCAAAAATAATAATTGAGGTTTTCTTTTCCTGATTTTTTGCATGAGGAAAATTTACTCAAACTCTATTCTTTTGATTATTAAAAAGACTGTGAAAGGTCAACAAGTTTGCTTTGCAAGCAAAGATAAAAAGAAAAAGAATGAAAAAAACCCCTTTTCTTTTCAATACTGTAAAAAAAACTTATGTAAGCTGATTGATTTCTTTGAAATTTTCTGCAAGTTGAAATAATAGTAAATTAGGCTGTGTAACAAATTTTTTTATGTTATAATCAGTTATTACAAAATTAGAATGCCTGCCCGCCCACTTAACAGACACTGTAAAGTAGAATATTATCTGCTGTTTGTATTTGATTATTCAATTCACTACCTGTTATTGAAAGTGGAATGTTTACACAATCACGTTATCAAGTTTGGGTTTCTAAATAAAAGTTTTTGCTATGTAGAAAAAAAAATGGCTAGAATTTTTTTTTCAACTAAAAATTAAAGAAACAATGCAAAATATAAAAGCATACCATCCAAAATAAGCAGTTTACATTTTAATCTGCAAAGCTTAGGAAATTAGTAATGAATTTTTTTTCAAAAAGGGAATTTGTTGAAAATTGATGAGGGAAGGCTTACATTTGGGTGGGGACTTATTTCAGAATTGTATGATAAATAAATTATCAGATTATTTATATCAAATTATTTATAATATGCTATAAGCGATCCATTAAAATAAAATAAAATGGAAAAAATACTTTTTAATTTTACATGTTTCGTGTACTCTGACGGCAACCTTTTCAAAAACAAAAATGATAAAAGAAAATTTTCGTTAAAATAGCTTCATAGAATCAATAGAAATCTTCATACATAGAGACAATATTTGCAATGAATTTGCCTCCAAGGAGCTCCCTAAAATTTGGAAGGAAATGCTGCAAAGGATTTTAAAACAGTAATATGTAATATTTCATGTGCAGGTTTTACAAACTTTTATTATTATTATTATTATTATTTTCCAGTGTATTTCACTAAGCTTATGTTCATGTGATTTATGCATTTCTGTTTATTTTTAATTTGAAGCTACCGTATTTACTCGTGTATAAGGGGCACTTTTTTTTCAAAAAATTAGGACAAAACTCCTAGGTGCGCCTTATACACGGAATAATTTTTTACTGTTGGATGCAGTCGAACGATATACATATGAAACAATAAATTATTCAAAGAAGATATTAAAATTCGGAAAATGTTACTTAATTGAAGTATTACTGCATATTTATTTCATTCTGTGCAATTTTTTATACAACAGAGCTAATGACATTATCTAAATGCTACTTAGCAATTGTCTTTGCCGTCACTCATTCCTATTTCCCGTCATTCTCATACAACCCGAAGTCTAAAAATGCATTTTCATCTTGTTTTCTGGTCTGGTATAATGTTTGTTTCGATTTTTTTTTACTGAAATTCATTTGGTCATTCCTCATTAGCGTATCAAATTTATGGTGCGCGTTATATACGAGATTTTAAGAAATCGCCATTTTTACTTGTAAAGTATGGGTGTGCCTTCTACACGCATGCGCCCTATACATGAGTAAATACGGTTGCTGTCAGAGCACACGAAACATGTAAAATTAAAAGGTATTTTTTGCCATTTTATTTTATTTTAATGGATCACTTATAGCATATATAAATAATTTGATATTTTAAAGTGATATTTTATATTATATATAAATAAGTTACATGTTTCTATAAAAAAAAACAAAAAAAAAAACAGGGCGGATTGGATTGTTCAATCATCAAAGGATTGGAACAACAAAACATCATAACAGGACATGTAATGATGTTTGTTCATTATTTATAAAATGAAGGAGAAGGTTATCATTGAAAAATCAAAATTGGTGATGCAGCGGAAATTATTGGACACATTTAGTGTAAGAAATACAGAGAAAATTAAATTTGTTACCAAGAATTTGTTGTAATTCAGATATGTTCTTGTTTACTTTTATATTAAAAAAATATCAAAAATATTTACTTCAGTTTTAATTTTTTTTTAAGTAGTATCTTTTTTTAGTATTTTAAGCATATTTCTGATTTATATGCGATAATTCACAGGAGAAAAACTGGATAGATTTTTTTAACCTATTAAAAAAATTTTCTAGTAAAATATCTGCTTTAATATTTGTCATTTTTTTAGTGATTGGAAATGTGCCCTCAATATAAATCACACACTTTTTTTAATCAAGGAAGGAGGGTAGATTATTTTTTTTTTTGACAAATAAATTGAAAATGATTCAAGATTCAAAATTGCCAAGATCTAGAGCATTCCAGACTTTTGATTTTGTATTATACAAATATAATAGGAGTGCCTCACCACCGATTTGCTAGCAAAGTTTTTTTCAATATTTTGATTATTTATTTATTTTTAGGCCTTGCATATTAGTCAATACCTTCTCTTTGAAGTTCTTTTTTCTTCTTTTGTCTGTTATTTGTTGAGGTATATACGGTATATCTTCTGCTGATTTTCATTTTCTAGTAACCAGTTTTAGAGGTCTGCACAATACTCATCTTGGGCTTGTTTTCATTCATGCCACTCAGTTGAGTCTAGGTCTTTACTTTCTTTAGACAGGTCCGAGCTTTACCAATCAAAAATCAGCAATATTTTTTTTAGTCAATGTTATCATTTAGACAATCAAAGTGAGAAAAACTGACAGGCAAACAAACGTTGTCAAATTGATTGCGATAGTGTGATGTTAGTTGAAACTGATCTATTGTAAACTCATATGAAAAATGGCTAATATTGCATTGTTTTTTTTCTTGCGAACTATTTATTTAATATTTCAATTCCCTTTGTTGAATAATTAGCTACATTTCAATCTTTTCTTAATAGAAAATCAATATGTTTTACTATAGCTAATAGAACAAATATACAGTAAACTCTGTCAAATTCGTAGAGTGGGACCAGAGATTGTGTGTATTTTAGAATTTTGCAGATTTCTGTTCATTGCTTTCTTTCAAGGTTGTTTTGTTTAAAATTTTTTTTAACTTCTTTTTCTTTAATGTTTTAATTTATTTTTCAGATTTTTGGAAAATCGAAATTCATGTTATGCAGAAGCTACAAGAAAAGCTTTAGAAAAATGATGAATTAATATATTTGTAATGTGACAAGCATTTTTAATCAATTAAACTTTTCATATAAGCTCTAAATCTACATCACAATGTAAGTACTCTTTCTAAAGTTTGTTGGCGAGAAAAATCAAATAGTTTTTTTCTTTTTCTTTTTTAACTATTCAAAATAGCAAATTCGAGCTAATACACCCATGGTAAATAGGTGCATTCGGGGAGGGGGGCTTATGGCGCCACAGCCCCCTCCCACCTGAAATTTTCTAGAGTTATATGAAAAAAGGATGATTTTTTAGTTTGTTTTTTGGAAAAAAATTAATTTTTTTCTATTATACAGCAGATTAGCCATTTTCATTAGTCACATATTGGTGCACATTCGCATTAATAAGACTGAAATTACCCCCCCCTCCCTCTTCCCCGTCCATCCAGTCAAAAATTAAATGAAAAATGTATTTCTCCTTCCTTACTTTTATATACAGGCATGAAAGAGTTCCTCCTAAAGTAGCAATTCCACATTTTTTAAAGAAATTTTGGACATTCTCTAAATTGTTGCAAAAATGCAGAGAAAAATTTGGAAGGAAAATAAGGGGGAGGGGCTGAAAATTTAGTAATAGGATACTTTCTCTACTCAAACCTTTGAAGTTTAGGTCTTAAATTTTTGCTCAAAAGAGGCATAAATTGAAAGGTGAGCTCATATAAGTACAGTAAAATCCCGATAATTCGGATTAACTGAGACCAGACCCAATCCGGATTATCCGGAGAATTAGAAAAAAATGAAATAAAATAAAACTTACTTACAGAAAATCACCTTTATGTTAAACTTATTGAATATTTACAGACAGTAACAATGTTTACTTTGCTTACTTCTTCCAAAAAGATTTCAGAAAAAGATTTTTTTATTCAGAATACGACGACGAAACAAGTTACTGTTATGGAAATTAGCCAATCGCTTCTCAAACTTGAAAAAAAAAAAGACCAAACCGGATTAATGGGGTCCGAATTTGTGGGGTTCTACTGTATTTCAAATTCGTTATATAAGTATCTTTCAAGAATGAAAGTTTTTTAAGCTTTAAAAGTTCAAAGTGAAAGGAAGTTTCTTTTTGGAGAAGAATAATTTTTACTATTTATACAACACATTTGAATTATTTCTGTGATACATTTTTTGAGATGTATTTTTGAAGCAAATATCAATTAAGCAAGGAGATTTTTTTTTTTAAGGAAAACAAAAAGAGGGGGAGAAGAATTTAACAGCTAAACCATTAAGAATAATATTTGTGTTTGAAAATTAATATATGCTTCTCAGAAGTTGATCAGATATATTTGGATTTACACCTTTTAGACCTGCTTTTTAAGTTAAAGCAATCATACATGCGGTTACATTTAATTTTATTGCATAAGTAGCTGTTAAAATGACATTTAAATTATAAGAGTTTAGAGCCACTGTATAGATGGAAAACATTTTCCACCTTTTTTCGCATTCCCCACTTTCATGCCTGTATATATTAAACTATTTTTTTCTGCTTGTCATGCTGCAAAGTGGTCATTCTCGTTCATCATATATTAATGCACATTAAAATCATGACATACTCAAAAATGGGGAGGGGGCTGATTGAACTAAACCTTCCTCCTCTCGAAATAGTCCAAAATGAAATAGAATACTGCTGTTTTTTTTTTTTCTGCTTGAGATAAATTTTTTTGAAAACTTATGATTGGAGGCTTACAATTAGATTGGGACATATTTCAGAATTTGACGATAAATAAGTTAAATGCATCTGTAATTAAAACAAGG
Source organism: Maratus speculifer (assembly GCA_964019185.1). Classification (NCBI taxonomy): domain Eukaryota; kingdom Metazoa; phylum Arthropoda; class Arachnida; order Araneae; family Salticidae; genus Maratus; species Maratus speculifer. The sequence continues at coordinate 24,015,358 of OZ025303.1, read as the reverse complement.
CGGATTGGGTAATTAAATGATTAAGGATTGGAACAGCAAAATATTATTACAGGATAGGTGCTGTCCAGTTACAAAATGAAGGAAGTATTTTAAACACTCCATTATGGACCCATTATGGAGTAGCATCATAGATCTTTAATCTGATGTTTGATTCTTTAGATACTTGCAATATCCGATTCTTAATTAGCTGTGCTTCCCCCCCCCCAAAAAAAAAAAAACAGAAGAATTGTGTGTAAGTATGATGATAAAAAAACTTATCAGGCTGACTAAAGATACAGAGAAAATGTGTTGGTTTGGTATGAAGAAGCTAAAAGACAGAAATCATTTAAAATTTAGCCCATAAGTTACAGTGGTGTCACTTGTATTTGCCGCACGCTCAAAAAGTTCTGCAAAAGCAAATTTATATTTAGTCACTGGACAACACAAAAGCATAGACTATGTCACCTGATTGTTCCAATAATACATGCAAAGCATAAATAAAATAACAGCAGATTTGTAGTTGAGTAAGTCCAAGCAATAGAAATTCTGTATAAAATATATAACATGAAATTTTAAAAATTCGTTGTTATTCTTAAAAGACAATTAAAATAATCAAAGAGATGGTACAAGTTTAAAATATACGCTTTATGTAAAACTTCTTAATAATTTCAAGCCTACCCAAGCTCTTCATCAGATAATACTTTAACAACTAATTGTTGTTTCATCATATAAATACGTCATTTCAATTCAAAAATGAGAGAGCCAGTTATTATTAGATTCAGAAGTAGAAGTAGCACTTTCTTGAATTAAACTTAAGAAGATAAAATATTTATCAATTGCAGTTCCATTTATTGTATTGCATCACTCAATTCTCGTTCTTCCCTTTTCATTTTATTTATGCAGCTGGAAAATCAAAGTAGTACTGTTTCAAATTAAATTTGAGTAGAAGAAAATATTTAGCTGCCGTACCATGAAATTAATGTGTCACTTTGCTCAAGTTTTTAAAGATTTATTTTCAGGATTTTTAACCATAAACTGGTGATATTGTAGGACAGGATGTCGTTACATACTTGATTCTTTTTTTACATGGAATTTCTATGGATTTTTTGGTAGTTGATGCATGATGATTGGATGTTGGGAATATGAGTTTTGTATGATAAAATCTATTGTGATATTCTTATTGAAATTCACACGAAAGAAAGAAACGAAAGAAAAAAAATTATGGTCTTTTATTTATTTATTTTTTTTTTATTAATATTCCGATGTATTCCATTAATCTATTGCTATCAGTTCTAAAAGGAAGGAATATACACCAGATAATTCCTCTTTTGGTGTTGGATCCTTTTTTGTTGAAATTAATTTTTTTAATTTTCTTAGTGAAGAGACTATTAAACTTATATTGTGGTTCAGTAATACAAATCTTATTTTTTCGTACAGACCAGAAAAACAGTTAAACATTTCTTTGTAAATCATTTCTTTATGGTTTACTTTTTTGATATTTTCATGAAAAATTAATTCATCGATAAATTTATTACTGAAGATTGTTATAGAACCTTTTCATCAGAAATATCCCTGATGGTATTAAGCTGTTTTTCTAAATATTTTTCTGATTTTGTTTTTATTTCAATTTTGTAATGCTACAAATTGTCCAGAACATTTATTATATTTCATTATATTAATTTTAATCAAATTATTATTTTCAAATTTTAGTTTTTTATTTTTATGCTACTATTTGATTTTAAATTAATCAAGAATATGCTTTGATAATGATATTTAAGGTTTAAAACTGTGTTATCCTACAGAAGACATTGCTGATGCTCATTTATTAGTATAAACCATCCATATTTTTAAAGATTTATACTGCGCATTCCCTCAAATACATACAGCTTGGGACCAAAGGTTGTGCGAATCTTAGAATTTTGTGTATCTCTGGTAGTTTCTTTGTTTGAATTTTTTAAACAAAAATTTGAATGGCATAGTCCATGTCAATTCAGGCAGCCAAAGAAAAAATCTTACCTTCATAGTCTCAGACGTTCTTTGATTGAACATATGTTAAAATTCAGGAAAAAATAAAATTCCCGTAATTTTTGGTTTTCCCCAAAAAAATTTCTGGACCGAGATACAGGGTGCCAAAGATGGCATCCCGAGCACCTTTTCCCGTTTGCGATTTTCGAAAAAAAGTTTAAAGTGCTCTATCTCTGAAACGATGCAAGATATCTCGTTGCAGTTTATTTTATTTTAAAGATAATATTTTCCTGCTTAAAAAGATATACTCTATTTTAAAATATGTATTTAATTATTTTTACAACAGCCTTCTAAAAAAAATTTTTTTTAATAAAAAATAATTTTTTTCTCAAAAATGCCAATCTTAAAAATTTTGATTTTTTTACTGTTAGTCAATACCATTAAATACTACCTTCACTGTAAAGGAGAACTTCCACTTTTGAGTTTAACAAGTTTTAGAACCATTTCAAGAATTTAGAGAATTTTACAGGAACTGCATATCAAAAATTCCAATAAAAGCCCCTCAATTTTTGTTTATTTGTATCATATGTAGCCTATTACATATCCTAAACAAGTTAGAAATCACACGTCAAACATGGTAAATGAGGTACATTCATACTATGACTAGTTTTATAAATATATAGATCTTGGTGCAATAAGTATTACACTCTTGTGAAAACTGGCATGAATACAAAATTTATTATGTTTTTATATATTAAATTCAGTAATACGGAAGTAATATAAATCTATCTTAAAAAAAACGTAATCACCAGGGCAACCTAGAATCATTACCTATCATGGGATATTTAATTATGTATGATAGAATTTAATAGAATGAACAATCATCTATTAATATCATAGTGATGGGTATATTCATCTATTACTATCATAGTACCTATATTGCACAAACTTTGAACAGCAAGCAAGAAGAAATTTCGTTTGTCCAACCAAGATCTCTGAAACAATTCCAAAATATTCAGATTCACAATTTATAAAAAGGAATTTTTGTTGCCTGTATATATAACTGTGAGAGGTGGATTGCAAAGGTAAATGATATCAGTTGTTTATGAAATTGTCGTTAACTTTATGCTCCCACTTGGATCGGCTGTTGGGTAGAAATTTCCACCTGCAAGACAGCAACATCACCACCAGTGTTCACTTCTTACTCACAATATTTTAAGGTTTATGAAAGCCCCAGACCCTATTAGTTAAACAGGAAGGCATCACTAAATATCAAAGGAAGATACAAATACTGTTCAATAAATTACAAAGTCTATGAATTTCTAATTTCAGTTCTAAGCGGAGTACACAGGAAGTAATATGTTTTGAAACATATACATATATTTTGTAAACTTTAGTGCATGTTTTTTTTTTTTTGTAAGCTATTTTTAAAGCTGTCAGTTTCTTATACTTATTAAGAAATAAAATCCTATGTCAAACAAGACTAAGATTTTGATTTCCTGAGACCAGTATGTGATTGTCATACAGGAACTGGTAAAATATATGCCAAAATTTTGCATGTGTTTCGATAACTTCAAAATTATCGAAAGTCATTATTAAAGTCAAAATCAAAAGTGGAAGTTTTCCGAAATAAGGAAGGCAGTAAGTACTCAATGGTATTAATCAACAGCAAAATAAATAAATAAATTTAGGATTGTCATTTTTGATTTCTTTTAATTAAAAAAAATCAAAAGAAAGCATCAGAAAATATGAATAAATAAATATATAAATAAATGAATAAATAAATAAATAAATATATGAATAAATAAATAAATAAATAAATAAATAAATAAATAAATAAAAGCAACAAATGTTGTGAAAAAGGTTGTCAAATGTTAGGAAAGTCAAATTAAAACTTTGAAAAAAAGACACTCAAATATTTTATTCATCCTGTTAAATCTATCACGCACAATAAATTCAAACATATCCCATGATAGGTAATGATTCTAGGTTGCCCTGGTGATTACATTCTTTTTATGATGGATTCATATTACTTCTGTATTACTGAATTTAATATATAGAAACATAATAAATTTTGTATTCATGCCAGTTTTCACAAGAGTGTAATACTTATTGCACCAAGATCTAAATATTTATAAAACTAGTCATAGTATGAATGCACCTCATTTACCATGTTTGACGTGTGATTTCTAACTTGTTTAGGATATGTAATAGGCTACATATGATACAAATAAACAAAAATTGAGAGACTGTTATTGAAACTTTTGATATGCAGTTCTTGTAAAATTCTCTAAATTCTTGAAATGATTCTAAAACTTGTTAAACTCAAAAGTGGAAGTTCTCCTTTACAGTGAAAGTAGTACTCAATTGGTATTGACTAACAGTAAAAAAATCAAAATTTTTAAGATTGGCATTTTTAAGAAAAAAATTATTTTTGATTAAAAAAAATTTTTTTTAGAAGGCTGCTTTAAAAATAATTAAATACATATTTCAAAATGGAGTATATCTTTTTAAGCAGAAAAATATTATCTTTAAAATAAAATAAACTGCAATGAAATATCTTGCATCGTTTCAGAGATAGAGCACTTTAAACTTTTTTTCGAAAATCGCAAACGGGAAAAGGTGCTCGGGATGCCATCTTTGGCACCCTGTATCTCGGTCCAGAAATTTTTTTGGGGAAAACCAAAAAATACGGGAATTTCATTTTTTCCTGAATTTTAACATATGTTCAATCAAAGAACTTCTGAGACTATGAAGGTAACCCCCCTGCCTGAATCGACATGGATTCGGCCGAATGTAAGAATGCAATCGAAATTTTAATGAATGCTGTCAAGAATTATAATAATGCTATTTTTCTGCTGAAAACAATACATGTTTATAAATGTCAATTATATATATAAATAGTTTCAACTAATTTTTCTTATTTTCATTTTGTAACTCTATAAGTTATTCAATTGATTGAAATTCAACACAAGTACAGATCTTTGCAATTAAAGTTTTTATTAATTTCTTTTTTCTTTACTTTAGATTCTAAGGTCTACCTTTGAAAAAAGTCAAAAGTCAAACGGACTCTTTTCTTTTTAAGATATAAAGCATTTTTTGGGAGAATTTCATGAAAGTATCTTTTTATGCAGACATTTTATCTTCTGATTTCAATGAAAATAAATATTTTCCGTGAAGAAAATGTCAGCGCCTCATATTCAAGTAACAGATATGACTTCGTGGTGTGAAATATGTTTCAAAGACTTTTCAAAAAGTGATGAATTGAAAAAACACTTGCGCATCCATAAAACAGAAAAACCTTTTGTTTGCGAAATATGTTCGAAAAGATTTTCACAAAGTTGTAATTTGAAAGACCACTTGCGTATCCATACAAAGGAAAAACCATTTGTTTGTGATACATGTTCGAAGAGATTTTCAAAAATTTCTAATCTGAACAAACATTTACGTATTCATACGAAGGATAAACCATTTGTTTGCGAAATATGTTCAAAAGGATTTTCAGAGAGAGGTAATCTTAAGGAACATTTGCGCACCCATACAAATGAAAAACCTTTTGTTTGCGAAATATGCTCCAAAGGATTTTCACAAAGTAGTACCCTCAAAGTGCACTTTCGTACCCATACAAAAGAAAAAAATTTTGTTTGTGAAGTATGTTCAAAGGGATTTTTAGTGCGACAGCATTTAAAAAATCATTTGCGCATCCATTCAAATGAAAAGCCGTTTGTTTGTGAAATATGTTCCAAAGGATTTTCGCAAAGTTGTTCGCTGAAATCTCACTTGTTTACACATGCAAAGGAAAAACCTTTTGTTTGTGAAATATGTTCCAAAGGATTTTCACGTAGAGATAATTTTAAAGAACATTTGTTCACCCATTCAAAAGAAAAACCTTTTGTTTGTGAAATATGTTCCAAGGGATTTTTACGGAGAAGTCATTTAAAAGAACATTTGCTCACCCATACAAAGGAAAAATCTTTTGTTTGTGAAATTTGTTCCAAAGGATTTTTACGCAAGTATAACTTAAAATTACATCTGCTCACCCATACAAAGGAGAAATCTTTTATTTGTGAAATATGCTCCAAAGGATTCTCACAGAAGTGTCATTTAAAAGCACATTTGTTCACCCATTCAAAAGAAAAACCTTTTGCTTGTGAAATTTGTTTCAAAGGATTTTCAGTCAGTAGCAGTCTAAAAAAACATTCCCTTACCCATAGAAGTTGAAATACTTCATTTTTTTATGTATGTTCTTTTGAATTTTCCCAAACTGGCCATCTAAAAATGCAATTCCTTGTTCACACAAATGAAAAAGCTGCATTTATGAATTGCTTCATTCTAGAGGACTTTCTTAAAATATGAGCAAACATGTAATATAAGCGTGGTCCCTTAAATGCGTACATTTCATGAAGTACGATATAGGAAATTGTTTGAAAACTTTTATAAAGACCTGTATCAGCTCATGTAATGTAACAGCTTTTCATATTTTGATTATTCTCTAAACAGCTGACCTAAGATGATATTGTACATTTTCATTCTAAAATGCTTTTAAAATGATGTAATTTTGAAATCTTCCATATCAAAGGATTATTTTATTTTATTTATTGAAATATCCCAAATAATGCTTATTTTACTTTAGGGACCGTTCAAGTATTACGTAAGCATATTTTTAGTCATTTTGAACCTCCTCCACCCCCTTATAAGAAAATATAAGCAAATGCTAGACCCCCCCCCCTTTGCTTACGTAAGATTTTATTGCAGTTTATACATCAATACTTCTTAACTTATAAAAAGTTACCAATCAATTACATTATTAATCTTACAAATTTATATAGGCATATAGGGATTGTGATATCAAAATATATAAAATGGTTTTAATATATTGTTGCTTATTGCAATAAACAAACCACAGAATACAAAATGGTTTAAATATATTGTTATTTATCACATTGAACAATAAAACAAGATATACAAGAAGTCTTAACTTACTTAGGCATCATAACTAAAATTTTTGACATGAAACATATAAATGTTGGAGTTCAATTTGGTGTTCGTATTTTAATCTGATGTCCAGTATCCTTGAACCCATGTTTCAACATTGTCTATTATAAAGTTTTCGCAGATAAGGTTTCTAAAATTTCCAGAAATTCTGAAAAATTCCCGGAATTCCATGACCGATTGAACGGGAGAAAAGAAAATACCGGACTTACAAAAAATAAAGTCAACTAACCAGTTACCCTGGCAACAGAACCCAGCCACACCGGTTCCTGTGTTTTTATAGTCTATCAATGTACTTAACTTGGCACACAACTTAACAGACAACAATGAAGATAAAGGGTGAGTGGGTGATGCGGGTCACGCGACTGCCTATGAATAAGCAAAGAATAAAATCGAAAATAAACGCGAATTTCGAATGGACTGTAGAACGCTTTTTCCCCATCATACTTTGTTTGCTTGTTGAATTTGAGCTGCAATTGCTTCGTTGTTTAATGCTTACATAAGAATTGTCGTGACCCCCCCCCCTCCTCCTTGTCAGAAAAAATAAGCAGACTCTGGACCCCCCCGCCCTCTTTAGTGCTTACGTAATACTTGAACGGTCCCTTATTTTTTTTTCAGTTATAATAATAATTCTGCATTAAAACATTTTTAAGAATGATTTTCATGTATAAAACAAAAAAAGATTCATATTGCACTGTGATTAATCCTAACGTGAATCGTATATAATTAATTCATTGAGTGGTTAATGTGTTAAAATGTATTATTCCGTATTAAAAGTAAAAATGACTTTTTTCAGGCCTAGTAGCGATATTCTGTAAATTTGGAAAAACATTCTAAGTTTCCACTATTTTCCAGCCCTCCACCCTCGTGATTACTCTTGTTTATTTAAACCGAGAAGTTTCGCAATCCGGATGTTATTTTTTCCCGCTAACATTTTTGATTTTTTTCCAAATTCCACACTTTTTTTACCTTGGAAAATCATTACTTTGAAACCCCTTGCAAAAAGTCTTAAATTTCTTGAGTTTATTACAGAAACTTCGTCATTAAATTGTGAAAATAATCATGAATTTCGTCAATCATTTAAAATAAAAATGTGATTCTTGATGAATCTCAGAAGAAAAATTATGGATTTTGTCAATAAACCATTGAAAAATTGAATAAATTTTGTTACTATATTGCTGATAAAAATCGCAAATTTATTCTATCGAGTGTTGCCAAAATTGAAAGGGAATTCTTGAGGCAGTCGAGGCAAAAAATTGCAAATTTCTTCATTAAGTCGCGTTAAAAAATCATTGAGTTTGTCAGTTCTGTTGTTGTAATTTATCGAAAAACTATTTGTTACTTGGTCGTTTATAGAAACCATAAATTTCGGAATTCATTTGAGGCATACAATCAGATATTTAGTAATTCAGTTTTGGTCAAAGCTCGCGAATTTCTTCAATCAGTTGTGTCAAGAAATAGCTGTTTTCGTCAATCGGTCGTAGAATTGAATTCCGAAATTTCACAATCATTCGTTGATAAACATTGCAAGTTTCGGCTGTCACTCGCTGTAAAAAGTAGCTCAGCTTTTGTCAATCAAACACGGCAAACATAATTCTGTATTTCTTCAATCAGTCGTGAAAAACAACTGATTTCGTCAATCGCTTATTGAAATATATTGCAAAATTTGTTGATTTTTCCTTGATAAAAATTGTATTTTTCGGCAGTTGAGTGCCGTTAAAAGAAAAAAAAAGTTGATTTCTTGAATCAGTCACAGAAAAAAATTATGAATTTGTCAGTTTGTCGCTTAAAAATATTCCATATCAGTGAGTTACGGGAAAGGTGCTGGCAAAAAATCACTAATTTCGTCAATGTATCTCAGGAGAGAACATCAGTCGGTCATTGAAATAGAAAACACAGATTTTACCTGTTTGTTGGAAAAAAATATCAAGAATTTCGTCAAGCATTTGTGGCAAAAAATCGCAAAATTCTTTACGCTGTTGCAAAAAAAATTGTGAAGTTTCTCAAATTATCATTGATAAAATCTCGAATTTTGTCTATCGGTCGCAAGAAAAAGTCGCATAAATAGTCAATCAGTCGTATAATCTCACACAAGGTTATCGATAACAAATTTTTGTTCTATAGGGCTAAAATAAATGTAATTCATTTTATATTTATTACAACAAAAGTATTTATAAATAAAAAGAGTAAATTGAATTAAGTAGTCTTTATTTCATTTTTTTTTTGAACATATAATAGAAATGTTATTAGCGATAAAGTTTCAGAAAATAATTGTAAAGAAATATAGTTCGAAAAAATACGTAAGACTACCAAAAATGCTAATAATACTAAAATGCTCGTGAAGAGTATTAAAAATAGCTGAAATAGTAAGGAGGGAACTTTAAACAATTCACTCTTGATATTGTCTTTACAATGTTTACGTCTATAATATTACATATGCACGTGAATTAAAATATGCGTAGTTGATTTTACATATAAATAAGAAATCTTATATTTTCTTCAAAACAGTTCCTGTATTTCCTATAATACTTTTGATTAAACTTATCTCTAGGCCTGATTTATGTTAAATAAAGGTTTTTGTAATGTGAAGAATGTGTATATAAACAGTGGGTTTTCTTATACTCATATTTTGCCAAACATTGTCACTTGCTATTTAAATGACATGAGTACATTTTTTTAATTATTAATCGTAACCTTGTAAAATCCTTAATTTGTTATTTTTTAATTAAAAGTACTATTCAATTAAAACTTCTGATTTCATGTTAAATAAAAGTTTTTGTAATGTGAAGAATGTGTACATAAACAGTGAGTTTTCTTATACCCATACTTTGCCAAACATTGTCACTTGCTATTTAACACTAGAACCGCGGCGACGGGTCATTTTGACCCGTATCATATGGAGAGACGTCGATTGGAACCAGACAACTCTTACTAAAATAATCTAAATATATGCTAAGCAAAAATATTTTCAATAAATAATTTAAACAGATTTGAATGAAAATTCCGGTGAGAAATATTTTTATAAAACTTGAATGAATTTTCCCGCGGTTCTAGTGTTAAAGCACATGAGTCCATTTTTTAAATTATTAATCGTAACCTTGTAAAATCCTTAATTTGTTATTTTTTAATTAAAAATACTATTCAATTATAACTTACAACTGTTGCTGATCGATTTTACCATTTGGCAATGGCCTGATGTCAAAAGTAAAATTCTTTCAGAACTTTCAAATCAAGTGTAAAAAAAAAGTCTATGTAAATAAAGTGTCTTAAAAGATTTTGTTCAAAAAATAAATGAATGCTTTCCTCATTCAGAAAATGAAATGTTTACTGTAATGCTAAGAGATATTTACAATTTCATGCTTGCAGTTGAAATTGAATTATATTACTTTATTGTGTGATATATATTTATCCTTTTATTTTAAGTGTAGATTTGTATTGATTTAATAAAATAATTTATGAATGTGTGTAGTTTTCAGATAGGGGAAAGTTGGATAAAACCGGGTAGATGGATAAAACTAGGAACTAGGCTTTATGGCTTTATTTGTGGTAGTATCTAGCCGAAACTTTTAGAATTACTTCTGGGAGAGTGGCATGCCAGTTTCCAGTAAGTAGAAGTTGTGTAAACGAACTCATTTCGCAGTGGTGATTTTTTAAAGATTTTACATGAAAAAGTTTAAAATTCGACGTCTGCAATGTTACGTTACAAGTTTTAAATAACTAAAGATTTACTTGAGGTAAGTATAGCATATCACTGTCTATTATTTACTCGTTATTTTAACGAATTGTATTGGTGTCTACGAGTTATCTGAACAACGCTAGAGTAACATTCCATCAAAATGGCATGGTTGGACGAAACCGGGATGCAGATGGTCGGTCATAGCCGGGAAGTTTCCGGCTTTGAAATACTCATTTATTTGCGTGTTTGAAATAGAATTAACTTGTTTATGGATTGCTTAATGATCTATAAATATTTAAACGCTATAAGAAAAAAAAATTAATTAAGTTATATAGAAGACATTTTAGTCATTTGTATTCCAACATCTATCCTTTTCTGAAACCCCTAAAAATTAGAACTCGAACAAGAAGAAAAAAAAGGATGGAAAAACAACACAAGAAGAACGTAACCCTGAACCGAAAACTTTCCATGATCACAGAAAAGCAAAGTAAAAAAAACTGATGTGAAAAAGAAGAGTCCAGAGAAAAAAAAATAAACTTTTGTCATCAGCCGAGGAGGAAGATGAAAGTGAGGCATGCATCTTTTGCAACGGCTTATATGAACAATCTAAACCTAAGGAGAGTTGGATACAGTGCATTCACTACAGAGGGTGTGCACATGAAGCATGCAGCATTGTAAATGAGCAAGTTCAAACTTTCATTTGTGATTTTTGTGCCTAACACTTTCAACTCTTAAAGCATAAGTTAACTCCTTTTTATTTTATGTAGATTTGATACACATTCACATTCTATAAGTATAATATGTCAATTTCCCTTTAATAAATAGTATTATTGCAAAGCTACAATTGGCTTTTAATTATTTTTTCCAGTTCTCGATTTTGACCAACCTGATCAGACAAAACCGGGACATTGAATACTTCTAAAAAAAGTATTGTTATGATCTCAAATGCTATTGTTCGCGACTGAATGAATGCTTTTTTTCTTCGCAAAGAATCAATTTATCGTTTTAATACAAATTTTGACTGTTTCGTTCACACAGTGCACGATAATAAAAAGAAACGCTTTAGGGTCCCGATTTTATCCGACATTTCTTTTTACATAAGCATAAATGTGCAACAACTACAACAAGTTGGAAAAATATAGGAATGATCATGTAATTGTGTGATTAAAAATATATTAATCCACATACAAACTATATAAGTTTATTTTATCAAACAAATTAGTCAATATAAACATAAAGAAAATTAATCTACAATTGGCATTTCAAGGACAGGAAAGTGGCTAATAAGGCGTGGAGTAGTAGATTATATATATACAGGGTGTTTCGCTACCAGACCGACAAACTTTGAGGGATGATAGTACACATGAAGACAAACATTATTAAATAGGAAACCATGGGGCGCAAACGTCTTCTGTAGAAGCTAGGGGCCATTAAAATTTAGGGTCCAAATTTTCAAACGATAATAGAAAAAGGAAAAAAGGGTCGATTTGTTTGCGGTTTTCACTAAAATCTTTCTTTTTATTACGATTTTTTTAGCAATTTTTTTTAAAAGTTACGTTCAAAAATTGTCGATAGAGGGCGCTTTAGACTTTAGAGTAACGAACAACTACTTTTTACCGTTATTTTGTGCATGTGGTTGAAATTATTCTAAAGTTTAGACTTTAACTTAAATTTTAAGCCCATAATTAGAAACATTGGGATCGGTTAACTGGCGAAAATTTAACTGTGAACAGAGGGGGAAATATTAAATGCTCATAAATATTGGACAAACAAATCGATTTTGTTCCGGTTTGCGTGTAAGACATTCCCTTCGTAATTATTTTATTCAAAATGACGTACAGCATTGGTGTCCCCATTTTTTGATAGAGGGCGCTTTCGACACATCTCCGAAATTTCAATGGCATTACTCCTGTATGTTTTACTACCAGGCCAAGATACTTCCAGGAAGTGTTAGGGATGCAAAGATGACTCGAAATCATATTATAATGTAACGTCGAAAATGCCTTTTTTACGAGTTAGGGTTAAAAGAAGCAGAGAAAAAAGCAACTTGATAATTCTACAACACGTTCTGTCGGAACTTCTGGCAAAAGTACATGTTCCTCTTTCGTTGTACCACTCTATAGCATGATGGAGCTCCTCCACATTTTACCAGTGATGTTCGCAGGCACCCCAACATAACATATGGACAGCGGTGGATAGGTAGTGGTGGCCCGGTTCGTTGGCCTGCCAGATCGTCGCACCTACTTCATTATATCAATTACTTTTTTTTTACCTACCTTTATTTTATTAGTGTATAATTTTTCTGTATTTTTTTAAATGAACGTTGCTGGGTAGGGCTAGTTGAGCTCAAACCAATTGGTAGTCCCCCTCCCACCTGGCTCAATCTGAATCTGAATCTGTATGGACTTCTTCTGCTGGGGTCAAATGAAAAGTTGAATGTATGAGACTCTCGTACCGTCAGTGGAAGACCTCTCTCTCAGCTCGAATTTCTGTAGCTGCCAGAAAGCTGTCCGAGATGCCAGGAATTTTTCAAAGTGAGAGGAATTGCATGCATCGCTGCTGTCAAGCATGTCCGACTACTTCTGGTCGTAATTTCGGACACCTTTTGTAGTAAAACCCTTAACTAAATTGTTTTCTTCCACATTAACGTGTTGCTGTTTCACTACCTGTTTCTGTTGCTTTTTTCTCTGCTTCTTTTAACCACAACTCGCTAAAAAGGCATTTTCAACGTTACATTCCTATGTGATTCCGAGTCGCTTTGCATCCCTAACATTTCCTGTTAGTATGTTGGTCTGGTAGTTAAACACCTAGGAGTAATGCCATTGAAATTTAGGAGATGTGTTGAAAGCGCCCTCTATCAAAAAATGGGGACACCAATGCTGTACGTCATTTTGAATAAAATAATTACCAAGGGAGTGACTTACACGCAAACCGCAGCAAAATCGATTTGTTTGTCCAATATTTATGAGCATTTAAAATTTCCCCCTCTGTTCACAGTTAAATTTTTGCTAGTTAACCGATCCCAATGTTTCCGATTATAGGCTTAAAATTTAAGTTAAAGTCTAAAATTTAGAATAATTTCAACCGCATGCGCAAAATAACGGTAAAAAGTAGTTGTTCGTTACTCTAAAGTCTAAAGCGCCCTCTATTGACAATTTTTGAATGTAACTTTTAAAAAAAATTTCTAAAAAAATCGTATTAAAAAGAAAAATTTTAGTGAAAACCGCAAACAAATCGACCCTTTTTTCCGTTTTTTATCATCATTTGAAAATTTGGACCCTAAACTTTAATGGCCCCTAGCTCCTACAGAAGACGTTTGCGCCCCATGGTTTCCTATTTAATAATGTTTGTCTTCATGTGTACTATCATCCCTCAAAGTTTGTCGGTCTGGTAGCGAAACACCCTGTATATATATATATATATATATATATATATATATATATATATATATATATATATATATATATATATATATATATATATATATACAGGGTGATTCATAAAAGATGGGCAGAACTTTAAGGGGTTATAGTACACTTAAAGACAAATAATATTAAATAGGAGACTAAGGGTCCCAGACGTATTCCCAAGGAGATAGGGGGCATTAAAGTTTAGGGTCCGAAATTTCAAATGATTATAAAAAATGGAAAAATTGGTCGATTCGTTTGCGGTTTTTGCAAAAAATTTTCTTTATGCCAGTATTTTCTTGAAAAAAAATTTTAAAGTTCAATTTCAAAAAATGCTGATAGGGGGCGCTTTAGACTTTGGAGTAACAAACAACTATTTTTTAACGTTATTTTTTGTATATCTTTAAATGATTTCGAAAACTTAGACTTAAACTTAAATTTTGATTTAAAAATCTGAGTCCTAACGAGTAATTAAGTAGCGTAAACTGAAATTTGAAATTTGAAACCCTTCTCCCCCCAGAACAAAAATCAGTTATTCCCGATCTTTGTGTCGTAGATTAGGCTCTAACTACTGCCGCGTTTTGCTAAAATTATTCTTTATGTCAGTATTTTCTTGAAAATAAATTTTAAAGAAAATTTTCAAAAAATTCCGATAGAGGGCGCTTTAGACTTTGGAGTAACGAACAACTATTTTATACCGTTATTTTTTGTGTCTCATTAAATGCTTTCTAAAGCTTAGACTTAAACTTAAATTTTCAGCTCAAAATCTGAATCGCTGAGCGTGGTTCAGTAGCGAGGGGAGGGGGTTCAAATTTCAACTTCTGAACATAGTTCAGTTTGCACTACTTAACCATGCCCAACGATTCTGTGCTGTGATACGAGGCAAAAATACAACTTTCGTCAAGGACTGCATAGTCGGAATTCACTCTTAAAGGCACTGGCACAGTTGGAAACGTCGCTCATGCAAACGTTAAAGCTCCATTCCTGACGCTAGTCACCGGGTGAAGAAGGAGACAGAAAGTATGCAAATGTCAAATGGGGAAGAAGAAGAACACGTATGCAAAATTTCGACACGATTCAGGCATAAAAACCACTGAACGGTGAGTCAAGTGTAAGTCGCTGTAGTAATGAATCGGAAGATGGTGCCCTTCACGAAAAAGGAAAAGGCTGAGATGCATTTAATTTACGGAGCGGCAGATGGAAATGGTGCAGAGGCACAACGAATGTACGGAGAGCGATTTCCCAACAGGCGGTTGCCTAACCGCAAAACTTTCGAGCGCTTGCACAGACAGTTGTGTGAGACGGGATCATTTCTCGATTCCCGGTCGAATGCAGGTCGTGCAAAAAAGGACGAATCAGTAGTTGTTGCAGAAGACATTCTGGATGCAGTAGCGGCGCAGCCAAGTACAAGTACACGAACAGTGGCTAGGCAAGTGGATACCTCACAGTCCATGACTTGGAGGGTACTGAAGGATGAACATTTGCTCCCGTTTCATCTGCAACGTGTCCAGAAACTGTCTCCAGGGGATTATCCAAATCGTATTGAATTCGCCCGCTGGTTTCTACAGCAGAACGCGCTAAATCCACATTTTGGACGAACTGTGCTTTTCACCGATGAATGTACCTTCACACGTGAAGGTACATTTAACACACACAATGCACATGTATGGGCGGATGTCAATCCACATGCTCATCAGAGACGCTTTTCCATCAATGTTTGGGCAGGAATCCTCGGAGACCACCTAATCTGACCGTACCTTCTTCCTGAACGCCTCAACGGTAAAACATACCTCACATTTCTGCAATATGTGCTGCCAGACCTGTTGAACGTTGTTCCTCCACGCATCCGGCGGGTCATGTGGTTCCAGCACGATGGAGCGCCAGCCCATTACGTACGAGACGATCGCAACTATCTGGACATCACATTTCCGAACAGATGGATTGGTCGAGGTGGTCCTGTTGCTTGGCCTGCTCGCTCGCCAGATCTTTCACCCCTCGATTTCTTTTTTGGGGGACAATTGAAGGCTCTTATGTATGAGACACCCATTGAATCCCCCGAGGAACTGGTCGCCAGACTTTCCGCCGCTGTAGGGGAAGTGCTCGAAAAGCCTGATGTTTTCGCGAATGTTTGCCGTTCCATTCTTCGCCGTTGTTCTGCGTGCATAACCTCTGGTGGTCACAATTTTGAACATTTATTGTAATTACATGTTAATAAATATGCTTTGGTAACATAATCCTAATTTGTGTCTTTTTACCTCGTATCACAGCACACAATGTGTGGACATGGTAAACTGAACTGTGCTCAGGAGTAGAAATTTCAAACCCCTCTCCCCAGAAACTTAACCACGTCTAACGATTCAGATTTTGGGCTGAAAATTTAAGTCTAAGCTTTAGAAAGCATTTAATGAGACACAAAAAATAACGGTATAAAATAGTTGTTCGTTACTCCAAAGTCTAAAGCGCCCTCTGTCGGAATTTTTTGAAAATTTTCTTTAAAATTTATTTTCAAGAAAATACTGACATAAAGAATAATTTTAGCAAAACGCGGCAGTAGTTAGAGCCTAATCTACGACACAAAGATCGGGAATAACTGATTTTTGTTCTGGGGGGAGAAGGGTTTCAAATTTCAAATTTCAGTTTACGCTACTTAACTACTCGTTAGGACTCAGATTTTTAGATAAAAATTTAAGTTTAAGTCTAAGCTTTCGAAATCATTTAAAGAAATACAAAAAATAACGTTAAAAAATAGTTGTTTGTTACTCCTAAGTCTAAAGCGCCCCCTATCGGCATTTTTTGAAATTGAACTTTAAAATTTTATTTCAAGAAAATACTGGCATAAAGAAAATTTTTTGCAAAAACCGCAAACGAATCGACCAATTTTTCCATTTTTTATAATCATTTGAAATTTCGGACCCTAAACTTTAATGCCCCCTATCTCCTTGGGAATACGTCTGGGACCCTTAGTCTCCTATTTAATATTATTTGTCTTTAAGTGTACTATAACCCCTAAAAGTTCTGCCCATCTTTTATGAATCACCCTGTATATATATATATGTATGTATGTATATATATATTACAGAAATAAAAAAAATCCGCCAAAATTAATTCAATACTATATTAATTTCCTTTTAACAATATGCTGCATTTACTCCGACTTATTAAATTTAAATCCTGTTATTAGATATAATCTATTAATCTTTATATAAACGATATAAATTCTTAATTTATATTAATTATATTATTATTATTACTATAATTATTAATTATATTATTAATATTAAAAACATTTATTCCAATATACGTAAATCTAAAATATGGCTCTAAACAAGGACTTCCCTCTGAGGGACTAGTCTGAGCGATATTACTGGGAACATAGATGTAATAATAACTTGCAAAAAGTAAAAGAGAAAAAAAAGATGCTACCTTTAATTGACCATATACTGACACAAGTACAAATGATGAAAATAATTTCTGTGGACATGAATCCGACCCGAACTTTAAAAATCAATTTGAAAAAATACCTAAAATCTGAATCGAATTAAATCTAAACCCGACGAAAATATTCCAAAGAATCATAACCAGATTCGAATTGGACAAAATAATTTCCATGGATATGAGCACAATCCGAACCTAAAAAATATGTAAAAAAAAATCCTGAAATCTGAGCCGAACCAAATCTGAACCTGAGGAAAATATTCCGGTGAAGTATAACCTGATTCAAATAAGGCAAAATAATTTCCGTGGAACTTGAAAATTCCATTTGAAAAAAAAAAACCCGAAATCTGAATTGAACGAAATCTGAATCTGACAAAAATAGTTCAAAGAAAACGATACCCGGATCTCAGAAAGGCAAAATCATTTCCGCGGACATGAATCCGACCCGAAACTTAGATATCAATTTGAAAAAAATACCTGAAATCTGAATCGAACCAAATCTAAACCCTACGAAAATTTTCCAAGAAATAATAACCAGATTCGAACAAGACAAAAAAAATTCCATGGAGATTCGCACAATCCGAACCTAAAAAAATTGTTAAGAAAATCCTAAAATCTGAACCTGACAAAAATATTCCAATGAAGTGTAATCTGATACGAAAAAGGTAAAATAATTTCCGTGGAAATAAAACCCGACCCGAGCCTAAAATGTCCAATTGGAAAAAAAATCTGAAATCTGAATTGGACCAAATCTGAACCTGGTAAAAATATTCCAAAGAACCATAACCGGATCCAAACAAGAAAAAAAATTCCATGGACATGATTACGAACCAAAAAATAATTCTTTGAAAAATTCTGAAAATCTGAACGGATCCAAACCTGAACTTGACAAAAATATTCCAGTGTAGCATATCTTTATCCGAACAAGATAGAATGATTTCCGTGGACACGCAATCCAACCCGAACCTAAAAATTCCATTTGAAAAAAAACCCGAAATCTAAATTGAACCAAATCTGAACCCGGCAAAAATTGTTCAAAGAACAATAACTGGATCCAAGAAAGGCAAAGTAATTTGTGTAGCCATAAATCCGACCCGAACCTTAAAAATCAATTTGAAAAAAATACCTGAAATCTGAATCAAACCAAACCTGAATCCGACGAAAATATTTCAAAGAATCATAACCAGATTCGAACAAGACAAAATAATTCCCTTTACCATGAAAAAATCCAAACCTAAAAAAATTATTAAAAAATCCCGTAATCTGAACCGAACCAAATATGAACTGAGAAAAATATTCCTGTGAAATATATCTCGATTCGAACAAGGCAAAATAATTTCCGTGGAAACACAACCCAACCCGAATCTAAAAATACCATTTGAAAAAAAAAACCTGAAATCTGAATTGAACCAAATTTGAACCAGACAAAAATATTCCAAAGAACCATAACCGGATTCGAACAAGACAAAAGAATTTCTATGGAATGGATCCAATCTGAACCTAAAAAGGTTGTTTGAAAAAAACATGAAATATGACGCAGGCAAAATCTGAAATCGATAAAAATATGCCAAAGAACTATAACCAGACCCGAACAAGACAAAATAATTTCCGTAAACATAAACTCAGCCCAAATCTAAAAAAATACGAGCGAAATCTGAAATTGACAAAAATATGCCAAAGAACCAAAACCGGATCCGAGCAAGACAAAATTATTTCCTTGGACATGAACCCGAACATAACCTAAATATTTTATTTTAATAAAAACCCGAAATATGACCCAAACAAAACCTGAGACCGACAAAAATGTTCCAAAAAACTAAAACTCGATCCGTAAATGAACAGAAATTTCCGATTAAAAATATTTATAACATAAAAAGAAAATTTCTTATACTAATATAAGTACATATCCTATCAAAAATTCATTTACTATATTTGAGTTAATAATTTTAATTTGTTTTCTTTTTATAAATTTAGGTCACATTTTTAATATAAATTATTCTTTTATGTTAAAAAAGGTATTTTTTGTAACAAACGTTTAAAATAGACACGTACATTACTGTTTCAAGATTGTAGTTGTTAAAGTTATTTTCGAACAAGATCTGCTACATCTTCACACATATATACATTAATTTGTAATGATAAACTCATAACAGGTACTCTTATTCAAAATTTAACATATTTCTATTATTCGATAAAAGCAGACATTTATTAAAATGATGCAGCCAAACTTGGCCTTTTGTACCAAATATCGTGACGCGATAGACCAATGAATATCGCCATGGGACAACAATCGCTTATAAATTAAGTTTTTTTCAGCTGAAATTTTTAGGTTCGGATTGGGTTTATGTCCATGGAAATTATTTTGTTCTGTTCGGTTATGGTTATTTGGAATAATTTTGTCCATTTCAGAGTTAATTCGGGTCAGAGATCTGGATTTTTCAAATTGAATTTTTATGTGCGGTTCAAATTACATAAATGCAGAAATTATTTTGTTCTAATCGGATCGGGTTATGGTTCATTGCAATATTTTTTGTCCGGTTCAGAATTCCTTCGGGTCACATTTCGTTATTTTTCATATTGAATTTTTAGGTTCGGTTCGGGTTGCAATTTTGTCTTGCTCGGATTGGTTTATGTTTCATTGGAATGATTTTGCCAAGGCCAGATTTGGTTCAGGTCAAAATAATAATATTACTAAATTTCTTAAATTCTTATTTAACTTTTCCACCCTCTCGACTAATAGATCTACGAATAGGTTTGATAACGGAGTTTCTTTCGAATATAGGGTTTTAAAAATAATTGCGCACCTGGAGGTGAAAAGTTTAACTAGCACATTTTATAGAGTTGGCGCAACATACCTTCTATTTGGTGAAGCAATCAGCAGCGAACCCAGTAGGAGACTCTTATAAATCAACTAACGGTCCCGACAGACGTTGTCCTAGCACCGACAAAAAAATCAAACAAATGTACATAAATGTAATAATACGCATGATAAATACTACGCTCTTAATTTAATTTCTTATTACAATTATGTAAAGAAATTATTTTTCACTTTGCAGTAGTTTTTGAAGTCGGTTCAATTTTTGATAGAAAAGTTTATTGTTTTCTTTTTAGTTAAAAGTTAACGATTTCTGAGGTCGGTTAATTAAAATTAAATACAAGAAAAATTATTGTTAATCATACATGTATGTCAGGAGTGGGGCTCGAACGCACGATCTCTTTTTCGAGAACCAGAGCTTAAATCTTTCGCCTTAGACCACTTGGCCATTCTAACCGCACTCTATTCACCAAACTTATTCAACACTTTTAAATCGCGAAAAATCACTAACTTTATTAGTTTTTGCCTATTTACTAAAAAAGTACTGAATCAATTTCGAGGAAATGTGAGTCTAAACTATTCTAGAATCCACTGGAACACACACAAAAAAATTCATTAAAATCGGTCCAGTCGTTTAGGAGGGGTTCAGTCGGATACACACGCACAGAAAAATTATAAAGATTTGCATTGGATACTTAATTTTAATTTTGAAATTGGTTTGGCTGGCACCGACTCCAAAAAATCAAACAAATGTACATAAATATAATAACACGCACGATAAATACTACGCTTTTAATTTAATTTCTTATTACAATTATATAAGAAAATTATTTTTCACTTTGCATTAGTTTTTGAAGTCGGTTCAATGTTTGATAGAAAACTTTATTTTTCTCTTTTAGTTAAAAGTTAAAGATTTTCTGAAGTCGGCTAATTAAAATTATTATACAGAAAAAATTATTGCAAATCATACACGTATGTCAGGATTGTGGTTTGAACACACGATCTCTTTCTTCGAGAACCAGAGCTTAAAATTGGCACTTTAGACCGCTCGGCCATTCCGTCCGCTCTCTATTCAGCGAACTTATTCAACACTTTTAATTAGCGAAAAATCACTAACTATTAGTTTTTGTCTAATTACTAAAAAAGTATTGAATTAATTTCAATGAAATGTATATCTAAACCATTCTCGAATCTGGAATACACACAAAAATTTTCCTTAAAATCGGTCCAGTCGTTTAGAAGGAGTTCAGTGACATACACGCGTACAGAATATTTATATATATAAAGATATCAGGCTCTTAATTAAGAGGTGGTTACCATTATTTCCGAATAGAAATTTCAGAAAAATTCTTAAATTGCTATTTGTATCCACACCATGTCAGGCAATATATCTACTGATAGATTGAAAATCGGAGTATCGTTCAGATTTAGGTTTGTTTACGAAAGTGTGCTCATCATGATGATGGAAAGTGAAACTGAAATATTCAGCAAAGCGTGCATAACGTGTCTTCTATACCCGGCTGCAGGTGGCCGTGATCCGTGTCGGATGTTCCACGAAACATAATGCGCCCCATGAAGATGGAAAATGAAATTAAGGTACTTTATAGCACGTGATGGTTAGGATATTTAGTTTAAAGTTAGAGTTAAGTTAGAATTTGGTTACGGTTATGTAACAATAAGGTTGC
Organism: Maratus speculifer; assembly: GCA_964019185.1. Taxonomy (NCBI): domain Eukaryota; kingdom Metazoa; phylum Arthropoda; class Arachnida; order Araneae; family Salticidae; genus Maratus; species Maratus speculifer. The sequence goes on along the minus strand of OZ025303.1, from coordinate 23,993,404 downwards.
GATTAGTTTGCAGTTAAAGTTAGTGTTAAGTTATATTTAATTTCCGCTTACGTTACAGTGTTACAGCTACTTCACGATTAAGTTACAGTTAGGTTAAGGTTAAGTTGCAATTAGGTTATTGTTAGATTATGGCTAGGTTACAGTTATGTTATACTTAAGTTGTAGTTAGGTTACTGTTAAGTTGCAGTTAGGTTACAGACAGGATAATGTTACGGTACAATTAGGTTACGGTTAGCATTTTGTCCATACAGTGAACATTACGCATGCTTGTTTAAAAATATAAACTTGTAACGTACCTCTCAACTCCACTATTCTTTCCAGAGCCCAGAGGGCGCTGTTTTCATTGGTTTCTTGCACGGAACATTTTTTATTAACCCCCAGAGTGAGATCTGAGTTAGCCCGACTGAAAACATGTCGCACCGCTGACATGAAAAATGTTCTTCACCTTATCCAAGGTGTATACTTCCTATGTATGTCTAAAATCTCATCTGTAATCGTGGTATGTTTTGTGTGTGTTTGTTATGTTTTGTGAAATAAATGTTTTTGTGACGTTAAGTCTCCGATTCTTCAAATAACTGTCACAAACTTATTTTTGCACAATCGCTCTGGAATTATAATAGTATATACTAACCTTTTAGCGAATCATCGAGTATCGATTTCATAATTCAGAATATTTTACTTGGGATTTCTATGCGAAAAAATTAATTAAGTACGTGACTTAACAGCGATTTTTCTGATAAATATCAATACTTTAACACGAAAAATCACGTAGTCGTTAGACATACATTCCCTCCCTTGTTTCCCATTTCATTGCTTTTGACTATTTTTACAGTTAAATATTAGGTTTTTTTAAAGGAATTTTCACGCAGTCAGCGGCACGTATTTCAAACAATCTATTTCCACATATTTCGAATTAAAGACAAAATCATACAAATTTCAACTTTCGTTTAATATTATTATTAGGAACACAGGCAACGCCGGGCGGGTCAGCTAGTTAGAAATAATATACTAAAATATTATAAAAAGAAAGGAAAAAGTTCAATGTTAAAAGAATTGTGAAGTAATTAATTTAGGATTAACGCAAAAAATATTTTCATTACATACACACACACACACACCCATATATATATATATGTGTGTGTGTGTGTGTGTGTGTGTACAGGGTTCGTACGCCTCCTGGAATTTTCTAACCAGGAAACTCTTCTGTAAAATTAATTTCTTAAAGAAAACACTTAATTTAATAAAGCGAAATTTCCCGCATTTAACTTACATTTACATTTTTTTAACATTTTCGTATAAAGTTGAAACGTGTTTATGCTTTCGATCTGTCTATCCGTCTGTCCTTCAGTCCGCGCTCTAGCTCTCAAAAAATTGGTCGGATTGCTTTGAAATTTAGTTATTGACGTTTACCCTAGCATGAGCTCTATTTCAAATAAAATTATGATTAATGGAGTTATTAAGTTATTAAGATTAATGAAAATATGATTCAAACGAAATATGCATGGTTTATTTACTGGGACAGTCAACAGTTTTCTATTACATAAAGGCCTATGGAAAAAAATCATTTCAAATAAATTTTAAAGACCCTGTTCTATATATTAAATTTACATGAATTTATGAAATGCACTAAAATAGGGATTGTGTAAAATATACGGTGAAAAGAATAATTACTCTTTTACAGGAACACACAAAAGAATTCCATTACATTATAATAAAACGGGGAGAATTTTTTGCGATATATTTTTCTTATATTAAATTATTTCATGTTTAATAAAATTAATATACGTCACTGAGGCTTAATATAAGTTATTTCACGCATAATATGATGTGCGTAGCATTTACAGGGACACACAAAATATTTTAAATAGTATATTCTATCCGAAGTACTGTACATTATCAATGATTGCTGACGGATGAATAAAGTAGATGTTTAATTATAATAAACACTTTTCAGATTCACTAAGTTTTTACATATTATACAGTGTGTATAAATACTGTAGTTGATCTACAGGATTGCACAAAAGAACGCGTAAAGTTTATGAACATGAGCGTAAATTACTTAATAGTAGTTTTTAAAGTATTATATGCATTTTTACGCGTAACTGCTTTTATTTTACTTAGAAATGTTTGTAAAATATAGATAAAAGGATATATATTAGACCACGCAAAGAATTGGATAAATAATTGCTTATGGATGGTAATTTCTGGAAATGTGATTTCAGTAGTTTTAAACGTATTTTAGTTTGAATTAAATTTTAGCAAAATACTGGCATGTAATAAAGGTACTAGGTAAATAACAGGGCTGAACAAAAGTATCCAAGGATGTTTTCATCTATATAAATTGCTGAAAGATTAATTTCTACTTGTTAACCGTTTTCCCCCTAAATTAAATTTCTCCGTTATATAACATATATATATAAACTGACAGATCGAACAGAACGCTGATTGAAAGTAATGGATTACTTATTTGGCTATGCACAGTAACACTTAATATCTTAAATAACGAAGTTTCAATTTTAAGAAGTGTTAGAAAGTGTTTCACAATCTATGCTTAACAAATAATTTTTCTTACTTGTTTATAAAAGAAAATTACTGATATTACTCCTGGAAAAATCTCTGAAGCTTACGAACTCTGTATATATTCATATTTCAGGCATGATAAATACAAATTAGATCATTTGTCTCTTTTCATGTTTTTTTTTTTTTTTTTAAATATCTTTCTATTTTAATTATGAAATATCTAAATATCAAGTGAAACAGATAAAACACATTTGCTTTGTTGAGTTTGATAAGAGGAATCATGCTTGCACTTTGAAACTGGAATTGAACACCGATTGTTCCACAATTGCGCGATTTTTCTGAAGATATCAGATTATATAAAAAAAACATACTTCTTATTCTTTTATATGCTCTTTTTATCTGAATATATCACATATTTACTTTTGCCAAAAACTTTATCATGTAATTTCAATAAGATATTATACAATTTTCTTTATTGCAAGAAGAAACATGTAAGAAATTAATTTCGCGTAGTAAGAAAAACTCCAGAAATTATTTAGAACTGTTGGAGTAAAAGGATCCCACATTGACCAGTTACTGGAAACCGGTTTTACATTTGAAACACAAAGTAAACATGTATAGATACGTGATATAATTAATGTATGTATATGCATAATCTTCGAAATGAAAGATTGTTTGATAAAAGTACTTATCGCACTTTAATTAAAAAAAAAAAAAAAACGAGGAAATGCGATCAGACTGACTTTGTTTGTAAAAAAAGAAACCAGAAATTTCAGTAACCTATCTCAGGAAAGACGGGGTTATGAACTAGTTGACACATTGCGTTTTAAGATGTAGAGGCAAAGTTTACAAAAGCTAAAATCTAAAAGACATCAACGGTTTTTTATTAAATGGAATATGGCCAGTTACTCTCGGATATAGTTAACCCCTGCTTACTTTATATTATACATATCTGTGCAAGTACCTATCATCGGTCATTTTTAAAACATTTCTGCATAGTTGAAAATAATTTATGAATTCGATTTGTCTGTTAGTGCTCTAACTACTATCATCCGATAGCCATGAAATGTATATGTTATTGGCCAAACTTATTTTTCCTAGGCCAAACTAGTCTATCCTAACGCTCATTGGATAAGCTAATTTTTCCTAGGCCAAACTAGTCTATCATAAGACCCATAGGATAAACTAGTTTTTCCTAGGCTAAATTAGTTTGGTCTGATGCTCGTACGATAGACTAGTTTAGTCTGCTATTAATTGGTCTGAGCTGATTTATTTTAGGCCACTTCAATTTTGCTAAATTTTATACCAGCCAAAGATCGCCTCGGGACCAACTATCTAGTTTATCCAAGGCCAATGCATTTTCACGTGTTTTTAGTCCACAGCCTATCAAAGCAGGAGAGCTAATGTTTCTCCACGTTCTGTATGTATGTACGTATGTATGTATGCATGTATGTATGCCTGTACGTATGTATGTGCCTAACGCGATAACTCTTGATAAAAATATCCGATTTGCTATTAATTTTATATATAGGTTTATTCTCATAAGGCACTTCGTTGATTAGTTTTACGAGTTCATGGGATATGATTAAGGGGGCTTGGGACGGAAGGCTAATCCGTTCTCCACTTAATTTAAATAAAGGAATGTTTCATGCAAAATTATCAGATTTCATTCAAATTTTAGCTATGGGATCATTCTGATAAGGCTCCTCCATGATTATTTGTGCGTGTTCATTGTTTAAGTACAAAGGAAGGGGGATTGGCAGCAATCTTCTATAATTTAAGTAAATGAATTTTTCACGGAGAATTACCGATTTTTTTTAAATTTTAGATATAGGTTCATTCTGATAAGACGCTTCCCTAATTAGTTTTGAGAGTTCATTGGATTAGTATAAAGGGGAGACGGGGAAGCTCCCTTCTAATTTATCCTAATTGGATTTTAATTCAGAATTAACTTATTTATTTCAATTTTAGACATAGGATTATTCTGATAAGGTGCCTCCATAATTATTTGTAGGTGTTCATTGCTTAAGTATAAAAGATGTATGTATGTATATGGATGTAATCCCCCATAAGTTAGGTAAATGGGTTTCACGAAAATTTTACCGTTTTGCTTTAAATTTTAGAAATATTTTTCTTGTGATAAGGCGCTTCTCTAATTAGTTTTGAGGTTCATTCGTTAAGTATAAAAGGGAGACGGGGGGGCTTTTCTAGAAAGAATCACGTTTTGAGCACCTTATCGCCAAAGCAACGATTGGCGCGGAGATGAATTCAACGCTACGCACCCTTTGTCGTTTGTGACGACATACGCTTAGCAAATAGCAATTCCTTCCTTCTGCAAAGAGATCGTGCTTATTGTTCATTTGTTTCTCCGTAAATTTTATCAAGCAGAAAATATAGTATGAGGAAATGTTATTCAAAGTTATTTACAATTAAAACATAACTTAAAACAAAGAGCTTTTTCAGATTAAAATGCTTTAAATTTCACAGAACATCTAATTTAAACATATATATATATATTTGTTTGTTTGTTTCAGTTCAAAAATATTTTTTTTACTTCCTTAATTTGCTATGTTCGAAGAAATTGAGAACTTAATTAAAAACAGTAGTAATGATTTTCTTGAAATAAATGTAATTCTATTGATCATGTTTTTTATGACACATTTGAACTTAGTTTATTTTGTATTGCTACTCAATTAATTTATTTTTATTAATTTATTTTGTGTGTGTGTGTTTGTTTATTAAGCGGCATAATTATGTGACTTGTTGAGTGCATTAATAAATCATGTTTTAACTGAAATAATTCATTAAAAATTAATTGTTTTAAATTTATTTGTGATTATAAGTTAATAAAAGCAAGTTAAAATTAAAATCGTTTCGATTATAAGTAAATTGAACGATGAATCACAAATTATTTAGCAGTATCCTGCAATTTGCTATGTTCGAAGAAATGAGAATTAGTTTTTAAGAAAAATAAAAACAAAAGGTTTACTATAATAAATATAATTCTATTGATCATGTTTTTATGACACATTTGAAATTAGTTTCATTGGTATTGCTACTGAAATAATTTATTTTTATATATTTATTGCGTGTGTGTTTATTTATTTATTTAGCGGCATAATTGTGTGGCGTGTTGAGCGCATTAATAAAACATGTTTTCATTGAAATAAATCATAAAAAATTAGTTGTCTTTAATTTAATTGCGATTAGAAGTGAATAATAAGTTGAAAATAAAATAAATTCGTTATAGTTAATTTGAATGATAAATCACAAATTATTTAGCTACATCCTGCAATTAAATCAATAAGTTCAAAGAATTGCAAGTGGATATTTGCAATTAAATCAATGATTTCTAAATGCTTCTAAATCTTTATCATTATTTAAATTGTTGAAGAAAAAAAAACAATGGTTCGCTTTTAGTGCATAAAATTTTAAATTTTGCTGTTTTTTTTTTTTTTTTTTTTTTTTTAAATTTCTGCCATATTTTTATTATTATTTCGTCCCAATTATTTTATTTATTATTTTAAAATAGCAATTCTACATATTTGAATAAATCATCTAAATTCTTCTCTCCAATGAAATCTCCCCCCCCCCCCACACACACACAAATTTTCGTCATTCTACATTCACTATTTGTTAAGTTTCAACGGCAATAAAATAATGATCTGTCATTTCAGGCAATCCCCCCTTCAGTATTTTCTCTTGTACCCCTCTCCAGCCCACTATTTTTTACCATTTAAAATTAAACGTTGTTTTGCAGAAAAGATTAGATAAATTTGCGTCTAAAATGTTCTCTATTCTTTCGCTTATCCATAGCAGTGTATAATGTGTACTGTTTTTCCATTCTTGCGCATAAATAATTTATTTCAATTTCAGGACAATTTGATTATATTTATCTGAATTAGAGGACGGACAGATAAAGAAACCGATGAAGTTGTTTAGGACGGCCAATTATCAACAGTAGAACTATAGGCCCGAAGGGGGGATATCCTCCAACTTTTATAATGGATTTTAACCTGTATTTATGCAAGGTTTGAAGAAAATCATGGTAAACTACGAACTATTAGGCCTATGAGTGTCATTAAATTTGAACCCAGCACCTCCGGTTCCATCACATTTCGTTGTTCCGGAAGGTCTCCCCCCCCCCTAAGTTCAACACACCTTTTACCATTATTTAATGTAATTCTTTTGTACGGTTCTGTAAATGTATATTAACTATTCTTTTCATCGCATATTTTATAGAATCATACTTTAGTGCACTTCGTAAATGCATATAAATTTGAATATGTTTGACTGTGGGTAACATCTTTAAAATTCATTTAAAACGATTTTTTCCTCATAGGCTATAATGCAATGAAACACTTTTGACTGCCCCTGTAAATAAACTAATCATGCTAGAAATTTCATTTGCAATAGGATTCGTATCAGTGTAAATGTAAATAACTTTCAAAATTTCCATGAGAATACGAGTATATTTACGAAAGTTGGAACGCAGACAGGTGGACAGACAAACGGAAAGCATAAAACTTTTCAACTCTGCTATAAAGTGTTAAAAAGAAGAAGAATTTGACTTCTTTCACTGCATGCTTAGAATAAGCACACCAATAAGTAAAAAGTAATAAACAAAAAAAAAATAATAATTAAGAAAATAATAATTATAAATGTTTCCGTTTGAATTTCAATAAAATGGTTCGAAGATTTTCTATTTATCGAATGAATTATCTGTAAATTCAACTGTAAATAAAACTGCACATCTGGCTTATCACATATTTATTGTGAAATTCTTATCGGAAAATTCTAAAAAGCAGATTATACAAATTCTCTATTGTTACCGAATATGAAGGTCATAATGGAAGTTTTGTCATGTCATATCTTCTTTCATCGACAAGGCCACTGTTTTTATATAAAATATTGAGTATTTTGACGTATTCTCAAAGTATTTAAAAGAGTATTCATGCGTTGTCATGAACTGCCTGGACTTGTGTATATAACTAAATTAATACATGCGGTGTGTCGTACAATCTAGAAGAATAAAAAAATCTGTAGTTATTACCATATTACAATTTTGTTCCTCAAGAAACAACCTTTTTTTAAAATATTACAGCTTATCATTATTTGCTGCATTATTCCTTTTCGTAGTACAAGTAATATTTTTCGAAACTGACGTCAATCGTAATCATATTCGCAGGTGAGAGATGCAGCATTTTTTTTCATCCAATGTTGTTTATTGGATTCATCGATCATTCTAAAGAAGATAAAATATTTTAACCCTTTCGGGTATGGTGTACTATTAATGGTACATGTTTTTTAATGGAGTATTGTTTTGTTTTAAGAAATACTTTTGCTACTATTAAAATGTAGTAATGGTAGTATATGCCTATGCATTTTATATATGACTTAATTTATGTTTAGGCATTTAGTATTAATAATAATTATTATTATTTGCTTAATTCTCTTTGTGCTGCTTGCGATTCTTTTATTTTAACATACATTTCACTCTTTGAATTAAAATAAAAATTACTATCCTGAAAGAATCACGTGTAATTAAACGCAAAAAGCATTAGAGAGTTGTAATATAAGTTAAATCTTGTTGTAATACAATATTTTCTAAACATCTAGAAAAATTCTTCCTTAGTTTATTGTCATCTGAATATGAATTGAATAGTACGCAAATATACAATATTCGTTAAGATTCAGACAATGAATCATTCGTTAAACATTAATTAATCTATTTGGATAGCTAGTGTTGATGCTATTAACGTAGAAGTAATTTTTTCTAAAAACTGAAAAAAATATCTGACCCGAAAGGGTTAATTTTTTTTTTTTGAAATATGTTATATGTTAAAAAATTTTATCTCATATGCGTTATGCGTTTAAGTTTTAAATGTTTCAGAAAAAAAAGAAGTATTTAGAAATTCATGTTTAGTAAAGAAATATTTTCTTTATTTCGAGAATCGATTAACCGTTCATAAATATACTTTTTAAAATGAATTCCTGATTAACATTTTAGGAGGAGCAACATAAAGGAGCAATTTTTTACAACTGTCTTTTTTACCGCTTTTCAACAAGTGAAAAATCAAAACTCATTATCATTTTTTAAGGAATTTTCAACGCAGTTAAAATATTTTTTCTAAAATTCGATTTGTCAGTAAACCCCACCAGTGGGTGAGAGGTTTTGCTTCTAAAAGATGATCATCCAGTGGTGCTAGGTTCGAATCCAGTAGTACTCGTCGTCCTAAAGGTTCAGAGTTTTCCGTGATTTCCTTCAAGCCTTGCGTGAATACGATTAGGATCCCTTAGAAAGATGTTGTTGAAATACCTTAAATACTAATTATAACATCCACTAAAAACATAATATTATGCGGCCAACATTTAATGTACTTGTTGTATTTTAATTTTTTACAGGATTGTGCAAAAGAAGTCTGTTGCATGACCATCAATCAGAAAAAATTGCGGGAATTGCGTTTTCAGTTGTATTGTGCATTTTAAAGTTTAACTAAATTTTAATGTATCGTTTGAAGCGCATAAATTCTATTAATCGTTTACAGTGATGGCCAAAAGAATTCGAATGAAAATGATTAGTAAAAATGTGTAAACATGCATTTTCAAACATCTTTTTCAGATGAATTCTTTTTTACACTGCTATAGGGTATGAGTGCAACATAAATAAATTCATATACTGGTCGGTCCAAAAAGATATAAATACATTGCCGTCTATGCATAACAACTAACAGCAAAGCTTTTTCAGTTATGTTACAAGTTTTCCAGAGGAATTAATTTATTGTATCGTATGTAAAATCTAAATTTAAACTGCAGCCCTGCAAACAATTCAAGATTTTGTCCTACAGTATCCAAGTCCCGGTTTCTTGACTGTGAACACTAATGTGCAATACAGCATATGTCCCAACTAGGTCGTCAGACTAACATGGAACCCTCAATGTTTAGTTTCCAAGCAAGTCTGGGACACGTTTTGGTAACACCTAAAGGATATAAAGTTAAGCGAAGCTGTCCGAAATCGAATTAGGACCTTAAGGCTTGTAAACAGGTCACTGACCACCACGCTAGAGAGTTTTATCTTAATATTTAAAGAATATAGACATCTATAGATCACATACAGGGTTGCAAATGTGAGCTCGATACATTGCCACGTATTCTAAAAATAGGTTTTTAACTGTGTTATGCATTCTAACAATTTAGCTATTTCCTTTAATACTATGAGCAAAACAATAATGAAGATTTATGAAATATTTTGTATGCGTTAAAAAGCTTAACACGAAATATTAGCAGAATTTAATTAAAAGTCAAACTATTAAATTCACTATTGCTAAACATTCACTGCGACAGTATAAAAACGCACACATGCCTCATTTAATTATGTTCAGAATTTGATTGAAAACTTTGATGACCAAGGTATCATTACGATTCTGTGCACTACTTCTAAAGCTGATTAATTGGCTTTTTAGTGTAGAACCCAACTGAAAGAAGCAAGTTGGAAGTTGCAAGCCAAACGTAGCAAATGAGGTACGTTCGTAATATAACATAGTTTTAAAAATATTCAGATCTTGGTTTTATAGTATACAGTACATCGGATACATTATGGTGATCGATATTTTTGTGTCTCCCTGTAAATACTATCTTATTTCTATTATACGGGAAGTAACTTGTAGTAAACCTCACCAACGTATATCAAGTTCATAAAATGTGAAATAGTTTATTATAATTAAAACACACTCCAAACAATGCATCCCCTTTTACCATTGTGTAATGAATACTTTTGTGTGGCCCTGTAAATTAATAACAAATATTCTTCGCTCTACAGATTGTGGAAAAATGTATTTTTAGTACATATTTTACAGATACATACCAGTTTTATTATGTTCGAAAGAGTATGACGCCATTAAAATTCACTTGAAACTATTTCTCCCATTGGGCGTGATGTAAAGGAATGCTTTTGATTGTACCTATAATTAAACTATACATCCGATTTTTATAAAATTTGAAATGACTTGACAAAATTACACAACAATTATATATTTTCAATTTCAAACGATTCGGTAGGGTGATTTTTGCTCTGGACAGACAGTCGAACGAAAAGATTGAATGACGGCTATAAGTGCTACATATTTATACAATTACGAACGCACCTAAAAATAATGATAGGCCTTTTTCTTTTTTTCAAAATTGTATTAGATGCTTTAAATATCTTTCATTGCAGAATTACAATATTCATATTAAAGTAATAACCATTCCGCCTGCCGTGAAATTTTACGAATTTCACAATTAGTAGATTTTTTTTTTTCTTTTGAAAAAGAAAGTTGGTTTTAATTCACAAATCACATGTTAGATGAGTCCTATAATAATCAAGAAGGTTAACTTTATACAATATCGACACCATGTTAAAATGATTTTTTTTAATTATGCATCCTTACTCCACCAGGGGAGGGCGAATGGGGCAGTCACTCCGGGCGCGGAAACTTAAGGGGCGCCACATTTATACTACCAACGTCATTTTTTGGTCAATCAGTAGAAAAAGTGGGGGGTGCGGAACGCCAAATTCAACCTTTGCCCCGGTCGCAGTTTCCTTTTCGCACGCCTCTGTATTCTGAGGATATAAATATATCGTTCAACCGAAAGAAAAGTGGCAAATCTTGTAAAAATTCAGTTTGCGTTTTATTTCATTAACCGCTCTGACATAGGAACTTATTTCTATATCCAAAAGTTTCATCAGTGTAATTATACAGAAATTCACTTTATTACGCTATATGTCCTTTTATGATCGCTGAATAGGGATGGATTGTTTGAGGAGGTAAGGTTACCCAATCCTATGTACCTCATCCAGCATCTTCATTCTTAAGAGTTTTACGCTTTTGCTAAGCTTTCTAAGTGTTTTGCGCTTGCATATAGAACTATGTTTTGAAAGTTTATGCTACATTAAAATCATGCAAAGTTTCTTTTAAATCTCCTGTAAAATAGTTACTTTTTGTCGAGGTGTCTCACTTTTCTTGCGGATGAGTGTTATGATCAGATGATTCTTTTATTTTTTTAGGTGCGTTCGTAATTATGTAAATACGTAGAACCTGTTGTTGTCTTTCAGACCATCTGGAATTCTGCATATAACAGCGCAAAAACTACTCAACCGAATCATTTGAAATTTAAAACATTTAATTATTACATAATTTTATCGGGTCATTTCAAATTTTATGAAAATCGGATGCATAGATCCATTACAAGGACAATCAAAATATTCCGTTACATTACTGTCAATGGGGAAAAAAGTTTCTAATGCATTTTAATCGTTTGAAATTTAAAACATATAATTATTACATAATTTTGTCGAGTTATTTCAAATTTTATGAAAATGGGGTGCTTAGATCAATTACAGGGACAATTAAAAAGATTCAGTTACAGTACGGTCAATGGGGAAAAATGTTTAAAATGCATTTTAATGGTGTTAAACTCATTCGAATATAACATAATACATGAACCTATGAAGTATATATATATTAAAATATACATTCTGTACAATCTATGATGCAAAGAATATTTATTATTTATTACAGGGCCGCAAAAAAGTATTCCATTGCATAATGCTATCGGGAAAACATTGTTTGGTGCGTGTGTTAATTATATTAAACTATTTCAGATTCTATGAATATAATATACTTTGCTGAGGTGTAATACAAGTTTCTTCCTGTATATTTACAGGAACACAAAAAGGATTTCGAGCACTATACTATATCCGAAGTACTGTCTACTATAATAGTAAGATCTGAATATTTTTTAAACTTCGTTATCCTACGAACGCACCTCATTTGCTACGCTTCTCGTGCAATTTCCAACTTGTTTTATTTGCCATATTTTTCTCTCAAAGGGGGATGAGGATGGGGGTGGGATCACATAAGATCTATAACGACATTCTTGATAAAACTTTACACAAGAAGTTCATTCGCAATATACAATACCAGATAAGATATATTTTTTTCTAATTTGGCATCCTGCCTCCTTACTGGAGAGTGGGGGGAGGGGGTGAGATTGGCGCAAAATGTATTAGAAAAAACTGTCACGGTTTCGGCGGTGAAATCTTCAGATTATGAGACTAAGAACTCCAGATAAAGATACTTTTTTTGTAATTTGGTTACAGCTGTCGCACTGGAGGGGTGTTGCGAAACTTTATCTCGGAATCAGTTAATGTTTTATAATTTAAGAAAAAAATAAATCAAGATGAGTAATTTAAATAAACAATGTAAATCAAGATGAGTAAGTCGTTTAAGAAACAATTCGTTCACGATCCAATAAATTACAACTCTTTCACGAGAAACCAAATACATCCTTTCGTTTTAAGAGTGTACTTTATAAACAAACCATTTATCGCATAATTCTAATATCTTTGTTTTTGAGAAATTCAATTTTAAAATTAGGGTCTTATACGTTTTACACCCTGTATGAACACTCAATAACCACACATAATTCACATCCAAACTGTCACAATCCAGAAACATTTTTAGGATGAGCGAAGCGAATTCTTTTACTCGGCCACTCAAGTTACATTTTGTCGTACACTTTATAAAAAAAACTATTCAGTATTTTGACTTGAAATTAAACATAAGAATAAATTATGATTTGTAGATTTGCACAATGTTATTTTTTTACAGAATAACCTTTAAAAAATATTATTTTAATAATTAATTTATTCTACATGTTTGTATCTTTTTATGTTCAGAAGGAATATAAACCATGGAGTTAGTAATTCTAGATAGAACCATGAATAATTAATTAAATTAAATATATTTTCATTATTCCGCCAAAATCGTTTGCAATTAAAAAATTGAACCCGTATCTTTTTATTTTAAGAAGGAAAATAAACCATGGGGTTAGTAATTATAGATAGAATCATGATTAATATATTAAATAAAATGTATTTTCATTATTCTGCCAAAATTATTTACGCAGTTTATACTTACGGATTTTAAAAGAATTATATTATGATTTAATTATTTAGGTATTTACTTTGGTAAAGTGGCAACAAAAGAATCGTAAACAAGTAAAATTAATACTTACATTTGGTATTGGCGAATAGATCTCACAGAGGATGAGATAGAGAGAGAGAGAGAAGTGAATATTTTGTTAAGTTTGGTAAGTTTGTTAAGTTTGGTATTCGAATTGAAAGATTGAAGAATAATTTAAGAATATTTTAATTGATTGAAGAATAATTTAATTGAACCAAATTAAATATATTAATTACGTTTATAAATAATTTCTGGAATGTATTAGTAATTTAAAAATGCCGAGATAAAGAACACTTACTGGCCAGAACGAACGCGAACATTATTTAGCTTCAAGGCAAGAGGCTAGACATCAGCATAAAAAGCGACGATTATGACGAACCTTCTGACAGATAATCCATGTGCAAGGAAATATGCTTTAAATTTCGAAGCTGCCCAAAAAAATTTTAAATTATATTTTTGTAAAATTTGCCATCGTCGTTGGTTTGGCATGCATATTCAATCTGACGGATCTTATGGGTCTTGCCATAACTATATTGTAAATAATGAACTAAATATTTTTTCCGTAGCTAATAATATGAATCCAGGTCAACAACTGGAAGTATTGAGGAATTTAACTTTCGTTGAAGAGTAATTAATTGTCCAAATTCATCAAATTATTACTGTTTATCGTTTTAAAGGTGGTCAACTTGGAACAGTGGACAAGTTAATAATTTCCATCAAGACATTACGTAATTTTGTACTTTATCAACCAATTCCATAGATACCAAATTACAGTACATCTTTGTTAGAAGAGAATATGATGAAGGATACAAAGATTTTTGAGTAAACCGTGAAAACGTTAAATCTGCATTAGAATACTTGAAGACAATACAACTTACAGACGTTACAATTCATAAATCCCAAGGTTTGACATTAGATAAAGCAGTGGTAGATATTGGAGATAATAGTCATCAGTTGGCTTAACGTACGTAGCGTTGTCGAGAGTGAAAACTCTTCAAAGTTTAGCATTTAATAGAAAATTTCCTTACGAGAGATTCTACAGTATCAAAAATTTTCATATGCTGGTATGTAGAAGAAAAGAAGAAATTAGAATGAAAAAATTTACAGTTGATAGCTCTGAGTACATTAATTAGTAAACATTAGCACAAAAGCAGATTTCAAATGTTAAAAAAAAAAAAAAGAATTTTGAAGAAATAACCTTTTTCCTTCTTCGAATATATTATTCTAAGATTGCTATCAAAGATTATTTTATATGAATTACAAAAATTGAAAACATACCTTTTTCAAATCATTTGAGAAAATACCAGAGGACATTGGAAAATGTAAAAAAATCTTTAAAACTTTTAGTTAAAAATTTAAAAAAAAATATTTTGTAAAATTCTGCTTTGAAAATATTTTTATTTATACCAGCCTTATATCATAAATAAAAAATTCCGAGGAAATTCTTAGTTATTGGGCTGAATTTACATTTCAAAAATTTAAATGAGCCAAAACATGAGATAACGTTTTTGCTTAATACTGATGCGAAAATAATATAAAAAAATAATGTTACTTTCAAATATTTATCTTACGAAATAATGCTTTGCGAATCCAAACAAAGCACGGCTTTTGCTAGTGTATGGTAAACTTTATCTCTTTAATGGTCTTCATTTTAGGTATAGGGGTGTTCTCATATAATAACGTCCCATTAACTAAGGCATATGATATAAATACCATTTGTATGCGCATGAAATTTTCAGACATTCTTCTGGAGATTCTTGAGAATCATACAATGTAAATCGTAATAATGATAACATATTCTAAAAAAATAGCAGTTCCTACATCCAAACTGGCTACTTTCTAACGCATGTTTGGATTCATTGTTGTTTTTAAACGCATGAAACGCGCAGGTGCCTTTTCAAAAAAATATGCAATCGAACAGTCTCCATTTTTGTATAAAAGTAGAAAATCTTTGAAAAACGTCTATAAATTTAGCATTTTGAACTGAATTTCCGGATGTGACAGTACGGTAAAAGAAAGAAAAACTGTCGTCACGAGAAAAAAGTATCTTAAATCTCAGGATATAATTCATGTATCAACAAGTGAAAAATAAATCATTAGATAATTAATAGTTTGAATAATTATGTCTGCAAATTTCTTTTTTCTTTTTTTAATGTTTTAAAATTTTATGTTTCCAATCAAAGTTCGCAAATGTGCCAAAAAAGTTTGGTGTTGTAGGACAGGGATTTCTTTTGGGGGGGGGGGGAGGTGAGAGTGTCACTTCAATAACAGAAGAGGGAAAAGTACGCCAAAGCTATAATTTGCTGTAACTCAAAATCTTAAATTCATGAAGTGCTGATCAATTCTTTAAAAATCAATTGAGAATTTTGAAAAAATGTTACACTTGAAGCTCACATCGAAATTCGATCCCCCCCACCCTAAAAAAACAAAAAACACACTCACACACACAGAGGAGCAATAATGCTGAAATAAAACGATCATCCTAGTGATACTTTTTGAATATCACCATCTTCTCAAACTGCATTAACAAGGCTTTTATAGATTTTATATTCCCTTTTATCTCAGGATATAATTCATGTATCGGAAAGTGAAAAATAAATCATTAGGTAATAAATAATTTCAATAGTTATGTCTTCAAATTTCATTTTTTTAATGTTTTCAAATGAATCCGTAAACGCGCCAGAAAAGTTTGGTTTTGTTGAACAGGAATTTCTTTTCTTTTTTTGCGGAGGGGGGGGGGGTTGATAACAGAGGGGGAAAATACGCCAGAGCTATAATTTCCTGTAATTCAAAGTCTTACAGTAAACGCGTAGAATGCTGATCAATTCTATTAGAAACCAATTGAGAATTTTGAAAATAATATCATACATACAGCTCTCATATACACCCCCCCCCCCCACACACACACACACACAAACACAAACACAGAGAAAGGAGCAATAATGCAGAAACAAAAAGATCATCTTTATCTGGTGTTACTTTTTGAATGTCTGCATCTTCTAAAATTGCATTAATAAGGCTTTTATTACACTCTATATTACCTTCTTGCAGAATAGGGAGAGGGGGGAGGTAAGCAAATTAAAAAAAAATCACAAAATAAAAAAAATATATATACTATAATCCTTATAAGAAACAAAAAGGAAATATCTATTGCATAACTCGTAATTTCTGATTTTTTATAAGCAGAAGGGGGGGGGGAGGTACGGTGGAACACGTGAAGAATTCTGTTATGAAGTTCCTATTATCAAAGCTTGCATTATGTTTGAAAGACTGTTTGAATGTTTAAGGTTACTTTCTGTATAATAAATTTTGTCAAAAGTGACCATTTGTTCAGCATAATAGGCTTTTTGTTCTGTAGGGTTTTTGCCAAATGGGAACTTTGTCCATGGGAATTGTATCTGCATCTCATCATAATTTCCCAATAATAAGGTATTATTTAGTAATGTAACATATTTTGTAGTATTGAATAATTTCAACAATTAGTATTTTAAAAATTAAAGTTTATAAAAATAATCTAAAATTTTTCATTATGATTTTGCCTGGCTCATTTCAAAACTTAACATGTGCTTGATCCTTCACTGCACGGTGTTCCCTATATGGCACATACCTAAAAACACTACAAATCTCAATATGTTCCAAGAATTTGGCCAATAGGATCACTGCAACCGATTAAAAACAGTCCAAAGAATGGAGTAAAACTTATTTTGTCCGTGTCAGGTGGCAGCATTTACGAAATATTTGAATATGTTCTTCGGGAAAAAAAAAATCATTCAAGCTATTAAGGGAAAATTTACTTTTGTTATTGTTACTGAGTACTAAAAAATATTAATATAAAGGCAATTGTATAGTATTAAGCAGATGAAATTAAATTGCATTTTTTAACACAATCAAACTGATTGGTAAAGCTATCATAAATTTTTGCTCCAATCATGGCAAGACTAACCCTTCAGTGCACGATATTTCCTATTTGTATGAAAAAAAAATACTTGGAATCTATATATTGGCCTAATAATGGGAAAAGTAGTAAAAAAAATTAAATTTCAAATTTGCAGCTAAAATTTTATATTTTAGGGCGTGTACCCTATAATTTGGATTTTGTATAAATATTGTTATGCTATATTTTCCAATTAAATGGGCTTCAATTAACTAATTTCATCTGAATTAAATATTTCCAAGTGAGCGAAAAAATTGCCCAGGCCGGGAATCGAACCCAGATCCTTGGCTTACAAGGCCAATGCCGTTTAAGCTAACTGGGCACGACAACCGGTGAGAAATTTTCACCCAGATTACCTTGTAGGTCATAACATCTGGTCTGACTTTAGACAGCTCAACAGAATAGATCGCAGGTAAAGGAACTCCATAGAACGATGGGTGCATAGATAAATTGAATTTTTAACACAATAAAACCGATTGGTAAAGTGAACATACGAATTAAATATTTCCATCTGAGCGAGAAATTGCCCAGGCCGAGAATCGAAACCTAGATACTTGGCTTACAAGGCCAATACTTTACCGTTTAAGCTAACTGGGCATATTGTGTTAAAAATGATATTTACCTACGTACCCATCGTTTTGTGGAGTTCCTTTACCTGCGGTCTATTCTCTTGAGCTGTCTAAATGACATAGCAGATGTTATGACCTAAAAGGTTATCTGATCGAAAAATGCTCAAGGGTTTTCGTGCCCAGTTAGCTTAAACAGCATTGGCCTTAAACAGCATATGCCTTCTAAGCCAAGTATCTGGGTTCGATTCCCGGAATGGGCAATTTTTCGTTCAGTTGGAAATATTTAATTCAGATGAAATTAGTTAATTGAAGCCCGTTAATTTGCAAAATACAGCATAACAATTATTAAAAATCCAATTTATAGGGTACACGCCCTAAAATATAAAATTTTAGCTGCAAATTTTAAATGTAATTTTTTTTTACTACTTCTCCCATTATTAGACCAATATATAGATTTTAAGTAATTTTCTTCAAAAAAAAAAAAAAAAAAAAAATCGTGCACTGAAGGGTTAAAAGTCTTGCCATGATTGGAGCAAAAATTTATTAAGGTACATGGTGAAAAAGAGGGATGTGCTGTGCATCCGTAAATTGACGAATGATGTAGTTGAATGAAATCTAGAAGTCCTGACTTTTTTTTTCTTTAGATATTGTATTCTCATTTAATCTTATAAATGTTAAGTCCTGACTTTTTTTTTTTCTTTAGATATTGTATTCTCATTTAATCTTATAAATGTTTTAAATGATATTAAAAATAAATTTACCACTGATTGATGTAGTCTCTAATGAAATTAATCCTTCAATTTGGGGTCTGGTGTACTATTAATTGTACACGTCTCTTAACTGAGTATTGTTTTGTTTTAACGTATACTTTGTTAGGTTCTGTGGAAATAAAACGTTATAAACTTTATCCTAATTTTAGACCCCCCCCCCTTTACGATATCATACGCTATCATCCCTTGATCCCCCCCCCCCCCCCGATAATGATAACGCTATCAATGTGTCATTATTTTTCTTTACTTTTAGAATTTATTTCTTCGGTTTCGAACAATATACAAATTGGTTACTTTTTTTGCATGCTTTATTGATTCAAATGAAGAGAAGTCAATATGATATTACTTTATGTCAAATAACACTTAAAGGAAATGGGTATTACTTAAAAGTATTTTATAATAGCGTATTTTTGCATAATTGCAGAGGGGGTGGGGCATAGATGGAAATTCTTATCTACAAAAGAAGTGGACGACATTCTTTCTCTTTCGGTTTTATTTAAACACAAGGTTGATTTCAAATACATTTCACATATGGTTTCGCGACCGTGATATATACACATATAGAAAAGGATAGGAATGTCAAATGTTGAGGCATTTTTTATTTTAAAATGAAATAATTTTATAATAATTTTGTGATTTTACTAACTTTGAATTTCATAACAATAGGTAACACACTATTTTAAACCAAAGACCATGCTAGAAATAAAAAGAGAAAATTTTGATTGGATCAAAAATGATATCGATAGCAAAAGACAGACCGATATCTTAAGATATCATATGCCACCCCCCCCCCCCCTAAAATGATAACGTTATATATGCACTCCCTTACTGCTTACATGTAGCAATGTTAGTATGTGTTTACGCAATTACTATACGACTCCATTAAAATTTAGGCATTTAATAATAATAATAATAATAAATATTATTTAAGTCTCTTTGCACCGTTTCCGATTCCCTTACTTTAAAAACATATATTTCCCTCTTTAAATTTAAAATAACGATTACTTTCCTGAAAGAACTAGGTGTAATAAAACGCAAAAAGTATTAGAAAATTTTAACATCAGTTAAATCTTATTGCAATGTAATATATTCTTAACAACTCCAAAAACTCTTCCGCAGCCTATTATCATATTAATATGAATTAAATAGTGCGCAAAACAACAATATTTGTTGTTTCAGACAATGAAATATTCGTTACACCCTAATCAATCTATTTGGATAGCTAGTGTTAATATTATTAACCTAAAAGTTTTTTTTTTTTCTAAAAATTAAAAAAAAAATCGGAGCCGAAAGGATTGAAACATTTTTAGTTCTTATTTACATTTTGCCTTCAGTGGTTAGAAGGACTCCTACATCCTTTGAGTTTACCCCACCCCCTTCTCCACCTCGCAGCTTCCCCTCTGAATAATACTAAAAAACAAGGTAACGTGAAATCAACGCCCCAATTGATAATTCGCTATTATCATTTAACCTTTTTGCCTTTCACAGAACGCCCCTTGATTGTATATTTTATCTTCTCAGTTTTTGAGTATCACTATCTGAACTTGCAACGCCGAAGTGCAATTTTTCGAGTCGCATGCCTGATAAAATACATTGTTATTTTCATTTCAAGTATTAAAAGCTGTAAGCCATTCTTTTACAATCAGTTATTGCTGAGTATTTTGCGTTGCAGATTACAACATTTTATACGTTTCAAAGTTTATGTTATTTGTTTTAATTTTTTAACGTCGAAGTACAGTGGCGATAATTTGTTTCTTTATTAATACTCTTCTCAAGTTAATTTCCATCTGTTATAAAGAACGGTAAGTGCGACCTAAGTTTTTCTATTACAAATTGAATTGCAGGTATGAATTACATTACTGTTTTTTTCTTTCAAATGCTTTAGCGAAAAGATTTCACTGGAAAAAATAGGGAAAGAAACATTTATTTTTGCTGTTTGTGATTTATTTATATTATTTTTTTGGAGGGGGAGGGGAGGATATAAAAATTTGACAATTTACAGAAAGTTCATCTATTACGACAATTATTATATGTTATTTTGATTTAATGATTTTTATCAATTGAAATAACTCTATGGATCTTCAAAAAGTATTGTATCGTTTCATACATTTGCAGGTATTTTTTTAATTGACCTGTGAAAACATAGTTAAGGAGACCCATTTTTTTGTTATTTATTTTGGTATTACTTGTTTATCCCGTTGACCAATTTCGCCAATATATAAAAATCGCCAAACTATAAGCCAAATTATACATAATGTAATTTTTTGTTTAAATAACGAAAAAACAAATAAACTAGTAGAACATCAATAAAAGTTGAAATAAAAATCACTCGATGATGTAATAAATATGTATATGTGCTTAATGTCATGTGAATGTGATATTTACGACTTTCTATTTTCGGCATTTTGTCTTATAGTTTGGCGGTAGCCTTTTGGTCGAGGGGGTAACAAAGTATTACCTTTATTTTTATTTATAATTCAAAGATTTTTCACTTCCTTGTTTTTAGGTGTGGAAAATAGTTGTTATTTTAAAACATATTTTAATATTATTATCATTAAACTTATTTCTGCTTTTTTAAGCAATGGCTGCAGTCCAATTTTTTATCCGTTTCAGAATTTTCATAACCTATTTAAATTTTGCCACGTACAATTATTTTTGCAGCATTTTTTCCCCCGAACAGTATCATCTTATTTTATATTTCAGACTATTACAGAAAACGGTAAGTGAGATCTGAGTTAATATATATTAAATTGAATTACAGGTATGAATTAAATTACTGTTTTTCCTTTTAAATGTTTTATCTTAAAGATTTTTCTCCATAAAATAGGAAAAGAAACGTTTAATTTTGCTGCTTATGATTTATTTATATTATTTTTTAATTGGGGATATGAAAGTTTAACGAATTATAAAAAAATATATTTATTGATATTCAATTATTAAATATTATATTGATTTAATGATATTTATCAACTTAAATAACTCTATGTATCTTCAAAAAGTAGCCTATAATTTTATATTTTTTCATGTATTTATTTAATAGCCCTGTGAAAAAATAGTTAAATAGACCCATTTTTATGTTATATATTTTTATTTATAATTCAACAAATTTTTACGCCCTTGTTTTTAGGTCTGGAAAATATTTGTTATTTTAAGAGGTTAACTGATTTCTGCTCCCCCCCAAACAATGGCTGCAGTTTATTGATAAAATATATACTATATATTGTGACTTTTTTTCATTCAAAGAATTTTTTGTAACAAAAAATTTTATACAAACGAAAAGAACTTTGACGTAATTTCTAGGCAATGTTATAGTAATTTAGTAATTTAATGTTCAAAAAGCATGTGAATAAAGCCTTTAATGATTAATTAATGAAAATAATTTTACTTGTTGCCTTATATTTTTTCCCTATTTTTGTCCTTTATTGTTATATCCTTTCAGGAGTATAATTATATTGCAATGAGAAATAACTGTAATGGGAAAACACATGCTCGTACATATATCTCTGTATTCTAAAATTTAGAAAACTTAATGCAGCCGCAATAAATAATTTTCTGTAACAGGAGGCTTTTCATAACTGGTAATGATTAAGATAATTTTAAATTATTATTACATATTAAGAAAATTCTTTTATTTAAAAACACAGAAATTGGTAATTTAACAGAAAAAATATTCGCCAAAAATGTTAAAATATACAGTTTTAAATTGAAAATGTATTTAAAGATCTATTTATTTTAATATTGTCTGCCAAAACAGTTCCGTTAAAAAAAATTTATATCAACCAAAACTATGTATAACAATTTAATCATCTCTTGCAGGAATATGCTTCATGAGACTACGGTGTGCACTGTTAAATTATTGCTTTTAATTTGATTAATTTTTTTTACTTTAATTTTTAACTTTTCATTCAAAATTTCACCATTTCAATAATTCTTTTTAATTTAAAAAGGGTAACTTTTTTCACTTTTATGCCATATTCTGCAGGGCAAATAACAGTATTCTCTCATAATTAAAAAACGTGTTTAATCATGACTATTAAAAACTGATAAAATACTTTAAATTAACAGTTATAAAACTCCATGTTGTGATGGGAAGTCGGGAAAATTACTTCATAAAAACGTATTTATACGTGAATCTGAAAAAGAGAAATAAATATTTTAAAATCACCGTCATAAAAATGTATTTATACGTGAATAATTGAAAGATAAATAAAACTTTTTAAAAAATATATCATACAAATGCATTTTCCACATGAATATTAAAAACATAAATAAAATTCTGCAATAATAATTAAATTATTACGCATTAGAAGCAGTAAAAGCTGAAAATTAAACCATATTTAAAAATCTCCAATAATAGTATTGTTAAACATTTAAAATTATATTTACATTTCAAGGGAAAACTGTATTTGAGCGTGAATTTAAAGACTTGAAGAAAGATTTGGTGAAACTACCACATATTGAAAACGATACATTTAAAACCATTTTTTATAACCTCGTTATGAAATTCTAAGAGAAAGCGACGTTGTTTAATTAGCCATTTTATGCTAGCTAATTTTTAAATGTTTGGTTCTTTTTATTTGATCAATCACGAAAACAACTGCCAGCTGTCTCGACAGCTTTATATTCTTCCTTAAAATCCTCGAGTCAAAAGAAAATTAATGAAACCCTGATTAAAGAAAATTACCACTGATCTATTAGTTATAATTATATATTTCGTAATTATTATTATTATTTTAAAACAAAGCATACAGGCGTATTTAGAACCTGCGGTGTCTGAACGGGAATTGAAAAGCTCAGATCGAGGGGGGATAGGGGGGGAACAGGGCTCCCTAATATGCACATATATATGATTATCAATCTCATTTTTATTTTCTTAATTATTTTATATCTAATAATAAGAAATTCTATTTGAAGTTGCACATTTATCATCTCACAAGATTTCTTAAATTATATAACAATAATTATACATCGACATAAATATTATTGTGCTACTAAATGTACATATATATAGTAATAGAGCATAGAATTCAATTTTAATTTGCATTTTTTTTAGCTTCGAAATCTTTTGATTTTCATTTTACTTTTTTTACACTTTTTTGTTTTTTTTATTTTCTGAATTGGCTCTTTCTTATGCAATTTATTTCTACACTAACAAATATTTTTCATATTGAAGATTATCGAAACATTAAGGTGCAGTACACTGAATGTTTTGAAATTATGAAATAATATTAATATACAATATTTTAAAATATTTGTAAATGATTGCAAAAGAAGCAAAAGTGTAGTTACAGTCAGCAGCTTTCATGCATTCAGGTGTTACAATGTTTTATTGTCACAAAACATAGCTGCCAACTTTTGTGCATTTTTCCTACCACAAAAAATTTATAGTAAATATTGTCTTATTTAATTGTCAAAATCCTATGATTAAACTAATGGAAAGTCTCTGTACAATTTTAGTGGTAGAAAAAAATATGTAAAAGTTGGCAGCTATGCACAAAAGCATCTAAAATTTTATATTAATGATTAATATATGAATTATGTTGAATGAGTAACAATTTAATAAAAAATATTTTTTTTAAATCATATATATTTTTTTAAAATTTCTTTTTTTTATTGTTTGTACGACTAATTTAAATATAAAAAACTTTTAAAATTTTCATAAAACAAATTTTGATCAAAAATATTTCATTATGTATTTAAAAACTGCAATTAATTTAATCTATTCCTCAACATTATATCTCAACGTTATAACTCACAAATTTCTTCATTCGAATTTTGTTAAAGTTATAAATTGATAAGGAAAATGGTAATTTTAAGATTTAAAATGCTAAAAACAATATATTATTAAGCTTGCATTGTTATTTATATTGTACTAGCGGCCCGCCCTCGCTTTGCTTCGGGTAGTCCCGTGTCACTACTGATACCGCAAATTGTTACTACCACTTCATCCCATTAAATTCAACTACTAAAACCATTACTCTCCTTTTAAGTTGTCGGGTAAAAAGTAGCCTGTATGTTAATCTAAGGTGCCAGATAACTCCATACAAAGTTTCATAAAAATCGATCCATCCGTTCTTAAGTTATAGATGGTGTAACTAACACGACTTTGTTTTATGGATATACTAGCGGCCCGCCCTCGCTTTGCTTCGGGTAGTCCCGTGTCACTACTGACACCGCAAATTGTTACTACTACTTCATCCCATTAAATTCAACTACTAAAACCATTACTCTCCTTTTAACTTGTCGGGTAAAAAGTAGCCTGTATGTTAATCTAAGGTGCCAGATAACTCCATACAAAGTTTCATAAAAATCGATCCATCCGTTCTTAAGTTATAGATGGTGTAACTAACACGACTTTGTTTTATGGATATATATTATAGCAGTCCGCCTAGGCTTTGTACGGGTATTAAAAAAAAATTCAAGTTATAAATTTTTACACACATACTCATACTCTCTTCTTTGTGGGTGGAGTTATTAAAAAAGTGTAAACTTATAAAAGAAAATTCGGATATTAGTATTATTTTTTATTTATTTGTAATTCATACACTACATTTTTATTTACTTACTTTTTACATTTTTACCTATTTATTTTATTTTTACAACAATTACAGGATGTCTTTATACACAACGTTCACAGCTTTCTTGTCATTTGACAATACAAATATGTTTTCTCTAGAGGTTACTCTTGAAAGAGCGACATACAATTGTCCATGTGAAAAACAGTCAACGCTCAAATTCTAAGCCTGCAATTATTATTATACATATTATTATACATATATTATATGTATATATTATATGTATATGTTATATGTATATGTATTACATATATTATACATGTTATTATACATATAAACCTTCCTCTTGAATCACTCTATCTATTAAAAAAAACCGCATCAAAATCCGTTGCGTAGTTTTAAAGATTTAAGCATACATAGGGATATAGGGACAGAAAAAGCGACTTTGTTTTATACTATGTAGTGATATTATAGCAGTCCGCCCAGGCTTTGTACGGGTATTAAAAAAAAATTCAAGTTATAAATTTTTACACACATACTCATACTCTCTTCTTTGTGGGTGGAGTTATTAAAAAAGTGTAAACTTATAAAAGAAAATTCGGATATTAGTATTATTTTTTATTTATTTGTAATTCATACACTACATTTTTATTTACTTACTTTTTACATTTTTACCTATTTATTTTATTTTTACAACAATTACAGGATGTCTTTATACACAACGTTCACAGCTTTCTTGTCATTTGACAATACAAATATGTTTTCTCTAGAGGTTACTCTTGAAAGAGCGACATACAGTTGTCCATGTGAAAAACACTCAACGCTCAAATCTAAGCCTGCAATTATTATTATACATATTATTATACATATATTATATGTATATATTATATGTATATATTATATATATGTATTACATATATTATACATGTTATTATACATATAATCCTTCCTCTTGAATCACTCTATCTATTAAAAAAACCGCATTAAAATCCGTTGCGTAGTTTTAAAGATTTAAGCGTACATAGGGATATAGGGACAGAAAAAGCGACTTTGTTTTATACTATGTAGTGAAGTTAGCCTAAATGGATGTATTTACGTGGTAAACTGCACTGGTCTGTTAAATTGTTTACATTTAATTTTGTAAAAAATAAAATAAAAGCAACAGGAAATTTAACCATAAAAAAAAGTTATTGAGAACAAAAGGCTAGAGTGAGAAAATCAGATGTTTGTATCTATAATGTCACCATTTTAGATGCAACTACTCAGATACAGTTATTTTCGTATGTAAAATCCTATAAAATAACTTGCATATAATTCAGACATTCAATTTTTAAATGGTAGTTAGCTAAATTAATTTGAACTGCAAAGCAAAAGAAATGCACGTTTAATCGATTATCTATTGATGATCAATTTAGGCAGGTAGTTTGAAAATTATGTAAGAAAATATTGCAATTAAACTAAAGCTAAAATACGTTATAGGGATAAAAGTATATTTACAGGCATATAAATACCTTTTATTCTGATTTACATATTTGTCTCCTTTAGCATGTTTGAGATTTAGTTCATAAAAATGTAATCAAATAAGCCACATTTGTTCAATTGAACTGTAAGAAGTCGTCTTACAAATGTAGAAGAGAAGAAAGAAAGAAGTGATAACTTATCTTAATAAATATCTCGGGGCTTGCATTATTCTTTATAATCTTTTTATTACTTGAAAAGACGACACTTACAAATATAACACTAACGTACACACATTATATACAAATAAAGCTTTTGCATAATTCTGGCGCACGCCACCATCACAAGATAAAACCACAATTCACAACCAACATTCCAATATCACTAAGAAAAAGAACATTTTTTAATAGAACTAGTGTTGCCAGATTTCTTTTAAACGAGAAATATTACAACTACATTTTTTTTTAATTTAGCAAAACTCAGATCACGTGACGCGTGAGTCTATTTTTTTTTCTTTTATTCCTTTGGAAAGCGCGTGTTACATCCTCCCCCTCTGTTTCCGATCTACGTCTCGGTGAGGAAACAGGATGCTTTTTTGGTCTTCCTCTTTTTCTCAAGGGTGCAACTGGAATAGTTTCAGATTCTTGGAAAGGCAACAAGGCAGAAACGTGGTAAGATCCAATTCGTTCAGTAGGATTTTCTAGACTAGCAATGTCATATGTCACTAGTGACTTTTGAGTCAAAATTATGTATGGGCCATCTCTCTTAGGCATTAATTTTGATGTTCTATTTCTACTTGCATTGCTAACTGGGTGTAGGTTAATCCATACCTTTTCACCAGGCTTGAAATATAATCGTCTATGATTTTTATTGTAATATCTCTTCCGCTGGCCTTGTTTCATTTTAACAGGCTCTTTCACATCTTTCGAAATATTTGCAAGATGTTTAAGATATGGGGTCTTCGCTCCCCCTGGTCGAAAACACTTTTCATACTTTTTCGGATGATCATTAAATTTAATCTTCTCATCGGAATTTAAATTTTTGCTTACATCTTTACGTAAGGCATACGGGCAGACTTCGACCGCTTCGGTACACGTACTATTTTGTACTTCATGTTCTTCTACAAAATAAAACTTTTTATAAGGTTTGTCCCTAAAATGCCATCTTTTGTTAGGTATGTCTAACACTATGTTAGCTTTGCACAGGAAGTCCATTCCTAAAAGAGTTCTATTACCTTTGGCATTTGGGAATACAATAAACTCTGTTTTGAAAACTCGACCTTCAATCTTTACACGCACAGTGGCAGAAAGAGTTTTTCTAGCCTTCGTAATTCCATCAGCTGATGTTACTTCATGAGTATGAGGTTTCATTGCAACACCAGCTTTCAAAAATAATTTATACATACGTTCTCCTGCAATAGAACGATTCGCTCCTGTATCTGCACAGACTAATACTTTCTTATTGCAGATCGTAATAGGTACATTTAGAGCTGAAACTGTTGATGTATTTAAACTATACAGCTTAAGACGTTGAGCTTGCACTGTTTGCTTCTTAACCGTAGGGGAACAATCTGGGCATTTCTTCTTTATAAATCCCACTTTGCCACAACCATAGCAGAATATCTCGGATTCTAAGCGACGATTATCAAACGTGGGGGAAGATCTGTCTTCTTTTGGAGGCTTACTCTGCTTCCAAGTATTTTCTCGGCGAGAATACTCTTTTTTCTTCTGGGGTACAACCGGGTCTTCGTTAGGGAACGTAGATCTTATGGTATCATACGCATCTAATTTTCCGGCAAGGTCGACTGGTGAATTTAAATGTTCCCAATCATCTAACATATGTTGTTTGCATTCAACAGGCACGCGCCTTTTCATCTGATCCGCTATGATCAGATCCTGAAGAGCTTCAAAAGACGTTACATTTAACTCTTTAAGCCAGTTTTCAAAGTAAGCACGTAACTCGAAGTAATAATCTCTCCAAGTAATTTCTTTATCTTTGCAATGCGTGAAAAACAGTTGCCTAAACCTTTCAGCGCTAATTTTAAACCTTTTTAGAAGTAGACCTTTAACATGTGAAAAATCTGAAGCGTTTTCTTCTTTTTCACGAGCAATAAGCGTAGATATAGAAGAGGGTACAACACTTAGTAAATAAGAAACCCAGAGGTGTTCTGGTACCTTCGAAAGCTTTAACTGTCGTTCCAGGAGCACCAAAAACAATGTTACATCATCTGTCTCTGGCTTAAATGTAGGCAACAGCTTCTGGATATCTATTTTACTCTCTGGATGAGACATTATCCCTGCCGCATTACCACCTACCGCTCCACTGGAAACACTTTGGCTCTGAGCCTGTAACTTAAGCTTCTCAAGCTCAAAATTCATCTCAAACTTTTTTAATTCCAGTTCTTCCGAACGACGCTTCTCTTCTAATTTACGCTGTTCTAACTCAGCTGCTTTTTGTTTTTCCTCTAAGTCTCGTCTACGTTGTTCTTCCTCGCGAGTCGCAATTTGGTTTCTGACTAACGAATTTACGAAATCAACTTCGTACGAGGGAGAGGATTTAATCTTATCACGCAATGTGACAACAGTCATAGAGGGTTGTACTTCTAAATTCATTTCTAAAGCGACCTGAAATAGGTCTTCTTTTCGTGCTTTGTTGAGGTCGGACATTTGTAAATTTAGCAAACAACAAGATATATACCCACTAATGCTAAAAATTCGTTTAAATAAATTGTTCCCCGGACGTGAGCTTTGCTTTACAACTCATATAAACAAGACATTAATAAAACAAAACAGTGAACTTTAACGTTAGCAAAATATACTTTTAAAATAATTAAACTTCATAAAACTTCATAAAAGTATCTTTAAAATTTAAACTCTATTTTTTTTTAAAGAAAATATACTTTAAATTATTGCTGATATAAATAAACTAGTTTGTCATTACGTGTCATTTAATCAAAACATTATTTTAACTGATATAAAACTAGTACTGAATTGTTGGCAACATTCATAAACAATGTTCTAAATAAGTCAAAACATATCTGAATAATTAAAATGTCAATCAATATTATTATCATATTATCAAGACAAGACTACGTAATATAGTTTTTTTTCAATATAACTTTAAAAGAAAAGAAAATCTTATTTCATAAAAATAAATAAATAAATAAATGCAAAAACTTACTCAATCTGTTTTAAAAATCGTATTCAATGCTATTTCACAATATATCAAGAACTCTAAATTAAATGCTTAAAACAACTAACAATAGAACACTCAAATAAAATTTCTAATTAAATTCTGTTACCTTGCGAAACCAACAACAAAACAAACAAAAAAATAATTAATAAACACATACCGTATGACACTTGTATTGATGGTATCAAATGTATTTTAATATATTTTTTCCTTCTCAACTTATTTCCCTTTTTGTAAAAAGAAAAGAAAAATAATATCAACACAAATAATTACTTATTTCATTATTTCTCAACTTTTTTTTTTTTTTTTTTTTTTTTTTTTTTTTTTTTTAATTCGAAGTAAGAAAATTTGTTAGTTTATCAAGATAAAAATTAAACATGCATGCAGAGAATGAAAATAAACGAAAGAATAAAAAATATAAGCATGGGGAGGGAAGGGGAATTACACAATATATAAATGAGCTGTAAAATAAATCAATAAATTAAAACTAAAAATATGAAAAATTTTACAAATAGAAAACAAAATATAGACACTTGTGGAAAGAATGCATTCTTTTGATAAAAATATGGATCCATTTTAAGAAAGTAACTTGAAGATTAAATAAATATTTGTTGAGTTACACCTGCAGGCACAAGAACTGAAAGTTTTTTTTAAAAAGCATAGAAAACGTAGAATTCACAAACAAATATAAATGGCGTTATCGAAGCAAGATTAAATTCGAGAACATATATCGCAAACAAATAAAAATGGTGCTTGGCATATGATTATTCCGTGGAAATTTTTTTTTCACAGCATTGAAGAACACATTTCACAAACAAACGAGCAACGACTGCTCGTGCCATTTTCTTGCATTAAACATGCATGCATTTTTATTTCGTGCGTATTTCACAATCGAATGATTTCACATCAACGAAACAAACTTGCTATGTTAATCATTTAAAATATACTTCACAAACAGACGAGCACGACCGCTCGAGCCATTTTTTTCATTCTTATTAATCATATTTCATTATAAAAATATCGAACTTTTCTGGAACTAAGATAGCTGAATACTTTGAAATTGATTCGTAGCCAGACGTTGGGTAGCCATTTTGTAAGAAGTCGTCTTACAAATGTAGAAGAGAAGAAAGAAAGAAGTGATAACTTATCTTAATAAATATCTCGGGGCTTGCATTATTCTTTATAATCTTTTTATTACTTGAAAAGACGACACTTACAAATATAACACTAACGTACACACATTATATACAAATAAAGCTTTTACATAATTCTGGCGCACGCCACCATCACAAGATAAAACCACAATTCACAACCAACATTCCAATATCACTAAGAAAAAGAACATTTTTTAATAGAACTAGTGTTGCCAGATTTCTTTTAAACGAGAAATATTACAACTACATTTTTTTTTTAATTTAGCAAAACTCAGATCACGTGACGCGTGAGTCTATTTTTTTTTCTTTTATTCCTTTGGAAAGCGCGTGTTACAGAACTAATTTAATGATTTATATTAATTGTATATCAATATTAAATTTGTAAGTTAGAGTTGTTTTCAATTTTTAATTTGGTAAAACAGCCTATTTCTTTTTAGTGAATGATGTGAAACAACGGACTTGTTTCTTTTTAGCTTTAAACATTTAAAAATAAGAAGAAAAAAAATACATTTAGTCTCTTAACACCAACGAGGATAATAAGGCTTTGTGGATATTTAAGAACAATACTGAAAGTTATTAATAAATAATTAAAGTCTACTGAACGACGGTTAAAATAAGATCATTACAAAATCTTCTAAAATTTTCATTAACGGCCAAACTTCTAAATTCACTGTTGCCATCTATTAATACATTATTAAATTTTACACTCCACATTTAATTGCAGTGACGCTACGATTTTATTGGATAATTTTTATGACCAGGGCACTTTCCAGCGTTTATGCCCTTGTGAAACGGTTGCTTGTTTGGTTTTTGTCGAGCCTCACTAATAAAACGAGGTCGTGTTTCTTCAAATTGGCCTTATCATATTATAATTATGATATTAATCTTTATTTATTATTTATCCTTTCTTTTATAATTTAAATTACATGCTATTGAACAAACAATAGACTTTCATTAAAAAAGTGAAATTATGTAAAATATTCGTGATATTGTAAATAATTTCATCAATCATTATTTAATGAATTAGGGTTATAAAGAAAAAACTAAAAGGAGAGTTTGTAACGTAGCTAGCATTCTTTCAAATTTAAAAAAAGCACGTAAAATCATGCATCAGTCACAGACTATAAAAATTTTTCCAAAACATTTAGAATACTATAAAAAACTTCACAGCTTAATGAAATGAAAAATGATGGCTAAATAAATAATTTGTGAAATGCTTGACTCATACAAAAACATAATTTCGAAAATTACTATCAGTAGTCGAAATAAAATCTGAATATTTTGTATATGATCTGTAGATTTATCATATAGTACATAGTATGCTAAAATTTAGTTTCATTTAGGGTATGTAAAGGACAGCGTCGTACGAAAGAAGGGCAGAAGGGGGCGGTTATCCCAGGCGCGGAAATTTACGGGGAGCCAATTTTATACTAATAGCGTCATTTTTCGCCTATCATAAAAAAAAAAAATTCGGGGGTGGAGGACGGGCCAAAATTGAAACTCTCCCCGAGTGCAGTTTTCTCTTCGCACGCCCCTGTTAAAGGACAACTAAAAGTGTCCTTTCATCAATTTCCACCATAAAACGGAAATGTATTTCAGATGTTTTGTGCAACACAGTATTTGATCTCTAGAATTCATACATACTAAGCAATATTTTTTTTATGTTAAATTTAAAAAATGCATACGACAACGAAGAATGCACTAATCATCAATTACTGTTGGATAGTATGAATTATTTTGAATGTCCCTGCATATGAATGATAAACTCTATGTATACTCTCTTCTATAGTAAGCATCTTGTAGTGCGCATCAGAGATATATATGAATGTCAATATATTTGTAATAGTGTAACATGAATAAAATACACCGTAAATGATTTTTGCCCGTATACTATGTTGCAATTGAATTCTCTCGAATGTCCTTATAAAAGAACTATAAATTCTAAATGATTCATTTTCAATACGAAACATGACAATACGACTCAATATACGCAAGTTAAAGCACGAAAAAACAGACATGCCGAACTCATAAACAATTTTCAACTGTGCTGGAAAGTGTTAATGAACTTGAAATATTTTTTGCCATGAACAGACGGAAAAGGTGTGTGCGTGGGAGGGGGGGGGGAGAGTAGGCTCATAATTTGATTTGAAGAGTTGATGGATAAAACATTGATATTGTGACATTTTTATTTATTTTTTCAGACATACGTTAAATAATATTAAAAAACAATAAAAATATATTTAGCCCTCCAAAGTGCAATTTGGAATAATTTTAACATATCAGATAATTTTTTTTGTTCTTTTTACGTTAGATTTTCATAGTTTAGAAGACTTTAATTATTCGGCTGTTTTGTGTTTCTAATCCACCTCCGCCCTCTCCAGTTATACTGCTAATTAATTAAAAAAAACCAAGATAACCTAAAAATGAACTTCTTTAAGTACAGATAATTGTTATCATTTAATCCTTCCGCCCTTTATAAACGCCCCATGAATATAAATCTTATCTTTCTATTCTTTTTTGAACTTGCAATCGAGGTGTGCAATTTTTAGAGCCGGATTCGTGATACCGTAATCATTATCTTCATTTCAGTTGTTACAGTTCAAAGTCACTCTTTTACAATCAGTTATTGATAAGTGTTTTTTCAGAACAGGGACGTTCATTTTTATGCGCTTCAGAATTTTATCAGTCTGTTTGTATTACATGATTGTTTATAGCATTTGATAAAATTCTAAATTTTTTTTTTTTAAGTACTAGCGTCTTACGTTTTCATTTCAGGTTGATCCAGATCTGTCATTATCAGAGCTCCAATTCAAGGTAAAAATTATTTTTTTCCAACTTTCTTTTTCTACTGCATTAGTTCAAAGATATTAATCATCAAAATTTGAAAAGATATGCTTTATTCAAACTGCTTATAATCATTTGAGAAATTTTAGGCATTATTTTTATGATTTAAGTGCATGTTTTGTTATAATCGCGAATCTGAAAGTTTCATAAATTACAACAAGTATTATATTTGTTCTTAATAATATGATATCATATATTCTTTCAAAAATATTACGCATTTAAGTACATTTACCGATCTTTAAGGAAGCTTATCGCTTCTTACTTTTACATGAAAGTTTTTTTTTTTTAATTTCATCTAAAACCACAAATAACGACCGTTTTAACGATTGCCTGTACATTTCCTCTCTTATGACTATTATTTATTACCTACATATCGTTATTTACTTTTCTTAAAATTTTCTAAGAAAGTTGAAAGACTAAGACTAAGTAAGAAAGACTAAGACTAACTGAGAAAGACTAAGACTAAGTTGAAAAACTAAGACTAACAAAGAAAGTCATAAGACTTTGGTTGGTCTGTCTGACTATCCGCGTTCTAACTCTCGTAAATATACTTGGATTCCCCTGGAGCTTTGGATGCTATTAACGGTTGAAATAGCACAGAGCCTATTTCAAATGAAGTTTGTAGCGTGTTTGATTCAATTACAGGAGTTGTCAAACGTTTACAATTATAGGATGGACAATGAGAAAAAAATGTTAAAAATAAATTATAAAGATGTTGCAGACTTTCATACATAATAAAAATGATATGTATTAACGAAGTGCACTAAAATA
Source organism: Maratus speculifer (assembly GCA_964019185.1). Taxonomy (NCBI): domain Eukaryota; kingdom Metazoa; phylum Arthropoda; class Arachnida; order Araneae; family Salticidae; genus Maratus; species Maratus speculifer. The sequence continues at coordinate 23,958,671 of OZ025303.1, read as the reverse complement.
TGCATTCTTTAGAATACGCGGTGCAAAAGAATAGTTATTATTTATTTACAGGGCCACAGAAAATAATCCAATTACTTAATAATATAGGAGGGAATTGTTTGTGGCGTATTTTTAATACATTAAACTATTTCATATATAACTAAACTGATATACGTCACTATAAGTTATTTCATGTATATTAAGAAGTGCATAACATATACGCACGGAAGATTTCTGATAGTATATTCTCTCCGAAATAATGTATATTAGCGATGATATCAGGAAATGGATTTTTTAATTACGATATGCATTTTTATGTTTCATTATATTTATGCATACTATACAGTGTGTATAAATACTTTAGTTATTATACAAGGCTATACCAAAGAATTTGTAAAGTTTATAAGCCTAAATTATTTAAAGATGCTTTTTTAATGAGTTATTTATCGTGTAAATGCGTACGATGAACTGAATTTAGTTTACTAGGAAATGTTTGTAGATTATAGATGAAATGATATACAAGTCCTCGCAAGGAACTGGATACATGACCATATAGGGATGATAATTTATGAAAATGTGATTTCAGTAGTACTTTTAAAAGTGTTTTAGTTTGAATTAAATTCAAGATAATTAATGGTGGGAAATAAAAGCATTAGTTCAACAGTTGCGCTGTATTCAACTACATTTCTATGTATTAAGTATAAAATGTTGAAAGAAATATTTCAACCTGTTATGTGTTTTCTTGCTAAACTAAATTTTCCCATTACATAATATATATCTATATTATAAAAGCCAAACGTATGTTTGCGTAACGCATACGTCATTTTGCGAATGGCAACACTTTACCCTGCAATTTCAGTTTTGCAATTTTTCTACTGAAAATTTTACATTTCTAAACATCGCACAATTTAAACTTTTACTGGTCATATAGAGAAAAAAACGTACTTTTAAATGCAATTTTTTTGGAATCTGTATGTAAATTTATTTTTGTGGTAGTATTTATTTTTTATTTTTTAGTAGCAATTTTGTCATTGTGGCAATAGAATCACTCCATTTTCTCTTTAAAAAAAAATGCTTATACTATTTCAAAAGTATCGTCTGTTATAAAATCTGGTGAATTTCGGTTGTATTTTGTTTAATAATTTGGATAATTCGGTTTTAAAGCATTTTGTTAATTTTAGCTTAAAATAATATTTGTTTGGGAGTTAGACTGAACCATGTATGATGTATTTTTTACTGTAACTAATTTTGTAGATTTATTATTATTCAATGAAACAGTTCTTTCTTAAAGATTTTCTTTTGTAGAATTTCGACAAGTTCCACATCGTAGATAGATATAAACATACAGATCAAATATAGTGCTAATCAAAAGTATTGTAATACATATTCGGCATGTTTGATCCGTTTTCTAAAATGCTGAGCTAGTTAACTTATTTAACTTACTTCTCAAAACGACGAAGTTTTGTTAAAGATTCCAGGAAGTGTTGGAAAGTGTTTCATAATCTATGCTTAACGCATGACTTTTCTTTTTTGTTTTGTTATTTTAATTTTTTTTTACCGTTAAAATCATTCTTATGTTCTTGCACTTCAGACTGAAAAACAACTATTATTCTGTGATGTTATTATTAAACTTAAAAACTATTATTTTTTCCCGTAAAGCAATAAGTGTGGAGGACAGATTATATAGAAGTGCAATAGGATTAGGATTACTAACTTAAAACTTATATAGAGAAGTTCTTTTCGACAATGTTGAATGTGTTTGCGAATTCGGCTTGTCTGGCCATCTGTTTGTCTGTCCGTGCTTTCACTTGCATAAATATACTCGAACTGCCAATTAATTCATATACGGTATTGAGGTTTACCATGGCATGTTCGGTGTAATGTGTGGCAGTAATATTTCGTGTACAGGGGTACTCAAAACAATTCCGTTGTGTTATGATCAATGGTGATAATTCGTTTGCAGCACAACTAACCCCGAGAAGCATTTCGTATTGTTAATCGTGTAAAATGTAAATATCGCAATGTAAGCTAATATCATAAATTTTTATGTGAATACTGAAAAAAAAAACAGCAGGGATCAATTACTCCCTCACCACTAATTTCTGTCAATTTTACATAATTTTTACTTAAATTACGGTCTTTTCAAAACCTTATAAAAATTATTGTTTATCATTGTCACGTCAGATCTGAAATCTACAACGCATTTTACGCTTTGCATAATGTTGCATGATGCTGTATTATTCCTAATGCTTTAAAGTTGATGCGCATCTTACTAAGGAACCTTCCCATGTGTAAGTTGTGGATTTGGACAAGTGGGGTATCATAAGAAAGATCGCGTCATGTACGTTAGAAAGTGCAGTGAAACTATCCGTCTGAATCGACTCTTTTCGAGATATCAGCAGCTGAAGTGTGAATGAATGAATAAATAAATAGACAGACAGGTATAGAGTTTTTCCGAGGAGAGTTATTCTTTTTTTTAGGCGAATTTTTTGCAAATGTGCGGCGTGACGTAGGGGTAATTACATCTTTTTGTTGCCATTTCCACATAACACAAGGAAAAAAAGGCAATTAAAATACGTGCTGTTTAAAAATATATTTAAATGAATGATTTCTGATAAAACATAGAGCTTTTATAAACTATACTTAATTTTAGGTATCTAGATTAATGTTACAAACAAAAGAAAGCCTGTGAATAATTAAATAGCCGGTTTTTGTCGAGTTTTTCCTCAATAAAAACATCGGTTTTGTGTATAATTCAGCGATAGTGATGTCATATGCATATTTTACTCTAGTTGTTGTTAAAGACTGCATTGTATACGTGGAATTTTTTAGCTTATGAAAATGACGTTATTTTATAGGAAACAAAAGTGTGAGTTTTAAGTCTTAAAACTGAAATATGTTTTGTTTTATCAATATTTATATGCATGTATGTATGTTTTTACAAGCGCAGGTGACACTTCATTCTGGGAAAAAAGATTTTTTGTTTTCTTGTTATTTACATTTGATAAAAAATACAAGACATTTGCAGGCATTTCTAATTCATAAACTATGTAGTGGAAAAACGATTCCCTTTTATTTGCTAAAAGCAGAAGATCTTTCAGGAAATGCTGTCAAAATGGGCGTTTTGAACTGATTATCCGTGTGGGGAAATTAGAAAAAGATATGTAAAGAGGAGAAAAAACAATCGTCCTGTGACCAAAATTGTTTATAATTCGTTTTAATTATTTTGCTGTATATAAAAAAAATGAAAAATCATCTCTTTTACAAATCGCTTCAGAAGTCAGGCCTACTAATTTTACTTCTTTCGATTTAAAAATGTCAAAAAATGTGTCTGAAGACATACTGTTTTTTTATCATTTGGATATAAGAACTACTTTAAGGGAGTCTGCGACACATTTTAAACTAATTTTTATTTATTAAATCAAAAATTTTGAAAATTTTGTTATGGTTAACCATATCAAGCACTATATTTGTAAGCAAAATCTCATGATAAAATTTATCATAAATGGTTTTAGAAATTAAAATTTTAAATTTATTAAGAATGTGGGGTAATTTAAAATCGTTATATCTCAAAATATTATTTGTAGAATTTCAATTGGTTTTCATTTAAATAAGCAGAAATACATGGGTTATAATTTTGATTCAGTAATTTAAAAAATAATTATTTATACAAAAATAAAAAATATTTAAAGCAGAATTTTTTTGAAAAATGACGTAACTCTAGAAAAAAAAATTATGCTTTCAAAAGCAAATATTTTTTCAGATTTTCTGAATCAATATTAAACATCTGTAAAAGACATTATCATTATCCATGTTTGAACAATTTAACTTTAACGGTTCTTGATTTATAATAATTAAAATACAAGAAAGGGTTAAAAAAAACCCATGATGAAGAAATCGCATCTTTACAAGAAGTAGTTTCCATGAGAACCTATATTTGAAAGTTTGAATTTGAACATGAACAAAACAAAAAAAATAATAAAAATAAGTTTAAAAAAATTAAGAAAATAGCAAAATTGTAATTTAACAAACTGTAACGACTATTTGGAAAATGATATTTTCACAGACTTAAACTTTGAAGACTTATAAATAAATTCTATATTTAAATTATTAATAATAATTAACATAATTTTTAGTACGATTATAACGAGTCATATATTACGTACGCCGTGCATTAAACATTAATATTCCTAGATCAATGATATAAAAAAACATTAGTTTATATATATACATTTTTTACTGTTTAAAATGTGCTTTTTTATTGGATGGAGTTAATCAGATCGACTTATGAACGCCTCCCATTACATACGACATGGATTAAACAGTCATATTCCTGAACCTTCACAAACAAATTTTAAATGAAATTTCAGTTATACAATTTTCGGAACTGCAAATTTTTAAACTTCTAAACATCGCACATTTTAAATTTTTTCACCGTTGTGTAGATAAAAAACATGCACTTTTTAATGAAATTTGTTTGAAAGCTTTATCACAATTTATTTTCAAATTATAAATTTTTAAAAAGTTTTTATTACTTTTTTCGGTCATCGTGGCAACAGAAGTAGTCCATTTTTGGACATTAATCTTGGACCAATCAGAAAACGAATAAAATAAAATAATTTGCGGAATTAAACACACAAAAAGATTTAGATATACTTCAGCTTTCCCAATTCTCTAGCCAGGACAAAAATATTTTCCAATTAGTTAATAATATTTTCTCTTTTAATTAGAAACATGATTTAAACGTCATTTTAAACTGAAAAAAAAATTAAATTTTTAATACAATAAATTATTTTTAGAAAATTTTTAGATATTTGTGTCACGGACTCTTTTAAACAATTATTTATTGCTGACATGCAAAAAAACAGATGTTTTATTTATTCATTTATTTATTCTAACAGGCCAGTTTGGTGTAACTTGAACTATTCTGATAAAAGGGACTGAAGTTCATTGCAATTATCGTAAGTATTTTTGTATGTGTTTTTTTATTTTTTGTTCAATTAAATAGTTGAGCTGGACCCGTTTCTCTAAAAAGCTATCCTTATCCTAGTATATATTATAAATGTGAAAGTGTGTCCGAAAAATTAAAATGAACTTGGCTTCAAAACGGATGGATTAATGTCTTTGAATCTTTGCATATAGATAGATTATTGGAGTGGAATGAACATAGGCTAATTTTTATTTATTTTATTCAAATATTTTCCTTAATAATTCAAAATTTAATTATTTTTCATACAAAATCAATAGGCATTTTCAGATAAAATTTAACCATTTTTCTTTCCTGTTGCCAAGAAAATAAAAAATTGGAATAATAATTTTTCAGCGGCAATGAATTTTTAATAAAAAACGTCCACACGAAAAATTATAATAAAATAATTTAAAAGAAAATAAATATGACCTCATGTTTGAAATAAAAATAAAAGGTATATTTTTTATAATATATTTAACAAGGATATTTGTTTAGTTAATGGGAATTTTTGTGTAAAATATGGCGACATAAATTAAAAGTAAAAAGAATGAAAAAGAATTATATTTTTAATAAAATAGTTCACTTATGAAAATGTGACGTCATAGTTGAAATAAAACAGGTACTTTATAGCAGTCGTTAAAAATACAAGGAGTGTGAATATCAATAGCTAATGGAGCGAGATAAATAATGACGTCACATTTAAAATGAATCAGAAATATTTTATACTTATACTAATTAATAAATTATAAGTTACATACAAATGAACATTTTATTCAAAACTCATAATTATCAATGGAAGAAATTTTTTGTGGGGAAAAGGCGGAAAATAAAACTACTGATTAATATATTTTTGGCTCGATTTTTTAACACTTTCGAACAAAGTTGAAAAGTTGTTATGCTTTCGGTTTGTCTGTCTGTCTGGTCGCTTTCTAACTTTCGTAAATATACTCCGACTTCCATGAAATTTTTGGACGTTATTAACGTTTACCTAGCACGAATACCTATTGAAAATGAAGTTTCTACCATAATTAGTTTATTTACAGGGATAGTCAAAAATTTCCCTACATTACGGCATTATGGGGAAAAATTGTTTTAATTAAATTTAACGATGTTACACCCTGTGAAACATATTTAAATTTATATGCATTTACAAAGTGCACTAAAATATGCATTTTGTAAAGTATGTAGTGAAAAGGGCACTTATTATTCATTTACAGGGTCACACAGAAGAATTCCATTGCATAAGAATAAAGGGAGGAGCAGTTTCCGACATATTTTAGTTATGGTAAACGATTTCATGTATAATCAAATTGATATACGTTGCTGAGGTTAATGTGAGTTATTTCATGCATAATACGAAGTGCATAGCATTTACAGGGACACAAAAAAGATTTCAAATAGTACATATTATATCCGAAGTATTGTATATGATGGATGATGACTGATGCATGGATGAAATGCATTTTGAATTATGATATGTGCTTTTAAGTTTAGCTAAATGTATGCATATTAAATGAAGAGTATAAATGGTAATAGATTAAATAGTTAAATTTAGATATACAGGGTTACACAAAAGATCTTGGAAAGGTTACTGAGTATGAGCGTAATTTACTCAAAGGTGGTTTTTAAATAAAATATGCATTTTTATTTTGAACTGCATTTAGTAAACTAAGAAATATTTGTAGTATATATATAAAATGATATACAGGGTCCCGCAAAGAACTGGATACAAGGTTGTCTTCGGATGATAATTTCTGAAAATGTAATTTAGGTAGTAATAAGAAATATTTTTGTTTGAACTAAATTTTAGGAAGATACCTTCCTGTATTGGCACTTGGAAAACTACAGGGATGAACAAAAGTATTCAAGAATGTTTCTATCTATTAGTATTAATCGTTGAAAGGAAAATTTTAACCAGCAAAAATATTAGCAAATAGGGATTATCAGAAGTTTTTTACCATAAATTCGCGATAAAAAGTTAATTACACATGCTTTACATCATCGAAATTTTTTGCTTGATTGATCAATTATTTCTTCTTTAAATGTTATGTGAACGAAGTCACGGGTAACTGCTAGTTTTTAATGAATGATGTAAACCAACTGGCACATCCCATTTCAGGTTTAAACCATTTATAAATTATAAACACAGTAATCGGTATCATTTTCTTTTGATACAGGACATTTATAATGTGCCGTTCACATTTAACCCTTTAAGGGGGGAGATCAGGTTGAGCAACCTGAAAATGACAATAATTTGGCAATTACGAAAAACACCGTAGTTTCAAAACCAATTAATAAAATACAACATTTTTTTTCTATACTTTCATAAATACTTATGATTAAAAAAAAAAATCAAATATATATATTTAGCAATAGTATTAAGTTAAATTTTAATGACAAAATTGACGGTTTAAAAATATTAATTTTTAAATATGCATCTTGCGTGCAAGATTTTAAAAAATCTATTGCAGATATATATTTAAAATTGCATTTACATTTACTTATATTACTATATTTTACACTAAACCTAAATTTAAAAGTATATTCAAATTCTTTTGCATAATTAATGGCATTAATAATCATATTTATTAAATTTATCAAAAAGATTACACTTATTTATTCAATAAAATATTTTCTATGACAAAATTCAGACTAAATTAAGGTTCAGTTTAAATATACGCATGAAAATTAGTAAAATGCAAAATTTCATGGTTCTATGATAATTAGTTTTTAAATGAGAGTGCGCTCGATGCCAAAAAACACAGTTTTGAGAAAAACGGCTTCAGAGTTAATTTTATAAATTAACTGCAAATTTTACAACAATGAGGATTGCTTATCATGCTAAAATTTACCAGGGTCATAAACACATCCTTCTTTAAGTTGCAGAGCGTCAGTCTCAGCTTTTTTGGTCATTTTTTTGGCTCTAAGGGCTTCAAGTGTACATTCTATTGATCGCTTTTCTGAAAGTGACAATAATTTGACCACTACTAAAAACTTTGCAGTTTCAAAACCAATTAATGTAATACAGCAATTTTTTTTCTATATTTTCATATGGTATTAAAAAAACATTGAAAAAATATATATTTGGTAGTATTAATTAGTTAAATTTTGACGACAAAATAGATGTTTAAAAAATATGAATTTTTAAATAAGCATTTTGAAAGGCAAAATTTTAAAAATTCTACGGCAGATATATATTGAATATTTCACTTACATTGACTTATACCGCTATATTTTACACTGAACCAAAATTTAAAGGTATATTCAAATTCATTTGCATAATTAATGGCTTTATCATATTCGTTAAATTTAGCAAAAAAAATTACACTTATTTTTTTTCAATAAAAATAGGCTAAGGCAAAAATCAGGCTAAATTGAGGTTCAGCTTATAGGTACACATGAAAATTAGTAAAATGCAAAATTTCCTGGTTCAACAATAATTAGTTTATAGATGAGAGTGCGCGCAATGCCAGGAAATAGTTTTGAGACAAACGGATTCAAATTTAATTTTGTAGATTAACTTTGAATTTTATAATAATGAGGATTTCTTTATCATAATAAAATTAAAAAAAAATAAAATTAAATAAAACCAGGGACATAAACACACCCTTCTTTAAGTTTCAGAGCCTCATCCGCAGCTTTTTTAGCCATTCTTTTGGCAAGCGAGCGAAATGTAAACAAATGATCAGCATGGAACAGCTGTTCTGAGTTGAAGGAAATCCCCAATTTTTTTTGTTGTGTTGTCAGACGTTTTTACTGATAACTCCCGTTCTAATTCGAATTTAAAAAAAAATTGCAATGAATTTGTAACATTTCAAGGAATCCACACTATTTTTTTTTCAAAAATTCGATTTTTTTTTTCATTTCAACTTGATCTCCCATCTTAAAGAGTACCGTTTGCAGTCTGCAAACGGTTAATTTTATTGCACAAACTGTCAAAAAGCACCAATAATTTTTTGGTGCATCTTCGGTTTCATAATACAGGGTGATTCAGCTCGTCGGTGACAAACTTTAAGGATCGATAGAGCACACCTAGACGAACATTTTTGAATAGGGAATGTAGGGTCCCTGACGCGATGGTAAGGCGCTAGGCGCTTTCGAAAATTTGGGTGCCGAAATTCGAAACGTCATAAAAACTAGGGAAATGGTTAGATTTTCTTGCTTGTTGCGTCGAAATGATTCTGTTTGTTTAGACTTTCTTCAGTACCAATTTGATAAGCGTATCTCTTAAAACATGGATAGGGGGCGCTGCAGACTTTGGAGAGCTAGACAACAACTTTAAGCCCGTTATTTTGATAATTTAACACATGCTCGCCAAAGTTTATACTCTAACTTAAAGTTTGAACCCAAAAGTAGAGCCCTGCAAAAAGCGTAAGAGCCGGAATAAAATGTCAAAGTACAGGGTGGTCGAAACTCGAAGGCTCCTAAGAGATAAACAAACAGATTTCTTGACTTATGGCATGCATTTTCATGATTCTGTTTGCTGGGGCTATCTGAAACTCAGTTGAACGGTACAAAAAGAAACATCGATAGGGGGCGCTTTGGGCAAAAAACATAATTCGTTGACATTTCGGACGCTAACTGGAAACGGGGCGCTACGATCAGTTAGAAACAAAACAAGAGAGTAATTTACTTATCATAAGAAGCTATTAAAACTGCAGTTTTTTTTTTTTTTTTAACAAACATAGCTGGTTTCAATCATGCACAATGCGCGCAATAAAATTTACATAAGGTGCTTTTTGCTGATTTATGCAAAAGATATCGTACCATATCGATATGCAAAAGATACGTAATGCGTAGACGACAACGCGAGATGACGTAGTTGTATGCGCAGACACGTCTTTTGAACGTGCGGTACCTACTTAAGCTTCGGGTTACTTGTCTGCAGATCGGTAGTAGGATGGAACGGTACACAAACTCTGAATTGGCTGACATGCATTTGGCGTATGGCGCTGCTGGTTGTAATGGACGAGCCGCTCAGCGGTTGTACGCCGAGCGTTACCCCAACAGGCAAATCCCCTGCCATGCCTTCTTCGCTCGAGTACACCAGAGGTTGTCCACAACGGGATCTTTCGACGGAGGCAGGCCTGAACGGGAGCGATCAGTGAGCACCCCCGACAACGAAGAGGCTGTGCTTAACCTGGTTGAGGACAACCCAGGTCTTAGCACGAGAGATATCGCCAGACATGTTGGCATTTCGCAAGCAACTGCGTGGCGCATCTTACGTTCCCGGAATCTGCACCCCTACCACATCCAGCGGGTGCAGTTGCTCAGAGAGCAGGATTTTGGCCCTCGAGTGGAATTCTCAAGATGGTACTTGGCGATGAGATCCAGGGATCCCCGTTTTGTAAACAGCATTTTGTTTACGGATGAGTCCACCTTCAGCCGGGAGGGAATGTGGAACGCCCACAACAGTCATGTGTGGTGTGATGAAAATCCACATGAAACCAGAAGCGGAGCAGCCCAGGAGCGTTTCTCAGTAAATGTGTGGGCCGGCATTCTGGGGGATTGCCTCATTGGCCCTTATTTGTTACCTGAACGGCTGACAGGTGGAAATTACCTGATTTTCCTGGATCAAGTGCTGCCGCAGCTTCTGGAGGAGGCGCACGTACCCGAAGGTTCGCGTCGCCAGATGTGGTTCCAGCACGATGGAGCTCCGGCCCATTACACGAACGACGTGCGTCTCCATCTAAACGCAAGGTATGGCCAGCGGTGGATCGGGCGTGGGGGTCCAGTTCACTGGCCTGCCCGATCACCAGACCTCACCTGCTTGGATTTCTTCCTTTGGGGTTACCTGAAGGCCGAGGTATACCATACACCTGTCAGCAGTGCTGAAGAACTTGTGGCGCGCATTGTGGCAGCTGCAGGGCAGATCAGAGATACTCCTGGCATTGTTGGAAACACACACTCCTCAATGCGACGGAGGTGCGAAGCCTGCATCATGGCCCAAGGTCGAAATTTCGAGCATCTTCTGTAGTGTTATTTTTTGTAAATAAATTTCCAGTATCATTGATGTTTTTGGTCTAAATTTATTCAGAAGTGTTGAGCAGAGGAAGAAAATGTGTTTTCATTATTACTAACTGATCGTAGCGCCCCGTTTCCAGTTAGCGTCCGAAATGTCAACGAATTATGTTTTTTGCCCAAAGCGCCCCCTATCGATGTTTCTTTTTGTACCGTTCAACTGAGTTTCAGAGAGCCCCAGCAAACAGAATCATGAAAATGCATGCCATAAGTCAAGAAATCTGTTTGTTTATCTCTTAGGAGCCTTCGAGTTTCGACCACCCTGTACTTTGACATTTTATTCCGGCTCTTACGCTTTTTGCAGGGCTCTACTTTTGGGTTCAAACTTTAAGTTAGAGTATAAACTTTGGCGAGCATGTGTTAAATTATCAAAATAACGGGCTTAAAGTTGTTGTCTAGCTCTCCAAAGTCTGCAGCGCCCCCTATCCATGTTTTAAGAGATACGCTTATCAAATTGGTACTGAAGAAAGTCTAAACAAACAGAATCATTTCGACGCAACAAGCAAGAAAATCTAACCATTTCCCTAGTTTTTATGACGTTTCGAATTTCGGCACCCAAATTTTCGAAAGCGCCTAGCGCCTTACCATCGCGTCAGGGACCCTACATTCCCTATTCAAAAATGTTCGTCTAGGTGTGCTCTATCGATCCTTAAAGTTTGTCACCGACGAGCTGAATCACCCTGTATATGTGGAAAAAAAGCTTTTGATAATTTCCAAATAATTTTTCGTGAATTGCTGTATGAATGGGTTGTTTCAACATTTTTGGAGCAGAAATGATTTGTCCCTGAAAGAGTTAAGGGAAGACAAGACTAGGTACAATTCCATGGGAAATAAATAGACGAGATTTAAGATCCGTTTCCTCGTTAACTACCCGACCTATTTTCATGACATTTCGAATCCGTATTCACTGGAATCCTCAAGACGTATTGCAGACAGCTTTTTATGCGACTAAAATTTTTTATCTTAGAGCAATGTAGATTGTTTCAGAAATTTTCCATTTTCCAGAATTTTTTTCTGAAATTATTATATATTTTTTAATTTTTATCACATATGATCTTATATTTAAACTTCTATTTAAATATCTAATTATATATATATATATTTATAAATTTTTTTATCGAAATCGTGCAAGTACTTTAGGAGCTAACCCCTAAACTGCCCCGGCGTATATATACGTCTCGCTCAGTCAATGCATTAAAACTTCTTGATACCACTATTTTTCTAAAATAATTTCATACAATTTAAAGGACGAAATGTTTAGACTAACTGTTACGAATATTTTATTTAAAAAATATTGATGTGAATGCGCTATTTTCAATTTATTGTACAAAAAGAAAGGAACAGTTTCGGAGGGCTTAAACTTAAGACACTTCTAGTTACTTTTCTGAACATTTTCAAAAAAAAACATGAATGAAAGTATATATAAACACATTTCTAAAATTTCGTTATTTATAATAAAAGAATATAAATTGTTACTGTAAAATTAATGCAAGTAGGCGTTGCGTCCCTATCTTCTTTTCCCTCAAGAACTTTAAAGTTATTCATGAGTAAAGTAATAACTACTGGAAAGTTACTCCGATTCCCACTATAGCTCTTTGAATTTCTTGTTACCAGTCGAGATAATTTATAATAACCTTTGATAATTTTTAAACATGATAGCAGCAATTATTTGTTTTAACGAAATTGAGAATTTAGATGCAGCTCAGACAAGAATCCGTAAAAAAGTGTTGAGATCGAGTTAAGTGTTCTGTTTCAACAGTCATTTAATCTTTGATTTTGATAAGCATAAAATAAACGAGGACTTTTCGGAAAGTAAAGGTACAACGCAGACGACAGGATAGAAAAGTTTTAATGCGCGCGTTGGCAACACACATGGGTGCAAGTTTTCCGTCCACAAGACGGAATTCCGTCTTTCAAAAGTTCTCGAGGACGGGAAAATCTCCGACGACGAAAATTGACGCGTTTTTCGCCAAAATAATCGCGAAAAAAGACACGATTTTTCGTCAAAAGATTATGAATAAAACATGCTTTTAGTCAAATGATCACGGAAAAAGGCGTTGTTTCTGTCAAAAAAGCGCTATTTCATTCAAAAGGACGCGTTTTTCGTCAAAAATTTGCAGCATAATCGTAATTCCTTTCGACGGATATCGAGAAAAACGTTATTTCTGTCAAAGATTCACGAAAATGATGCAGTTTCTGTCAAGGAATCGTGGAAAAGACGCGATTTTCCTCTAATGATCGGGGGGAAAAATGCTATTTCTGTCAGAATTACGGAGAAAATGCGATTTTTGTCAAAAGACCGAGGAAAAGGCATTTTTCGTCAAAAGATTGTGAAAAAAGACACGATTTTTTTCCTAAAGATTGCTGACAATACGTGATTTTTTTCAAAAGATCGCAAAAAACACGCCTCTTTTCACCAAAGAATAGCACAAAAAAAAAAAAAAAAAAAAAAAAAAAACGCGATTCCTGTCGAAGGGTCGCGAAAATGACGCAGTCGCTTTCAAAGAATCGCGAAAAGACGCGATTTTCTTCAAATTATAGCGGAAAACGCTATTTTTGTCAGAATTACTGAGAAAACGCGATTTTTGTCAAAGGAGCGAGGAAAAGACGTGAATTTTGTCAAAATATTGTGGAAAAATTGTGAATTTTCATTAAAGGATCACGAAAAAATTGTGAATTATCGTCAAAAGATCGCGAATTTTTGTCAAAGGATCACAAAAAACGCGATTTTTGGTCAAACGATCGCGATAGAGACACGATTTCTGTCAAAGAATTACTATATAGACGCGATTTCTGTGAAAAGATCGTGGGAGAAAGCGAATGCTGTCAAACGGTCATGGAAAAAAACGTGAATAATGCCCGTGCGTATGTGTTCATTCGGGGGGGTGGGGGGGGTTCAAAATATTTTCAATCCCGATAAAATTTCAAACTTGCACCCATGGTAACACAGATTCTAACTTTGAACCTTTGAATTTACACTTGCAGTCATTTTTTAATTCTATGGTGATCGTGAATCGTGTGTAAGATGCGTAGAATGGCTGCGTCAATTAAAAATCCCGCTACATGTTAAGTTCGATCCGCCATACGTTTTCCTCAGGCAAAAAGGATACTTTCAGCAGAAATTCAGCCGATGATGAATTTCTTAATCATGTTGTTACCGGTGATGAGATAAAGGGCAAAATTAGCACTAGCCACCGGCCACAGGGCCAGTAAATGATAAATAGTGGCCAGTGAAAAATTGTCTATCAGCGGCCACCTTATGGCCACTTTTTTACAAGGAGATAACATATTTTACTTACATTTTATCAACAATTCTACTTTTTTGGGTTCCAATATATTTATATTAACATATTTATTTGTGCTTAGTCTTACATTAATACTTATAGAAATTTTAACTGTTTAGTATTTTTAAATAAAAAAGTGGCTACTAGTTTCAACATAGTGGCCATTTGAAAAATTAGTCTTACTGGCCAGTGGCCGCTAAAGTAATTTCCCAATTTTGTCCTATATGATGAGACGTGGTTCTCTCACCATACACCAGTAACCAAGTAACAGTCGATGCAATGGCACCATACGAATTCCCGAAGAATCAAGAAATTCAAAACTTTAATTTCAGTACAAATAAAATCATGGCTTATGTTAGTCCAAGGGCCAACCGAACGAAACCCTATGTCATCGAGCACAAGACAAAATCCTTTAATTTATGGAAGAGTAGTAAGAGGGGAATCTAATGATCCATGTCTTTCGGAAGCGAAATGGTGCATAAGCCAAAAATTGATACCACAAGTAGTTGACTCGTAGGTTTTACATTTTGTTTGTCCTGCAATCAAAAATACGAAAACATGGAAAATTAGGTGTACAATGGAAAACACAATGGTAAGTTTACGAGTCAACCACTATTGGTATTAGTTTTTGGTTTATGCACAACTTCGCCTTCGTCAGACATGGATGATTAGATTCCCTTCTTATTATTCTTCCATAAAATAAAGGTTTTTTTCTTGAGCTCGATGACATAGGGTTTTGTGCGGTCGGCTCTTGCACTATGTATTCTGGGACGGATATATTCTTATGCCTTGCATCCAACGACTTCCACTTACTTCTTTACCTGAAGAAGCATCTTGCAGGGCAAACCTTCCACGGCAATGATGAGATCAAAATTGAAATTGAAACGTGTTCTCGACAGCAGACGGCAAACTTCTACGACACTTGTATACAGAAGCTTGTGCCCAGACTAAACAAATGCCTGGACTACTGCAGTAATTATGTTGAAAAAAAAGATATACAAAGTGTCCACTCTCAACGGTGGCAAATAGCTAATTTCTAAACCGTTAGTCATAGATATATAGTTGCAATTGCAAAAATGTTTTTAAAAAAGGTAAAGAATTGCTTTTCAAGCGATTTAGCCCGAAAAAATTTTTGTTAAAAAATTACGAAAATTAACTTTTTATACGGTCCCCCGGTCCTATTAGTGATATTTAGTAAAAATTTTCCATCACCGTTTCAAGATATACAAAAAAGGTCCCATTCATTTAACATTAAAATTGAACGAGTTATAAAACTTTAAATTTCATAACTTAAACCACTTTTCTGTAGCTGAAAACGAATGAGTTGGACTTTTTTAGAGAACCTAAAATAAGTGCTTAAATTATTATAAAGGGCGTTCATTTCCAACGCTGCCCAATAGCTAATTCCTAAACCATTTGTTACAGACGTATAGTTCTGATTACAAAAATGTTTTAAATGAGATAAAGAAATATTTTAAAAGCAATTTAACTGAAGGTGCTACCACCGTATAAGTTTTACGGGGGTGTTAATTTTTATTAATTAATTTCTAGATGGGTTAAAATAGTTGAAGACGCAAGTTTTAAAATTCTCTTTATCAAGAAAATGAAATGTTAGGCAATGGCCATTTTATTTTAAAATAGGTGTGTAATTTTTATAAGCTTTTATTTTGCTAAAAACATTCGTATGTATGTATGTTGAATCTAGCTCAAAATTTCTATTCAAATTTTAACTCGCTTCTAAATATCCGATCGAGGATCAATTTGCATACTTATTTATATCCAATGACAATGTAATATTAATACAATTTTAGGTGCGTGCCATTATTTATTTTATAGGACTACACTAAATTCTGTTAGGTTAAGTAATCTAATAGAATTTTAAATATATGTTATTTTGTAACGAATTGTGACTGCTGCTTGTCATAATTTAAATTAACAAACTTTCTGTTATTTTTTACTTATATTTTTAGTAAAATTTTGCTTTAATATGTAATCATCTACATAAATTTAAAAATAATATTGTAAAAATTATTTAAAGTTCAATGTTAAATTTCAGCTCATGCGTTTATTTTTTTTTCCAGTAAATTTGTGACTGACTAATTTGCAGTAAAAAAAGATGCTTCAACTTTAAACAGCTATTACTCGGTTAGTTTTAATTGCAGAGGAACGGGACTTTTTTTTTGTATAACTTGTCAGAGTAGTAGTAAAAATTTACTAAATATCACTTATAGGACAGGGAGACCGTATAAAAATTTAATTTTCGTAATTTTTTAATAAAACATTTTTTACCTAAATCGCTTGAAAAACAATTCTTTACCTTTTTAAAAGCATTTTTGGAATTGGAACTATATGTCTATGACTAATGATTTAGAATTTAGCCATTGGCCACCGTTGAGATTGGACACCCTGTATGATTGCAAATAATTCGTAATAAACATTTTATCAAATAAGATTTTTTTGAGTGTGTATGCGTCATTGTATATTTTTATTGTTACGACAGTTACTGTTTGCCCAATGCACTTATAGGAATACGATTTTCACCCTCTAAAAGTTCGATGCCGATGTAATGCGCTTTGAGAATTTTTAAATTTTATATAAAAAAAAAGAACATCCATCTTGAAAATTAAAAAAAATATTTTTTTTAATTTTTGTAGAAATCAAAACACATATGTTGATTTTTTATATTTCTTCTTTTTTTGTATAAAAATGTATTTTATTAATAAAACTATATAAAATGTTAAAAATAATTTTTGTAAAACGTTGCACATCGGCATCGCATGCCCATTTTGTCTTGGTGAACAGTGTTTATAGATAGTGACATTATACTATAAATAGATAAGGCCCCAGTCCCGGCTCCTGAAGACACTCGCGAGCTAATGCTATTCCTATATGGAGGCATTTTTCTAATAACTCTCTAGAATTTTGACATTTTTAGATAATTTTTTTGCATTGGGTAGCTGAGGTCCGTCTCTAGAGCGCACCTTTTTTATTTTACCGATTTTGGGCGCAGATATTTTCTATAAAGTTACTTTCACTTTCTGAACCGGTTTTGAAAGTGAAACTAACTTTATAAAAAATATCCACGTCCAAAATCGATAAAATAAAAAAGGTGCGCTACAGAAATCTCAGTTATCTAATGCAAAAAGAAATATTAAAAAATGGCAAAATACGAAAGAGTTATTAGACAAATGCTTCCCCATAGGAATAGCATTAGCTCGTGAGTGTCTTCCCGAGCAGGGACAGGGGCCTTAAGTGATTTATGAATAATAAGTCATTAGTCAAATTTTCTTATGAAACTACGTTTGTCAAGCAAAAAGTCCCATTCGCTAATGCTTACCGTGTGAAAGAAATTTTTAAAGATATCGTGTTTACATTTTAGTATTTTTAAACAATTCTTTTTGCATTGGTTAGCTGAGATTGATTTGTACAAAATCCGTTTTTACTTTTCCGATTTTCTTTACAGAAATTTTTAATGAGGACACTTTCATTTTCGGGACCGGTTTCAAAAGTTAAAGCATCTTCTTGAAAAAAAATCTGCATTCAAACGCGGAATAGTTAAAGATGGCAGAGGTAAAGATCCATCTCAGCCATCAATGTATAAATAAAATTAAATAAAACATTAAAAAGTATTAAAATGCAAACAAGATATCTGATAAATTTCTTCCATGAGATAAGCATTAGTGAGCGAATCTTTCCAGGTGACTAAAGTAGTCTCTTAAATTTGAATTTTACCATCAGCGAAATTCGCTCTCAGAACGCCTCTTGACACCATTGACGCCGACGGAATTTCGTGTCAACCCTTCACCTCCATATTCCGCACGAAAGGAGACATTCTGTTCACATCGTTTTTAGGTGCGTTCGTAATTACATAAATACGTAGCATCTATTGTTGTCGTTCAGTCCGTCCGTCTGTCTGTCCGCATATAACAACGCAAAAACTACCCAACTGAATCGTTTGAAATTTAAAATACATAATTATTACATAATTTTGTCGAGTCATTTCAAATTTTATGAAAATCGGATGCATAGATCAATTACAGGGACAATCAAGAGGATTCCGTTACATTACGGTCAACGGGGAAAAAAGTAAAGTAAGTTTCAAATGCATTTTAATCGTTTGAATTTTTAAATAGATAATTATTACATAATTTTGTCGAGTTATTTCAAATTTTATCAAAATTGGATGCATAGTTCAACTACAGGGACAATCAAAAGTGTTCCGTTACATTATTGTCAATGGGGAAAAATGTCTCAAATGCATTTTAATGGTGTTACACTCAGTCGAACGTAATAAAATGGATATACATCTATAAAGTACATATTGTAATATACGTTTTGCATAATCTGTGGTGCAGAGAATATTTGTTATTGATTTACAAGGCCACACGAAAATATTCCATTGCATGATGGTATAGGGAGAGCATTGTTTGGTGCACATTTTAATTGTAATTATTTACAATTTTATGAGATTGATATATGAGAGTGATATTTTTAAAACTTCGTTAGCGTACGAACGCACCTCATTTGCTAAGCTTCACGTGCAATTTCCAACTTGTTTTTTCTCTTTTCAGGTGAACACTTTGCAAGAGGAACAACTGGAAGAAAGGACTCCTCTGTTTTCTCGCAATAATCTAGTTCTAAAAAGACTGATCCCCAGCATGACAGAGATAGGAACAATTACGACCCATGAAAATGGAGTCGATTTCGTCGTTGAATGGCATATCCAGGGTTTCTCAACTCTTCGGAAGAATGACTTCGCATACTACCGGAGTCCTGATTTCTCCTTCGGTGGGGAAAGATGGTCCTTGTGGATCTTTCTGAATGGTAGGAGGATATATAACTCTTCTGGCCACGTGGATTTGGATCTCCTGAAATATCGTTCCGGTCGCTCCACCAAAATGTCATTGTCCGTCTCGCTGAAAACGGCGAAAGGGGAAAAGTACAATGAAGAATTTTACACAAAAGACTTTGATGATCGTGTCAACGGGGTTCATAGATTGAATCGATTCGTGCCGAGAGCGGAACTGACCGCGCTAAGATCCGATCTGTTGCCGGACGACGTCCTGACAGTCGTCTGCACCATCAAGGGGAGGTCATCTGCCGGAAGTGAGAGTAAGTCTTTGTCGAGCTGACCACAAACACTGCACTAAAAAATCTAAATACATGTTTTTTTTTTAATTTTGTAAGTACTTGACTTCCAATATTTCTTAATAATTATTTTTTATTTATGAAACATTAGATTTTTCTGTGCTCAAACAAAGTCACGTGATTAGGATTCGGAAATGCTGGTGCGGAAATACTTAAACGCTAACAAAAATAAAGATCGCAGAATCCCTGTACCTATCGCGATTTTAATAACTTTAAGAATTTTTAAGGTTCTAAGAATTTAAAAGCCAATCTCTGTTTAAGAAAATCAATATAACGGACTTCAGTAGTCTTAGGATATTTTTATTGCACTTCAATAGAAATAAACAGATTTTTGCATTTTCAATTCCTGCAGAAAAAAAATCTGGAAGTTCCAGACTTTCGAAACAGGTTCCGAAAAAGAATGTGCCCACAAATATTTTATTCAAAAAATCTTATCCATTAAAAATTTATGAAATGCAATCTAGATTGAAGTAATATTGTGATTGGTTTAACATTAGCTTGTAGGTGTCTGCATTCTTTTTATTGTTTTATATTTTTTTTACATTTCTATACATGGTTTATTATAAGAGACTATCAGTTTTAAAAAATGAAACGAGGAGAAACAATGGCAGCTAGTAAATTATTCTCTCATGTACTGAATGAATGATGTTAAGAATTTATTTAGTTATCTATGTTTTTGACAGCAAATGTCACAATCAAATAACACTGCATTGTCTTAGACCATAAGAATACCCGAAATATATTTTCTGTGGCTAATACTTTTTTAATCTTTGGCAGTTTCGCAGCTAAATAGGCTAAAGTGTCATAATAAAGTGTGATTTTTTTTAAAAAAATCTTTATATGATATTTTAAGTATTTTTATCGATTATCAGCCCAACAAAAATTTTCAGTAACATTAAAACCAAATTAAAAATCGGTTTCACACCCACGTACATGTAATTCCAAACCTCATATATTTAAAAGCTGCCAATACCTGTTTTTGAACAATATCTATTTTAGTGTGTTCTGAATGAATCAATGACGTCACTCTCTTGTATGTATAACTTTAGACGTTGTTACCCCATACTTGTAATTTCATACATGTTATTTAAAAACTGTTTGTGCCCGCCTTTGAAAGTTCTCTATTTTAGTGTGTTCTGGATAAATTATTGAAGTCCCTTTCTTGCAAGTATTACTTTAATTAGATGTTATCACATACTTGTAATGTCAAACCTGATAGTATTAAAAAACTGCCAATACCTGTTTTCGAAAATTGGCTGTTTTAGTGTGCTGTGAATGAATCAATGATGTCACTGTTATGCACGTATAATTTTCGTTAGCCGTTACCCCATATTTGCAATTTCATACCTGTTATTGAAAAACTACCAGTGACTGTTCTCGAAATTTCTCCATTTTAGTGTGTTTTGAATGAATCAATGACGTCACTCTCTTGCATGTAAAACTTTCGTTAGCCGTTACCCCTGTTTGTGCCCGCCTTTGAAAGTTCTTTATTTTAGTGTATTCTGGATAAATTATTGAAGTCCCTTTCTTGCAAGTATTACTTTAATTAGATGTTATCACATACTTGTAATGTCAAACCTGATAGTATTAAAAAACTGCCAATACCTGTTTTCGAAAATTGGCTGTTTTAGTGTGCTGTGAATGAATCAATGATGTCACTGTTATGCACGTATAATTTTCGTTAGCCGTTACCCCATATTTGCAATTTCATACCTGTTATTGAAAAACTACCAGTGACTGTTCTCGAAATTTCTCCATTTTAATGTGTTTTGAATGAATCAATGACGTCACTCTCTTGCATGTAAAACTTTCGTTAGCCGTTACCCCTGTTTGTGCCCGCCTTTGAAAGTTCTCTATTTTAGTGTATTCTGGATAAATTAATGAAGTCCCTTTCTTGCAAGTATTACTTTAATTAGATGTTATCACATACTTGTAATGTCAAACCTGATAGTATTAAAAAACTGCCAATACCTGTTTTCGAAAATTGGCTGTTTTAGTGTGCTGTGAATGAATCAATGATGTCACTGTTATGCACGTATAATTTTCGTTAGCCGTTACCCCATATTTGCAATTTCATACCTGTTATTGAAAAACTACCAGTGACTGTTTTCGAAATTTCTCCATTTTAGTGTGTTTTGAATGAATCAATGACGTCACTCTCTTGCATGTAAAACTTTCGTTAGCCGTTACCCCTGTTTGTGCCCGCCTTTGAAAGTTCTTTATTTTAGTGTATTCTGGATAAATTATTGAAGTCCCTTTCTTGCAAGTATTACTTTAATTAGATGTTATCACATACTTGTAATGTCAAACCTGATAGTATTAAAAAACTGCCAATACCTGTTTTCGAAAATTGGCTGTTTTAGTGTGCTGTGAATGAATCAATGATGTCACTGTTATGCACGTATAATTTTCGTTAGCCGTTACCCCATATTTGCAATTTCATACCTGTTATTGAAAAACTACCAGTGACTGTTCTCGAAATTTCTCCATTTTAATGTGTTTTGAATGAATCAATGACGTCACTCTCTTGCATGTAAAACTTTCGTTAGCCGTTACCCCTGTTTGTGCCCGCCTTTGAAAGTTCTCTATTTTAGTGTATTCTGGATAAATTATTGAAGTCCCTTTCTTGCAAGTATTACTTTAATTAGATGTTATCACATACTTGTAATGTCAAACCTGATAGTATTAAAAAACTGCCAATACCTGTTTTCGAAAATTGGCTGTTTTAGTGTGCTGTGAATGAATCAATGATGTCACTGTTATGCACGTATAATTTTCGTTAGCCGTTACCCCATATTTGCAATTTCATACCTGTTATTGAAAAACTACCAGTGACTGTTCTCGAAATTTCTCCATTTTAGTGTGTTTTGAATGAATCAATGACGTCACTCTCTTGCATGTAAAACTTTCGTTAGCCGTTACCCCTGTTTGTGCCCGCCTTTGAAAGTTCTTTATTTTAGTGTATTCTGGATAAATTATTGAAGTCCCTTTCTTGCAAGTATTACTTTAATTAGATGTTATCACATACTTGTAATGTCAAACCTGATAGTATTAAAAAACTGCCAATACCTGTTTTCGAAAATTGGCTGTTTTAGTGTGCTGTGAATGAATCAATGATGTCACTGTTATGCACGTATAATTTTCGTTAGCCGTTACCCCATATTTGCAATTTCATACCTGTTATTGAAAAACTACCAGTGACTGTTCTCGAAATTTCTCCATTTTAATGTGTTTTGAATGAATCAATGACGTCACTCTCTTGCATGTAAAACTTTCGTTAGCCGTTACCCCTGTTTGTGCCCGCCTTTGAAAGTTCTCTATTTTAGTGTATTCTGGATAAATTAATGAAGTCCCTTTCTTGCAAGTATTACTTTAATTAGATGTTATCACATACTTGTAATGTCAAACCTGATTGTATTAAAAAACTGCCAATACCTGTTTTCGAAAATTGGCTGTTTTAGTGTGCTGTGAATGAATCAATGATGTCACTGTTATGCACGTATAATTTTCGTTAGCCGTTACCCCATATTTGCAATTTCATACCTGTTATTGAAAAACTACCAGTGACTGTTTTCGAAATTTCTCCATTTTAGTGTGTTTTGAATGAATCAATGACGTCACTCTCTTGCATGTAAAACTTTCGTTAGCCGTTACCCCTGTTTGTGCCCGCCTTTGAAAGTTCTTTATTTTAGTGTATTCTGGATAAATTATTGAAGTCCCTTTCTTGCAAGTATTACTTTAATTAGATGTTATCACATACTTGTAATGTCAAACCTGATAGTATTAAAAAACTGCCAATACCTGTTTTCGAAAATTGGCTGTTTTAGTGTGCTGTGAATGAATCAATGATGTCACTGTTATGCACGTATAATTTTCGTTAGCCGTTACCCCATATTTGCAATTTCATACGTGTTATTGAAAAACTACCAGTGACTGTTCTCGAAATTTCTCCATTTTAGTGTGTTTTGAATGAATCAATGACGTCACTCTCTTGCATGTAAAACTTTCGTTAGCCGTTACCCCCATGCATAATTCCAAACCTGTTATTCAAAAGCTGTCAATGTCCGTTTTTGGACATTCCCCATTTCAGTGTATTCTGAATGAATAACACTGCTACATCTTTATTAAAGGTAACTCTGCCTCTGCTGAGATCTCCACTCCTGTCTCCGATTCTGCCGGATGTTCTTCAGACTCCGGTGAGTGTCGTCACTGCAGCGGGAACTTCGATGCCGGGATCCTGTCGTCCCACCAGAGGGAGTGCGAGCAAAGACCCGTTAAGTGCCCGGACTGCCAGGAGGTCGTCGTGCTGCAGAAGTTCCTAAATGAACACGAATGCCAACCGGAAAGTCCAGAAGGTATTCTACGCATTCTGTTTATATATAGGAAAATGTTACAGGTTAACAACATTCCTTTTTTTCTATCTGTAAAATCTTACTTGAATTTTTCAAAAACTACATATTAATTCTTATTTAATTTTTACCTGTGTATGTACAGTGTTTCGTCAAAAATATTGAAATTTCTATATAAAAACATTTTGTGGCTTGGTGGACAGATTTGGCAATCTGTCGACAACAATATGTAAAGTAAAAACGAAGATTAAAAAAAAGAAACTTATAATAATGTAATTAAAGGGTAAGTTTATAGTTTAAAAATAGCCAAACTTAAACGATAAATTCAAAAATAACCTGTCCGTAGATTTTACATTAACAAGCGGGTGTTTTCAAGTGAACGAAGAGTCCCCTAAAAGAACCGAGCGTCCAGTTCAAGCTTGTCAAATTCCGAGTTCAATATTAATTCTTATCTTCTAGTTTATCCTAAATTTGGTTTTCATGAAATATTTTAGAACCAAGATAGCATTCAGTAGCAAATCCTTGCATTTAACGGTGCAATAGATTTTGCTAATTTTATAATTTCTAAAATATATGCATGTTTTTATTTCAGGCATACTTAAAATAATGATTATTTATGTTTTTTCTCGTTCTGATTATCGTCGCATTTTTCTTTAATTTGCATGAACTTTTTAGAAATGTGTCTCAGTATTTGTAAATTTGATTTTATTTCAAATCGTTTGACTGGTCTTTTTAATGCAGCAGAAAACTCCGAAAGTAACTGTGTGGAGACATCTACTCAGACTGGAGAATTAAATGGTAAGTTGATCTCCATAAATAGATAAAGGAAAAGTTATAGACTTTATCATACACAGTCATGGTAATAAAAGTAAACACTCTCTCCTAAATTCTCATCAATTTGTCGTAGGAGAAAGTTATTGGTATTGAACGATTAAAAATAAATTCTACTTTTAAATGATGCATACATGATTTGATTAGAGGACCATCTACATATTGCAGCGTATCCAAACTTAATTTTTTTCAATGGCATCACTCAATTTTGAAAGGATATTTCAAATCTTCGTTTCAAACTATGCCCAGACACCAAATTTCAAATCATTTGAATGATAAGGTTATAAACTTTCAAAATTTAGTGCTTCTAATGTTAATTTATGTACTCATATTTTTATTAATATCGCCTGAAATTATATTCCTAATGAGGTAATTTTTCATATAGCAATAATACTAAAGTACCCAATAAATATGTTGATACCATAAGTATGTTGAATTTGCATTTTTCGTAATTTTATGATATGAATTATTACTTATGAAATTAATATTCGAAAAAATTATGAATTGCGACCTACAATTTTTTGATGAATTTAGATTTATTAAGTCCTGCTTTATGAAAATTCAATATTTCAAAATTATCTTTCAAGGAGTCTTCAAATTATGTTTTAAAAATGGCAAAATGAAGGTTTAAGGGGACATCTACAACTAAAGTGACTAGATATTTTAAAACTATCCTGTAATCCAGCTGTCTTCAATGAGTGCTTGAGTAGCGCATTCTTGATCAAGATGAGAGGTATCTCGGTCAACAATCAAGTACCGAACTTCAATTTTGATACATCCCCTAAAATAGGCTTCTTTTAAAATAATTAGTTTCTCAGAAATTTGTTGTATGAATAGCATGAAAATTTGTTTTTAGGCTAATTAAAGGGTGTAGAAATAATTTATGTTGTCAGAAATAAGTACTTCTATTGGAAAAAACTTAGTTTGTGTTCATTTTAACACGTAAATGGCCCCATGAGAAATTTCACATACATCATTTAAAAGCAGACTTTATTTTCAATTGTTTGGTACCAGTAAATCTTTTCGGTACTACTAGGTTATCCCGTCGACTAAAAATCTATCGCCAAACTATAAGATTAAATGCCAATAATGGAGGATCGTGAATGTCACATTCAATGACATTAAATGCGATTCATGTGTTTAAAAATGTCATAAAGTGAATTTTATTTCGACTTTTTATTAATATTTTTATTAATATTTTACTAATTATTTGTTTTTTCGTTATTTAAAATCAAAATTATATCAATATGGATAATTTGGCGAAATTGCTCGACGGGATAACAGAGTAGTACCATTTTTTCTACAATAATTTGTTGAGGAGTTAGTAGGGGATGTTTACATTTTTTCTTTCATGTTTGTACATTATTTAAAACAAAATCTGTATTACGAGGAGGAGTCAGAAAATTCCCCCGGTGGTTGTGAATTGGTGGCCCTATCTCCGAACCTTTTATTTTGACATCACATCTTATCCATAGACTTCCTTATAAGGGCATCAGCAGGTGTTGGCTGGACCGGCCAGTATAGACACAAGCAATGTTTGACTAAAGCTTTGGAAGCAATGTCGAAATCACACAAGTGGTTCAATGCTTCTTTCATATAAATAGCCTTGATGTTTTTCCTTGAAGGCTTTTTAAAGATTATAGAAGAGTATATTTCTCAACTCACTTGACATGCATGCAGAAAAGTAAAGTTACATCTTATCTTTAATGTTTCGTTATATGTTTTGTCTCTTTCATGCACACTTCTGTACACAATCGCCAGGAAAATTTCAGACTCTCCCTCATATTCAAAAAACATTTAATGCTCCAATTAATTCAGTGATTTGTTTTTGTAATGTGATTTTATTTCAAATCATTTGACTGTTCTTTTTAATGCAGGAGAAGAATCCGAAAATATCTGCGTGGAGGCATTTACTCAGACTGGAGAAGAAAATGGTAAGTTGATCTCCATAAATTGACAAAGGAAAAGTTACTTTAGACTCTTTGACACGAATTATTAAAAAACAAAATTTGTATGATTTAGGAAGTATTTGATGCTGCAGTTGATTCATTGGTGTTTTTTATATACATTTTTTTACCAGCTATAGTTTTATCTGCATCTGATTTTCTAAGGTTGTGTAATTATTATATAATGTGAAGCGATTTAATCTTTTGAAGTATGAAATAGAAAATTAAGAAGTTAATTTTAAAAAGGTTCTTATTATCATCAAATAACAAATGAATAATTCTAAACAAATGTTTGATATCAATGTTAAACAAATCATGAAAATCAAAAGTTTTAAAATAATTTTTGTAATTTAATTTTTTTATATTATTGACATTATATAGTAATGTATGATAGACTATTATGTAATAATGTTATATAATTGAATGAGTATAGTTAACAATAAATTATTTGTTTTGTTTTTATAAAAATTATACATAATTGTAACAGAATACAAAACATTTTTTGGGTTTTTATGAAACTTTGGTATAACAGCAATATATTTATAATTATAGTTGAATGATATTATTTTTCATAGTTTACAAAAACTGAGAATGTATCTGTTATTGATTAATCTATTGAGACTTTAAATTATGCATTTCTGTATTTTTTTCCCCATTCTGATCATCTTTACATTTGCCATTTAATTTCTACTAAATCTTTGCAGAATAATTTCATTTTACTTTGAATTGTTAACTAAAACTTTTAATGAAAGCATGTATTCAGATGGACAAAGGAAATGTTAATATATTTTGTTGTCTACAACAGGAATTAATTGTTAGGTTCTTTTATCAGTATATATTTAAGAAAGCTTGTGTTATCAGGAAGAGGGATTATCAAATTTTCAGACTGATATACGACTGTGCAGAAATTTATATTTTCATTGTTAAAAACAGGAATGTTAACATTTAAAAATGTTATTATTTCGTTTAGCTAATACCGAGTTATCTCTTTTCATTGATATTTAACAATATAGTTATTTTATTTTAATATGAAGTTCTTTGTATGACAAAACAAATAATTGTATACAAAATTTTTTAAACACGACAAAAGCTTGAAAAGTTGTACAAAATATTTTATGATAACATCTGAAGAGAAATTTGTGCTACACATGATTTGTTGGCAAATATCCTAGGGACATTGATTAATTTATAATTTCCAAGTGGGTGTTACCGCTAATATGAAGACGAATGGAACTGCTTAACTAATCACACATCATGTTAAAGTTCACTAATTTTAGAGTTTTTCCTTGAATTTGTTCTTATAAAACAAATATTTAACAGATGGAAAATTCATACGTTTTAATGCTGCCATAAATCATGCCAATTTTACCACTCCTAAAATGTATTCTGCCTTATTTAAAACTTATTTGTGTATTCTTTGTTATTATTATCTTTACATTTTTTCATTTGATATGCATGATTTCTACAGAAATGTGAATAAAGTTATCTGCTATTTTTACAAATCTCTTTTTATTCTTTCTAATATAGCAGAAAGTTCCAAAAACACCCGTATGGAATCATCAACTCAAACAGAAGAAATTAATGGTAAAATCATTTATCACTATCCTTAGTTTTATGTGTTTCTAATTTTTGTACATTAAGTGTGTTCTTTAAAAAATATTTTCTACCACAAAAATTTGAGACACACTTATGGTGTTACTTTAAAACATAAAAATATGACACACGAAGGCAGGATTAATGAAATGATTTGAAATGGAGCCGTTTTATTTAATTTTTCGATAAATTACATATTGTGTGATAAGCGACTATTTGATAACGACCGTTATCAGGCATCCAGAAATTTTATTTTAAAAAGCCAAATTTGACCGTAAAAATATAAAACGAAAAAAATATTTGAAAACGACACATTTGACTAGAAAAACATAAAAACATGATACTTGCAGGTGGGATTATTGAAGGGATTTGGGATTGAACAATTTTATTTCATTTTTTGATAAATTTAATCTATAGTAATTAGAGACTATTTCTTTTATAACAATCAATATCATCCAAAAATCACATTTAAAAGTGCTAAATTTGGCTATAATTTAAAAAAATATATCTGTTTTTCTTCACAAAAGGAAAAACATCTTCTATTTTATATTTTCTGAATAAGAAGACCTGCCAGTCTTTAGTGTTTACATGCAAAATTATGTCAGAAACATGTCAAATTACATGCAAATTACATGCAAAATTGTGTCAGTTCAAATTCGAGAACAATTTGTAAACTGAAACACATTTTTAAAAGGGATTATATTTGAAAACAAATACAGAACCTTTTAAAAGTTTCTATGTTTCATTTTAAAGGTTACCAGTTCTAAAATTATAGTAACTTCAAAGAGCTACTATAATTTTAGAACTGGTTACCTTTAAAATGAAACATAGAAACCGTATGTTTAGTGTAAATTTTCTTTTTTTGTGTGTGTAATTTTAATAGACAACAAAATAATTGTGAGATTCGTTAGCAGACAAAGTATAATCATAATATGCGCTATTTATTGTTTGTAAAATTTGAACACGTTTTTAAAAGATTATATTTGAAAACAACATCCAGAAACTTTAACATTTCGATGAGCTACTATAATTTTAGAACAGGTAACCTTTAAAATGAAACATAGAAACCGTTTGTTTGTTGTCAATTTCCCTTCTTTGTGTGGTGTAGTTTAATACGCAACAAATCCAGAAGCTTTAACATTTCGATGAGCTACTATAATTTTAGATGGACAAGAGTAGGTCATAAAGTTTTGTAAATTTGCTCTATTTGATTAAAACACAATTGGGATTTTTAGAAAGCAAATCTGAAGGTTTAACATTTGCCATTTTTAACAGTCTCTTTTGCTTTATATTTTAATTTAAAATCTTTGAAAATCTTTGAAAAGATCTTTGAAAAGCTATGCATACATATAAAATTATGCTATTTATCATTTCATTTTAATTGAATTTAATAATTGTTTCTTTTTAATACAGCAGATGAATGGTTTAAAGAAAAGTTTAAAACTGCCTGTGTAGATGCATCAACTCAAACGGAAAAGCAAAATGGTAACTTGGCGTGTTTTTAGTTGTTACTGCAATTAATTGTTAAATTTGTTAGCCGATATACTGTATCAATGTTTGTGTTACCTAAAAAGTGTATTAACCTATCGGTACTTTTCTATGAATGAAATTTTAATTAATAAACTTCATTTAACCATCGCTTACAAATTTGCGAAATTTATTCTAAGTATCCAAATGCTATTAAAGTTTTTATTATTATTATTTTATTTTTTTACGTAGGGTCTGTTTTTTAAAGAAACGTTATTTTTTGAAAAATTACTTTTTTTATGAAAAATAACCCTTTAATTATTGCACTTGATATTTCCGCAGGCAGTCATTTATGGACATATTTTGTCATATCTGTGACCCTCATGGGCTGTTCGCCTAATAACTTTAGCTAATATATTTTTGTTTTTGCCCTTAATATTGTTGTTCTCAAGATTACTCTAAATGCTTAAGTGCTCAATAGAAAGCAGCATTAAGCAGGCATATTTGATTCTAAGAATTGAATGTTTAATCCGGGAGAACTCGCTGCATGAGGTTTTCTTTCTCCATCCTAATCTTTTTAAGACTCTTATTTAAAACATTTTTCATTTTAATAAAGTTTCAAAATGTGATTTCGATAATTTTACCTCTTTTGTGAATAAAAGTACTAAGCCAAACAAAAAAGTTGATTTTAATAAAAATTTTAATTTTACTTAAGAAAGAATTTTTAATAAAAATAAAAGACATTGACATGCTTCGGAACCGTCAAATAAATTCCATAATCATAATATAAATAAAATAAAAAAATTTATTTTTTATTTTTATTTATTTATTTTTTTTTTTAATTTATATTATGATTATGGAACTTAATTGACGGTTCCGAAACATGTCAATGTCTTTTATTTTTATTATAACACCTTTCTTAAGTAAAATTAAAATTTTTATTAAAATGTTTATATTAAAGGTGAATGTTTTAAAATCTGATGATTTAAAAAATCAATTGGATTTAATTAAATTTTTATCATAAAAAAGTTGATATTAAGTGAATGTAAAGTAAAAGAAAAGCAATTGGGCACCGTGAGAGAAATTCTCATTAGCGAGTTCTCCTGAGTTAATTTTAAGAATTTGTATGAGTTGTAACATGTGTTTTATTACTGACTCAATATTCTCCATCTTGAACACTTTCAATTTGAAAAAAATATACAGTGTATTTTAGTCAGAACTTTGACTAGTGAAACGGGAAAAATCATCTATCAACTAAAAAAATCAACTTTTTTTTCAATGAATTTTCCAAAAATCATGCAATGATTAAAGGGTTAATAGTAATTTCTAGCGAACCTTCTGCTATTTTTTTTTTGGTTGTTTTGTTTGCATATTACACTATTTAAAACCTAAAGAAGTAAACCTAATTGATGAAAAGTATGTTTTTATGGAATTGAATTTTCTGAAAAGCAAGCCATGTTTTAATAATACAGTTTTTGTAAAGTTGTCTGTTTTATTTAAAAAATATCTTGATAGATCTGTTTTTATAAAATTTGTTTTGTGAAAAGGTCCTAAACAAAGCTCAAATCTTCCCTAGATGGAACTGTGATATTTTACATATAGCAATGCTCTTTAAGATTCTGCAAATTCAAAATATATGTAACATTGTTGTAAGATAATTTATTTTTTACAAATCCCTTAGTTGTTGTCTATTTACCACAGATCTTTTTTCAATTTGCTTTGTATACCTTTAAGATTTTAAATTGAAAATTCTCGTTGTGTGTAGAACATTGAATTCAGGATTTATAAATTATGCACTGTAATTTGTAAATATCTTTTCTATATAGTTTTTATGTTGTAGCTACTTTCATTTTACTGGGATTTATCTTGGATTGAATAAAATTTTACATATAATTTCTGACACACCCCCAAACCACTAAAGATGTATCACCTTGAAAGCATTTAATGTTTGCAGAATAACTTAAAAATATATTTCCATCGATTATTACAGATAAATATTAAAGAAAAATTTTTATAGAAACAATTTTCAATAATATTGACATTAATTTATGAGTGTTTGGTTTCAACACAAACTCTTATTTGATCTTTAGTTCTAGTAGAAGTAAAGCAACGGTCGACTGCAGAATTAAAGAAAGCTTTTATATCAGAAGATGTTGGATCTCATAAATTTTAAATTACTAATGAAATTGCACATCAGATAAAGCGTGGTTAACATTACGAATTACTTTTGCCAGACAATAAAACATTTGTTTTTATTTTTTAATTGTTCCTACTTAACTATTAACATTTCCTGAACATAGCAATTTTTTCGAGCATGTTCAAAAAGAAAGGAATCTCTTTATCAACAATGAAAAGGAGTCTTAATGCAAGCTATATATTGCAGAGGAAAAATATTTCTGGCAATAGATTCTACGTTTTCTTAAAATTCCACCATTCCAAAAAAACCCTGTATTCATATGACTTCCTTTTTTTTTCTTTTAGGTAGCTTTCATTACAAAAAGTAAAAAGCTACCTATTGCAGCCGTCCGGAGGAAAGCACTTCCAGAAAATTTTGGTATATTTTCACCGATCATGACCCCCAGACCCCAAAACCACCCTCCGTTCAAATGTTGACATATATATATATATATATATATATATAACCATATATATATATATATATATATATATCTGATTTTTGTCATGCGATAACTAACGTATTTATGAACCGATTTGAATGAAACTTGGTATGTACATAGTACATACAAATGTCTCGACCGAGTTCGTTGGTCAGCATCATCCGCCATTTTGTTTCAAAATGGCGGCCATTTTAAATTTTTAAAAAAATTTAAAATTTAAAACTAAATGCGAGAAAATTAAAAGTTGAAAAATATTTTTCTTTTACGTGTTAGAACTTAAAACAAAGATTCCAGAACACTTTTTATTTTGTCTATATCTTAAAAAATGATTGAGTTATAGCACTTTGAATTTTTCTTATGGCTGACATTTTGAAACGATCTGATTTTTGTCACGTGATAACACGTGTATTTATGAACCGATTTCAATGAAACTTGGTATGTACATAGTACATGCAAATGTCTCGACCGAGTTCGTTGGCCAGCATCATCCGCCATTTTGTTTCAAAATGGTGGCTATTTTAAAAAATTTAAAAATTTAAAAATTTAAAATTAAATGCGAAAAAAATCAAAATTTGAAAAATATTTTTCTTTTACGTGTTAGAATTTAAAACAACAATTCCAGAACACTTTTTATTTTGTCTATATCTTACAAAATGATTGAGTTATAGCACTTTGAATTTTTCTTATGTCTGACATTTTGAAACAATCTGATTTTTGTCACGTGATAACACGCGTATTTATGAACCGATTTGAATGAAACTTGGTATATACATAGTACATACAAATGTCTCGACCGAGTTCGTTGGCCAGCATCATCCACCATTTTGTTTCAAAATGGTGGCCATTTTAATTTTTTTTAAAAATTTAAAATTTAAAATTAAATGCGAAAAAATTAAAAGTTGAAAAAGATTTTTCTTTTACGTGTTAGAACTTAAAACAACAATTCCAGAATACTTTTTATTTTGTCTATATCTTAAAAAATGGTTGAGTTATAGCACTTTGAATTTTGCTTATGGCTGACATTTTGAAACGGTCTGATCTGAACGGTCCACAATGTTGATTTAAAATGGCATACACTTTATGATATCGTGGAATTTGGTGACTCTCTAAATCGCTTAAAATAAAACCAGGTTGAATAAAAGATGGCTAATTTCTAAAAATTCCTATTAATATTCAATCTTTACAAAAACTAGTATTCAATCTTATAAAATCACTAATTTTATAAGATTATTTCCACTAATTTGAGCTTAGTATTTTTGAACAATGTAACTTACCTTAAAATAAATAAATAAATAAATAAGTATATGAAAGCTACCTCTTCCTCCCGGCATTGCCGGAAGGACTTTTTTAAATATGGATTAACATTGTTTATTTTTTTCTGTAGTTTCATTGACCAGTCTACCTGAAGCGCATGATTTGATGACTGATTTTAAAGACTTATTGAAAGAAGGGAGAGGCATAGACGTGACTTTTAAAGTAGACACAATGGATGCTAAAACGGAGTTCTTCGCTCACCAATTAATCTTGGCTCTGAGGTCTTCTTACTTTGCAGACCTGTTCTACGGACAAGGAACAAAAAAAGGACACCAGATTATTCCTTTGACAGGAATCAATACCAAGGCATTCGAACAAATGATAAGGTATCTAATTTTTACTTACAAGATTTATTTAATTCCATTGGACCTATTTATTTTTTTATTTATGATGCATAAGTAGTAAAACATGGGAATTAAATACTGATTCCAAATTAAGATTTTTAATAAAAAAAAATAATAAAGCTAAACAGTCAAAACATTTTATAAGACAATGTGGATCATCAATAATGTCCAGGCTTTTGTTTCACTAAACCAGCTTATTAAGATAAAAGTACACTCACATACTATATCCTACCATAGGAAATATCAGTTATTTTCTTAAAAACAGGATTTCTTGAAGAAAATATTGTGTGATCAATGACGAACTGATCACAGAATTTTTTATGATACATTGGAATTTCAAATTCCATGAAACAGCAGTCTTATCAAATAATTATTCTCTCTTCCCTATTTTACACTTTTTTTAAACATTCAGCAGTAATTATGCATCAAATGTTCCAAGTGTTAGTTACATTTTTGAATTATGTTTAATATTAAAAATAAGCCTAATTGCAATGTGAAATAATCGCTGAAATGCAATCTGATGCAGTAACATATCTTTCAGATCATATGATAATAGTATGTTGGATAGAAACTACACTCAGAATTTTGCTCTCAAAATTAATTAAAATTTAGTTTGCACAAGGCTTACTATATTTTCCCATTATGCTTCTCCGATAGAAATAAAGACCATCAATATTTTAAACAAAAATATTCAGATTTATTTTCATGTCTGTATTTTAAATAACAAACATTTTACTAAAAATTAAAAAACTTTTCTACTAAAACTTACTAAAAAGATAAAAATGAATGTATATTTTTTTAATCAGTAAGTATAATGGGAAATTTTCTGTCTCATTAATAATTTCCATGTATTTACAGTTCATAATATAAATAGGCATGTGGGGGGGGGGGGCAAAAACACACAACGGCTGATTTAATATGAAAGCAATGTTTGTTCTTTCAAAAACAATAATCAACATTTGGGATTCAGTCGTACCGGTTGTCTGTTGATAACATGTGAAAAAAATTGCATTCGGTGCAGAAAAAATGAATAAGTTTCAATTTTTCATTTTGGGATAATGTTTTTAATAAATTCATGCGATTGTTGAGATGATAATGATGCAAATGTCTACAAGTCCTAGAATTATTGAAGAAGGGACAAATTTTTAGCTTCTAAGTCTATAGTTTACCTTGATTTCATTTCTGTAAAATTTCAGTTGGCCGGGCAATCAAAACGAGGCTTTGTCTCTTACCCTAATGAGAGAAGCAAAGATATTCAAAACAATGTTTTAGAAAATAGCAATTTCTAGCGAAATTATAATTTAACAGAGCCTAAGAACCTCTAATATTAGCACTTTATTCAACAATCAAACAAATTTAGACTAATGTATTCATTCAAAACCAAAATTTATGGAAAGTGTATGTCTTTATCACCCCCTACCCTATTTATTAATAAAATACATTATAACATATTCTTGTCAAATTATAGTTTTTCATTTCACCAGTTCCATACCAAATAAATTTTAGCAAGAAAGTATACCTCATAACAATTTAATGTATACATATCATATATAACATAAATACTTAGAAGTTGAAAATGACAGAGGAAATTTCCCATTTTACTCACTTACTTAGAAAAACTATTTTTTTAATGTTTTAATGCATTCTAGTTGAATGAAAACTACTTTTTATTTCAA
This sequence comes from Maratus speculifer, assembly GCA_964019185.1. Taxonomy (NCBI): domain Eukaryota; kingdom Metazoa; phylum Arthropoda; class Arachnida; order Araneae; family Salticidae; genus Maratus; species Maratus speculifer. The sequence continues at coordinate 23,923,132 of OZ025303.1, read as the reverse complement.
TTAGCTTTTTATTTATATTAGTTTTTTAGCTTCGACAGAATATTTTCGACTTTATGTTGTGGGCATTTAGACCTGAATCTCAATACTTTCTAAAAAAACATTCTCTGTTGTCTAAATTTTTTGATTTATGAATAAACACATACAGGGGAATCTAAATTAAGTATTTTATACTTTAAATACCTTTTGTAAAATAAATGCTCCTATTCTTAAAAAAATAATGTTTTGCTTATAAAATGAATTATAATTAAAGGAATTTTTTAAATAAGGAAAGAATGTAAAGAAAATGTCTTCTAGAACAGTTTTAATGCAGAAAGCCTCTTAAAAATGTACATAGAAGGAAATATGTTTAATACGAAACTGTGGGGACTCAGATATTTTATCGTGTAAAAAGATTCTTAAAAATACTCAGCAATATTTTCAATGTTGTCAAAGTTTATTTAAATTTATTGTAAAACTATTAGGTGACATCCATTAGGATAAAAAGCAATTGAAAAAATTATTGTTAAAAGAAAATTAAGATTTCTTTTTTAGAGGGGGGTGGTTTTTTAGCACCTTATTGTCCACAAGTTGATCGCGATCATCCATTATTTTATTCATCTCTCCATTCAAAGCGCTAATAATGTTAAATAACTATGCATACTTTTAATCAAAATCGAAATAAATAATGGAACACCGTTTTCACCTTGTTTTTAACACAAAATATTTAATATGAACTTTAAAATGTTGAGGTTTACTTAAAGTATGATTAAAATAGTCAAATAAAGATGGTAATGGTTAATTTTTATTTAAAAACATCTTGGTACTTTCGAGCCTCTTTCTCAGAGAATAGTTTTATTTATTTAGGCCCATACATGATTTTGTTTGTACAATATACCGAGCCAATAATTATTAAAATTGAAAGAAGAATTACTTTTTTGGATTAAACTCAATGAGAGAAGATATATGAGGACCTAAGAAGCCAAGTTGTACAAGTGACAAAATTTCAATTTGGAGTAAACTAAGTTTAAAGATAATTGATGTTAAATTGAAACATCAATAACAATTGACTAAATTGAAATAGGAGACTTCTGCTTGTCGCATTCTGGCCTTTGAATTCTCATTTCAATAACTTTTTAAAAAATAGAGTACAATTTTCTTTAAATGTATAATTAATCAATATTGTTTGTTTTTCGAAAAAAAAGTGGTTTATCTCTATAACTCCCCAAATAATAAGAAGATGACCTATATTTCTTTACCTGAAATGAAAACAGCATATTTTCATGTCGTCTGTGTACTTAGTTTATTTTTTTTCAATTTTGTCACTTATACCCCTTGGCTTCTGGGGTCCTCATATATTATTATTAATTACAGTCCATTTATTTTGTTTTTCCACTCTATGTTCATATATTTCTTTTATAATATTTCTTTTTACCATTTTTCATGTCAAACATTACTAATTCAATCTTCAAGCAACGTAATTAAAAATGAAATTTGACGAATGAATGCAGACTGGAAAAATATTGTAAATAGACTGTAATTAATAATATTATATATCTTTTCTCAGTAAGTTTAATCCAAAAAACTACATTCAACTATAATAATTATTGGCTCAATTATTGTCAAAACGAAATGGTGTATAACTAAACAAAAATATTTTCTGAGGAAGAGCCTGATTAGGCTTGAAAGTACTAAGATGTTTTTAAATAAAATTAACTATTAACATCGCTATTTGATTATTTTAATTGCCTTTTACGTAAACCTGGACATTTTACAGTTCATATTATATATCTTTGTATTTCTAATCATTTTCTGCATTTTTAGTCATTGTTGCTGTGAGTTGGGTTCCCACAATCAGTAATTCTTTGGTGTATGAGGATTCTATTGAATAAGAGTAGGAGACGGGCCCTGATAGAGGATGACGTCTGGTGAAAAAAAAAGGAATGAATTCTCGGAAGTTAAACAAAGAAATTCTACACGAATAAATTATTTAACCCTTTCGGGTCCGATTTTTTTTTTCATTTTTTAGAAAAAAAATACTTTTACATTAATAACATGAACACTAGTTATCCAAATAGATTAATTAGAGTTTAAAGAATAGTTCATAGTCTGAAAGATAACCAATGTTGTTGTTTTCCATGCTATTCAATTCGTGTTCATATAACAATAAGCTAAAGAAGAATTTTTGGAGATATTTACAAAATATTGTATTGCAATAAGATTTAACTTATACTACAACTTTCTAATATTTTTTGCGCTTTATTGCATATGATTCTTTGAGTAAAGTAACTTTTATTTTAAATTTAAAAAGTAAAGCATGTGTCTAAAATAAAAGAATTGCAAATGGCCCACAGAGAATTCAGAAAATAATAATAATTATTATTACTAAATGCCTATTGTAAATGAAGTAATGTGGTAAATGCATAGACATATACTACCATTATTATATGTAAATAGAAGCAAAAGCATTTCTTAAAACAAAATAATACTCCATTAAAAGACATTAATAGTACATCAGACGTGAAAGAATTAAATATGTTACATAAATAAATTCTACAGGGAATTGTAGTAAACATGCTATTGAAGATTGAAAGCAAATTTTTTTGTGTTAAATGATCTTAGTTTCTTGCTAAAAGAAGAAAAAACACTGCATTAAATTACATAATATACTTCCGGAGCGCTATATCATTTCGTGCTAACCAAATTTTTATATTAACCATTTTCATATTAAACATACTTCACTGCATTAGATTTTCAACGGTTATACGCCTGATAAAAGTATATTTATGAATGAGTGTTTCCGTGTTTATTGTTCTTTTCAATCTAGATATGGGGAGATTCATCAACAGAAATAAAATATAGGAATGATATGAAACGATATCTACTTTAGTGTAAAACTATAAAAATTAAAATAAATAGATGTACGATGCATTTCCTAATTCAATTTGCCTTGTTTGTAATTATTAAAGTTTAAATAATTACAATCTAAATAGTATTACATTTTATGTCAAACATTATTTTTTAATACAAATTGGATAGTATTTTCATCTGCAAATTTGTTTTTAATTACCTAAACAAAGTTTTATAAAGAATTTTGAAAATAAATGTTTAGTTATTCTCTGGAAAAATGTATATCAGGTACATATTACAAGTATACATAAACATAAAAAGTATGACAGAGTTAAAAACATTAGATATAATCCTCTCTAAAGTTCTGAAAATGAATGCTGTACCTCAGTGATACAAAGTACTCGCTTAAACTTGTAAACTATTAGACATTAAAATTGTACGCTGGCATTTGACCACCTGTATCTTAAAACTAGGGTCCATTTTAGACAAATCTGCTCACTTGTGTAAATTAAGTAGTGTAAATTCTTCAATATATATTTAAATTATCCAAAAGGGCCTGTCCATTCATTGATGGTCATCTTGTTACAGATTCTGCTCAAACTTTTAATGCAACAAATTTAACTGTTTCTCAAAAATACGCAGTTGCGTTTTTCACATAATTATTTTTTCTCTATTAATTTCTAAAATTTCGCATTTACTCTTTAGATGAGTTTACTTATTACTTTTTTCAGATACTGCTATGATTACAAACCTTGCTTGCAAACAACCGAGGATGCCTGTGCACTGTTCAAAGTTGCTTCTGAGTTCAAAGTGATAAGCCTCCGGAATTTATGCCACACTTTCTTCAGGCATACCAAGATTGATCCCAAAAACGTTTTCAGCATTCTGAAGATTTCGGTTAAAATGGAAGACAAGAACCTTCAAAATACGTGCTACAACTTCTTGCAAGAACAAACCAGAGAAGTCATGGCATCCTACACGCTGTATGACGTAACACCAGCTATGGTGCACACTCTCCTGAATTTGCCCAAACTGTCTCTCAACTCCGAATATGAACTGATCAAATGGATATGTGATTGGGCAAAACGAAAGGCTGAAGATACATCATCTGAAAATGCCAGAGAATATGTTGAGAGTTTGCTGAAATACATGAACTTTCTGACTCTGACAATGGTAGAGTTTGCAATTTTGTGCAAGGATAACCCAGAATTGTTTAGCTCTGATGAAATTGTCAGTATTTATCAGAATATAGCTTGTCCTGGAACAAGAAAAATGCCTGACTGGTACAATAAGGACATGCAATGTCGTGTTTATACTGGCTCGAATGAATAAAAGTTTTAAATAATTGTAAAAAGCAAATGAAAATCATCTATTTTTTTACATTGTATAAATTGTAAATATGTATTTTCATATTCATTGAATGATTTTTATAATAAAAGCAGTTTTGTATTTTATTTTTCATTTTTTAACGAAAAGACCTTTGTGCTAGTTAGCAAGTATTAGAATTTCGTGGAAGTCTGTTCGAGCAATATTTTCATGACATTCATTCAGCATATTGAAATACTTTTTAGCTTTTATTTTATAAGCATTTAAATATAATATTTCAAAAATGCAAATATAAGCAACGATTTTTGTTTTACTTTTGAAAACCAAAATGTGTTTAACGATACTTTTTTTCATACTGGTTGAACTTTTGCTCCGTTTGAAAGCCATGTATTGAGTAAATTTGTTAAGATACCACTAGTCATTCTAGTGTGTTAGTTTATTGTTTCGATTTTTAATAATTCAGTTAGTTTCAGTATATATAATATTTAACTTAAATTTTTCTTCCCAATTTTATAACTGACCAAAAGTGTCTGGTAATCAATACCTTACATTTTATTAGTTAATGCCTTATATATATATTTTTTTATAATTGAAATTTCAAAAATTGAATTATTATGAATAAAAATATTTTGATACTTTTACATTAATTTAGTGCAAATCTTGCTAAGAAAAGTTTTCCTTTGTGGTTTACGGTATTATTTCATATTAAATTATTTCTTTAAATATTTTAAACAAGTGAAAGATATGTAATGTATGAATTTTAAATTTAATGATTCCAATGTGATTCATAGCGATTTATCACCCATGTCTGTCTAACAGAATAGTATCATGTCTGTTTCCTCTTCTTTTCTTTACTGATTCAGAAAATTCCCTTTGGTTCAATTAACATGCTGATAATAAAAATCAGAATTTGTTCCTGAATTGAGAAAAAGAATTCAGTTTGAATTGAATAGGTTCTAAAGGAAATTTGTTACATTTTCAGGGGAAAATAATGGAACTCTTGATTCAACATACACTGAAAAGATAAATATTGTGTGATTGCTAATGCATTAAAATATCTGACTGTTTTATATATAGCTTATCCTTATTGGCATTTTATTAACTTATGCATTTTTGTAATGGAAATCACTGTCGCATGTTTTCAAAGATCTAATTATTGGAGCTAGGTATTTAAATTTCGCATGGTTGTTACATTTCTTGTATAAATTCTTGCTAATGATGGTTTTTAACAAATTCAAAATTTAAAAGGGTGAAAGTAGGTTGGAAATATTTTAAATTATGATATATTTGGAACTGTTAAGGCTAGAAACTTGAAATTTTGAACGACTGTTATATTAAAGACATAAAATCCCGCTCAGAACAGTTTTTTAATAAATTGAAATTGAAAATGATGTAGGAGTTAAAAAAAAATTTAAATTCTCATACGATATAGTTGACATAGGAACTTGAAATTTTGTACAATGCTTGCTTTCAGATGTAAATGCTTGCTAAGAACAATTTCTAAAACTTTAAAATGAAACAAGTGGAAAAATTTTTAATTAATATTTGTTAGAATTTTTATGGTTAAAAATTTAGAATAATGGTTACTTTTAAGATTCAGATACTGCGTGAAAATAGTTTAACAGAAACTCAAAATTCAATGATATGAAATGAATGAAAAATGTTCTACGTTATGATTTATTTGAAATTATTAGAGATAGAAATTTAAAATATGACATTTCTGCTCTTTTTAAAATGAAAATGGAAGCACAGATTTTTTTTAAAAAATCCAAAATGGTTTTACATTTGGAACTTTAATTAACATAAAAGAGATTGCAATGCAGGTAAATATTTTAGCATAATACGAAAATATTCTTAAAGGGATGAACTGTAATTCTGAATTTGCATATTTTGAGATTCAAGAAATCAATTTCTGTTCAAAAATGTGTTACACATCATTCCTTTTTTTTTTCAAAAATATAAAGTTAAAGCTCATTTCACCTAATATTTTTGAGTTATGGTTTATAAAGTATCCCCATTGTGCCATATGTTTTGCAACAATCAGAAATTAATTTAACATTGCACATTTCAAACTGAAATCTTCCTCATTCCTAAATTACTGCTCTGAATGGTTTCTCATTTTGGTATTCAAAGATAATATTTTACAAAGTATTCAATGAGAATGTAAAAAATAGATATTATTTAAAATTGCATATTTTGTCAAATTTCAATATGTTAACAGTTTTTTAAGCAAATCTTCTATTTAGTATTCTTATGTGAAACGTCATTACTAATTAGTTGGTTTCAGTGACATTTTTATACCATGATTTTAATCAGAGAAAAAAAGTCTTTTCTCTTTTTTTTCCTAGGCTAAATCGTTATTTAACCCTCAATAATTTTCCCATTGTGTTTAATCAATGAAACTTCCTTAAACTTTTCATTAATATTAAAAGCTTCACACATCGTCATTTTTCGAAATATGTTTTCAATTTAATTGTGTATCATATTTTTTTAGATATTTATTAAAACCTTCATCGGTTTGTTACCTGACAAATCATTCTTTTTATTCAATTAATGGTAACTAACTTTATAAGCATATTTTCAAATTTTGATATGTTGCCACTTCAATAAACTTGTTTTATCTTAATTGAATATAAATAATGTAAATCGAAATTAATATAAATGATATATATACATTATTTTTAAGAATAAATATGTACCAAAAGCACTGCAAGCCACGGTAATTAAAAAAGGGTTTCTTCACCCCCCCTCCCCCATACATAATAATCTTTGAATGTGTTAATTAAGATCTTAATGAATTATCATCCTCATAAGTATTTGTCTATATTTAAAAAAAAAAAAAAATAGAATCGATAAACATACATTGGAATCTTGATAAATTGTCACTTTTACCAGTATTTAATTTAATTCAACTAAATACCATTCATTTTTATTAAAATGTGCTACAGTTCTATAATTTATCACTGTCATAAATAAATACAATTGTTAAAATAATTATCAATAAATATTTATGAATATACATATTAAAAGACTAGGTGATTTGAATCATCCCATTTAAAAAGATAATTACAAGAATGATGAAAAACTTGCAAATTACTGTTTGGAGATTATTTGTTTTCTGGAAGAATATGAAAGTAATAAAATAAAGAATGAAGTTCTTCACTGCATTGTCAAATTCCTCAAAAGAATGTCTCCTTTTCTTATATATTAATTTCAATTTTAAGAAAAACAAATCGCTGAAAATATATGGTGGAAAATCTTATTTATAAAAATATGCAGGTTCTGCTATGGGAAACGTCGCTTTTGAAGCATAAAATTTTCATAAATAACTTATACCCTAAAAGTTAACATTTGTATCATAGTTGAATCCTCACTTTTAGGATTTATGTAGGTGGTCATATACTCTTTAATGGTTAATTTATTCTATAAGAATTTTGGGTGCATTTCGCTGAATAATATTGTAATAGAGGATTGCAGATACACAATATTTTTTAGTAGCAGGCCTATTGATTGTAGGATGGAAAACTGGAGTTAAATATCTCAATAAAAGAAAAAAAAAATAATTACATATATGAATTTAAAACTTATGGAATAAATTATGGTTTTCCGTTTAAATCAAGAAAAGAGATTATGTAATGTTCGCAACCTTTTCTAGTTTAGTGAGAATACTTCAAAATGCCAAATGACAATGTGCAACAACCATACGGCTAACAACCGAAATTGAAGTGGTATGGCTCCGAATGTTTGTATGAGGTGACGTATGCAACTCTGTATATTGGAAATTACTGCGCTTCATTTTATTGTAATGGAGGATGCAAGAAAGTATTGTAACAATAATCATGCATAATTTATTGTTAAGTTGTAGGAAAATAGTTGTTGTCCTCGGTAGAGAACTGGGAAGTCTTAAGTATATCTGAATCTTTTTATTGGTTGAATTCCATAACTTATTTTGTTTTATTCGTTTTCTGATTGGTCCATGTTTAATTTCCAAAAATGGAATACTTCTGTTTTTTATTTTATAAGTTTTCTTATGGGTTCATGTTTAATGTAAAAAAAATGGAATACTTCTGTTGCCACGATGACAAAAAAGGTAATAAAACTTTAATAATAATAATTTGAAAACAAATTATTATTATTAAAGTTTTATACCGATAACGATTCCAAACAAATTTTATTTTAAGGGCTCTTATTTCACTACGTAACAGTGTAAACATTTAAAATGTTCAATGTTTAGAAGTTTAAAAATTTGCAGTTCCGAAAATTGCAAAACTGAGATTTCATTTAAAATTTGTTTAGGATGGGTTCAGGAATATTGATTTTTAATCCATGTCATGCGTAATGCCAATTAATAAAGAAATAGACCGCTAATTTGATCAATCCGTTTGTACAAGTCTATCCAAACCGACATTGAAAATGTTTGTAAGTATAAATTTTAATTAATGAAGAAGATCTTGTCTATCATTATAGCTAAAAATGTATGTTTACAATAAAAGAAACTGATTAATTTTTTACTGTAAATTTGCTATTATTTCATTATTGGTGAGTCAAACGCTCAAATATGCCTTTTGGTATCGAAAAGATCGAACTTATCGCTTCAATAAAATCCAACACAAGCACATTGAAATTTTTACATAAATTTTTAATGTGTTCAGAATGATTTTTGTACAATTTCAGATTTTATGGGTATTTGTGGTCTGTATTACATGACAAAGTAAAAATTATCCAGATTTGAATATCTTATGCTTTTAAACTCATTTACAATAAAGAATGATTTCAATAGCACTTTAGAATTCATTAAAGGAACAAGTTTTCTGTAACGACAACTGCATTCAATCCTCTATAGTGCGTTTTAAGTCCCAATATAAGGCATAAGTTATTATCCAGCAAAAATCTGTCCAAGAGTGAAATGCTTCCTGAGACTGAGGGTCTTCCAATCATGGATCAGTTCCATTTCAGAATGCTTTTATAAATCTTAAACAAAATGAAGAATTCTTTCAGTAGAACATACCACACACTGTTAAAAATCTGCTGCATTTTGCTGCAACGCACTCCCCTGCTTGTATAGAAAACCGTTACTTGGCCGTGAAATGGAGCTTTCTCATTGGTTGTAATAGAGATATTATATGCAAGCGGTGGAGTGCGTTGCAGCAAAATGCAACAGATTTTTAATAGTGCATTTATATGTAACAAGATTCATTTTTTCCTCGAATCAAAAAAGAAGAATTCATTGCTCAAACAATCATTAGTTATCAAACATTTGGTCTATAATTTATTATTGTTATCTGTAAAAATGCGAGTTGAACTTATAATATTTTTGATGTGCTTTTAATAAAGCGGAAAACTTGATCAGTTAAATTTCAAAATGTTACAAAAACATAAAAAAGAATAATTTTTATTTAAACACATTTGCAAACTAAAGATCTATACATAAATAAATTTACTTAAAACAACTCTGATGTTCCACACTAAAAGCAAAGAATGAAATGCTGGAATTGTTGAATACCAAACATTTAATCAAATCAATGAATTGCAGCTAAAGAGGATTATCTATTCACAGTCACAATATTTTTGAGTCTTTTATTTCAATCAATAGATCATTTTAAAATAAAAAACATGCAATAAAAATATACTTATAAAATAAAAAAATATTCAACACTTTTTAAAAAAATCAAGTTTTTCAAATGAAAAAAGATAGACAATCAAAATGTGTTAAGTTTTTTAGCATATAGATTATACAGAAAACAGCTTTAGCTTATATAGTAGTGATAGATAATATGGTTCCTTTCAAGAAATCGTTCGGTCGTGGAGTCGATTTTGAAAATAGAAAAAAAAACAACGCTTCCGAGAGTGATTTAAGAAAAGGTAACGAATCTGGAAGCAATGGAACGACATGCAAACATATTCATTCTGCTAATGAAATTTTTTTTTTTAATATTTTGGTTTTGCCTTTAATAATTTATTTCGCTGATCTGTGTGTGCAATTAATCAGCAGTTATTTCCAATCACTATGATACAAGTATTCCTCCTAAAATGACTATTATTGATTAACTTTTTATTTACCTCTAAAGTTTTATTCTGAGTTATTGTGTAAAGTTTTATTTTGAAATTTATTGTATGTTTGACTTTGGCCATCCATCATAGTAATGCAGCAGTCAATTTGATTTTCAGTGCAATTATTTTTCCCCTAGAAAATATATTGTCAAATGACCCTCCATTTATATTGTTATTTTATGTAGGAAATTTATTGTAATCGCATATTTATCACTAGGTTTTATGTATTTTTCCTCGTGAAAATCTATCTTTACGTACTTTTTCGTTTACAAATCAGTCCTCGGAAACGGCCGTTTTCCGTATCGGTCCATTTCTGTACGATTCCTCGGAAATCGATCCTTTTGGTGTCTGCCTATTTCGGAAAAATTCCGTGTACTCCATCTACTTAGGCATAAGTTCAAAAATGAATAGAAACTTTCATAAAATTAAATTTGGATACTAATAGATTTGGGAAAATATATATGGTTAAATGGAGTGTATTTGATGCCTTCAAATACGTATATAATAATCTACTTCCTGGCTAAATCATCAATGAGCAGCCGAAACCAAAACATCTACACTTAAAATCATAAAACGTTAGTTGTTATTTATTGTCATAACATAAAAGTCCATTAAAAAATATTTTCAACAACTCCACCCTTAGTTAGTTGAAAATGGGATCGAAAGTTTCTGAAAAAGGATAAAAATTAAAACACAGGATATTTAAATTTTTAAAATGCTAATAATTAGAACTGTGGATTATGAAGCAAAAAAAGAAATCCTAACTATTTAGTTAAATAAGTTTCAATAGTATAACTAACTTTCTTTAACTTCAGTACAAATAAGTATTTCAATATAAATAATTTTTCAAATACATGAAATAAAAAAGAAAATACAAAATACAAAATGCAATGTTGTTCAAAAGATTTTATTTCAAAAATAGGGATGCATAATTTTTGCTGATTTGGTGAAATCATAAAATAATCCGCAACAATAAGAGCAGGCTAAAATGGTAGTATAACAAACAATCCAAAATTAGTTTCTTGATAGTAAAGAAATGTAACATAAATAATGTAAAACTGCCAGGAATAGTAAATTGTTTGTATTTTTTTCTTTGGTGATAAGGTAAAAATTTTAAGAACAATCGAATTTATTTCAATATTTTTTTATCATTAAGTTAAAGTAAATAAGCTAAGACATTCAACAACGTTTAAATGCACAAATGCGTACAATACCATGACACAAAAATATCACATAAGGCCTAAAAAAATATACTTCAAAAATTTTTTTATAAGCAAGTTCTGTTTTGCATCAAGGTGAAAAAGGATTTTTCCTCTAGTATCAAGATAAAATTTTGTACTTTGTAGATATACAACATCATTGTTCTCAAAGTGTAATAGTTACCATAAAAGGAAATTAATTTAAATATACATTATTGCTATAAATTTGCTTTGGAAATCAACTGGAATCGACATAAAAAATATATAATTTGAAAATTACAGACTTTCATGAACTATTTTATTAAATCCATACACATCTATACTTGAAATAAAAGGACAAACATTGTATATCACACTAAAAAGATAAAAATCAATTTAAAATTAACAATGTGACTTGCCTGGAATTGTAAACATCTACTAGCTATGTTAGTTCTTGATTATCCCATCAGCCCAAAAAACTATCGTCAAACTAAGATTAAATGTCAATTAAAGGATGAATGTAAATGTCACATTGACTTGACATTAAACATGTTACATGCATTAGTTACGCCATTAACAGATTTTTGTTGTTTTATTTGTGTTTTTATTAATGTTTTACAATTTTTTTTTCATAATTTAAAATAAAAACTATGTCAATAAACAATTACTTCACGATATTAAAAGAAAAAAGACATGATAGATTAGTTTAAACTGACGTCACAGATATTTATCCACCAGTCGAAAGCGATAACTAAGGTAAAACATTAAGGTACTATAGCAGTAAAAAACTAATTAAAAGCGTGACACCATGTTTGATTTTAAATAAAACGATAGAACATGATTTACGTATTACATTTTTAGTTATTTTGTGGATCTAAAAATTATTTTCTAGTGATGATTTTTTGAGTTTTTTTATTTCTCTGCTTTTGCAATTCACTGCTTTAACTCAGATTTTGAGAAAATATGATAAAGATCCGAGGTATTCCTTCTACAGAACTAAGTGACAAACTATTTACAAAGATATAGGATTCTACCATAAAACTTTATTTGTAGATTAATAAAAATTGCGATAAATGTGTACTTAAAAAAAAAAAAAAACTTGCTTGAAAATTTAAATCAACTTTTGTTACTAGTTTAAAGTTTATGCATCGCTGGTCTGATGAATAAACCTCAATGAATTGGGGAAAAAACAGTTGAATATATGATTACTGATTGGAACAATTATTTGAGAGAAGTTTAGATATTTAAGCTTCTACAAAAAAATTTCGAAACAACAGAGGTCCTAAAGAGGTATTAAAAAATGATGAGTCTTTTTACAAGTCATAAAAAAACATACAGGTTAAATTCTTCTATAACAATGGTTGTTTGGTGGATTATGTCGATAAACTGATGAGTGTTTCACAGTAAGAGTTTCTAAGAGGCGTACTGCTACTAGGGTTGCGGAGTCGGGTCCATTTTTGAGCAAAAGAGTCGGAGGAGGAGGAGGAGTCGTTAACAAGCCGACACAAACTCTTACTTTTTGATAAGTTTAAAGTAAAATCAAACCAATTAGTTATACATATCTTTGAATCCATAAAAGGAATTATTATTATTATTTCTGGATTATATCGGGCTAAATTAGTTAAAGATTCCCAAAATACTGACTGACGTACACAGTACATGGAGGCCGTTTTTAATTAAAAATTCTAGTAGACACCAAGTTATTTACGAACTAGTAAAATTTTCATCTTTATTGCTTTTTTCTTTTCCATTAAAACTTTTCTGCCCTATAGGGCACGAATTAACATCAAAATAGTAAAAATTTCCCCTTTACAAATCCATGGATCCGAAATAGTAGAATTTATATTTTTCTTTTTAGATTTCCATATTAAAGATTTTGTGGGACGCGAAATTAAAAAATTAGTAAAACGGAAAAAAACTTCTTTTCTTTCTTGAGGTGAAAATTTTATCTTATTTTAATTGCCTTCTCTCATAATTTTAATCAACAGCAACGCCAGCCATATCAGCCAGTCCGGAGTCGGAGTCCTAAAATTTCCAGAATCGGGGTCGACTATATTTCCCACCGATTCCATAGCTCTCGCTGCTACGATGATAGTAGAAATAAAAAAGCATATAAAAGATGGTTCTACCATTTTTCGGATTCATGTTAGGTATAAAAAACACAGAATTTAAAAACTGTAGATTTTGAGCAAATTCAATGTAAAGCCTAATTATAATTTTGCGAATTCAGATATTGGTGCATATACTCAAAACATCGAAAGATTTTGAAATTCCGTCAAGATCATAAAACAGAATGTTGACACATTGTTCTTGTGTATCATCTTTAAATAAACCTAGTCTTTAAAAAAATTAAGTAGATTTCGTAAGAAATACTACCTACTGCAGTCTTTACCATGCTGCGACTTTTTATTTAAATTCATTATTTTTCCTATCTTAAAATTTTAAAATGGCAACAGTCTTCAATTTATAAAATTTGGTGAATAGTTTATATCATTATATCGTTTAATCATTTATACCATTTGGCTAATTTGGGAAGGGATAATGAAGTAATACCAACATTACAATGAATAAACATTTAATTTTTTTAATGAAAGCGTTCATGTTTCTTAAATAAAAGAAAAGTTTTATGTACAGTTCAAAAGTCCCGAAAGAATCTTTTTGATGCTTCCTTCTCCTTCGAGTGTGAAATGGAAAAATCAATTAAAGCATCAGTAATAAATGTAAGTAATAAAAAAAATATCTTTCATTAAAAATAGTAAATTAAGATGTTTTGCGAAGTTATTCATTTGCTTCGTATGAGGAAGTTTGCTCAGAAAATGCTTTATCGCTTAAATTTAAATTAATATTATTAAATAAATATTAATCCAAGAATTTTAACAAATAAAATTCTGGATTTAAACAGACATTTGATACAGAGGACAAGATGAAAGTCACGTTTTTTAAACATTGCAGCAGTCAATATATATCATTTTGGGACATTTGTTTCGAGAAATATCAAAATATGAAAGCTTTTTAATTGGTATGAGATGAAAAATATTACTTATGAAATATAGTATTTTAAACAACTCTGTAGAGCATATTTCAAAAATCGTCAAGTCAAATATAACCAGCTTTGCTTTTAAGATATTTTTAGAAAATTCTCTTGACCAGCTCACAAACAAAGCGTTTTTATTTATGAAAACAAGAAAATGTGTTTTTAGATGGTGACTTTGTTAAAAATCATTAGAGCAAATAAGATGTCTTTACATTTATACTGGTGACGTATTCTTTAAATTGCAACTAACAGAAAATCGTTTTTAAAATTATTTTTAAAACAAAAAAAATATCAATGCAAGTATGCATGCAAGTGTTCTTGTAGATGGCTACTTCTTGCAAATCTCTATATTTCCTGGATCATATTTTACAAACAGATGGTTTTTTCCTTTATATAGATGCGCAAATGTACATTTAGACTATTCTATGGAACATATTTTACCATCAAAAACTTTTCTTTGCATGGGTACACATGTGTTTTCAAAGATTAAAATTTTGTGAAAATCTTGCAGCATATTTTACATACATAAGGCTTTTCCTTTGTATAAATATGAAAGTGTACGTTTAGACTGCCACTTTACAAAAATTCTTTAGAACCTATTTCATCATCGAAAACTTTTTACTTTGCATGGGTTGACATATGTTTTGTGAGATTAAAATTTTGTGAAAATCCTTTGGAGCATATTTTACATACATAAGGTTTTTCCTTTGTATGGATACGCAAGTGTATTTTCAGATTACTACTTCCTGTAAATCCTTTAGAGCATATTTCACAAACAAAAGGTTTTTCATTCGTATGAATGCGCAAATGGGTTTTCAAAGTACCACTTTGTGAAAACCCTTTGGAACATACTTCACAAACAAAAGGTTTTTCTTTGGTGTGGGTGCGCAAATGACCTATAAGATGTTCACTTTGGGAAAAACTTTTGGAACATATTTCACAAACAAAATCTTTTTCATTTGTATGAATGCGCAAATGTCTTTTTAGAGTACCATTTGTTGAAAATTTTTTGAAACATATTTCACAAACAAATGGCTTTTCCTTCGTATGAGTGTGTAAGTGTTTTTTTAGGTTATTACTGGCTGAAAATCTTTTTGAACATGTTTCACAAACAAAAGGTTTTTCCTCCATGTGAATGCGCAAGTGTTTTTTCAGAGCACCACTTTCTGAAAATCCTTTGGAACATATTTCACAAATAAAAGGTTTTTCCCTTGTATGGATACGCAAATGTATTATCATATGAGTAGATGATGAAAACCCTTTGGAACATATTTCACAAACAAAGGGTCTTTCTTTTGTATGGATATGCAATCTTTCTTTCAGATTGCCACATTTTGAAAAACTTTTGGGACACATTTCAGAAAAAAAAGTCTCTTTGGTATGGGTAGTCACTTCGGAATGAGAGTGAATATGAGGCAATGACATTTTCTTTGAGATAATGTTTCATTTGATAGAACACAGAAGATAAAATCTCTACTTAAAATGATACTTTGTTGAAGTCCTCCAAAAAATACTTTAAAAACATACGTTCTTTGTAATCTACAATGTTAAAAAATTATAATTATTTTCTATATTGTTAAATACACATCCGTTATCAATCTTCAAAGAATTCAACAATTTGTACGGAGACAAAATGAAAATAAGATAGTTGAAAAAAATCACTTATTTACATATCAACCATTATAAACATTCATTGTTTTAAAATACAAAAAAGGATCGGCAGCATCTTTTGTTATCTGACACATTTTTAAATATTAAATCTTATTATTAAATGATATTTTTGATGTAAAGTATTAGAATAAAAATAATAAACTAAAACTAAAAAATACCAATTTGATAATACAAAAAAATATAATAAAATGTGGTTAGCAATTTCGAACATTATAAATTTGAAATAAGAAATAAAATAAAATAAAATAAATTCAAAATAGCAAAAATAATTTATATTACTTTGTTAACCTTGTTTCAATGAACAATTATTGCTTATCACATGGATGTGATTAGGATATTTTCATATCTGCTTTGCATAAATAGTTCAAATAATCTTGAGGCATATACTTTATTCCAGTGATTATTTAAAAAATAATGAAAAGGTGGTGTAAAATAATTGAATTTTTCTATTTTAAACATTGAATGGTTGTTGGAAAATAGCTAAAATGAGATTTGTGCTGAACACATGATTATTTTCAAAATTAAAGCTGCTTTTAAAAAGCAGTATACGCTAAGCAATAACCATGTTACTAAATTTTAAAGATCTTTATCATTTACAAGACTTGAAATTTGCTTCCTTCTTAGATAGTCATTTACTTTAAAGAGGCAGATTACATTGATGATTAAAATATAATTTTCTCAAATTTCAGAATGGAAACTTTCAATAGTTACAAATTTAATGCAAAAAGAATTTTACAAAAACAACAATCAGAACAGAAATTATGACTAAAAATATCTTGCATAAAAGCATTTGCTGTTATTATATAAGCCAATTATGAAGCCGTTTCTCTAGAAACTGTTTTGCTGATACTGCTCACACTCTCATTAAAAAATTAATTAACATAGAATCTTGAAAATATATATATTCATCATTTACATGTGTTAGCCTATGCTGAATTTCATTTAAATCTGATTTTTGTTGTAGAAATTTATGGATGGAAAAATAAGTATAATTTTTTGGTGATTTTTAGTTAATGAGTAACTATAATAAAATGAGATATTTTAAAAACAAAAATTTGTGAAAATTTAAATCATTTAAAAACAATCTTGAAATCTACAACAATCTATAAATTCTAATCCAATAATCTAAATAAATCTAATCTTAAATGTTGAAATTATGTGTATTCTTAGTTTACATATGTTAATGCTGAATTTCAATTAAGTCTGATTTTTGTCACAGAAATTTGTGGAATGAAAAAGAAATCTAAATTTTTTGGGAAAATTTACAGAACGGGTAAATATAATAAAATGTGACATTTTGAAAATTTAAATCATTTAAAAACAATCTTGAAATCAAAAATAATCAATAATTCTAATCTAATAATCTAAATAAATCTAATCTTAAAATTATGTATATTCTTAGTTTACATGTGTTAGCCAATGCTGAATTTCAATTTAATCTGATTTTTGTTAGAGAAATTAGTGAATTGAAAAAGAAATATAAATTTTTTGGTGAAATTAGTGAATGGGTATATATCATAAAACATGACATTTTGAAAACGAAAATTTTTCAAAATTTAAATCATTTCAGAACTTTTCATTTTTTATGTAAATTGAACAGCTCCTAGTTTGATGTCCTTATAACAGTAGAGAAGTTTGAGAACACTTAGTTATAGAAATAATTTTCTATTAAAAATTTCATCAAATATTTGATGCTAGGATAATGACATGGATACCAAGACTGACAAGTTTTACTAAAGTGTTAAAACAAAATTATGATTTAACAAATTCTCTTTAGATAATTTATTATTACTATTCACTTTTGCATAGTAAATATTTTTTTCAAATTTTGTAGATAAACTTCACTTGTTATAAAAATGATAAAAATATTAATAAAAATTTTTTGGAAAAAATGGATTTTTTTTTCCTTTTTTGACTAAGAATTGTATATTAATTTGTAAAAGTATTTAAAAAAAAATAAACATTTTTTCAATGAATTCTTTGAAGAATTTTACAGAAAAACTTTCAGTTGTACATCAATTACATGATGAGACATTAAAATAATAAAAGAGGTAAAAAATAAAATAAATTTTGTGACAATTGTATAATATTTGAAATCTAACTACATTTTTCAAGTTATTACTAAAAACAAATAAATATTTAGGTATATTAAAAATAATAATGAACTTTTGTCTTGAAATTTAAATCATATTTTTTAAGCCTCTATAAGATTATGCTCTATGTTTTCCCTCTTTTTTTCTTGCCTGAAGTCTGTATTTGATTGAATGTTGAACGTGAGGGAATGTTGAACGTTTAATCTTTTAAGCATCTGGCAGAAATATTCATATTTGTTTAGATTAATAAAACAATAGCAATTATCACGATTGATACAAGGATTTATATTTAACTATCTTACTTATTTATATTTATTTTAATCACTGAAAAATTTACATTGCTCTCAATGTTTTGTTAATTCCTCCTTTGAATTAAAAAATAACATTATGAAAAAACACGATTTGTACACTTAAAGGATTGATAGTATCAGGGGTTTTGAATTGCGTTAGAACTTGAAAAATCTACTGTCTTTAAAGGTGCTCTGGCTAGAGCCGTATTTTTCATCCACTATTTATGTAGCTGTTGCTTTTTCGCATTTATCTATCATCTGTGTAATTGATATTATAACATCTTCCTTTTTTCTTTTTATCATACTTTAATATTCTCTAACTTTTCTTAGTGAAATAGCACTCCATTTTTCAAATTCTCTCTTGACACCTTTTTTTTTACCTCTCACTTATTTTAATCTTTCCTCTTTTGACTCATTTTCTACAACATGAAAATAAATATGAAATTATTTTATGCATATGTTCTGTACACAAATAAGGGATTTCTTATGCATCTTTTTAACATAGGGTACGTAATATTACTCAGTGAATAGCATGAATTTATACATATGTCACGCAAGCAAATCGCCCTATAAATTAAAATTATTCATTGAAAACAATTCAAATTTTCAAAACATAAATGTATTTTCTATTAAATAATATAGGGTTTTCCATGTAAAACTGTTAAATTTTGAAAAGCTTAAATAACAAGTTCATTTTATGTAATTATGTATATGTCATTTTCTTGGCATATCTATATCACGATAATGACAATTTCATTCTAAAACATTTTTCACATCTTTTTTTTCTTTTAATTTTTAGGTGTAATATTTTCATTTCGTTTAAAGGAGCATGTTGCATGTTTTTTTCTATAATAGCTGAAATTCAATGTTAATGTCCATATTTATTTGTAATTTAAGTCAGGAAAATGACACACTAAATGTCTACTCAATTTTTACAGACTTTAAATGCATTAGTTTAAAAAATATATCCAAAGTATCGTGCTAGTAGCTATGATTTTCTACTTGTGATTTAAACATTTAAAAAACAAGATGAATTATTCTGCAGCACCATCTCTAAACCTGATTAAGAATTAAAATGAGTAGCCCAGGAAAATAACATTCATTTTTATTGACAATCATATTTTAACAATCGAAATTTACTTATAAATTACAAAATTTGTTTCCTTTTTTATATACAGTGTGAGTCATAAATATCGAAACAATAGGCTATCTCCTCAAATATCGCCCCTAGACCCATACTTCTAACAGCAAAATTTCATAAAAAAGGTGAAATTTCTGATAAGTTGCGACTCCATAGGGGGTCTATTTGAAAAAATACGAAAATTAAATTTCTATACGGCCCCCGTAGGGCAAAATTCCCAATTAGGAAATTATTCCTTATCCAATCCTAAATCGAACAAAACAAATTTCATCTCCGTATCTAAAAATCCCACAGAGATATTAAATCCCAAAATCCTCAAAAATCCCTGACTTACACCACTTTCCCCTGCCTCTAAACTGTGATTTCTTGATTCAATTTCAATGTTTGTTAGAAAACATTCACAAATTGCAATTTAATAAAAATCGGTTTAAGATGGCGCTTTTTCTTTGGACATAAAATTGCAGCATATAGTTTTTACGCTAAATTGATATACCAGACGTCTGCCTGGGTCAAAATATCTAGGTCAGGTCCCAAACCGACCCATAGGGGGAAAAGTTCGGCGTGGCCTGAAAAAATGTCAACATCATAACCGGACCTGTCTGGAAAATAGTTTAAATCATAGCCCGGTTCAGTCGCAAATTTCTTCATAGTTTTTTAATTCGGCGTGGGAAAAAATGTTTCATATGGAGGAGTTCTGACCAAAAAATTCTTTTATAGCTTTTCGTTTTTTATATTTATACTTTTTATTATTAAAGAAGCGTCAAAGGCTGTAATATATTTATTTTATCAATGAATCTCTATTTATATGTAAATGTTTCACTTATATTTTAATATCGTTAATCCAAATCCCATGCGTTGGAGACTCTGAAAAATGTTATACACTAATTTTTTTTAAGACGGAATCACAAAGGAAAGAAAAAATACGTTATAGACAGATGCTCTCCCTAGAAGATGTAATTGGAGCTTATTTTCTTTTCAGGTACTATTGCATTTATTTTGCATGGATCAACATATCTTCCGTTTAAGACAGAATTCTGTCATAGGCAGATTTTTTTTCACTGGTTTTATTGTATTTAATTTTTTTAGCCTTTGAATAATCTATTTAAAAAAATGAATTTTAAAGGGTTTTTTTGTAAAATAAAGATTTTAAAATATATATGTTTTTCGTAAAAATTTCGATTGAGCCGAATTTTATTTATTTTATGCACGTATTAAGTCAGTCAGACAGTGATTTTATTACGGGTTTTGTCGAAAACGGGTTTGAAAATTTCATCCAGAGTGCTAAGTTGAAGGAAGTAGTCCCCTCTTTTATGAAAAGTATGCTAGGCCCGACCTGGCGGGTCTTCAGGAGAAAGTAACATCTCGGTCCTGGCCCTACCTGGGCCCAGAATACAGATTTTTTAACATCCTCTGGAGGACGATAAAAAGCCTGAAGTTGTCAGAGGTAAATTTACAAAGAAAAAAAAAAGACTTATCTGCATCTTAGAAAAAGCATTTTTTAAAATAACTGATAGACATTTAAACAATACACTTCGTTTTTCTGCATAATGAATTTTTTATCCTCTATTTCTTGTCTTTAAATTATTAAATGTTAAGAATTTTTAAAAGAAAAAAGAACTTGAAACACGTCATTTTTTATTTTTTTACATTAGTTTTTTCGGCAAATTTGAAAAAATGTTTACTTTTGAAAAAATGCTTGCTTTTGAAAATATGATTTTTTTAAAAGTTATATTATTTTTTCAATAAACATTTTTAATAGTTTTAAAATTAATATAAAAAAAACCTTGGAACAAAACTGAAATCAGATTTTCATCTTTAATTAAATGGAAAGAAATTGAAATCCGATAAATAATGTTATGAGTTATAACGATTTTTGTTTGTCCCATTTAAACCAGTACTAATCACATGAAACTTTTATAAATTGTATGAGAAATTTTAGAATGTGATTTTCTTAGCAAATTATAAGGCTAATCATCACAAAAAAAGAAAAAAAATCAAAATTCTAACTCAAGAAATAGATTTTTTACGCGTTTTCTAGAACTGTTAAAGTAACATTGTTTTTTGAATTGCGCGCATTTCAATTTGTGTTTTAGCCCTTAAAACCTGATGATTTTTTTAAACGGCTACAACTTTGCGAATTCTGGAGATATGAAGATGCAACTTTTGTGTCTTATTCAGGACTGAATAAGGAAAGTTTTCCTAATTGGAATTTTTGTCCTACGGGGGCCGTATAAAAATTTTATTTTCGTAACTTTTCAACTAGACCCCTCCATGGAGTCACAATTTATCTTATCAAAAATTTCACTTTTTTATGAATTTTTGCAATTGAAAGTATGGGTCTAAGGGCAATATTTAAGGAGATAGCCTATTGTTTCGATATTTATGACTCACCCTGTATATATTTTATAAGGCATAGTTATTAATTAGAAATTTAAAAAAACATTAAAAAGTTAATTGTACAGTCGAGCATAAATCCTTTTATTTTGCACACCTCACAGTGTGGCATGCAAGGAAAATGACAATCTGAAATCCCAAGTCTTTTAACTATTTAACAAGCTATTTAACTCGTTCCACTCAATATCAATCTATGACTGTAAAATTGAAGTTTAGAACATCCAGCATCCACACTCCATTCCTTTCAGCCTCGTGGGAAAAATAAAACATAAGTCGGTTACAATAGGGATTCAGGCCATTTATTATATATACATTTGTGTGATTATGAATATAATATCTCTTGAAAACACTGCAAAGGATACTTTTTATTAGAATGTAAAAAAAAAAATGCATTATATAACATTTAATAGACATTTTATCATGAGAACTGGAGTTTCCGTATTTCGTGATAGTTCTCCTGAATATGATTAGAAAAGCCATTAAATATGAATTTGAATATGCTTTGAATTTAGGTTAAGTGTAAAATATAGTATTACATAACAAAATGTGAAACATTAAACATATATATGC
Organism: Maratus speculifer; assembly: GCA_964019185.1. Classification (NCBI taxonomy): domain Eukaryota; kingdom Metazoa; phylum Arthropoda; class Arachnida; order Araneae; family Salticidae; genus Maratus; species Maratus speculifer. The sequence continues at coordinate 23,900,558 of OZ025303.1, read as the reverse complement.
AGAATTCGTAAGAGCGTGAGAACAAAATACATATTTCAACATTCATATTTTTCAAAATCAGGTTTGTCGTTATAATTCAATTAAATAATATTATTAAATATGTGCGTATTTGAATATTTTATGAATGAAATCATAAAAATGTGTGAAAGTAAAGAAAAAAAATTGTTGTTTTCATTAACAGAAACGGATCTATAGATTAGATTTTTTTTCGCCGGGGGGGGGGGGAGAGAGTAGGGATGACAATACCGAATGTCATACTCGGATAACAATAACACAGACATTGTTTCTATTGGTTAAATCATTCCTTGCAGTTAATTATTAAATGAATATGAAATATTTAATGTGATTTAAAAATACTATGTATTCTCAATTATCCAACGTTTAATTAATCGACATACTCGGTTTACCTACATTCTTATAATACTACCTATGACAATAAAGTTCGGTGAATGAATTCAGAACTACCGATCTGGCAACACTGGGAAAACGAAACGCTGCACCTGCATAGAGGCAAGTGTTGAGCACCTTCTCCCACCGTTGTTCATTTGAGCTTCGTTTATGTTCTGTGTAAGACGTGATTTACTAAGTGCTTGTTCAGTGTGTCAGTTCTTAACTGAGAACAGGAAAATGAAAGAACAGAAGATCAGTTTAAAGTTTGGTTTTAAGCTTTGCAATACACCGAAAGAAATTCATAAGAAGTGGTGCAAATTGAACATCCACCATACTCGCCAGATCTCAATCTTCCAGACTTCTTCCTATTTTCACTACTCAAACTCTCTTTGAACGAGATTTGACCATATTGCTGGCTTCTAACGAAACGTGATGAAGCTTTTGAACTTTATCCCAAAAGGAGACTTCTTGCGAATTTCACAGAACATGTATAGCAGATCTCACAGGTGCATAGTTATGAGAGATGACTATTTCGAAGGATGGTATGGCAACTTTCGTTAATATTTCATCTACATTAATGTTATCGGACTATTCACCGAACTTTATTGTCAGAGGTAGTATAATACCTTTTCTCACTAAAATATGGCTTATTATTGGTACATTGTGTCGAAAAAATGAAATCAAATTTATTTATTAAACATCTTATTTTAATTATTTTCATTTTTACTGTATTATGGTAGTAATTATTTATCTTATCGATTTATTCAAAGAAAGAGTTTAATAAAAATCTCAAGGGGGGGGGGAAGGCTAACTTTTTTGAAAAGTCAAAATGCGTCATTTAAGCAGTACAAATACCTCTTCAGAATCTACTCACTTTTGGTCTATCAAAGTTGACACTTCTCAATGAGGCTCAGGTCTGTTTCCACAGCTTCTCTGCAAGAATTTGAAAGGCAGCAAAAAATGGTAAACCAAGCATTCAATGGTGGGTGACAGTAGAGCAGCATTTTTTATTCAAATTGCCTAGAAGAAATTTCATAAAAAATAAACATTTTGCAAAGTTGGTTTTAAAGAAATTAAAAAAGGAATTTAAAGGAATTAACGTCGCAATTATTATTTGTTTTTTAATTTGAAAAAAAAAATACCAACGATGACAGTATCTGAAGACACATGGTAAAAAAATTTTGAAACTCTTGGACATTTTGTTTATCCAAAACCTATAACCAAAACATTGTTTATACGAGATCGCAAAAGTAAATTTGCAGTTCAACCTTCTTAAACAAGTAACTTCATTTATTTATTCATTTATTTGAATTTTAGTGTTTTAACATACACTATGAACGCAATAATAAATATTTTCGATTAAAGAAAATTCTTTGAAAATTTAAAAAGATTAAAGATTTGTCAATTTAACTCTAGCGGCCATGCGGGGCACTTGTGAACAGACTACTCGGGGCAGATATGAATAGTTCATTAGTGCCCCAATAATCATTCTGTGACTCTGTTCCTTTCAGTTAACTTAATGAGAAAAAATATTAACTTCAATACCCAGGTCAAAATTCGTGCTTGTACCGGCAACAAAAATATGTTAGTTATTGCTAGGTATTGCTATGTCTGCTAGATTTTCATACTATTATATGCTAGCTAGCATCACATGCTATATCGCTAGCTTGCACAACAAAAGCATGGCAAACTATATGCAAGCGTTTCGTGCTTATTTCCAGCAAAGTGGGGCAATACACACCATGAATTGCTGGAAAGTCTGCTGGAACCAGCAAATATGTAATGCTAGCTTATGCTATTTTACTTGTTGGGTTCTAGCACTTGGTGCTTGTCTAGCAAACAAATACCAGCATGAATTTTAACCTGGGTATCTATAATTTTCCTGAAATAGAAGACTTTTCGTCTCAATTCAAACACAAAACTTGGACCTTTATGCTAAGCCTCCTCACTCAGTTTTTGACATCATGTCTTTGTTCAAACATAAATTTTGGACCTCTGAAGAGTGAATTGGAGGTTTTACATAAAGATCCACAATTTGTGTTTGAACAGTGACATGATGTAAAATAGTGATGGAAGCAAAATACTTAATAGAGAAGGTTAATTGGGAATCAAAATGGCCTATAGAGGCGCTACTCGCAACCTTTGGTAGAGGATAATTATCCCTTTAACTAATGTTAAAGTGCCATTAAAATCATTCTTCATTGTACATGCATTTTAAACTTTTAGATATTCAAATTCAGATAAATATTACTTTGTCGTATAACATAGAAAACGAGTATCACATAAAATATGAAATTGTGCAAAAAAATTTATTATTTTGAGTAAATTAAAAATACATGTAATGCAATGCGCTTGCACGGAACTATCCTGAAGACAGAAGTCACATCTTTTTTCCCATCAGATGGCGTATTCGAGCGCTTAAATATCGCCAATAGTGACAACAGAGAAGAAACTAGAAATATCATCTTTACAGAAGTTGATAAATACATAAAAAGACCACTAAAGTTTATTAATAGTGATTTAAAAATAGTTAGAATGTTGAAAAAAAAATATATTCTGTTCATACAGGCAGGTAAATCTGACATGATTGCAGTAATGGATCGTGAGAATTGTTGTAATAAAATGCTAAAAGCTATTGAAGAAATGAAATGTTCTCTAATAATGAAATACCCATTGGATAAAATTAACAGTAAATTAAAAGATATTATAGAGAAAGTCTATTAGCCAAATCATATGAAAGTAAAATTAAGCATTTATGAACAAGGTGTTATTTCACGTCTTGTTGGTAGAGTAAAAGATCATAAAGAAAGGCATTCATTGCACCCCATAGTAAAGAGATGTCAAGCGCCAACATGTATTTTGGAAAAGAAATTTGTCTTATTGTTGAAAGATTTATTACCACCTTCGGACTTTGTGGTTAATTCCACAGCCGAATTTGTAAAACATATCAAAATGCTTAAGATTTCTCAAGATTGCATTTTTGCATAGATGTCAAGTCACTGTTTCCATCAATTGATGTTACTGAAGTAGTTACTATCGGGTGTCCCAAAAATCACTGATGGATTTTAAAATTCAATAACTTGCAAACGGTGACAGCTATTAAAAAAATTTTTGCAGGAGGGTTATGTATAATGTCAGGAGTTTTTTTACCGTAATTTTTTATTTTAGTTCGCATCTCAAACAATAGGTGGCGCTGACGGCGATTGAAGGCCAGGTGATCAGTGCTGAGAGAACCGTCGCCTTCAATCGCCTTCAGCGCCACCTATTGTTTGAGATGCGATTTAAAATAAAAAATTACGGTAAAAAACTCCGGACATTATACATAACCCTCCTGCAAAAATTTTTTAAGTAGCTGTCACCGTTTGCAAGTTATTGAATTTTAAAATCCATCAGTCATTTTTGGGACACCCAGTATATTAATGATATTAATAATGATTTGATATGTAGTTTAGAAATGTTTAGTGACAATATGGAAATGACACTGAAAAGTGGCATGCAATTGATCATAAATAATAACTTCTTTATGTTTCATGAGAAAACATATGAGCAAAACATGGGAGCTCCAATTAGTTATCTAATTTAGGGCTTTCTGGAAAAATTCAAGATAAGACCATATGAAAAAAAAACTGAAAGTTTTGATTACGTTTCTATTTTTAAAAAAGTATGTTAATGATTTTTTTTTTTTTTTTTTTTTTTTTTTTTTTTTTTTTTTTTTTTGAAATGGAAAATGGATTCTTTTTTAGTTTTGCTTATGAAGTTAATAAATTCTAATTCAATTGAAATATGAATTAGAAGTGAATTGTAATTTACCATTTTTAGATACTTTTTAGTCAGGGAGGCAGATTAACTGAAAAGAACAATTTATAAAAAGAAAATTAATAGCCAACATATTATTTTGAATTCTGCATGTTTACATTTTTGTAATAAATTCTCAATTTTTCCATTCCATTTCAAGAACTTTTCAAATCCCACTCATATACTTTGCGGGGGGGGGGGGTAATTGCCCCCATCCTTCCATGAACCCGCAATTGACAACAGTAGATTATCATAGAACTGCCACTACTTTGATTTGCAATTACAAAAAATCACAGTTATATTTTGAACAAGAGTAGTTTTACCAATAGAAAAAATGGTATTAACATTCATGGTTATCAAATCCATTTGACCGTCAAAGGTCAAAATTCATTTTGTGTAAGAAAAAAAAATTTATTTTAAATTAAATAATATATAATACTATAATATTATACTATAATATAATATAATACTATAATATTAAATTTAATACTAATGACAAATTTAATACTTTGTGTGCAAATTTAATACACACAATTTTAATATAATTGCTTGCATTTAAATTTAATTCAAAGGATGGTTAAAAAATAACATTATTTAATAGAATTTTTGGAAGGGTTTCCAAATATTTTACTGGGTACTGCGTTTCAATTCTCCTGATATCATTTCCACTTTCTAGATTATTAATTAATGTAACATCAACAAATCTTTTTATTAGCTGTAAAGATTTTAATCAATAAAATAATAAATAATTGTAGCTCCAAAGATATGCTCACTATTATTTAATTTGAAGGATGATTTTTGTTCAATATGATAATAAAAGGACATATTTCAAAATGCTTTTTGATAAGAGACATTACATTCTCTTGAATAATTAAACTTATACATGATAGTGAAATTCTGCTTACTTAAACATAGGTTTTATTAATTATTTAGCTAAATATTTCGATCAGTTAAATTATTTTTTAAAATAAATTAAACAGCTATCACTTTTTCATTTTAACAATTGAAAGACTGCAACAGAAAGGCAAAAAGTTATACTATATAATTCAGTTCAGTAAAAACTAATTAGTTTATAAAAATATTTTAAAAAATCATTCTGTTATGTTTAAGGCTGTTCATAAATCAACAAGTTGGAAATTGCACGTGAGGCTTAGCAAATGAGGGTGCGTTCGTACGATAACGAAGTTTTAAAATATTCAGATCTTGCTGATATAGTAGAGCGTACTTTGGATACAGTATAGTGGTCGAAATCTTTGTGTTCCTATAAATATGCAGGGAGTAATTTTTATTCTACTTCATTAATGTATATCTTATTCATAAAATGTGAAGTAGTTTAATATAATTAAAACACCCCTCAAAGTTTCCCCGTATAACATTGTTTAGTGGATTACATTTGTGTGGCCCTGTAATTTAATAATAAATATTCTTTGCATCACAGATTGTACAAAATGTATATTTTAGTACATACTTCATAGATTCATGGCAATTCTGTTATGTTCAAATGAGTGTAACACCGTTAAAATGCATTTGGAGCTTTTTTCCCCATTGATCGTAATGTAACGGAATACTTTTGATTGTCCCTGTAATTGATCTATCCATCCGATTTTCATAACATTTCAAATGACTCGACAAAATTATGTAATAAATATACGTTTTAAATTTCAAATGATTAAAATGCGTTTGAAACTTTTTTCCCCATTGACCGTAATGCAACGGAATCCTTTTGATTGTCCTTGTAATTGATCTATACATCTGATTTTCATAAAATTTGAAATAACTCAATGAAATTATGTAATAATTATGTATTTTAAATTTCACACGATTTGGCTGGGTAGCTTTTGCGTTGTTATATGTGTCCGGACAGACAGACAGACTGAGCGACAACAATAGGTGCTATAATTAGGTACATAATTATGAACGCACTTAAAAAGGACAACTTTGTGACATAAGTTTTAGTTTATTGTTGTTCAGAAATGCATGAAACTACCAAATGTTGAAGTGGCGTAACCAGAGTGGGTGCTCAAGTGCTCTGAATAGTGGTAATTTTTTTATGTTTTTTTTCGCCTAATCTAATCAGAAAAGTTTTTGCTGTAAATCAGGAAAAATTTGCTGAAAATCCTTATTATATTACTGGTTTTGGGCACCTACCCTAGTTACGCCAATATGTTGTGGTTCAGAAATTATCCAATTACACTCATTTTCAAAAATGTCTTCAGCATACACAATAGATCTGCAGCAAATAGTATCAAAGTGGTCGTTTTGAATCGAATTTCTAAACGAAAGAAGAATAACCACTGAAATAAGGGTGAAAAAGGTATTTTGTCACATGACCAAAATCGCTTATAACCCTGTAGGTAAATTATTGAACAAAAAATGGAAAACACAGTTCAATTCCAAATCACTTCTTAAGTCAGGTTTTCTAATTTTATATCTTTCCATTAAAAAAGGAATTTGTAAATGTGTCCAAACATTTTGCGCTTAATTAGCAGAGCAGTTGAGAACAGCCTTCAATAAACATTTTATAGCTCAGTAAAAAAAGAATAAAAATGCTTCAGTCTTGAACTATAGAATGTTTAATCTGAAAAATGAGAATTGTATATAGTATGAGTAAAAGATTCTTGATATAGAAACTTTTTCTTAGATTTACCATTTATTGACCTAGGATGTCTTCTTTTATAAGGATTAATCATCTAATTTCATAAAATATGAACGATTCAATCAATTCTGACAATTTTATTCAGAACATTTATAGAAAAAAGATGATTCAGTTGAAGGATGTCATATGCATTTAAAAATAGAATTTTCCTTACATATCTATCATTATATAAAATGTGAAAGAAATTGAATCATATTACTAAAAAAAACTTTCTTAAAATACTATAGAAAACATAAAAAAGGATTGTAAGTCACAAATGCTGGTGTATTAAAATAAGTCAATTTCATAGTTATCCTTGATCCAATCTAACTCGGAAGGGAAAAAATTAAATAAAATTAAAACTTTCTATGAATAAAGAATTTGAACAATTATTGATCAGGTGCATTATGAAATTTACAAATTTTAAATCATTATTTTACATTATTATTATCAGTTCAGTCTTATAATGCATTAGTTATTATTTTAAAAAAAAATAGGAATTATATTTGTGTTTAGAATTTTATTAAATAAGGTGAAAAATATTAATATGATATTATTAAAAAATAACATGAAATTAATAGTCGCATAATTGCATAGTTTGAACAATTTACACAAGTTAAAGTTATTTAATATAACCTAGTTCTGGCTCTTTTTAAGTAACTAAAACTAATTTTAACCTAATAAAAAGGACAGTTTTCAGACAATTAAAATCAGTTTATAAACCATTGTCTTGATCGAAATCAGTTCTGACTAGTCAAAATTACAATCCAGGATCAAGCAAAAGCTTTTTTGAGTCAAATATGCTTTTGGGGACATTTACATAAGCAGGAACACGATATAATTCCGTTTTCTAACTTTGCATCTTTTGAAAAACAGTTTCATTTTTTATTTCATTTATTTACTCAATCAATATTGTGTTCACTGATTGCTGTAGAAAATTCTTCAGTCGTTATTTTTTATATAGTCTGAAAAATGTATACATATCTGTAAATTCAATAACAATCATTAGCAAAGCTTTCTCTAATTTTTTTGATGATCTACAAATTATAAACTATATAAGCTCTGATTAAACATTTTAGAAATTTCTATTCTGACATTTCTAGATCTATTTTAACATGCCTTTTTTTGTTTTTTTAAACAATATTCATCATTTTATAAGAAGAGTACTAGTCCAATTAAATTAAATAAATAAATAAATAAAACCCTATCTCATAAAGAAATATGGATTTCTTTTTTATCCACTGTAAATAAATAATGTGCTATATCTTGAAAATTCTCATAATGTTAGCTTAACTTTTTACCTTACACATTCATCCTTTTTTGGAGTTTTTCTTTTCTGAGTACCCCCATTTCTAATAATCATACCCCCTGCCTCCACTACACTTAGCCAGATAATGCAAACATGCTTTTTTTATTAGTAATCTTTGTATGACAACCATTTAATAAATCAATACAAATTACATTGTCATTTCTGACTTCTTTTTTTACTGTACCAGGGCCCAACTAAGGCTATGGAGGGTTCCCCTTTTGTCTATCGACAGAATTTCTTTTTTTGGATAATGTGTAATTGACTAGTACTAAACTTCATACAGATTGTGTGTAGCTATAAGTTTTGTACTCGGTGCAGTTCATACCTGATTACAGGCCATCACGTAAAGATAGTCACAATTTTAAGAAAATAAAAGAATACTTGGAGGAGAATTTTAGAAAAAATGATAGATTGGTTGACAAATGTATCTTTTTTGCAAATTTTTTCTTTGTTTATCTTGGTACGTTATAAAATGGCTAAAAGAAAATGGTCACAAATTGATCATAATTAATGTTTTTAATTTGCCACACGAGAAAAATGTTACTAAAGAATTTGTTTTCAAGAAATAGAATATTAAATTGTTATAGTAAAACTTGAATTATTAATTTATAAGATAGTTTGTTTGCACATAGATGAATGGGGTACTGGAAACAAAGAGAGGAAGGAGGACTAATCTTAGATCAAAGAATTTAATCAAAGATTTGATTCCTTTTGACTAATTTTAGATATTTGGCCCTTTTTAGTGAAAATATTAATTACTCTCATGGATCACTCTTGAAGTGTGTGTGTGTGGGGGGGGGGGGGCAGGGCTATTGCCCTGCATAAGTCAGGTCCTGGATTTTACTAACCAGCTTTATGACTTTAGCAACCATTTTTGAGATTCTTACCATTCCTGATATTATTTTCAAATTCTACGCCCCCTCCCCCCTTTTGAAGACCCACCACATATTCAGATTGGAAACTGCTACTCTAGAAAAAAAAAAAAAAATGTATAATTAGAACTGTGAAAACCTAAAGTATACATTTCCCTCTTAATATAAGCACCCAGTTAACTGAAGAATTTTTGGGTAATTCTATGCTGAAGTACTTTGGTGATATACAAGAAATGTCCTTGGCAAAAAGGAGAAAATGATACAGATATATTGTTGTTGTTAATCTATTTACTGTTGCACACACAAGTAATTTTTTTTTTTCAATATTTATACTCGTATTTAATACAAAGAAGCTATTTATTTTTTTAAACAAACATAAATAGTTATTTATATATGTATAATAATAATAATATTCAGGGGTGGGGAAATACATCATTTTGCTCGCCATTGACGAGTGGATTTTCTCACAAGGCGAGTGCATTTTTAGTTTTTGAAAAACTGTAGGCAATAGGCACATTATCAGAAACACTTTTTTAATCTAGATATTTTAACTTTCCAAATTATTACAGTGTAAATATGGCATTAAGTTCTATCTAATATTAATCTTACCTCTGTTATATATAATTCCTAATATTATAGAAAAAAGAATTATGAAAGTGCATTGTATTAATAGTAATTTTGTCTGTAATTGCGTGCGATTTTGTCATAACTATTTTCAACTGCGTGTGTGTTGCATCTTGCGGGCTGGTGAAATAATTTCTTGGCTGGTAAGAATATGGAAAAATTCCCCACCCCTGATATTTGTATATATACATACATGAATAAAATATTTAAACATTTATATATTATGTCTAAACAAATATAAAAGTTTAATAGGTTTATTTTCATAGCTATCCAGACCTGTAAACTAATTATCTATATTACTTACCAGTTATGACTCTAAAATAGATTAAAAACTTACCTTTGCTTTTAAAACTTTTCCTACTGTGATTTATATGTTTCAGACTTGTTAGCTACAGAAAAAGCAAATTCTTGCTTCTAATTTCAATTGTTTTCTGCAATATAAATTAATACAAGTTACAACTCACTTTATTTACTTACTATTTTGTACAATTGCATGTTTATCATCTGCCGAGAACTTCCATTTCCATCTCATGGCATTGGCTGTAAGTGAAATCAAAGTGAATTAGTGTATAATTAGCTGCTCCAGAATACATCCTTATACTTTAGTGGAATTGCACACTTCTGTTTTTCAGATATATAAAAGATCTTTGATAGCATGAAATATTAACTTTGTATCAGCCGTGGTTTAATTTCTCTCTTTTTTTGCTTCTTTTAAACTTTCCTGCATTGATTCCCATCCTCTTCATTAATATTCTATTAAAGCTAAAGTTACATTAATATAATTCTATCAAATGATTTAAACAATGATAATTTTTTTAAGCAGATAATTTAAATTATTTTTCATAGTTGTGTTTCAGCAACTTCAAGAACCTTTAGATTTTAATAATAATGCACAATTTTTAATGTAACTTTATTTTGAAATCTAGTTTAACCAGTAATAAGAATGAACATGAATCAAATATCGTAATTATAGCAGAATCCATAAAATCTGAATGGCTTGGGACCAGAGGTTGTATGGATTTTAGAATTTTGCAGATTTCTCGCCATTGCTTTGGTAACACTTTTTAAACAGTATTTTGAATGTAATTAATAATGCAATTGAATGCTTACAATATAATAAATATTAAAATTAGTAATAAACTAAAATAAAAATTTACATATATTTTTTAAATTATTAAAAGTAAAGGTCAGGTAAATAATTAATAAAGTATAATAAAATATTCATTGTAAAGATGAAATGCAATTTTCCTAAGTTTTTCAATGAAATTTGCCTCATAAAGGTACACTCCTAGTTCACATCAAAATCATAAAGTAAGGAAGTTTTATTCACACTTAATAATCAAAAGATCTTGATTAATGCATAAATACATTTGGCAAAAACATTGTGATTATCAGAGATTTCATCATTACCGGGAATTTTTTCAAAAATATATTCTTGCCTCTTAAAAAAGCATGCATTCAGTCCTATTAAAGAAAATTACTGATTAAAATATGAATGGAATAGATATAAAAAATATAAGTTTTTGTCCTTACATCTTCTATTGTTTACATATGTAAATTATGTGCAGATTTTAGAGTATTGTGGATTTTAGGGTTGCGTATTTAAGGGAGTCTACTGTGTTACTTTTAGTTATAATGCAAAGCTCAAAATTTTTTTAGAAAAAAAAATTTTTAGTTAACATTTTTAAGAATTTGGTTTTAAGCAAGCTTTTGCTTTGGATAATAAAAAGATGGTTTAAATCATTTCAAATTAATTAAAGTTTATTCAGATTTCCAAATGATTTTTATAAAGGAATTGGAGTCATCATTAAAAGACTTTTTATTTCTTACGAGCTCAAGAATAAATAAAACACAACTTTTTTTCCAACTGCATTTAAATCTTTGCTGTCAGCTGGAGAATAAATATCAAACTTATACAGGCTAATAGCTATCATTTAGCAATAAATCTCCCTTTAAAGAACTCAAATTGCATAAGATTAAAAAAAAAAGAAAAGAAAAAAGTGCAAACGGCAAAGAATTATCAATTATTGTAACTACAGGACATCTAACGGACTAAACTTAAGGTTCATGAGTACTTTTCTCTTAAACAGACACTTGTCAAAGTTTTGCACAAATTGTGGTAAACTGATTATTTGTCATTAACAAGATAAATGTAACTGTAAAAAAATTAAAATGTATTTTTTTTCTTTTTCAAGATAACCCCTTTTTTTTCTAAAAAAAAAAAAGCTTATTTTTCGATTAGTTATTCAATAGTGCAATACTTGCCATTAAAAAATATGTGTGTCACTCATAGCAAGGAAAATCAGTGCGCTGATTTCATAAACACCTACCCTATGATTAAAATAGATCGTTTAGATAACTAATAAAAAACCCCAATTTTTAAGAATCATGAAAATAACCGGAATATATAATCATGTTATAGAAATGCATGTGGGAAAAAACTTGACTTCTAATATAATTAGTCATTTCTGATCTAAGGAAAAAAACAAGATACGCTAAAGGAATGATTCAATTTGAATGATTCGTACAATATAATGAATGAATCCTGAATGTTAGTTGTTCTTGATACGTAGAAGCAGTTTGCAAATCTGTGTTTTTCTGACAAATTCGTAACAAAACTTCAACAAATTTAAATAATTAACTCTACGTTAAAATATTTTTTTTGTTGTGTACACAAGTAAATCTGATATTAGAATATTGCAACATTTGTATTAGAATATTGCAATTTTTAGATAAAATTTCATCCAAGATACAACCAATTTAGGAGTACAGAAAGCAATTTTTAGAAATCAGAAAAGTAAAGCGTAGCATGGCTTTTTAAAACTATTTCGCTGAAAAATAACGGTAATCGTGCTGCTGTGCTTGATATTATCACATGCAGATGTGTAAGTAACTTGGTGCTTTTGTCTGATGATAGCTTTTGTTTTTAAATGTAATATAATAGAATTTTTCGGCAATTTTAACTGTATTTAATAGAGAATCCTATCACTAAATTCATATTAAAAAAGTCTATACAAGGTGAAGCTTAAGTTGGTGCATTAGAAAAATATTTTAGAGAAAAATAAATAGTAGTACAGTAGACTCCCTCAAATCCGCACAGCTTGGGACCAGAGGTTTTGTGGATTTTAGAATTTTGCGGATTTCTGGTCATTGCTTTATTTACATTTTTTAAACGGTGATTTGAATGTAATTAATAATGAAATCAAAGGTATAATGAATGCTTACAATATACTAAAATATTAAAATAAATCATAATAAAAATTTAGATGATTTTTAAAATGATTAAAATACTAAAAGCAAAGGTCAAGTTAATAATCAAAAATGTACAATTAAATATTCATTATAAAGATGAAATGTATTTTTCCTAAATTAATCAGTGAAACTCTCCTCATAAAGGTACATTATTAATTCACTTCAGGATCATAAAATTATGAAGCTTTATTCCAGGTTTAGCCAGACTTAATAACTAAAAAAGCTTGATTAATACATAAATATATTTGGTAAGATTGTGATTACCAATGATATCAGGAATATCGTTATTTTTTCTAAAATAAATTATTCTTTCTTTATGAAAAAACATGAATTCAATAACCTTAACAAAAATTACAAATTAAAAAATGTATGGAATTGATATAAAACTAAAAAAGTCAAATTTAACTCTATATCCAAACTGAATGTTTCATTGTTTACATCTGTAAAATATGTGCGGATTTTAGGAGTGCGGATTTAAGGGAGTCTACTGTATTATAATGAAAAATGCAGTAGCAATTATTCAAAAATAGTGAAATACAATTTTGTGCAGTATCAGATACCTTAAGTAAAAGATATTAACACAACAAACCATTTAATTCTATATTGATCATGAGAGTTTTTGGTATTACATATTAATGCCACCGCAGTAGAAGTTGTGCTAATGTGCCAATAAAGAGCAATTTTGTTGTTTGCACGTGCATGCAGTTATCTTTTTGATTCCTTGTTGTTTGCTGATTTTTGACACCATTTGTTAATGCTATGGAAATGCGTATTTGGGATTTGCCAAAAAAGGGACTTTTTGAAACTATGTTAAACTCTATATCAACTCATTTTCCACCGAAATCCGATTGACTATTTTATTTTTAAATAATGTGTTTTATTTTATTGCAATTTTGTTGCAAAAATTTTAGATGTAGATTGGCGGTACTTAAAAACTGTCATATCTGTAGTTGTGGTGGCGTTAATACATAAGTACGGAGTTTTTCATCTGGAGAATCTATATATCTTTTTATCACTGGTAAATTTGAAATATTCTGAAAATTTTACATAACAGTTTCAACATATTCAGTATGGCAGTTGTAAAATCTCTTGAGAGATATACTTTAAGTGACAGGTATCATTCACTACATCTTTACTTCAAAAACAGGGTATACAGAGCTTGTTTAGAAAAATCCAGAATGGTATACAACTACAACATACAGTCAAAGCTCTGTAATCCGCACAAGTTGGGGCTAAAGGTTGTGCAGATTATGGAATATTGTGGATTATAGAGTATTATGTATTTTATAGAGTACATGGTCATTTTATTATCCCTAGACAGAATTTTATCTTTATAGTCAATATAATATGAAAAGATAAATATGATGTCTAATAATTAGTTTAATATGTTATCTCAAAAAATGCCTTTTTAAAGTTATTTTATTAAAAAAAATTATATATATGTGCATTTAAACAAAAATAATTACATATACATATTACATATGTTATTTCTTAACTGTATATTTCATTGTTTACATTCGTAAAGTAACGTGAATTATATAAATTTGCGGATTATGGATGCATTGATTATAGAACCTTGACTATATACCACAGTATACCCTCCACTGGATGTATGTATCATAATCATCAACACCGTTCTTCAGTATGAAAGAAATTAGGCATGGCATGCTTTTTTAAAGCTATTTACCACTTCAAATTTTATAAGTTAAAAAAAAATTACATTGCAGTATTTTATTGCCTTCTGGTCATTTTTTTACACATGACCACGGCGTTTGAATAGTGAAACTATAGTAGTCGGTATTTTTTACAGTAATTTGTAAAATAACATGCTACATTTAGAATAATGTATTATAGTGAATAGCATAGTAAGAAAAAAAAAAAAGAAAAAAAAACAATAGTTTGTACAATGAACTAACTGATGCCACTTTAGCACTAAAACTATTCTACAATTTACTTGGCCATAACTTATTTTTTTTGTGTGTGTGTGAAGTTTGTTCAGCTCAACAATTTCAAATCTTAATAGTTACAATGTATAGCAATTCAACACATGAAATCACAGATTTGTAAAATTTTTAATTTCTGCAAAGATTAAATGATAATGTATAAAAAGAATTCAGAATCTCCGTCACGTGATGGAGCGTAGATTTAGTGCGCCAAAGTGGTTTTTCTCCCACCAATATCTCCTCGGAAGAGTTTTGCTTCTATGTTTACATTTATTTTCCTGTGAGAATGAAATCTGAATGTTGCCAACAAAGCAATCACTGCCAAAAAATGGCATCTTTTCAATAAAGATGTTGGATTTAAAACCATGCCGAGAGAACAATGGAATGTGGCGTCTACATATATGAAAAGTCTGTGTTATTAGCATTCATTATTTAACATTTAATAGGTTATTATGCATTAATGTCAGGTTTCATATAATTTGGAATTGTGTTTTTTGTCTTGCATTTAGAGTTGATTTGCTATTACAATAGATTAATTTTAAACACGATTATTCTATCGGTAAATTAATTATGACAGAAAATTGGGTGAAAACTGTCTTCCAGTGTTCGTGTCCGGGATGGCTCAGTTCGAAGAGCATTGGTGGCTTCAGCCAATGCATCCCTGGTTCGAATCCTGGTCTGGACCTTTTTCACCCAAAAAGGAAAAATGGAAGATTTACATCTGTTGATTTGCTATTACAGTCAAAGTTCTATAATCTGCACAAGTTGGGGCTGAAAGTTGTGAGGATTATGGAATATTGCAGATTATGGAGTATAATGGATCATATACCAGTTTTATTATTCTTCGACAGCATTTTAATTTTATAATCAGTTTAATGTGGAAAGATAAATATGAAATCTAATAATTAATTTAATAGGCTATCTCAAAAAATGCCTTTTTTAAAGTAATTTTATTTTAAAAAATTGATATATATAGATGTGCATTTAAATAAAGATAATTACATATGTTCTGTTATGCAGTTTGTTTATATATAGTTTGTTTTTTAATGTTCATAAAATAAAAGACTTATATATTTTTAAAAATGTAGATGTTTTATTATGATTTTTTTTCTCAATTTTTGTATTATTTTTCTTAAAAATTCATTTTTGGATCATGAATTTGTAAATTTTCTTAACTCTTTATTTCTTTGTTTATATTCATAAAGTAACACGAATTATAAAGCATTGTGGATTATGGATGCATGGATTATCGATCCTTGACTGTATTTCTTAATTATATAATTAGACAATTGAATATAAGTAACTGTCAATAGAACATAATAGAATCACCATAATACAAAGAGTGTATTAAAAAGTAAACTGATTTATTTGTCAATGGCGATTTTACATGACTTCATTTCAATAATTATAATAAGAATATTAAATAAAACTTAACTAGTGATATGATAATACAAAACATCGTATACAGAGACCTTATATGATGTTAAATGTATAATGCAGTAAACACCTCAAATCAGCTCTACTTGGGACTAGAGATTTTGCGAATTTTAGAATTTTGCAGATTTTTAGTCATTGCTTTGTTTACAGTTTTTAAACAGTAGGTAATTTGAATGTAATTAACAATGAAAACAAAACTATTATGAAGAAATATAATATATAAAAATATTAAAATAAATAAAAAACTAAAATAAGAAAAAATTAGATAATTTTAACATGATTAAAGTATTAAAAGCAAAGATAAAATTAATAATCAATGATATATGAATAAATATTTATTAATAAAGATAAGATGTATTTTTAATATGAAATTTACTTTATAAAGATGCAATCATAAAATAAGGAAGTTTTATTTCAGGTTTAGCCAAACTTAATAACCAAAAATGTTTCATTCATACATAAACATATATGGTAAAAAGGTCATCAGTGATATCAGCAATGTCTTGAATTTTTTTGCGAAATAAGTCTATTATTACTTTACAAAAACAAATAAATTCAGTAATATTAACAAAAATTGCAAATTAAAATATGTATAGAATTGATATAAAAATTTAAAAGTCAAATGATGGTGTTACATCTGAACTGAATATTTCATTGTTTACATCTGTAAATTATGTGCGGATTTTAGAGAGTTGTAGATTTGAGGATGTCTACTGCATAACTCTGTTTTTATATCTACTGATAATAGGTCATAGTTTAATTGCTTTTTATCTTTTCATATTCATTCAATGTAAGGAAAGTTATGTAATCATGATAAAATCAGTTACATAGATTTTTATAATTTCATATAATCTGAATCTGTTTTAGTTTTTTTTTTTTTTCTTTATTCCATATGTATGTGCAGGGTTCTCATTACCACTGACCATTGCAATAAAATGCTTCATTTGACGAGTAAACAAACAATGATATTCACCTAATTGCGAGTACTCAATTTCTGCTCTTTATGTGTGTAGTGTGCATATACAGTCAAGATTATTTTTCTGTGTTCAGTAACTGAAAGATTGATGTTGCTTTCGATATTCAATTTCCACCATGTCATTTACATTACCTTATTTATAAAGATACTGACCCAGTGTCAATCCAGTTTAGCAACAACTACAGATAAAGAAAGGACTAAGCTATAGGCATTTTTCTATTTTCAGATATGTGCCTGAATCACGTTGGTCGGTAAAAACCGAAACAGTTTAGCAAGCATTAACGTCAATTAGAATAAATTTTTGCTGGAATGCTATGTTGAAATTAACCATTTACTATACTGTTTATTAGTTTTATGCAAAGCCGGGCAATTTTTTTCTATCTAAAATGAAATTTCATAGCAATTTTTAGTACATATTTTCACAACGGTAAGCAGTGTTCTCGCTGACTTTTGACCAATGTTAGTAATTTGGCTAATTAAAAATAAAAAACATTCGCCAAATTAAAAAAGTATTAGCCAAATAGATTCGCCATGTAGCACTAAAAAAATTATCTTTAATCCTTTAATGTACTCCCTTTTTTTCAATAGGTTCTGAAATAATCTAAGTTTTTATAACTGCGACAACGATTGTTATTAATCTAAATTCAACTATCTGCTATAAATATACTCAAAATATGTATATTCAAAATATCTTGCGTAATCAAGAAAAAAAATTTCTAAAACCGATTTAACTCATTTAAATGTTATGAATTCATGTGGTACGGTGCAATTAAACATGATAAGCGAGACACACACATGAAAAAAAGACGAAAAAGAAAATAAGAAAAAAGCAAAAAATGAGCACTAGCAATTTGGTGAATCTAATCGCTTGTTTACACGCCAAATGAAGAATTTAGTCGCAACTTGGCGTAATGGCGAGCGACAGCGAGAACACTGACAGTAAGTCAAAGATTGGGTTTTCAATTTTTATTTAGACTGCAAACAGAATGTCTGAAGATTTTGCGCATTTAGGGGATATTTAGAAATAACTAATTTTAAATAGTTTACATAGTGGTGGTCGAATTTCTATTTTACAATTACAAAATATTAGGATATTTTACAATATATTGAAAAAAAAGACACAATAAGGGGCCAAAGATAGATTTTTCAGTCTTTGACAGTGAACCTATTTTGAAAACTTTTTATTTATTTATTTATTTATTCATTTGGCTAATGTTTTTCATTTCTTATTCGCTAAATCGCTAATTTTGATCAAAAACCAGTGTAAAGTCTGTGTATTTGTGTATGTGTGTATATTAAAATTCCCTCATGTTTTCAAATAGCCAGAGTTTGTCTTTGTTAGACTATGAACTATTTTGTTTAATACTTTGTCATATTGCTATTTATTTGAATTCTACAAAGTGTTCATAATATGTACTTTATGAGTGGTTTTTTTAAAGTAACTGTATTTATATATTGATTATATTAGTTTCATAGAGGAATTTGGCCTCCTATAACGATACTATTATTGCCGAGTGAAATAGAAGACACAAAATGAAATTCCCTTGAAGTGAAACTTTGGAAAAAAATAATTATAACTTTGTAAGTACAAAAAATAAACTTTTAAAATATATAATATTTGAAAATTACAGTCTTTTATGAACTATTTTATTAAGGCAATACAAATGTTTATTTAAATTGAAAGAGCAAATATATATCACACAATAACATACACAGAGTTGTAAAGATTGTTGACTGTTGGACAAAAAGTCAACCAGGCAAGAACTTAACAAAATTGGGCAATGTTGCATCCTTTTCGAAAACATGTTTGGAGCTAAGCTACTTAGAATCTATTTTTTTCAGTAGAATTTTGTGATATTTTTCCAAATAACCAGTGAATTTCATGACATACCTACAATCAATCAGCAAATTTCATGACATTCCTACAACCAATCAGCAAATTTTACAATAATTCCCTACAACTGATCAACGGATTTTACAGCTTTGGTGACAGTGTGTGTGTCTGGTTTATCCCCGTAACTTTTTTTTTTTTTTTTCTATGCTGAATAAAAAAATTATGCAGCTTTTTTTTTCAATGAAAGATGCACAATTGTTTTTATAGCAAATGATTTGTGAATTATATAATTTTTTATCCTCAGCCAATCACCTAATTTCTATCTTTTTTTTTTTTTTTTTTTTTTTTTTCCATGTATTGATATACAGTCAAAGATCTATAATCCGCACAAGTTGAGGCCAAAGGTTGTGCGGATTATGGAATTTTGCGGATTATAGAGTATAATGGATTATGCGTCATTTTATCATTCTTAGACAGCATTTTAATTCTATAATCAGTATAATATGGAAAGATAAATAGGAAATCTAGTAATTAATTTAATAAATTATCTAAAAAAATGCATTTTTAAAGTTATTTTATTTTTTTAAAATGATATATATATGTATTTAAAGAACAATAATTACATAATAATGAGATTTATTTTTAAGGAATATTTTATGGATGAAAGTATAAAAAAAATGAGAACAAATTATGCACAAAAAATAACCAACACAAAGTAAAATAAATGGTAATTACTTCAGTATACTATAATGAAATAGTACTATGAATATTATATAAGAAATCTTTTGTTTAACAAAAATAAGTGTTGTTTGTTTCAAAACCTGAAATGAATGAATCATGAATCTTTGATGAAATGTGCGTTTTTTCGAGATTTTTTAATTAATTTCTTGCTTGTTTTGGCTTTTTTTTTACAAATTTCTCCTTTTTTCTGCGATTTTTCAACAGATTTTACGTTTAAAAAAAGAAAAAAAACAAATTTTTTCAAGTATCAAAATTTATGATTCATTCATTTCATCATGATTCATTCCTGTAATTTTGTTGAACGATCGCGGAAAAATCCCGTGTAAGCGCCCCCCTTCTAACTATTGTACTATTTTTCGTCACGTTTGGGGGGGGGGGGCGGATTAACGGTATTTCACGGTATAATATTTAGTTCTCAGCTGGTGCTGTGTTTACTATTACTCTCCTGAACTTGCACAAACTGAAATAGCTACGAATGAACAGTTGTCAATTCGAACGTTCAGTAAGATTAGGCACGTTCCGTAATACAGTTTAGTTTTTTAGTGTCAATAAAATAAAAGAGTAAATAAAAAATACATGTTTTATTATGATTTTTATTACATTTTTTATTATTTGTTAAAAAAAATCATTTTTGGATCACGGATTTGTAATTTTTTTTAACTGTTTATTTCATTGTTTACATTCGTAAAGTAACGCGGATTATGGGAAATTGCGGATTATGGGTCCGCGGATTATAGATCCTCGACTGTATTTTAAATCTTACCCCTCGCTTGACCAAATGAAAAATTTAATTACCTTTTTTTACCTTTGGCAGATTGATGAAACTCACTTTAGGGTCATTCCATGTCAATTCAACCAGACCTTGTAACCCGACCCTCAGGGATTTTGATGAAACTTTGTGTACACACTAATTCTATCATGAAATGATTCCATCAGAAATTTTTCCTTCCTAGACCTCATAGTTTGTGAGATATGGGGGGTCCAATTCTTGGGTTTTTCTCAAATCGCACATTTCTGAGTCTGTATTTTGAGATTCCAATTCCATCTTCAAAAAATTGTTTTTCTGGATCTAAAACACGAATCATCCTAAAAATATCACTGTAAGAAGATAAAAAGATGCAGATTTTAATAAAAAATATTAAAAAAATTTACTTGTAATATTTAGGATAAAAAAAGTCAGCCAAAGTTGAGAGTTATAGTTATTTTTCCAAATTTTTGTGACTTCACGAAAAAGGCTATACACAAAAAGGCAAATTAAATTTGCAATTTCTTTTTGTTTTAAACAAAAGTCTTCACTTTGGGCTTTCTATCCATGAAATAAAAATGATGTGTTTCGCATGGCTTATGCAAAAAATTTTGGGTACTTTCCAATTAGCCGGATGCATGTTTTATTTTTACATATTACATATGCACACAAAAAATCAAAAGAAATTTCCGATTTCCTTTTGTTTTAAATAAAAGTTTACACTTTGGGCTTTCTATCTGTGAAATAAAAATGATGTCTTTCGCATGGCTTATCCAAAAATTTTGGGTACTTTCCAATTAGCCAGATACGTGTTTTATTTTCACATATGTAGATATGTATAGATCTATATAAATACAGATGTATTATACATGTACATATGTATGTATATATATACAGTATATTGATATATATATGTATTACACTGGTGCCCGTCTAACCGAAAAGTACCAGATTTTGCCTTGTTTTGAGAATCTGCACCAATTAAGAGAGAAAAATCTGAATAAGTTTAGCTGTGGTACTTAAATAATTACTGGAATTTCTATGAGTTATTGAATTTAATGTTATTTGATGCATGTTTTTTTATTTGCAAAGTAAAGTTTAGGCTTTGTTTTTTCTGATTAGAAAAAAAATCTGGCTGTAATATGTTTCCCCATTAAATTTAGTGAATGGTCCATATATTTCATTTAGTTATTTAATAATGGGCATTTTTTGCTAATCTAAAGAATCTCTTACTTTTATTTTCAATAGTTAAACTCAAAACAGATTTTTTTTTTTTTTTTTTTTTTTGTACAGTATAAAATAAATAATTTTTTCTCCTCACATTTCCATTTTTTCTTTCGAATGCTTATATATTAATTATTTGTGTTTAAAATTGTTCAAAACCTTGTATTTCCTTTCCTTGGTTAATTTTAATCAGTTTAAATATTTATATTGGCAAGTTTAAATACACAAATGTTTAATAGACTAACTTAAATTTGTTTCTATAGTCTAAAAGATTTAATTGCACCTGCTTTGTATAAACACCTTCTGAACTTCTGATAAAGGCAGGGTAATGTTCGTAGTGAAAGCAGATGTTTTGAAATCATTTTAATCAAATTATTGTCATTCTGTTGTTTCTTATCATAGAAGAATGATCTAACTTTTACTGTGCTACTAAAAATATATTTTGATTGTTACATATTTTATAGTTTGTGATAAATATTTTTTTACTTTATTGTTTTTATATGGAGCCTGATATTAAACCTTCTACTAGTCTTCAGGCTTGCAGTATTGTAATATTAACTGGTTTAGAATGTCACAAAACCAGCTATACAAATAGAAGAGAAATAGACTACATTGATAATCTCTGTTATTCAGAAAAAGAACTTTTATTAGTTAGGACTATTGCATTTATAAGACAAAAATTAAGTGAAAACCGTTTGATTAATATATGTGAGCATCACAGAATTTCGCTCTTAATGAAATATGAATTATATAAATATGGAGATCCATTTAAGCGGCATAAAAAGCAAGTGAAAAAAGCAATTAGGGCAGTTAATAGAGATTTATATACGGCCGAAAAAGTAAACCAAAGTTAAAAATTATGATTATTTTTCCGAAATTTTGTGACTTTATGAAAAAGTCTCTACACAAAAAGGCAAATGAAATTTCCAATTTTTTTTTTTTTTTGTATCAAATAACATTAAATCCAATAACTCATAGAAACTTCACTAATTATTTAAGTACCACAGCTAAACTTAGTCGGATTTTTTCCCCCTTAATTGGTGCAAATTTTCAAAACAAGGCAAAAATTGGTACTTTTCGGTTAGACGCGCACCAGCGTTATACATATATGTATCAATATACTGTATATATACATACATATGTACATATATAATATATCTGTATTTATATAGATCTATATATATGTGCATATGTAAAAATAAAACACGCATCCGGCTAATTGGAAAGTACCCAAAATTTTTGTATAAGCCATGCGAAAGACATTATTTTTATTTCACAAATAGAAAGCCCGAAGTTTAAACTTGTATTTAAATCAAAAAGAAATTGGAAATTTCATTTGCTTTTTGGTGTGCATATGTCATATATAAAAATAAAACATGCATCCGGCTAATTGGAAAATACCCAAAATTTTTGCATAAACCATGCGAAAGACATCATTTTTATTTCATAGATAGAAAGCTTAAAGTGTAAACTTTTATTTAAAACAAAAAGAAATTGGAAATTTCATTTGCTTTTTTGTGTGCATATGTCATATATAAAAATAAAGCACTTATCCGGCTAATTGGAAAGTACCCAAAATTTTTGCATAAGCCATGCGAAACACATCATTTTTATTTCATAGATAGAAAGCTTAAAGTGTAAACTTTTATTTAAAACAAAAAGAAATTGTAAATTTAATTTGCCTTTTTGTGTACAGCCTTTTTCGTGAACTCACAAAAATTTGGAAAAATAACCATAACTCTCAACTTTGACTGACTTTTTTTATCCTAAATATTACAAGTAAATTTTTTAAATATTTTTTATTAAAATCTGCATCTTTTTATCTTCTTACAGTGATATTTTTAGGATGATTCATGTTTTATATCCAGAGAAACAATTTTTTGAAGATGAAACTGCAATCTCAAAATACAGACTCAGAAATGTGCGATTTGAGAAAAACCCAAAAATTGGACCCCCCATATCTCACAAACTATGAGGTCTGGGAAGGAAAAATTCCTGATGGTATCATTTCATGATAGAATTAGTGTGCACACTAAGTTTCATCCAAATCCCTGTTGGTCGGGTTACAAATGGGGGAAAAATTGGTTGAATTGACATGGAATGACCCTTTATCAATTTAACAATCAACATATTTTGTGAGAAATTTAACTCAAATTAAAGGCATATAAAATAAGAGCAATAAGGATCACCAGACGCACAGTTTGAAAAGGACCATTAAGCACATAAAGTAATCAAAGAGGGAAAATCTCTCAGGAATTCTGCTCTGCCAAATTGACCAAGAATCAACTCTAGTAAAATATACTTCAGTGTCTATAATAAATGTAAGTTATAATTTAATAATAAATGTATTTAATTCAAAAAGTAGTAAATTAATATTTTTACAAGATTTTGATTTATTAATAATAATAATAATAATATGATTCATATTCAGTAAATGACAATCATGTTTTCATTGTTTACTTTAAAATTCTTTTGCATGAACAAAATTAAAATAAAAGATTGATGTACAATTTAGCATGGTGTTGCTATAATTGGAAAGTACTGAAATTTGAATATATATATATACTAAAATTTAGAGATAAAATGCAAAACATTTTCTTTTATATAATATCTTTAATTATGATTGCATTATTACATTCAAATTATGTTTAAAAAAATGTAAACTCAATGACCAGAAATCCACAAAATTCTAAAATCCACACAACTTCTAGTTCCAAACAGTTGTGGATTTGAGAGAGTCTGTTGTATCTTGCATATATAAGATGAACATAGGAAAGAAATAAAATCACAAATGTATCCTCTGCATTATTGTAAATGTAGACACTTTTATGATGAGGATAAGTTTTTTATATGTTTCAAGTAAACAATTATTCTAATGATTTTAGATTATGAAATTGTACTATATAGTTCAAATTTTGTTTTACTTAAAGTAATGCTTAGTATGGCCTTGTGCACTATAGTTGCATTGAATTACATCTTTATTTTGATTTCTATATGGCAAGTTAGTGTTAATATTGTCAGGTACATTCCATAAAGAATCTAGCTAACAAATTCTAAAATCCACACATCTTCTGGTCCCAAACAGTTGTGGAATTGAGAGAGTATAATGTATCTTGCATATATAAGATGAACATAGGAAATAAATAAAATCACAAATGTATCCTCTGCATAATTGTAACTGTTGACACTTTTCATAATGAGGATAAGTTTTTTATATGTATATATAAAAAAAAAAAACAATTGTTATGAAATTGTACCAGGTAGGAACTTAACAGTATTGTTTCGACATGGATGATGACCATTTTAAGCTCTTCTGTTAATGTCTTCACAGTAAGGAAAGCCTGTTGAAAAGCTTTCTAAAGTCTATTCGAGGGTTGCTGGCTTTTAGCCAGGCTAAAAAAAGTCAGTCGATTTTATTTGGTTTTAGCTATTTAAAAAAAGCCGGTTTTGATTTCTTAAAAAGGTAGTTTACAGATATTTCATATTGAATTACGATCAATTTATTTTTGATACATTTATAAATATTTTTTATTAAAAAAATATATGAACGTCTATTAAATTTTATCAAATAAATTAAATCTTTATAACTACTAGTATGCATCTGTGAAAGCATTATGCCAGAAAGGAAATAAAAATTAAGAAGAATATATTAAATTAGATTCTAAAGTGAAGGTTTGGATTTATTTCTTATATAATTCTCTATATACTGCACATTTTAAAGATTATATGAAACAATACGAAAATGTCAACCATCAAAATGGATTTTTTTTTACATACGGCTATTTATTTTTGAAATTGATTAAAACTAGCTTATGGGAATTTAATAGATATATATCATATGTAATACTTGAGAATACCCAGTAATAGGTAATCTATGTTCTGATTAGTTATTAAAAATGATAATGTAAAAAATTTTTAATTACTCAGCAGTTAAAGTAACTTATTAGACATATGCCCATGTAGACAAATTAAAATTCTAGAATGAACCATATTGAAAGAGAAATAGGGAAGAATATAACGTTTGAGTTTTAAATACAAGTAAGTGTACAAAATAAAGAGACAAAAAAAGTCCAAATAAAATTTGTTGAATTAAAATTTTTAAAAGCTTATTGCTATTTAAAAGACTGCATCTTCATGCATAGATTATTGCATAAGCTATAATACTGTTTTATTGGAAAGAGTTACTGTTTTTATTAAATGCCTTTATGTGTGATTTTAAATAAATGTTTATGAGCAATAAAATGTGACTTATATATTAATATCCATTAAAATTAGTAATGTAATAAACTATGTAACTAATAACGGTATACATAAACAACTACTGTTCGTTTTAAAAATGAAAAAAATGGGAGGGGGAAGTTAAAATCAGTGTAAACCAGAGAAAGCACTTGGCATGGTCTTTAATAATTTACATGATATACTTGCAATTCTGATTACAAATCATTTACAGATCAATATATTATTCCAATATTAAAGACTTCATTATTAAGAAATAGGATTATATTAAATTCTACCTCAATTAGTGTGCCTTTAAACCTAATTAAAAAACTCATGTGTAGTTTATAATTAAAATGCTTCATTGTATAAAAGCTAATTTTGGCCAAAAAAGGCCAATTTGGCACACTTACATTACCAGAAACGTCATTTAGTGAGAGTGAGGTAGGATAATTGCCTCTGAATTACTAACTTGTCTAATGAGCTTGCCCATTAAAAGGCCTTCATTTCATTATGGACTACGTTGTCATAAGTACCTAAAATATGATAAAAATTTAAGTATTTCTACAAGTAAAATTGATCTATAAGTGCCATCATCTTGTGAGTTGATAGAAAAATTATCTCGTGGTAGTTTAATTAAGCCAACTGATGAGTGGTTAGAAACAGTGAAGCAAATGGAAATAATTCTTGGCATTTTCTTCACAAGACCGTCATAAAATGTTATGTTCGTGCAAGAACTTTTATCTGTTTGTGTTATTTTAAATATACGTATCATATAAATTGAAAGAAAAAGAAAATAACAGCAAAGCAGCACAGAAAGCTTTAAAATGGGCAGAATCTCCATGTTCTTTACAAAGGTACAAATTAGTTCGAATTTTTGACCCAGTTAAGAGATAAAAGTTCTCTGTATATTCAGTAAGTTCTGTGTACTTATCTTGTATACATACATTATTAATAATTAACATATTTTGCCTATAGTTTATATCATATATATTTTTGTACATGTTTTTTAATGGTTTGTATCATATAAACTTTACTTTTTTTCCCTTTTCTTATTACTCATAGAATCTGTTTATTATTCAGTTATTTGGTTATTACTCATAGAGTTTTGTTACCTTTCTCTTTTTTTTTCTACTTAATTGATTTTAAAAAGCAATGATTCAAAAATAATCTATTACTAATATTATCTTAATCAATATACATATGTATATAAAACAGGGCTTAATTTGTACTGTAGCTCGTCCGATATTTTTGTACATGTTTTTTAATGGTTTGTATCATATAAACTTTACTTTTTTTCCCTTTTCTTATTACTCATAGAATCTGTTTATTATTCAGTTATTTGGTTATTACTCATAGAGTTTTGTTACCTTTCTCTTTTTTTTTCTACTTAATTGATTTTAAAAAGCAATGATTCAAAAATAATCTATTACTAATATTATCTTAATCAATATACATATGTATATAAAACAGGGCTTAATTTGTACTGTAGCTCGTCATAGCTCAGCTGCAGTACATGTTTTTTTAATGAACACTTAAATGTTTGTGAGAATTCTCCGGAGCTCATAAATACTACGCTCCGGGGCCTACAGGAACAGTGTTTCCGAAAAACGATGGCTAAATTACATTTTCATTTTCTCCCAATTCTAAATTTTGGCGTGCTTAGATATCAAAGCACTAATACAGGGCTAACACAATGTTGCGTGGGGCTTGGAGCAGCAGTTATGGAGCTCATCATATATATATATGTAATAAAATAAAAAATAAAAAAAAATTTCGCCATTTTTTTGTTCTCTCTTAGCTTCAATTCTAAATTTGTGGAACATATTTCAATCTTAGTTTCGTAACTTGTAACAGCTAAAATTCTTTTTCTTACTTTAGTTATTAATAAATTATTACTTGCTTCTCAAAAAGGCGGGAAGTATTTCGTAAGCTTTTTACTTTCTGGCATATTCCTGCGATTTTAATTTTATTTTTTTATTTTTAACATAGCGTGACAGGTGTTACTACGCGTTGCTAAAGGGCTTAGTCTTCCGAGGAAAAAATATAGTTCTTGCCAATAGACCGCCTATTACGGCCAATTAGAATTGATCATTTTGTCCGTTAGAGGCTCGAGTCCATCCTGATTGGATTTTTAAAATGATTGACGCGAAGTAGGAGGGCGCTAGTTTTGTCGTGAAAATGATTTTTTCATTTGGCTTTTCAGGAGAACAGAATGCACCTTTTCTTTAAACTATCAAGACGCGCGTTTTATTGCTCCGCTGAATTAGGATGCATTTTTTCTTAAAAACTACTCGGAAGCCATGTCATGTTTCCCGAGAATGCGATTGACTTTCAAAAATTATTAGGATGCTGTTTCTTTTTTCTCCCCAAAATTCTAATATCGTGGAATGCAGCTTAATCACGAAGTTGGTGAAGTGGAAGTTATTCGATGAGAGTGCCAAGGTGATTGCGTGAAAGAACTTAACTTATTTATGAGTTCTAATAAAATTAATTTAAAGACTGCTTGATTGAACTTTCTTATGGGGAAATAGCCCAATAAACTCATCCACTGCTGGTCAAACTGCCGGAGCGACTGCTCAGCTCGTCCCACTGTTGATTCTTGGTAGTAGTAATCTGTTCTGCCTCATAGATGGTGTGCCACTGGAACTTGTACATTGTTATGTAACATCGCCTTCGTCGAATTATTATTACACTGAATGGTCGAATTATTATTACATTGAAAGCCGGCAGGATGAAAAATGAACCGGCGTAAAACTTTTGAGAATAAGCTGCATGCTCTTCATACACGTACAGTTGTTCCTACATTTTTCCTGGTATTGTTTTCATCTTAACATTTAATACAGAAAAAAACAACTATGATATCTTCCATCTAAATGGTATGTCCAAGACTGAAGATGGATGGGATCAGCTGCTGTGTGTTAATACTAATATTGTAATTTTGTTTCCTGCAATAAGACTCAATGTGTGTTACTAACAGTCAGAGTTTTTGAGATGCTAGCTGCACGCATCTTTAACCTCATCCGCGTCTACTTCCACCCATGTTACGACGAGATGGCCTGCATGGAAAAACATCTTCATGTGCATAAATGATAAACCTTTCAGCTGGGAAAAGGATCGTCTTATGAAGTTTTGTTGTGATTCTGTCTAGCATCTGCAAATTTTTAAGTGAGAAATATGCCTCCAGTATTTTTTTTTTATACTTGACATCTACGAAATCATCTACTGATTATTACTTAATCCAAAGAATGCCAAAATTCAACATCATTTTCTTTTATTTATTTATTTATGTATTTTCTAGATAACAGTACTGAAATATTTTGATAAACTTTCATTTCATAATAAATGAACAACTGCAGCATGATTGCGAAACTACTGTTGATACCATCGGTAATATAAGTCAATTCAAATTTGCACCTGTGAATCGTATCTACGAAGTGCTTTATTTTTTGTTTATTTTAATAGAAAATTAGGTATTTGAACAAGGCCACATCGAGCATGTCTGTAAGTTATTATTTATTATTTTATTGTTTTATTGATTAAGAAATTTTAATAATAATTTCTTTGTTTAAATTCTTGATTTTTTTTTCTCTTTTATTACAGATATTAAAAAATAAATTTGTTCTTAATTTATAATTAATTAAAATTTTCTGCTCATAGAAATTTTATTTAGTTTTAAAGGTGTTTTTTCTTTTTAATCGAAAGATGGATTAATTTGTTGTTAAAAAATACTCTGTTGCTAAATTTATTTTCCATACGTAAAGAAAAGTATTT
Organism: Maratus speculifer; assembly: GCA_964019185.1. Taxonomy (NCBI): domain Eukaryota; kingdom Metazoa; phylum Arthropoda; class Arachnida; order Araneae; family Salticidae; genus Maratus; species Maratus speculifer. Next base: position 23,870,792 of record OZ025303.1, on the reverse strand, counting down.
TTGTTCTTTAAATTATTTGTTATTTCCCATGTATGGAAAACCGATATTTATTATTTTATTACTTATTTATTTATTATTTATTTATTTCACATGAAGTCAAACAGAATTGATTTATTTATTATTTTTATTGTTATTTATTGAGGTATTTGAAGTATAGTAATTGAATTTTAATAATTGAAGTATAGCATTTAAATATTTTCCATATGAATTATCCTTCTTTCATGTATTAAGATCCGGATTAGTAAAGTAAGAAAAATGTCAGAAAATAAACTTGATATTGTCCCTTTTGAATTTGGGTCGGGCATGGATATTTTTAAATGGTTTAAACATTTTGATCGAGAATGTTCTGTAGAAAAAAAAGATAATGAGTGGAAACACCAAAATATTTCAAAATATTTAAAGGGGGAAGCGCTAAAAGCTTATATAAATGATTGTTTGGATTGTGCTACTTATGAGAAAAATTATTTCATTACCGAACTAGACTGTCTTGCTATCATTGATACTTTAGATAAATTTTATCATTACTTTCACGGTGTACAATTTACCATCCATACTGATCATGCATCTCTTGTTTGGATAAAAAATGTCAAACATTTAAGAGGTCGATTATTTAGGTGGTCATTGAAGTTAAGTATGTTCGATTACAAAATAGAGTACTTAAAGGGATCTACAAATGTCGAAGCCGACATTTTGTCCCGAAACCCGTAGAATTGATCATTTTGTCCGTTAGAAGCTCGAGTCCATCCTGATTGGATTTTTAAAATGATTGACGCGAAGTAGGAGGGCGCTAGTTTTGTCGTGAAAATGATTTTTTCATTTGGCTTTTCAGGAGAACAGAATGCACCTTTTCTTTAAACTATCAAGACGCGCGTTTTATTGCTCCGCTGAATTAGAATGCATTTTTTCTTAAAAACTACTCGGAAGCCATGTCATGTTTCCCGAGAATGCGATTGACTTTCAAAAATTATTAGGATGCTGTTTCTTTTTTCTCCCCAAAATTCTAATATCGTGGAATGCAGCTTAATCACGAAGTTGGTGAAGTGGAAGTTATTCGATGAGAGTGCCAAGGTGATTGCGTGAAAGAACTTAATTTATTTATGAGTTCTAATAAAATTAATTTAAAGACTGCTTGATTGAACTTTCTTATGGGGAAATAGCCCAATAAACTCATCCACTGCTGGTCAAACTGCCGGAGCGGCTGCTCAGCTCGTCCCACTGTTGATTCTTGGTAGTAGTAATCTGTTCTGCCTCATAGATGGTGTGCCACTGGAACTTGTACATTGTTATGGAACATCGCCTTCGTCGAATTATTATTACACTGAATGGTCGAATTATTATTACATATATATATATATATATATATATATATATATATATGTGTGTGTGTGTGTGTGTGTGTGTATATATTGCAAATAATAGGCAAATAAATTTATTTTTATAACTACGTAACAAAATGCGACTAATTTCTCACTAATAATCATGATTAATTTTAATTTTTCAAAATATATCTATTGCAATACATTATTTTTTATCTAAACAGTAGAGATTGGCTTCGTGCTAAATTATAGCAAACTTTCAAACGATCCAGGCCAACAGAATTAGGACGTTTTCTAACTGGCAGAACTAATAAAAAATATTAACAAGCTGAGCCGACAAAAAAAAAAAAAAATAATAATAATAATAAAAAATAAACGAACTAGTCAGCCGATTACAAAAAAATTAAGCGATCTGACCGATCAGATATAAAATTTTAAATGAAGCTGATAAAATATGAAATATTTTCAATGGATATGATTTTCATGAGAATAATTACAAATGTACAGTGCGATCTGATGATATTAATTTGTCAATATGAATAGAGGAACATAACATGTCCTGCGTAGATGTCGGCATCGGACAGTTATATCTTATCTGAACATTCGCTTGATTTCTTCAGCAGATTCGAGCAGCGATGCGGCTTACATTTTTCCCACTGCGTAGTCTGAACAGATCGTAGATGGAAAGATAGGAAAGCTTTGGAAACCGTAACTAACTGAAACAGTACAAATAGCACTGCTATGAAACACGCTCAAAGGGGAGATCTAATCGTAGGCTGGTTCATTGCATCCACCGATTCGCCAAACATTTTTCTGGTAAACCTCCTTGCGCCAACTCCGCCGCGAGAATTCAAAACGCCATTTCTTTTGTCGGTTCGTCTTGAGACTTAAAGATTGTGGGATATTTTTTATTATTATTTGTTTGTTGTGATATATTTTCTATATTGCAAATAGATAGCCAATCAACACGTACAAATGAAAAGTCTTCATTGATGCTGGACTTGTCAAATAATAAATTTTAAATATCGAAAGTTCCACTTTCACTCGAAAACTAACATTACAACGAACAGATTCATCTAATCTTCTGTAACGTATTGTATGAACTTTGACCTAACTCAACTCCCTCCACGAAAAGGGACGGAGATAGATTGGGGCGCACTGCTTTCACGGGGACCGAGGCGGGCTGCGATGACCACATCATTCCTCCACATTTTGATAATTATCGTTACTGGTGATAACGCCAAAGCGCGCCAAGTGAACGCGTGTTATATTTCGCTCCTGTATGCGACTTTTATTGCCTAGCTGTTTCACTGACAGCTGTGGATTTACATTACGCCTATGAAGCCTTCCTATCTTCCCCTCTAAGATCTTTGGTCCAACTGAGCCAAAACTGGACTTAATTGTTCTTAATGTGTGTCGGGCAAGCAATATGTTTAGTAAATATTGTAACAGCTGTAATAAATTTGGAAATATATCGGAAGAAGGTTCTCAAATTTCTTGCTGAACAACTCGAAACCTTTCGACTCATTTTAATCTGTAAATTAATAGGTCAGAATATTGAAGAGATTTAGAATCAAATAGCATTTTTCATAAATAAATTACGTATAAAATCATAAGCTATTATCATTGAAGCTATTTAGAATCGAATAGCATTTTTCATAAATAAATTACGTATAAAATTATAAGCTGTTCTTGTCACTCGATGACATGTTTATCTATTTTTCTTTGAATTGCGTCAAATTCGGTTCACAATGGCAATTTTGACTTCATTTTCTGAAATATCTGTAGTCTTTATAAAAAGTAGAAAATACCAATCAAATACACAATTTCTGAATAAGAATACATACCAATTTTATGGACTTTCAAACAAAAATAATTCAGAAATGTGTCAGAAAATAGCTTCTCTAGATTTAAGAATTGCCTTAATAAATTAGAAGAATATTTCCCGAATCTATTTTTAATACAACTTCAAAAGTTATGATATTTTTAAGCCTCTTTTTTTTCTTTAATTATAAACTAGTTCAGTCAACTTCAAACTATTAGCTATTTAGCCGATCTAGGTGCTTGCCTAGTGAATCGCCCACAGACCTCTCATATAAGTAGACGCCATATTCCATTGTCCTCTCGGCAATGTTTCGAATCCAACATTTTTGGCGAAATGATGCTATTGTTTGGGCGATGATCGCTTTATTGGCAACTTTCAGATTTCACAAAGAGAAAAATAGAAGTGCGGTCAACTGAAGACAAACGTAACAATGTGAGTTTCGGCTGGAGAAAAACCGGTTTGGCGAGCTAAATCTGTACTCCGTCACGTGACAGAGACATCATGGGCGAGTAGAAACCTAAAGACGAGTTCTCATCCCCTTTCACGTCCGCCATGTTTGACTTTTACCGTAGTTGACTAGCGCCACGAGAATGGGAAAGTGGCAGACGGCACAAGGCAGCTTACTGCGTCAAATGTGGTGGAAGCAGGGGTTAGAAACGGCTACAAGGGACGTTATATATGTCGTTTCCATTTACCTTCTCAGCTCCATGGTTGCCGATGTGTATTCTAGTTATGATAAGTCTGTGAAATCCGCCCATGTAGCGAATAGGCGCTCTTCGCCTCGATTTCCGGAAATTAATTCATTTAGCTTGTCCAGAGCCCTGCAGGTAGGGGCCTAGTCAACGGTCTCCTAGAAATGCCAGAATTAACCACAATGGTATTTTCCGTTTTCACTTGCTGCTATTTGTTCGAATTATTAAAATATTCTTTTTGACCAATTTTTTACTTCATGTGGTGCTTAATTTTCGCAGAAATTCCAAAGAGCGCAGCACCAGTGCTTTTTTCTTTAGTGATTATTGTATTAGTTGGAACAAACCAGAGCTTATAAATACCGCACATAGAATCCCTCTGATTGATGAAGAAAAAAAAAATCCGTGGCGAGCTCTTCTAAATTTTCTTTCTAGTATTTCCTATATATATATATGGAAAGAATGTTAGAGCATCCTTTTTTAATCTCCAAATTTACCAATTTATAGCTTATTTAATTTTCGTTAAATCTGTATACCTCTATAAATTTTTTTTCTAGTATTTCCTATATACGGAAAAAAATGTTAGAGCATTATTTTTTTAATCTCCAAATTTACCAGTTTATAACTTATTTATTTTTCGTTTATTTTAAATCGTTTGCCAATTTTCAAAATATTAATGAATATGTTGTAATAAATTAACAGTAAAAAAAATTTTTTTTCTCGAGCTCGACAAAACCCTTTAACTGTATGCCTATAGACAAGAATACCGCTTAAGTAATTTCGAATTATTGTTTAAAAAGTATAAACAAAATAACTACCACAAATGTGCATGTTTCTAAAATCTGCGTTAAAGTTGCATGTTGTATGGATTTGACGGAGACTACTGTATAAATATTATACTTCTCTTTGATAATTTATTCTAAATAAAGACTACCTAATTATTATGTATTTCTAGATCATTTTTCAATCTTAGATGCAAATATGTTTTCTGTTAAAATTGTCTGTTCTATAAATTTCGTTCTTTAGTATTTCATTTTTCTTATTCTGATAGAAACTTGCACTCTTTTTTGTATAGGCTGATTTCCAAATGTTTGTGACCGCATTTAAAAATATAGTTCCATACTTATTCGAGCTGTTATTCGTTACTCAGCATATATGTAGTGCAATGAAAAACGTTATGGCTGGAGGTATCTAACAGCAAAATATGAGTCAGGAGTGCATATTCACTTGTTACCAATTTATTTCAAAATTTACGGCTCGTTTGCTCATTTCCTACAGAGTAATAGATGACATTACAACGGTGCTTTAAAAATGAATTTCACGATGAATAGTAACATAGTTCATCAGTGATGATGTCACAACTCCAGAAATTGGGTCAAAACAAACCACAGAGTTAAGAAAAGATAGATATGAAATGTGTTGTTTTACCGTGAAGCTAAAAATTCAACTTTGAAACTGATTTAAACAAGTTACAATTCGGTCAAAACACTTGCGGATCGCTTTTAAAACTTCACCCAGTTCAATGAATTCAGCCTTTGAACGATGTCTGAGTTCATATTGAAAGCCTTTTTGATGATATACATTACATTTCTAACATACTGTAAACTCTCTCGGTTTGTTTTGACCCAGTTTGCGTAGAAATGCGGGATTGAGTTGTCTGTGACGTCACACTGATGAGCTCTACTAAATTTTACATATTAAAATACTTTATGGAGCTTTGCTGAATGTTTCAGTTATACAATCTACTGAATCAGCTAAACAAAAATGCTTTCCTCTACAAATTAATCTGTTCTTTAATACTGGAAAAACGCAATATTTTACCAACCAGTGCTAAAAAAATTACGATGACTTTAAATGTGCCTTTCTGATAACATTAACCGTTATTCTACTAAATAGTTAATAGCAGTAGCGCTTAAAATTTCTTAATATGGAATGTTTTCAGCTTTTTCTGTGGAGTCTTAAAATGAAACTAGAGAATTGTGTTTATTGTTATTTCTTCAATTTTCTTCAGTGTTACAAAAGTTCTTAACATATAACTGCTTCTCAATAATCTTTCACCATTAAACTAGTATTTAAATTTTGATTTACTATTATTTTTAAATAAAAGTCCGTACTGATGTGCAATATCATGTCACCAGATTATTGCAGTTTTCCATACAAAGCACTTATCAAAATGTATACCCTCATCTGTAAGAAGAGACATAATTGGTTAAAAAAGGCAATTGACTTGTCTGAGTGGCAATAATTCTTTTTGATATTTTGATTTTTTCTTTAAATTTATAATGCTATAAAGTTTGAAACACATTTTTTATAGTATTTCGTTGCATTCTTGGTACTCAAATTAGTATTTTATGCCTTATTTTTAATACTTATATACTGCTACTTGACTTTCTTTAAATCAAGAACATCATTTAAATAGGATTTTAAAGTTTTTTAGCTTATAGAAGAGCCCGCTGTTGTATTTTTTTCTCAACTAGAAACCATCCATGATTTTAAAAGTTATGTAGATAAATAGTTTTTTAATTTTCATTTTCGGCTGTTTAAATTGTTTAATTGATAATATGTTATTAAATATGCATATGAAGAAGATATAATTAATTTTTTTTTCAACATTTTAGGTTAAAAGCTGTAGAGTTGACATACTCCTACTTCACTGTATTTAAAGATTTTCTAGAATAAATTTAACAAAGTATCATTTTATGCAGATATTATATCTTCTGTGTCTTATGAACGTAAATATTTTCTTTAAAGAAAATGTCAGTATCTCAGACTCACTCTCAAGCAACAAAAAAGACCTTTTTTTGTGACACGTTTTAAAGGATTTTCGCAAAATGGTAATCTCAGAAAACATGTGCGTATTCATACCAATGAAAAACCTTTTGTTTGTGAAGTATGTTCAAAAAGATTTTCACAAAATGAACATTTAATAGTACATTTGCGTACCCATACAGGGGAAAAACCTTTTCATTGTGAAATTTGTTGCAAAAGATTTTCAGAAAATGGAGCTCTTAAAAAACACATGCGTATCCATACAATGGAAAAACCTTTTGTTTGTGAAATATGTACCAAAGGATTTTCACGAAATGACACTCTGAAAAAACACTTGCGTACCCATACAAACGAAAAACCTTTTATTTGTGGATTATGTTCCAAAGGATTTGCACAAAGAGAAAACCTGAAAGTACATTTGAACACCCATACAACGGAAAAACCTTTTGTTTGTGAAATATGCTCTAAAGGATTTTCACAAGGTGGTGATTTGCAAAAACATTTGCGCACTCATACAAAAGAAAAACCGTTTGTTTGTGAGATATGTTCTAAACGATTTGCACGGAATGATGGTCTAAAGACTCACCTGCGCAGCCATACAAAGGAAAAACTTTTTGTTTGTGAAATATGTTCCAAAAGATTTTCAGAAAACAGTAATTTGAAAAAACATTTGCATATCCATACAAACGAAAAACCTTTTCTTTGTGAAATATGTTCAAAAGGATTTTCACAAAGAGGCAATATGAAATTACATTTGCTCACCCATGCAAAGTGAAACCTTCTGTTTGTAAAAATATACTGCAAATGATTTTCACAAATTTAACTCCGCAATGTCCTTGTCAATGTTTTTTTATAAAGTCACATTCATGTACCCTTAAAAAGGAAAAAAGTTTGTTTCTGAAATAAATCCCAGAGCACATTTAATTGAAGTACTAGCTGGCTTCGCCCGCTATCGGACCCGTTCTTTTTTATAAAATCTTGAAACGGACGAATGTCGAAGTGAAGGAATCTCGAACCCCGCCCCGGCTGCCCTGGGTAGCGTATAGCAGTCGTGGTACGCACGCGCTGTCTAATGCACCCCTCTGTTTCCAACGAACTTTGAAGCATATCCGCGCTGCTTACGGTAGCTTATTGCAAAGTTGTGGAAAAAATCGCAAATTTCGTCAAAGTTACTGCATTGAGCTAAAATATTGAATCCCGGTACTTTTTACAAAAGTAAAAAAAGCCACGAACTGGGAAAAAATTAAAAAAAATTGTGTAAAAGTTTCAGGGGGAAAACTCGTACCGAAATATTGAAACCGTCTTATTTTTATGAATGTCAAAAAATAGCCGCAAAATAATATAAGAAATCATATAAAGAATTAATAAATTATTAAAAAATATTTATGATGTATCCAGATTCAATTTACAAATGTAGAAAATTCATCGCGAAATGTTAAATAAAGACTCGCATATAAAAAATTAAGAAGACTGTCAAATTGAAAAATCCTAACACTTTATTCGAAGTTTATAATTTCGAATATTTCGGTACCTTCCTGACAAATCTTGGAGCTCTGCGGGTTTTTTTTTTTTCAGAAAATATTACACACAAACAACCCTCTATGCTTATTATCATAATAATAAATATTTTTTTTTAATATGAAAGAATATTTAGACCAAACCTTTGAAAAGTCAGGTTAACCCGAACTCTGCCAATTGGAATCTTAGTTTGAACCGAAAACAATTAGAGTTAATCTGATTTGCAGCATAAAAAACAAAAACAAACTTTCAATTTAATTTTAATTTTTTGTGTGCCATTTTTTTAAATTTCAAAGGCTAGCAGGTATGTTGAGGACGTTTGGTTAGCAATCACATTATATACAAGAACACAAAACATTTATTTAATCCTTTTAGGGATGCCTTTTGCAACCTGCAAACGTTTTATGCACAGATTGCCAGATGGCACCAGTTATCTTTTAGTACATTTTCCATCTCATCGTATACGTGTTTTTTTTTTTAGTTTTAATTAAATTTGTTCGCAAACTGAAATGAGAATTAATTAAATGATTTTTTGAAGAGAAATGCCATGTCCCTGAGATGGTTAAAATGATTTAGTTGGAATGTGTGAAAGACAATGTAAGAATTTAAAATAGACAAGCATTATATTTTGTTACTGAACTTATAAAAATATACTGAAACCTGAGTACAATATACAGTGTGAAAGTTTAATTGAGTTAATATGCATTTTTTATCAGTTACTGGAAACCGAAAAATTGTTCAATTTATCCATAAAATGAGTTTGTTGCTTTATGAGGTACCGTATCAGCAATATCCAATTTTATAAAATATGTGAAAACAAATATCTTTGTAAGTATTTGATGATAGTTTGAAAATTACAAAACAAGAACTGAAAAATTCTGATTTAGCAGGGCTCCCATGCTTCAAGGATATTCAAGCATATTGTACCAAAATTTCCTTAAAGAAATATTTGCCTTACTTAAAAAAAACAAATCTATTTTCAGATCTACAGACCAGTCTTTTACGAAATTTTTGGTACTAAAACACGTAAATTATCCCGAATCCTTTGATGGGAACGAACTCTGTTAATCGCTGGAAAAAATTCATTAACAAATTTAGCCAATAATTTGCGACATAATTTTTTTCTAGATTATCATACACTTAATCTACTCAGCTATGCATGTAATTCGAATAGCTCTTAATAAGAAGTAAACATTATAAAATAAAATTTCATTTCAATTACTGTTCTCAATATAGTTCTTTAAAAGTGATTATAGTTCTCTTAATTAAATAAGCATTCAAAAACCATAACCATTCAGATTAATGCTAAATGTCTAATTTTTTCCATTGTTACTAGAGTATTCAAAAATTCGCAAGAAAGAATATTTTTTACGCTTTAAAAATTTTTAGTTATTGTTTGATTTTTTACATTATCTTAAAATTTCTCATTAAGTGAAATTTTTACTTGTATGATAGATTTACTTACTTTAAAATTTTTATTTTTTGCGGTTGAAAATTAAAAGCAAGTTGCAACAAAATCAATTTAATTGAATTGCAACTAGGTTGAATCACAAATAATATAATTTATTTGTATATGCAGTTTAAACTATTTTTTTTTTCATTAACGGAGAAACAAATCTGTCTGAAAAAATTTTATGTATTCCTTAAATCTTTACATGCCTTAAAAATATATCAGAACATAGTTTTAAGTGAATTTTTGAAAATAAAAATATACATTCTAGTACTTATGCGTAAGTATAAGCCTGGAATTCTACTGATATATTTTTGATTCTGGGAATTAAATTATAATATCACTGATATCAATAACAGATTCATCTACAGTTTATGGATAAAAAAAATTATTTTGATCCAGTTTTTGTCGTGTGAATCTTTCTTGAGTAGAATAATCAACAATTAGGTTACAGTTACATTTTTTAAAGCAATACATAAAAAAAGAAAAATTCTTACTGTGTTAAAGAAACTGTTTACTTTACTTTTTTTGTTTACTTTATTTTAAAATTTAATAAATATTTACTTTACTATTTTTTGTTTACTTTATTTTAAAATTTAATAAATATTTTTAAAACAAAATTTTTGTTGAGAATAATCAATTATTAAATATTTTAAAAATTCAACAGCACTGATGTAGTATTAATATCGACCAATGTGCCCCATACAGAAGTTTGATAATAACCATATTAATATTGTTTTAAGTTTTTTAAGCGTATTGAATGTAAAATTAAATAAGCACAAGCACATTACATTTTTTAAAAAGCAATTTTATCTTTTTTTTATTTGCAACGCTAAATTACCCCCAAAAAATATTTTGATGAAAATTTTTACTTTTAGGAGCTCAAATTAACCTGAAAGGATAAAACAATCTGATTATTCATGTACTCGAAAAGCTATAAATAACCAATAAAGTACTGTTGTCTATTAACTTAGAAGAAAACCTTAAAATGTTAAGAGTGATCCTAGGAGTAATGTGTTCAGGTCTCAACTGTTACAATTAAATTAATTGTAGTTGAAATATTTTCGATTAAACTAAATCGAAGTTGAAGAGAGCATTTAAATGAATTACAATAGCATTTTAATGACGTCACACAATTAACATTATCAGTTTAGTTTCTTTTCAAAAAATAATTAAAATAATAATTGGACAAATTGAAAATCTTTATTCATTTATTTTAAACGGTACTACTAGGTTATCCCGTCGACCAAAATATTATCACCAAACTATAGGATCGAATGCCAATAATGGATGATCGTGAATGCCACATTCAATGACATTAAATAAGATTCACGTATTTAAAATGACATTCAGTGATTTTTATTTCGACATTTTTTATATTTTTATTAATATTCTACTAATTATTTGTTTTTTCGTTATTTAAAATAAAAATTCTGTCAATATGTATAATATGGCTAGTAATTATAATTGGTCGACGAAATTGGTCGACGGGATAACAGAGTAGTACCTTTTAAACTTAAGCCCTCCTTTTTTGTTTCTTTATTTTTTGTTTTCTCACTTCAAATTTATGTTAAAATATTTTCTACATTCCTTGGTTCTCCAGCACACAGTATAGAAACTGATATTTAAAAAAAAATCTTCAATACTTTTTACCATGATATTACAATTAATGAAAGATAAATCATCGGGCGCACCGCCCGTTTTTAGCTTTTTTTCTCCTTTTTCCTATTTTCAGCACACGAATTTTCAGGTATAAAATTCTTTCATTTTGAAATTTAGTTAAATACTTGATGTTATTTGTTGAAAAAATATATTACAGTCAAACTTTCATTAAACGAAGATTCATCATTATGCTAAAATACATTGTTATGAAGAAAATTTGTTGAATAGAAATCAACACAAATTCATGAATCTTCTACAATAAAATACACATGCATTAAATGAAAACTATACATAAGGCGGAAATATTGAGAAAAGGTATTTTGGTTCGGGCAGTAACATTTCTTGATGTAAAGTAGACACATCAGAAAAAAATAATTTGGACAATGTCTAAAAAGAAAAAAAAAATAGAGAGAAAAAAAAAACATTATTTTTGCAATGCATTGTATAAATAGTTTTCACGTGTTTTATTTTCATATACATATCCATGATGGGTAAGTACTACGATGGCCTCCAACCATGAAGATAGATATAGCAGAAGGAGAACAAAGACGGCGCTTCCACTTTCGTCCCTAAAATCTTTCCGTCTGGCTGGCATTTCCGGCAGTTTGGGAGCAGATGAAATCTAGCTCCCCCTACGTCCCGCTAGCTGACTAGTCGAGAGACCAGTCAAACAGGTCATGTGATCGAAAGTCAGTGCAGCATCACTAGCGCCACGCTATGCACTAGGCAATACTTTGGGGCTAAGTTCTGTTGGGAAAAGCCTACCTTCTCTATTCTCCTTCTACTGTTTTATCTCCATCTCCATGCCTCCAAAGAATAGTTATCTAATGCTACGAGTTTCACTATATTATTGTAAATATTGCGAGGAGATCTTAAAGCCGGTAAGGGCGCTCACTCGCTTTTGAAATTTTGCAGTTAGACTTGTCTTAATAGCACGAACAGCATTTACAAACAATAACATATTATTCTACAAATTTACTGGTATGAGTTGGAAAAAAATGTCTCAAGATTAACTCAATTTTAAATTAATATAAAATTCAATAGCAGGTTTAATTAGCCGGTACTACAGTCAAAGATCTATAATCCGCACACCCATAATCCACTGTTTCCTATAATTCACGTTATTTTACGAATATAAACAATGAAATAAACAGTTAAAAAATTACAAATTAGTGATACAAAAACTTTTTTTTAGAAATTTTTTTCAAAAAATGAGAAAACAAAGAGGAAACAGTGAATTATGGGTGTGCGGATTATAGATCTTTGACTGTACTAGGTTATCCCGTCGCCCAAAAATTCATAGCCAAACTATAAGATTAAATGCCAATTATGGATGATCGTGAATGTCGCATTCAGAGACATTAAATAAGATACACGTGTTTAAAATGTCATTAGGTGATTTTGATTTCGACTTTTTATTTGTACTTTTATTAATATTCCACTAATTATTTATTTGTATTTTTATTATTTAAAATAAAAATTACGTCAATATGTATAATTTGGCTATTAGTTTGGCGATTTGTATAATTTGGTGAAATCGATCGACGGGATAACAGAGTAGTACAAAAAATAAAAAATAAAAAATAAATATATATATATATATATATATATATATATATCAAGATTAACTCAAGATTAAATTAATGTAAAATTCAATAGCAGGTTTATTTAGCCTTCATTGCAAAAAACCTTTATCAATTTAATCCTTTGATATTACTTATTAAAAAAAAAAAATTGCCACATCCCTTGAAAATAAATTGTGAACATATAAGAAAAACAAAATAAAACTGAGCATCGACATGAAATAACATCGTCATACCTGAATGCTAGCTTGATAATTTATATATTTCTAAAGCATCTGTTTACAAATATACGCGACCGTCCATTCAACTTTGTCCTTTTATTACGATATTTGTTTTAAAATTTTGGTGAAAGAATGAATAACTTCACCCCCATTTTAAAAATAATATTTCAATCAGATTTCGAAAGGCGTGGCCACATTTACATCGAAAATTAAGATGAAAATTGATTGATAACTAATTTTAAGCTTCCAAAATACAAAATAATAATAACTAGCCGTTGGGGGCCACCGTATTCCATCATCTATATGCAGACATAATATATGATAATTTGTAAACTATTTATAAAATGCATTGCAATTACAAAACATAATTTAAACATGTACCTAAATATTTTCATTATGCATAGTAATGCTCTATTAATGAGTTGCAGATGAATCTATTTCGACAAATTACACAACACGCCAAACTACTCAAGTAGTACTGAATTTCGAAAAAAGAAACATCCTTTTAACTCTTTTTAACTGATAATTTTATTAACTAACGGTTTACTGCATCGAATTAAGCGTCTAATTTCCAATCAAAATATATCTTTGAATTAAAAGTTGATTGAAATACAGGGTCATGAAAAATTGAAGAATGTGGAAAACAGGATTACAGATATCTCGGCAACTAATAATTCGATTGACTTCGTTTTTTTCGCAAAATTTGTGTTATTTTATTGCTTTTTACGATCACTCTTTAAAATAAATAATTTCGAAAATTTTTTATATACCTTTCATCAGAACGAATTTTCCGAGAGTCCGAAAAAAATAGCTCCGGATACTCGTGGTTACTGACATTAAATAGGCTTCGTCCCATTCTTACATACTAAGTTCATACAAAATTTGAAGTCTTTATCTCAATTTGTTCGGGAGATAGAGCATTTACAGACGCACAGACAGACAGACGGACGGCAGATTTTTTCCCCCTAAAATTATGTTTTTCGAAATCTTCAGTGTCTAAAACGTGTAAATCAGGCAAAAACGATTGCAAGACTTCCCCTATACTACGTATGATGGGTAAGTAATAATAATAATAATAAGAAGAAGAACGGTATAAGACTCACGATAACCCACGACACCTTTAATAATTGAATAATACTACATATATAATATATTTATACATTAATTTATTACATCACATTATATTTTTAAATGCATAGAATGCATAACATTTTTTTTTTTGAAAATATTTTTAGTTTAGCATGGATTGAATTTGACCAAAATATTTAACTTAAAAATTTCGTACAGTCCATTTTCTACGTTCACAGTTTGACAAAATTTTATTAATAAAATACAGGCAAAAAATATTCTTATAGCAACGTAAATAAATTTACTCTAAAAACCTGCTCCTTTTGGAAAAATAACATAGAATCCCTCAGGATTATTTAATTTCAGAATAAAAATTGACTTTTATCTTGAAAAAAAAAAAATCCTCAAATTTTAAAATTATTCATTGGATGAATGGGTGGGTGGTATGTTATGCATTAGGTGTATAAGGGAGGGGTAAAGAAATCGAAAAAAATCACTTAAAAATAAATTTGAAATTTGTTTCTACCACTATCTTTAAATAGTAACCTGATAAGAACTTTTACCTTAAACTAAGATTTTTTTTAAATTTTTGAATAAACATTTTAGGACACTAAAAAACATACTAAATCCAAACCAGTATCAGGCTTTACATTTACATACTATTATTAATACTCAGGTGAAGAAAATTTATTAATAACAGAAAAATTTTACACACTGAATACAGGTTCACTAAATATTGAACTTCTGCAAAATAAATATTTAAAAGCATTTAGTAGCAATGCATTTTTTTTTAATTATTTTTTTAATAAAGTTCCAATGCAATAAAAAATATTTAGGCGGAACTAAAAATTCAGGGCACGCTCCTAATCATCGAATCTGGTATTAAAATGTTAGAAAAGAACGTTAATTTCTTTTCCTTTTTTTATGTATGCATGATCAATGCTATTCGATAAATTGTTAACTAGCTGAAATTTTTAAGCCAAAAGATGAATTCAACGCGCAATAAATACTTTCTAATTTGTGAATGAAGGAATTCAAAGAAATGAAAAACGACTTCGTTTCAAACATGTCTTACCTACTTGAGGAATTCAAATTCTTGAAGGTTAGAATTTCAAGGTTTTTAAGTATTAATATAATCTTTTAATGTAATTTGTCAAAATAAAATCTAAGATATATACAGGGTAATTCAAAAAAGATGGGAAAAATTTTAAGGGGTGATAGTACACATCAAGACAAAGAATATTAAATGGGAAACTAAGAGTCCCAAACGTCTTCCGAAGGAGATAGGCGCCATCAAAGTTTAGGGTCCAAAATTTGAAATGATTATAAAAAACGGAATAACTGGTCGATTCGTTTGCGGTTTTCACGAAAACTATTCTTTATGTCAGTATTGTCTTGAAAAGAAAGTATAAAGATAAATTTCAAAAAATGCCGATAGAGGGCGCTTTAGACTTTGGAGCAACGTTCAGCTATTTTTTACCGTTATTTTTTGCATCTCATTAAGTTTTTTAGAAGCTTTGAGACAAACTTAAATTTTGAGCTCAAAATCTGAATCGTTGAGAGTGGTTAAGTAGCGCAAACTGAACTGTGTTCAATGGGGGGGGGGGGGGATTCAAATTTCATATTATTATTAAAAAAAACGGAAAAAATGGTTGATTCGTTTCCGGTTTTCTCTAAAACCATTCTTTAGGTCACTGAAATGCAATCGAGATATTTTTATTAATTTCTTCCATAGGATTATGGATGCATATCTTTTTGCTCGGCGAGCATATTTGCAGGCGAGCATATCTTTTTGCTCGACTGAAGTAGCTTTTTAAAGAAAGTTATAAATTACATTAGAACACTGAAAAAAAAAATCTGTAAAGTTACTGAATTTTTTTAGAAAACTGGGATTTCTAGAGCAAAAATTCATCTAATCAATTCTGTTACATGTATTTTTACTGTTAACACAACATGAAAAGTTCTAGGCATTGCAATTTCCTAGAAAAAGTTTAATAACTTTATTTTTTTTTTCAGGGTAGTTTATTAAAAGTCAAGGAAAACATTAAAGGGAACTATATCTTTCAAACCATCTCTTCAGTTTTAATTTATGTTATAATATATGCAGTGGCACAATGCTTAATAATAAAAATTATGATGTTAAAATTATTCTGATATTTTACATTTAATATGATTTTTTTTCTCTTGTAATCAAAAGATGAAGGAAGTTCAACCGACTCTCTATTTAATAATTTTAAAAAACAATAATAACTGTAAACTAAAATGTTGAATCCACACGCAAAAATATTAAATACCCCATGGAGAACAAACAAACAAATTTTCAAACCTCTATCCAGATTAGCAAAAACGCTTTAGTGTTTGTCAAATAAGAAAGGTATAAAAAAATATGAACATGGTGAAAAATATTAGTTTAAACAGCGCAGTAACTGCGCTGGATTTATTAACAAAATTTACAATATCTCGCGACATAATTGTCATATAGGTAAAAATGAAGTATTAAAATATTCACAATTTAAGAAGCTTTCAATTAATAAATTAAAAAATCGATATTTTGGCTTATGTCAAGTTACTATGCCTTCTTATTGGTATAATATAGAGAACACATGTCATTCTAATATTATAATGATTGATAGGTAAACAGATTTTTTGGAAGCAAATTGCATAAAATATATTTATTTAAGAGATATGGAAACAAACCACTTAAAGAATTTCCTGAAAAGACAGAATGACTGGGATGCGTCAGAAAATAAAACTTAATTGAGAGGTCTTATAAACGGCACTGTTTCAAAGAAGGAAAAAATCACATACATAGGAGGGGATGGGAACTTATATTCGGAAAACATTTGATTTGAGAACTATAATAGAAATTAATCAAGTTTAAAATTTACTCAAAGAAAAAAAAATGTGTTCTTGAATTTCTAATGTGCAAAATAATACCAATACATTCATATTTTTTAGGTAAAAAAGAACAAATACAAATAAAGCAATAATTTTTTTACTCTTGGACAAGCTTAAGTTAATACAATAAATTTCTTCAAAGCTGGGATTTTTATAATTTATTATTTCAATTAAAACGGATATTGTTGCTTATGCCATTTAAGAGCACCTCAATCTTGTTAGGACTATTGCTATTTTTGTATTGTTCACACAGAGTTTTTAATCTTCTTTTTAACATATGGTGTACGTTTTGTTTTGGTGGCCATTTTACCCGCCATCATTTGTTCCATTTTCGTTTTGTCGGCAGCAACTTCTTGCCTCATTTTAATAATAAGTGTCCAAATATCAGGATGATTTTTGCCGATTAAATTGGAAAATCTGTTATTCCACCCCTCTGTCGCATTATTTGTTTTCTCTTTTCCCTTCAAAGTGGCGGAATTTACATTCCAAACTTTCGGAGGGAATAAAGGTTTCCGGCGTTGCAGCCTCAGAACTCCGTGACGTCTTGTGCCTTTAACATTATTTAGTCGTCCATTTACATAGGTATTATCAAAGTATTGAAGCAAATCTTGAGCCGAATCTGGAACTATTGACTGCAAATAAGCCATTCCTTCTTTTACGTCTTTGCGTGGCAAAAAGGCCAACGCATCAATCATGCCACAGATGTGGCGAAAATCTTCATCATCTTTCTACATCGTAGTTAGTCCAAGTTCTTGGACTTTTCTATACGTGCTTTGACACAAATGGTAAAAGCATCCACGGATTTTTACATGATTTCGAAAAATTTCTAGGAATGCGTCCATAGCAGTTTTCTCGAAGTCCATGTGGACATATCCTGGATCTGGATCGAAATTGCGCGACGCGTAGTCTTCCACGATGGTCTGGAATAATTCTTCACATGTTTCCTTAGTTTTATGCTCCAGCAGACAAAACGCAGCAGTTACAATAATTTCACCCACACTTACTCTAATAACATACAGTTGCATAAAATTTTTTGGTGCAACTGAGAAATTTCCGTCTATGTACCATTCTTTGGATTGGCATAGACGTTCTAAGTGTTCATCCGTAGCAAAAATTATAATTCTTTCCGCTGCGTCTTGGCCATTATCACTTCAGAGGAATCTTGTGCCTTCTTCCCCACCAGTAGTTGTCCAATCCCCTAAATAATAATAATAATAATAAAGTGGTTAATTAAAATTGCAAACATAGTTATAAAAATTTTCATCCAAAAAATTTCATTTTATTTTCATTTCAAGTTTTAAAAAAGCTTTGGTAACTAGACGTGGGTTTTATTACAGTACTATAAGCTAATGCTAAAAGGTTGTTTTCCAATCATTAGTAAACTTATTTCTAAGCAAATTTATTCTTACAGTCTCATTTGCAGCGTATGAATATTGAATACTAGCGTTCTCGCCGGACTTATCTCACACAACTTTTTTTTTTTTTTTAATCTCTTAAAAGCCAAAGCAACACACACACATAAAATATTTTTTTGGGGGGGAGGGGAGTAGGGGTCTGGAAAATAAGTATGCTATTATTTGTAAAGCATATTGTCATGTGTTAATTAAAAAGAAATTGACAATAATGATATATTTACCAAAACATCGCTTATTCTTGAAAAAAAAATAACAAAATAATTTACAATTACTATAAATCCATAAAAATTAAGTGCCAAAATTCGAGTTATTCATATCTTATAATCATTCTGAAATTTCATAAAAATCCTATTAAATTTAGAAGAGTAAATATAGTGACTGAAATTTTATAACAATGATCCTAATAATTTATTATTTATTATTTTATCTCAGTTTTATGGGATTACAACAAAAATAAAGAAACAAAATTGTAATTTAACAAATTAGAACGACTATTTGGAAAATGACATTTTCAAAGGCTAAAATTTTAAAGACTTAAAAAGAAATTCTAAATTTAAATTAATAATAATAATAAACATCATTTTTATGATGATCATAATGAGTCATATATTACGTATGCTATGCATTAAACATTAATATCCCGATACCAAAATGTGAGAAAAAAAAAGAGTTTATTGATATACAACTTTAACTGTTTAAAATGTGCATTTTTATTTGATGGAATTAATCAGATTGACTTCAGAACGCTCATATTACTTACGACATGGATTAAACAGTATTATCCCTGGACCCATAAGAAACAAACTAAGTGAAATTTCAATTTTATAATTTCGGAGCTGCCAATTTTTAAACTTGTAAACATAGATACATGAATATTCATACTTCTACTAAGCGTAATACCAACTCAGTGAAAAATGTCCAAGCCGGGAATCGAACCCGGAACCCTTGGAATAGCACTCCAAGTGCTCTACCATTTAAGCTACGAGGACGATACCCAGCTCAGCATTTTTCACTTCATACATCATATTTTTCACTGAGTTGGTATTACGCTTAGTAGAAGTATGAATATTCATGTATCTAAAATTTCAGGCGTAATTTTATTGCTGAAATTAATCGAGAAATTGATTAATATGATAAATAAGCTTGTAAACATAGCACATTTTTAATTTTTACACCATTGTGTAGAGAAAAATATGCACTTTTAACTGAAATTTGTTTGAAATCTTAATCACAAATTGTTTTCGAATTATTATTATTATTATTTTAATTTTAATAACTTTTTTGTATTTGTGGCAACAGAAGTATTCCTTTTTTAGACATTAAACATGGACCAATCACAAAAAAAAAATAAAATAAATTGCAGAATTCACCAATAAAAAGATTCAGGTATGCTTCCAGGCATGTAATTGTAAAAAAAAAAAAAAAAAAAAAAAAAAAAAAAAAAAAAAGGAAAAGCGCGTGAATCAGGAAATGAGAAATAATTTTAAACAGCACGCGTTAAAGGCAATAAAGAAAGTTATTTTATTAGCAATAAAATTGTCAATATTTATGTTTAAATCCTGTTTTATTTGTTTATGTTAATTTTATTTTATTTTTTAATTTAGCAGAAGATTGGAAGGGAAGGGGACAGAGTGAATAAATTTATGCAAATACCACAATATATAAGTAATTCTGATATGAAAGTTACTATATTTTAAGTTAGTACTTCTTGATACAGGAAAGTGTTTTACACAGCAATCTTAGGTGGTTGTCCAATTCAAATTTTAACATATTTTCACTAAAAAGATCATTTAACAAACTTGGCAAGCTAATGTTTAATTTGCTACTCAAATGCAAAAAAAAAAAAAAAAAAATGTTATTGAAAACATGAATATTACTGCAAATTTTCCAGGATCCTTTGATAAAATTGCTTTTTTCTGCAATACTTTGACAGAATTAGTGTTTTTCGCGATCTTCTGATGAAAATCGCGTTTTTCCTGCCATCTTCCGATGGAAAAACCGGTTTTTTTCCAAGATCATTCGACGAAAACGAGTTTTTTCCCGCGATCTTTTGACGAAAATCGTGTTTTATTTGGAATCTTTTGACTAAAATCGCGGGGGGTTTCGCGATCTTCGGATCTTTTGACGAAAATTGCGTTTTTTCGCGATTTTAAGAAAATCGTGTTTTTTGCGATCTTATGACGAAAATCGCGTTCTCTTCGCGATCTTATGACGAAAATCTCATTTTTCCAGCGATTTTTTGACGAAAATCCTGTTTTTGTGATCTTTTTGGTGAAAACGGTGTTTTTTTGCGATGTATTGATGAAAATAGCATTTTTCGCGAAATTTTGATGAAAATAGCATTTTTCCGTGACCTTTGACGAAAATCCTTTTTTTCCCATGTAATCTTTTGCCAAAATTCCTGTTTTTCCAAGCTTCTTTGACGATATAAAGAATCGAAAAAGCGGAAAATGACAAAAAAGGTGGAAAATCCGGTATCCGCGGTAGAATATCATGCCTGGTTTCAGATTTACCAGTTCTCTACGGAGAACAACAACTATTTTTCAAATAGTTAAAAAGATAAAATTTGCCTCATACAAAACAATAAACAAACTAAAAAAGTCAATAAAGTTAAATTTGTTAATGATTATGGCTTGAAAAATATTTTGAATAAATAAAATTTAAAGATTTACTTAATATCATAGAAACTCTGTTTCAATTTCTTTAATTGTTTTATGCAGATTAATTTCAATTTAATTAAAATCATGTTAAAATAATCTCAAGATGAAAATCAAAAATTATACATAAAATTTCAATTACCTTCGATTGTCAGTTCATCTAGAGATGCAGGTGGACGTGGTAGATGCCTCCTGTTTACGTTTCTCAATGTTCTCTTAACAGTTGCTTCCAGTGGTAATTGTGCTCGAGCTGATGCACTAGATAAGCTTGATACGCCCTCAGCAAAAACTTGAGATGGTTTCGCAAGCGTATCAGCAGCCCTTTGTTTCACATGGGCCAACGTTTCAGCAGCTTGAACAGCATTAGAATTTTTAAGGTGATTATGGCCCACGATCACTTCAACACAAGTTTTCTGCAGCGTAGTTTTTACTGCTCCATTACACTGTAAATGGTGCAATTCAATAAATAAACTTAATTTACGGTGCTTTATAAGTCAATATATAGACTTTAAAATTAACTGATATAGTTTTTATAAAGATCAGTTATAAATATAATTATAAATATAATTAAAGTTTAAAAAAATAATTATATTTAATTACATTGAAATAATCTCCAAAAATATTTTTAACCCTTTAGATCCCAAAACGCCTGAGACCGCCCGAGTCGTTAGAATCCCATAACGGCCGAAAGACGGCCTGACTTTTTCTCCCCTCTCTTTTGTGAAGGGTAAGTTGTTGAACATGGATCGGGCGTGGCTGTTTATTCCGCTTAATGGACAGTAGATAGGAACACAATGAGAATAGGAGACGTTCAAGAAACACAAATACAATTGGTTTACTTTAGGTAGGAAGGCTGTGTGTCGAGTAGTACAAATCATGATTTTGTCAGTTATTACTTAGATATCTGTCATTTTTTTCCATTTGTTTTTAGTAATTAGTTTTTATTTTGTCCTTATTTTAATAATATTACTGTATAGATTGTAAAACATTAGAAAACTTAATAATAAAAAAATTACAATAATAATAAAATAATGATTTATATATATTTATATTAATTTATATATATTTTGGTAGATAAATAAAATTATTTTCAAGAAAAATGAAAGTATATAATAAAAAGTTTTTATAATTATTTTCACTTAAGAATCTATATTAGTCACGTGGGGAAACTTGAGCGCTGTTGTTAAACCAATGGGAGAAATCTAAGCAAATATCAAACTCGCATTTTATTTCATTTTATTTTTTCACAAAATATTTAAGATCGGTATATATTATTGTGCGTTTGAACGCTTTCGATTTTGATTATAGTTTTTCTTTTTCTTTTTTTTCCTTATTAAAAGAACAATTTTTATAATCGGTTCTAACCGGATCCAAAGATGAATGGTTTTACTTCTAAGTACTGAAGTATTCTTTCTAAGTAATGAAAATATTTGCTTCTATTCTGCGCTTCTTATGTAATCCCCCTCCCCCTTTTTTAATATTCAAGTAATAAGGCATAAAATTATTAAAGAAATCTTATTATCAAATCAATTTATAACATCGAATCTCAGGAATGAAAAAAACATTTAGCAGCTTAATTCTTACAATTAATTATTTAAATTTTAAACATCCCCTTTTTTTACAGTAATTTATTAAATACAGCGATTAAATCATAAGTGTTGGTATGGACACATGAAATTTTGGTTATCTGTTTTAATACCACCAGATTTAATTATTAGAAAACCTCTTGTAATTTTTATATATATTGATGATTATACCTTATTATATTTTGAATTAAAAATTATCTAAATTCTTAAACTTATGAATTAGTCAAGAGGCTATTCAAGTATTGCACGAGCATTTTCAGTCATTTTCATTTTTTAATATTTTGTATCTCTCCTCCTTTCTTAAAAAAGAAAAAAAAAAAACCTTGATCCTTTCTTTTTTTTTTTGATTCTGTTAGATTTTATAATGTTTTGTACATAACACTTTTTCCAAGAAAAAATCAATTACCAATAAATCACAGTATTAATTTATATAAATAGCCATATTGTTATTGCATTATAGTTGCTTCATTGTGAAACGCTTAAATAAGAACAGTTGTAACTCTGGCTCCCTCTTGTCGGAAACAAGCAGATTATGTACAACCTCCCCCCCCATTTGCCATTTTCCACTTATTCATTTTGTATCTTTCCCCCTTTCTTAATAGAAAAAAACAAATTCTTGATCCCCCCCTTCTTTTGATTATGTAAGATTTTCCATTATCCGCTTATTCATTTTATATCTTTCCTCCTTCCTTAAAAAAGAAAAAAAAGAAAAAAAACTTCATCTCCCCTCTTCCCTTCTTTTAATTATATAATACTTTATAATATTTTGCACATGATACATTTTCAAAGAAATTAATATATTACATTATTAACTCTATAAATTTTTACGAATAGCCATACCTTAAATTGTGATACTAAAAAAAAAAGTTTTAGTGTATGGTAAATAATGGTTAATTAATATAATTAAAACGCTCATTTCCAATCATGATTTGTTTGTTTATGATTATTGCATTATAGTTGCTTCATTATCAAAAGCTTAAATAAGAACTGTTGTAACTTTGTCTCCCCCTTGTCGGAAACAAACAGATCATGTACAACCCCCACCCCCATTTTCCATATTCCTTACATAATACTTGAACGGCTACCAACTGGAGAATGACTTTTTAAATTACCTTCACTAATGAAAATTATAAGTAGACGAATACTTTCAAATAATGATTATTTTTTTACATTGCTTTTTTTAATTAAGTTAATAAATTAAGTTAATTTAATTGATCGAATAATTTATTAAATATTTTATATCCTTTGTTATAGAAAGGAAAGTTATCTAGAAATAATGGCATCAATAAAGTGAAAAAAATAAAACATATGGATATTTATATAATAATTTATCACATAATTTAAATTAATGTACAAATATTACATTATTAATCATTTTTCAACATATAATTTTATTTGAAAAAAAATAGATATTCTGTAAGAGTATGTTGTATAAATGGTTTACAAATGCATTAAATATTTATATTTTTCCGAAAAATGTATCAAGGATAAATTTTAAAAGTTTAAATATATATTCTTCTTTTTTTAACTAACAAAACAAAAAAGCTTTTAAATATTAAAACAAATATATGTGTTTAATTTACGAGTAAAAGTTTTGTTTATAAAACAAATAATAAAAAAAATTCCTTATCTTATGTTTATTTAACAGAGATGTCATAAACATCCTCTTAAATCTAAAAGTAATTTGTCACTCCGTTTAGCCGAAGATTACGAGAAAGTAAAGCTTTTGGATTTATGGTTATTGGGATTAAGGGGAAAATGGATAACAAAAGGTATAACAATAGATTCTTCTTTGGCCAGATACTACAGCGGGATACCTGCGTTCTGCGCGGGTTAATTGGTAGGGTCCTCGGACAATGGAAGCCCCATTCTAAATTTTCTCTCGGCTCGGACCTGATTTGGGGTTAATGCTTCTGTGAGTGATTGATTTAGGCTTTTTATCGCTCGATTGGCTAAATGAATTTATTATTTATAAAGAAAATAAGGGCCGTATTTCTACGCATTTTTTCAGTGAAGAAAATAAGCACCGTATTACGCGCTTTTCAGTGATGTTTCAGTTAAACATCACCAAAGGAGAAATCGTGTAAAAAATAAGTGACTATTGTTAAAATTGTACTTTTTTCTCTTAATAAATATTTTATCTTTAATAACGGAGAAATTTACTGAGCCAGAATAAATCTATAAAAAATATTTAAGACAATTTTTAATTAAAAATTTTTTTGTTTAAATCTTGGAATTGCATGATATACAAGAATCTAGAAAAAAAGTAACCGGAAAAAAAGTTATCAGAAAAAAAGTGACCTAAACTACAAAAGCGGAAAAAAGGTGACACGGAAAAAAAGTGACAAAGAAAAAAAGTTATCGGAAAAAAAGTGTCAAGGAATTGATTTTAGGGATTTATTATTGATTTTGGGGATTCATTGGTTAAGTATGAAAGGGGGATCGAAGGTGGCTCATAATTTAGGTAAATGGGTTTTTCATGCTGAATTAACTATTTTGGTTCAATTTACGTTCATACTGAAAAGATGCTTGCCTGATTAGTTTTAGGAAGGGACAATTACCACCACCCCCATTCACCCTAAATCAGATAAATGGGTTTTTTTGCAGAATTATCCAACGTGTGTCAAATTTTGGATATAGATTCTTTCTGATAAGGCTTATATATAGTATATAATGCTTGAAGAGATTTGGGAGTTTAAAATTTTGGACATAAGTTAATTATAATAAGATATATCTCTGATTAATTATGAGGTGCTTTTGCTTATTAATAAAGGGGGGGGGCAATTATTACGCTTCAAATAAGATAAATCGTTTTTTATGCAGAATTACCCGATGTATTTCGAATTTTAAATGTAGGTACATTCTGATTAGGTGAATCCCTGAATATTTTTAAGGGTTTAAAGGCTAAGTATAGAAGGGGAATAGAATATAACCCCCCTTAAATTAAATAAATTGCTTTTTATGCAGAATTATCGGATTTGCTTCAAATTTTGGATTATAGGCTCATTATGACAAGACGTATCCCTGATTAAGTATGGGGCTCTTTTGCTAATTAAAAAAAGGGGGTGGATGATTATTACCTCCCCCCTTAAATTAGATAAAATGTTCTTTATGCACACTTATCCGATGTATTTCATATTTTGGATATAAGTTATTTCTCATAAAGTGAATCCTGGAATAGTTTTAAGAGCTTAATGGCTAAGTATAAAGGATTGAATGGGGGATAACCCCCTTAAATTAAATAAATGGCTTTTTACGCAGAATTATCTGATTTGCTTCAAATTTTGGATGTAGGTTCATTCTGATAAACAGTATCTCTGATTAGTTATAGAGTTATTTTGCTAATTAAAAAGGGGGCGGGCAATTATCTCCTGCCCCTTAAATAAGATAAATTGTTTTTTATGCACAGTTATCCGATGTATTTGAAATTTTGGATATATGTTCTTTCAAATAAAGTGAATCCCTGAATAGTTTAAAGGGTTTAATGGCTAACTATATAGAAGAGGGAACGAAAGATAACCCGCCTTAAATAAAATAAATGGCCTTTTACGCAGAATTATCCGATTTGTTTCCAAATTTGGATGTAGGTTCATTATGATAAGGCGAATCCCTGATTAGTTGTCGGTTATCCCCCATCTCCTCTCTCTGTATTTAGCCATTAAACCCTTAAAATTATTCAAGGATTCACTTTATCAGAAAGAACCCAGATCCAAAAATTGAAATACATCGGATTGTTGTGCCCCAAAAAAAAAAAATTTAAGGAGGGGGATAAATTGTCCGCTCCCCCTTTTTAATTAGCAAATTAACCCCATAATTAATCAGAGATATGCTTTGTTGGAATAAACCTACATCCAAATTTTGAAGTAAATCGGATAATTCTGTGTAAAAAGCCATTTATTTAATTTAAGGGAGGTGGTATCCCCCATTCCCCTCTCTATGCTTAACCATTAAACCGTTAAAACTATTCCGGGATTCACTTTATGAGAAAGAACTTATATCCAAAATGTGAAATACATCGGATAAGTGTGCATGAAAATCATTTTATCTGATTTAAGGGGGGGGGGTAGTAATCACCAGCCCCCTTTTTAATTAGCAAAAGACCCCCATATCTAATCAAGTATTCGACTTATCATAATGAACCTATAATCCAAAATTTGAAGCAAATCCGATAATTTTGCGTAAAAGGCAATTTATTTAATTTAAGGGGGTTTATATTCTATTCCCCTTCTATACTTAGCCATTAAACCTTTAAAAGTATTCAGGGATTCACCTTATCAGAAAGTACCTACAATTAAAATTGGTAATACATCAGGTAATTCAGCATAAAAAACGATTTATCTAATTTGAGGTGAGATAATTGCCCGTCCTCCCCTTTATTAATAAGCAAAAGAACCCCACAATTAATCAGAGATACGTCTTATCATAATGAACTTATGCCCAAAATTCCAAGCAAATTAGATAATTCTGCATAAAAAGCTATTACTTTAATTTAAGATAGGTTATTCTCCCGTTCCCCCTCTATGCTTAACCATTAAACTCCCAAATCTCTTCAGGCATTATACACAAGCCTTATCAGAAAGAACCTATGTCCAAAATTTGATACACGTTGGATAATCCTGCATAAAAACCCATTTATCTAATTTAGGGCGGATGGGGGGGGGGGAATCCTCCCTTCCCATAACTAATCAGACAAGCGTCTTTTCAATATGAACGTATATCCAAAAATTGAATCAAAATAGTTAATTCAGCATGAAAAACCATTTACATAAATGATGAGCCTATCCCCGATCCCCCTTTCATACTTAATCAATGAATCCCCAAAATCAATAATAAATCCCCAAAATCAATTCCTTGTCACTTTTTTCCGATAACTTTTTTTCCGTGTCACCTTTTTTCCGGTAACTTTTATTCCGTGTCACTTTTTTCCGCTTTTGTAGTTTAGGTCACTTTTTTTCCGATAACTTTTTTTCCGGTCACTTTTTTTCTGTTTACCGATATACAAATATATGCAGCAAGTAAAATATTTATTGATTATCATGTTATTAAAATTAAATATTAGTTTTTTATTTTGAATATTTAACTCTCCTGAAATTTACAATACATATGTTTATTTGCAATTGATAATAGTGTAAAAATGAGACAAATAATTTTAAAAACTTTTTAAAAATTATTTACGCTTTTGAGAAAAATATGTCAACATCTGATTTACATAACGCATATTTATTTCGCTATGCTGCAAGGGGCTCGCTATAATGGATTTTACCAGTTTAAATAACATGTGAGGCAAGATTAAAGAGAGATAGTTTGTATTATGCTTGTTACCATTTTGATGCCTAATTATATTATTTTAAAAAAAAAATCAAAATGCTCCGATAAAAAACACTTAAAATGTGGAAAACAAATAAGAGTTTATCTTATAATGACATATTCTTTATTAGTGTAAGAATTTAATAAGAAATGAATAGAAATCCTGATTTCCTAAATAAAAATTGGACACACCCTTTAATAAAGTTAGATTCTGCTTTACAAATAATATTAAACTTTAATTGAATCTTGCTTTAAAATAAAGATGAAAATTTAGTTAATTTCAATCAGATATTAAAGAAGTAATATTAAATAAGTAAACTATCTTTCCACTAAATTTATCCAGTTTTGTGCCAAAAATAAATACTTCTGAAAAACATTTTTTCAAAGAAAGGGGAGAATAGTCTTTTTTTTTGGTGTGTGTTAATGGCCTAGATTACTGTCATGGGCTCATGTAGAGATCTGCTCGACCCGAGGCCCGTTCCCGGCCCGATACGACTACATGAGGTAAACCTTTTAAACTGGTCAGGACAACCCGATTGACAAAACAAATGGGACGGGCCTTCAAAAAAATTAAGCGGGCCGTTTGGAACTGTTATAAAAATTTAGACAAAGCCGATGAAATACAAACTATTTTAAATGGATATCGCTTTCTAGAAAATAAAATTTAAATATTTTGCACAACCCGATGCGTGTTTGACATACATCAATTAAAAAATATAAGAAGTACAGCCGTTATAAAAATGTAAACAAAGCTGATGAAATATGAACCATTTTAAATGGATATGACTTTCTGGAAAATAAATATAAATGTACCGCACAATCCGATGCGTGTTTGACATACTCAATTAAAAAATATAAAAAGTACAACCATTATAAAAATGTAAACAAAGCCGATGAAATACGAACATTTTAAGGCTACAGTGGACTCTCAAAACTAATTTTTTTAATTTTCAATGAATTTTTTTTTAATTTCTGGAAATAATCATAATATATATATATATGTCTCTTATTTCACATTTAAAAAATATATATATTCAATAGTTTTTGAAATACAGATTTTTCTTTTTTAAATTAACAAAAAAATGGCAATATTTCAAAATGTTCCATACGAAATTCTTTATGCCCAATTTTTCTAATTTTTTGATTACAATGCTCTCTATATATGTGTTAACAAATGTTACTAACAAGGAAGGTCTCCATTGGGGGCATACTCAGAATTTTTTGAAAAAAATACGAATTAAACTACTCATGTAGGTAATAAAGGATCAGTGAAAATTAGCGGCGGAATTACATTATTAGATATGTAAAAAAATAAAATAGTTTGGAATAATTGGCGTGAAAAGCTGAAAGCGACGCGGGATTTGGCGAACAGTGCATTTCCTCGCCAAAAGCAGAGGATTTTAACGAATCTGAAAATTGATTTTAATTTACTTCACTGTTAAAAATCTTCAGCATTTACTGCAACGTCACTCCACTACTTTTAAAGAATATCTCTCTTCTGACCAATGAGAATGCTCAATAGCACGCTGACTTGACAGTTTTCTATAAAAGCGGTGGAGTGACGCTGCAGAAAATGGTACAGATTTTTAGCGGTGTTGTAGATTGTGCAACACTGTTAAAAATCTGCCGCATTTTGCTGCAACGCACTCCACCGCTTGTATATAATATCTCTATTCCAACCAATGAGAAAGCTCCATTTCACGGCCAAGTAACCGTTTTCTATACAAGCAAGGGAGTGCGTTGCAACAAAATGCAGCAGATTTTTAACAGTGTATTTTTCAACTTGGAACAATTTTAATCAATTTAAATTGTGTTTTAAATGATAAAATATATTAATTTCATTTTGTTATAAGTACATATAAACGTATATGACAAAATTAGACTTAAAGTAAAGTAAAAATGCAAAACTAAAATTACTTAAACTAAACTTATTTAAATAAATTGAACATAGAAAGTTTTTTCTTTAAAAAGTATTCGAAGCGCAAAAGCGTATTTTTCAAAATTTCGTTTTTTCGCCAACCGGAGATAAATCGCCAAATAAGCGAAATTTTTATTATTTTTTTACGGACGTTATAAGGAGGTTCCGCCGAAATTTTTTTATAAACATATATAACTATATGAGAAGAACATTCTGTAATTTTTTCAGATTTTTCTGAGTATGCCCGTATGGAGACCTTCCTTGTAAGCATTTTTAGCATATTACTTCTAAAACATTTAAAAAAATGATTTTAACTTAATTCTTTTGTATTTTCCGTTAAAAAATCATTAAAAATTTCATATAACTGAAATTTAAAAAATTTATATGCGTCTAAAAAATTATTTCTAGTAACATTTGTTAACACACACATTAATAGCATTTTAAACAAAAAATCAGAAAAATTGGGCATAAAGAATTTCGCATGGAACATTTTGAAATCATGAAAACGACGAAAATATTCATTCTGAGAAAAACAGGTTTTAGTAAGTATACAGTGGTTATAATTGCTTAATATTTTCTTACTGACACAGTTTCAGCTATTAAGGGACATAATATCATTTCTAGCTTATATGTAAGTGTTTTATGTTTTTATGGTAAATTCACATAAAATATGTGGCTTCGACAGTAATTCATGCAAAGGACGTGAAGTATCTGAATTTTTAAAAAATCTTCTCAAAAGTAACATTTTGTACTTTCTAATGATTTTTTTTTCAAATTTTACTAGAAATATTCATGGTATAAATACCTCTTATTGTACAATTTTTTGTTAAATATACTAAATATTTCTAATATTTTAAATACATTAATATTTTTTAATTTACGCTAAAAAGATGGGGGACAAAAAGCAATTCCTCTAAATACATTATAAACAAACGCTTAAAGAAACAGTTAAAAGTTACAGTTAAAGAATTGTTTTGCGAAATCACAAAATTAATAATTTCAGTGCAAAATAACATTTTGTTTATAAAACTAAAAACTAGGCTAAATTTTACGGATGTGAATCGGCGAAAAAGTAAACAAAGGGGCGTGGTACAATCAGCTGATTGGACAAAAATGCTTCTAACTCTAGTAAAAATAGTAAAAA
Organism: Maratus speculifer; assembly: GCA_964019185.1. Classification (NCBI taxonomy): domain Eukaryota; kingdom Metazoa; phylum Arthropoda; class Arachnida; order Araneae; family Salticidae; genus Maratus; species Maratus speculifer. The sequence continues at coordinate 23,839,766 of OZ025303.1, read as the reverse complement.
TTGAAAAATTCTTTTTGTTTTCAATAACAGGTAGTTCATAGTATTCCATTTTTCAGTGGTTTATTTATTTATTTTATTTTTATTTATTTTTTTTAATAAATAAACTATTTCTCGAAATATAAGCGATTCTTGTCACATGACAACAGGTTTTTCTCTTTTCCGTTACTAAAGTGTCCGGAAGCATATTTCAGATGTGTATATTGCTGGGACGATTACTGTTTCTAAACCAATAGGAGACCGTCATTATCACGGTCAAGTACACGCCCACACAGTTTGATTGACAGGAACTCGTGGACAATTGATCGTGTGTGTTTATTATTTATTTGTACTCGGATTGTTTGAATTTGTACTCGGTAATTAAAAATTAAAGGTACGAAAGAATTTTTTTTTTTTTCAAAATGACTGAATTTTATTTACTTCAATTAGAAATTATACTTCCTCTGATCCTGAAATAAATAAATAAATAAATAAATAAAAATTAAAGTAAGAATTTTGCTCATACGGATATTTTCGCAGAATACTTTTTTTCCTATTTGTTTAATATATATATAAATCATTTTGGAACGATATTTAGAATATTAAAAGGGTTTGAAATATTTTTTTTAAATGTCTTATTTATTAATAAAAGACAGCTTCCAATAATTAAAAAAAAAAAAAAAAAAAAAAAAAAAAAATCACCAACGGACTCTCGGCCCGCGATGGACTCGAACCCATATCCTCCGGTTTCAAGCTCGACGCTCTAACCATTCAACCAGTCAGCTCACTTTCATCCGCAACAGATTATCGTTATAATTAGCACCGTCAATTGTCCACGAGTTCCTGTCAATCAAACTGTGTGGGCGTGTACTTGACTGTGATAATGACGCTCTCCTATTGGTTTAGAAACAGTAATCGTCCCAGCAATATACACATCTGAAATATGCTGTCCGGAAACATTAGAAAGAAACGTTTTCAAAAGTCTGTTTTTATTTTGAAAACAGATTTCGATTGTTCTTCAAAAGTTTTGATGTTTTTAACCTTTTGTTTTCTTTTATTCTAAACTGCATTAACTACATTAATTATTTTAATGAGTGTTAATTGAATGCTTAAAAGTCTAAGTATTTAAGTGATTAATAATGTTGCTATTGTGCATGTTCTATTTTTCGAACGCACGGTAATATAAAATATACTGTCATATTTTATTATATAAATGCAGTATCGTTCTATATTAAAAAAATAACTAAACGCTGTCATCGCTTATAACATTTTTTTTTCTAAACTGTTGATATTTTTTGTTAACATTAGGAAAACTGTCATGCACAATAATATGAAAATTGATCGTATTACAGAGAAACTAGAAGATAGCCCGTCAAAATGACGTGTTTGCATTTTTAAAGGATGATAAAAAGTTACAACAACTGGGGTCAATCATAGCCACTTTAGGCTGAAACAATTTTGATAAATACAGCGATTAAACTTGAAAAGGGAAAAATCTAACAAAAAAAAAAAAAAAAAAAAAAAAAAAAAAAAGAAAGAAAATTTCAACAGAAATCTGCATTTAAAACTATCTGGTAGATGGGGGTGGGGATAATAATAAAATTTAAAACGCACCCGCGGTTTGCTTAAGTAAAAAGTTTTAATTAAATAGTGTTTTTGAAATCGTGAAAAGATTTCAAAGCGAAGTAAAATGTAGTGACGTCATTTATAGCTCCCACTGTAAATCTGACCATTGAGAACGCTCCATTACGACTATGGAACGGTTTCATTGGTCAGAAAATAAATTGCCTTTAATATCGGAGGTAACTTTTCACAATGTTTTTTATAGATTTGACATTCTCAAGAGTCATTCACGGCTGTAAAGAAAAAAAGAATGAAAGCAACCCGAATATAAAAATTTTAACAATATTGCATTTAAAATGCACCTTCGCTTTCCTTTAATAAAAAGTTTTAATTAAATATACACTGTAAAAAATTTGACTCATTTGCTACAGCGTCACTCCACCGCTTTTATTGAAAACGGTTACTTTACTGTGTTATGGAGCATTCTCATTGGTCATAAAAGAGATATTCTATAAAAGCTGTGGAGTGCCGCTGCAGCAAATGGGTCAAATTTTTAACAGTGTACTTTTTGAAATCGTGGAAAGATTTCAAAGCGAAGTAAAATGTAGTGACATCATTTACAGCTCCCGCTGTAAATCTGACCAATGAGAACGCTCCATTATGACTATGAAACGTTTTCATTGGTGAATGAATTTCTTTTTCTCGTGGATAGGTTGACCCCGGAATTGTTATACACGGAGGGGTTTTATATATATTATGATTGAAAAACATGCTGATGTAGACGTTTTTTAAACCGAATAATTATTTTAAGATATATTTAATGCTAAAGTTCAAATTATTAAACGAGTTTTTATACATCTAAAACATTTTTAGATCATCTTATACATTAGAGCTGCATTTATTTCTTTTTTAAATTTAAATTTCAGCATTTCGAAAGATATTTTTTTAGATATTTTAGAAAAGGGTATTATTTTAACTTGTTACTAACTGCATAAACAGCGCAAGGAATAAGATTTCTTTCAAATTAAAAATTTATTTAAACATGGCAATTATAAAAGGAAAAAACTTTTATTTTAAAATTAAATTATTACATATTAAAAGGTGGAAAACACTGAAAATTAAAATATAAAAAACTTTTTTTTTTATGTCAAATTAGCTTATTTTCTTGAGGCACATTTATACTTAAATCGGTTTTCAAGTATACTGCTTAATAAGCGCAAAATTTCCGACACATTTATTAACTCAGTTTTGAATGTAAAGGAAGAAAATTGTGAAAGCTGGCTGTAGAAGCGATATCTGATCGAAACGAGTCTTCCATTTTTTATTAAATAAATCGACTTATATATATTATTGACTTATAAACAATTTTGATCGTGTAGCAACAAATTTTTCTTCTCTCTCTGGGTAGTTTTTTTTCCCTTACGTCCAGAAATTCGGTTCAAAATGCCAACTTTGAATGTATTTTCTGAAAAATCATTTATGTTTGCCAAAATAATGGAAAACGTCTGTCAATTAACCCTTTATCTACCGATGGTACTTATAAGTACCATTAAAATAAGTTATTATAAAATTCTTTTAATACGTAAGTTAGTTGTAATACTATTTAGAATGAGTTACATATACATTACTTTATCTTGTTCCAAAAGCATTGTTGGTTACGCAAAACAAAAATATTTTTAAATAATGATTTATTTTGTCTTTGCATCTTTCCAGCTTTCTTGGCGCTGAGGGAGTGGATGGGGATTTTTCAATGCGGAAATATTTCGATATTTATATTATAAGAACATAATATTTGTACATTTTATAATTTTACAAAATACTAAGAAAATAATTAGAAATAAAGATTTGAGTGGGGTTATAAAAAATTGCACAAAATCCCTGTAAATTCCAATTTAATTAATCCTTCTAAATCCTAAAATCCTTCAAATATTTATTAAATGATTATATAAATCTCTTAATTTAGTTTAAGCAATTTGCATAATATGCTTTAGAATGTAAAATTTTCTTGAATTCATAATGCGTAGATAAAGGGTTAAAAATATTTTTGAATAACATCTGCTTGTTTTCATATGTTTCCGAACAAAAATGAATTTAAACTTGTGTTGTAATAATAGTTGCCCTTTTGGACTTGAGAGGAGTCTTATATTTCGCTTATGGTAAAATCGTATCCATTGAAAATTATTCATAGGTTATCAACTTCGTTTAAATTTTTATATCGGATCAGTATTTAAAACTCTGTTCTGCAGTTTTGTTGCGAAAGTTGGCGAAAATTGTCCACCCCCTCGCCAAAAAATGTGGTTTTAAGTAACAGGCGAAAACGCATATTTTCCCATATCTGTCGATCTCCTCCGCTATTGACCTTTGGGAGGATACGGTAAATTATAGCGAGCTGGAGCAGGGTCACCACTACAGCAAAAGGGTTGGACCATACACGTTCGTATGAATAGCTAAAGCAAGCCATCACCTTTCATGGGGGTGTGAAACTTCGGGCGGCTTTCCGGGATTCAAAGGAAGATAAAAATTTCATTGCTCTGGGACATAAAGAGTTAACACATAATTATTTTAATTAAGTATATTAATATTTTACAGTATTGCGTGCATTGAGGAATTCAACTGTATATTCATTTATTTACATTATTTTTCTTAGCTATTCCTTTACGCAAGTGAATGTTTGTGATGACAGTTTAAGAGATCTAGTCAGAGCCGTGTGATGTGGGGGGGGCAGTCCCCCCTGGAGCAGAAATTTAGGAGCGCCAAATTTATATTACCATCGTCGTTTGTTTCTCTTTTTTTTTCTAAAAAATTCATATACATAAGCATATTGAGATTTTTTTTTTTTTTTTTTTGGAAAAGAAATATACATTTTCAAAATAGCATGTTGCTTCTTTCTTAAAACTCAAAAGGGGTTATACAAAACTGTTAGATACTTTTTTATACGTATGTTTTCCAGATCTTCTTTGCCAAAATACAAGTTCAATGTTTATTTAGTTGTTAAAATAAACCTTTTAAAATTTCAAAATAAGCAACAAACATGTATTCAATAGAATGCATTTATGTTTTTACACTTTTTAATTTTGTGACATCTGTCACAAAGAGAAATGATGATGGAAGTAGGAGGGGGCACCAAATTTAAACTTAACCCCAAAATGATATGTTTGCACACCGCTGGATCTATTATGTGTAACTATTCATCATATTTTTTTTACATTTAATATCATGAAGTTGCATTTAAGGACATAATTGTTATTTTAATTAACAAAATAACAGATAAATTAGTAAAATACCATTAAAAGTATAAATAAATGTCTAATTAAAGATCATTCCATGACCTAACAAACACATGTAGTGCATTTGTTGCCATGATCATGCATTTTTAACATTAAGTTCTATAGTTTAGAAAAAAATTATGGAAAGTAGACAATGGGACAACAGAAAAGTACTCTTTTTTGGCTTGAATGACAAACAATTACCAATTTTAGTAATTTGGGATAGATACTGACATTAAGCTTAAGGATTATGGATACTTTTCTCTTAAATGAACACCAAAGTTTTGCAGAAAATGTGGTAAACTGATTAAAGTCAAAGATCGGTAATCTGCACACCCATAATTCACAATTTTCTATAATTTGTGTTACCTTACAAATGTAAACAGTAAAATAAACAGTTAAGACAACTTACAAAAATGTGATCCAAAAATTATTTTTTAAAAACAAATAATAGAAAAATGAAAAAAATCATAATGAAACGTCTACTGTTTTTTTTAAATATAACTCTTTTATTTTATTAATAGTGTATTGTAATGAGGAACGTATGTAATTATTTTTATTTAAATGCACATATAATCTTTTTGATAAAATAACTTTAAAAGAGCATTTTTGAGATAGCAGATTAAATTAATTATTAGATTTCAAATTTATCTTTTCACATTATACTGATTATAGAATTAACATGCTGTCTAGGAATAATAAAATTACGCATAATTAATAATACTCTATAATCTACTCAACCTTTGGTCCCAAATTATGTATACAACTTTGACTGTATATCTCCTCAAGAAGTCTGATAATTATAAATTATTACAGTGTATTTTTTTCTCAAGATAAACATTAAACCAAAAGGTGGTTTATTAAAAAAATAGTTTAACATGGCTTAGACAACTTGACTATTGCGAAATGGTCAATGCTGTGGTATTAAAATTTTTCTAATATAAACGTGTAATTTACACTCTGCTATTAAGCCAAGTAAAAGAGTAACTTGTTTATAAAAGTATATGACAATGCATTCCAGATTTCAAAGTACCATAATGATATTACAGTGAAAAGGTAAAGATACAACTATGGACACCTCATTTTAAGGCAACTGTATTTCTATAAAAATGGCTGTTTGATTTATATACTTTTGGTATACATCCACTGATCTATTTGAATTTGAGTAAATCACATTAAACTAAATTCTTATGCAGTAGACTCCCTCAAATCTGCATCCCTAAAATCCGCAACTCTCTAAAATCATCTCATAATTTATTGATGTAAACAATGAAATATTCAATTCAGATATAGCGACAAAATTTGACTTTTTTAGTTTTATATGAATTTCATGCATTTTGTAATTTTTTGTTAATATTACTGAATTTATGTTTTTTCATGAAGAAAGAATAAATTTAATCTTAAGAAAATTCAAGATATTGCTGATATCACTGGTAATCACAATCGTCTTACCAAATATATTTATGTCTTAATCAAGCCTTTACGATCATTAAGTCTGGCTAAATCTGAAATAAACTTTCTTTTTTTATGATTTTGACGTGAATTAGTAATGTACATAAATGAAGCACATTATATCGAGTAATTCAGGAAAAATACTTTTCATCTTTATAATGAATATTTAATTGTACATTATTGATTTTTAACTTGATCCTTGCTTCTAATATTTTAATCATTTTAAAAATTATCTTAATTTTTATTATTTTAATTTATTGATTTATTTTAATGTTTTATTATATTGTAAGCACTCATTATAGTTTCAACTGCATTTAAATCACTGTTTAAGAAATGTAAAGAAAGAAATGATCAGAAAAATCTGCAAAATCTCTGGTCCCAAGAGTTGTGCAGATTTGAGGGAGTCTATACTTTAATTTACAGAGGTCAAGATAATCTGGAATTAGCAAGCTGTTTTGTAATGCTGAATGAAATCCTCAACATTATACAGACCAGAGTTATGAAAAATTCATTATTTTTATTGTTTGTGAATATCCTCGATAATTTATGTGCAATATTTATCATTTTCATTCAAATAAATGTAGATGTCACTCATAGCCCGTCGAAATTGGTATCATTTTTCATATGCATTGACCCATCACAGCAGTAGGATATTTAGTGGGTGGGGCTGCTGCCTCTTTCTAAATATCAAATTTAATTACTAAAGAAAAGTTTAGGAAAACATAATACAAAACATTCAAAAGATGAAATTAAAAAGGAACCAGCCGATCCAGTGGCATGGTTGGTAGCATCAGCTCCTGCCACACCGCTGGTTCGAGTCCAGCTAGCGGCATGGGTGTCTGTGTTGTCCCTGTCATGTGTATTAAAAAAAAAATGTATGTACTGTATTTCCTGTAATAATAAAGTGTTCTGCATTTGTTTCTGTGCATTATGGATCATTCGAGGTAACAGCCATTGTCGCTATAGACCTCAAAGCATTGTTCACTCAAAACTCAAAAAAAGGAACCAGAAAAATATTCTGCTTCAGACAGATTTTCATTTTAGGATACATTTATTTTGCAGAGACCACAAAATATTTGTTTCAGCCAACATTCCATTATACACAAGCTCTATTTACACAAGCTCTATTTTTTTATGGTGTAAATCGTGATATGTAGTGATTTGACACATTATTAATTTTAGTTAGTTTAAAAAATATTAATAAAATATTTACACTTTCTATGTATCAATAAAAAAAAATCTGTAATTTCAGGCAATGCATAGATTGAGTCATCTTGTTAGTATGAATTGAAAGCTCCAAACATTTTTTTCTTTTTTTGCATAAATACTTGGTACATTATAGACTTGTTATTCAGCTTGTTACAGCTCTGGGATTGGTTGTTTTATTCCCATGTCATTACAAAATACTGACAGAAAAGGTAAGTAGTAAACCTTTGATTAGGAATAATCTTTATTTACACTTATAATACGTCAAAAACTGAGTGATTCTAAATCTTGAATAAATAAATACAGTCAAGGATCTATCTGCGCAGCCATAATCTGCAATTTTCTATAATTCACATTATTTTACAAATGAAAGCAGTTAAAAAAACAGTTCAGAAAACTTTGAAATTAGTGATCCAAAAATGAATTTTAACACAAATAAGAAAAAATTTGAAAAAAAAAAATCATAAAAAAAAATCTAATTTTTTAATGTACTATTTTTTTATTTAACAGTAAAAAATAAACTGTACTACAAATTGTATGTAATATGTGTATGTAATTATTTTTATTTAAACACACATATTTATCAATTTTTTAATAAAATAGCTTTAAAAATGCATTTTTTGAAATAGCATATTGAATTAATTATCAGATTTCATATTTATCTTTTCATATTATACTGATTATAAAATTAATATGCTGTCTAGGAATAATAAAATTATGCATATTCCATAATATTCTATAATCCACAATATTCCATATTCCGCACAACATTTGGCCCCAGGTTGTGCAGATTATAGAATTGTGACTGTAGCTTCTTATCAACCAAAATGTGTAATTAATTGAATTTGAAAAAATACCATCAAATTTGAGAATTTAAACTGAATTTCAAAACATGGCAGTTTCGGAAAAGTTATCAAAAAGGAATCTATTCAAAATTTATCCTATTTATGAGAAGATGGAACAAAAAAAACCCCTCATTCAATACTTAAATACTGCAAATGTAACACATGTATGCTCCAAAATGAGTCTTAGAATGTGTTGAAGGAGGTTTGGGGGGGGGGGGGGATAAAGTAAAAATGTTCTATAATATTTAACATTTTGTTCATTGTTTCAGATTTATTTACTATTTATATTAAATATACTTATAGCAGATAATTTTCAGTTTTTAAAAATATGATATAACCATGGAATTGTATACTTGTTAAGATGAAAATTCACCTAAAACGAAGACTCTCCAGTCCCATACGATTCAATCTTAGTAAGTTTAACTGTATAACAGATGTGTCGTGCTATGATAAAAACCTGTTTAAAGCAGAAATTTCCCTGTTTCTCGCCTGTTAAAAAAAATTATTGCATCTCAACCTCTAAGATAAACCTAAACATGCCACTGCACATAACTTAAATAGATCATTTGAATAACAAATTACTTAAGTTTAATGAATAATTACACAAATTGAGGTACATAAGAAGAAAAAATTAGCATTAGAAAATGTTGTTGGATAAAAATACAGCACTCAAAAGCGATTGGTATTGGAATACCTATGTGGACGCGATGCCCATGTTAACTTCCATCGAACAAGAGACGATCTAAGCAGACTTCATCATGATGATAAAAAGAGTCTAATGTTCATCTCGCAGGCAGCTGCGGTGGGGAAGAGCAGATGATGTACTATCGATAGTTGGTCTTTGAGCAGCTGAGTTTTAGAGACATGCCAGGGCAGGGAGTAAACGTGGGCATCGCGCCCACGTAGGTATTCCAATACCAATCACCTTTGAGCCTTTTATAACGAATGAATCAGTGCATCAATTTTTGAATCGATTAATAGATACGCTCTGATAGCTTGTAGATTGGGAAATTACTGAAGAATTTACTGAAACTATTTAAATAGAAATAATTTTATGTTAAAATAATTTTTCGAAGATTGTTGTTGGATATTCAAGCAAATCCATTGCTTAGAATATATTAAAATTTTTTTTACAAAAAAATTAGCTTCCAACATTAAATCAATTTATGGTTAGTGAAATAGCTTTTTAGAAACTATGGCATAAGAACAGAGTTTAGCGAGGGTTTTTGAAAATATTTTACAGAAAGATAAAAGTAATCATGTTTCTGTGTTTGATATTATGTTAAATAATTGGATAGTATTGTTTTTCTAAATCATAACATTTATTTTTAAATGGAATATACTCTGTTGACATTGTTCACTATATATTTAATTTAGAATCCTAATGTATGAGTTTAAACTTTTAAAAGCTTTATATTTTATATTTATTTATCATTTTTCCCTGTATATAAATTTTCTTTTTAAGTCATGAAAACGCAGGAAATTTTTTTGCTGATTTTACTCAATTCCAATCAGATGTCGTAGGTTACAAGATAAACAAAAAAAACTATCATTTTTGATATATTTTGCACAATAATTAAAAAATAACTGTTGTTTCAAAAACCTTAATATATCTATCATAAAAAAATAACTGACTTAGAAGGAATTTTTGTATGATTATAAAAATGAAAAAATTAGATTAGTTTTTTTTGGTATTTTCTGCAAAGAATTTTTTGCAGGACTGACGCAAATTTGAAAAAGAAAAAAAAAAAAGGGTTGCATTTGATCTGTTTTGATTTAACAAAAGTTTTTTTTCTTTTTTAAGTATGTAGAGTACTTTGTGCTTTTAAAAAGTTTTTTACGGAAAAAAATAAATTCCAAAAATGCAATTATAATTACAGAAAAAGAAATAATCATGAAGCATAAATTTATGTATTTTTACGATATCCTTAAAATATTGGATTTTAGTGTATCTTGATCAGGAAAATTATTTATCTGGTAAATCTTAGTATTCATCTCAGGTAAATTTTAAAAAATCTTGAGATTTTGCATTAACAGGATCATTGTACTCACCGATATACTTGTAAAAATACCAGAGAAATCTGACTGTTCCATTCATTACAACTGTAGTTAAGGAATAAGTATACAATGTCTATTGCTGTTTACTCTCCATTCTAGATTTTGTTGTATGGATCATGCAGGGTGGTCACACACCTGGAAAATATGGAAATATCAGAGAAATTCGTTGAAACAAATGTCATTACAATAATCTGGAAGAAAAAGAAATTATCTCAGGCTCACAGTGAACTTGAAACCAGCTTTGATTCTATTTTTATAGAGTGTTTGGGCTGAGACTTAAATTTTATTTATTCAAAAATTGAAAAAAAAAATATTCATGCTGTTTGAGACACAGAAATATAGCCTTATTAATGAATCTAGTAAGAATGGAGTTTCTTACAGTGTTTTTACAATCCTTTAAATATTGAAAGTTAATTGAATTATTATTAAAATGTGATGTAAAAAGAATTTTTCTATCTGAATTTAAAGCCTTTGAATGATCATTGTGAGTTTCATAGTAAAAAACCATGAGATATCTCTTATCTATCCTCTCTTTAAATAGATATTCAGGAACATGAAAATAGAGGTTTTTTAAATAAAAACATTTATCTTAAAAAAAATTCAAATGTTACTAACAAATTTGTACATCATTGTCCGTCTCAACTTAAAAAAAGGAAAAAAAACTTGAATGACAATAAAAAACTCTAGAATAAAACTTAAATCAGTTTCATGCTTGTCCCTTGTACAGATTCATAACTCACAAAACATAGCATGCAACTCATTCTCAGATAATGTGAAATTTTATGTCCTTGGCTAAAATATGTGAATTTATCAGTTCAACTTTCTGAAAGCATTTTTATTTAAGCACTACATTATACCACTTTAAATATCAAAAAAGAAAAGAGAATTCAATGTTAAAAAAAATTGTTAAGTTTTAAATGCCATTTTCAAGATTGGTCCCGAATGCATATTTCAGACATGTATATTGCTGAAACGATTACAGCCTCTAAACCAATGAGTGATCTTTACTGATGTCAACATACACATTGAGTTACTCCTCCCTTTACAAAATAGAAGTGTGTTTATTTTTGTTAGGTTGTTTTCAAATTCAAAACATGCAAAATGGATTTTATTTTAGAAGATAGCAATTTTTTAATGCTATTTCTAATACAATTGATAACTATTATTTTAAACATCTTTAATTTTTTATTTTTGATAAAAAATTTAATGTTTCTAAACTATTTTTTTTCTTTTTCTTTTCTTTTCTTTTTTTTTAAGAAATTGCAAAAAGCAGAAGCATTTTTTTCTTTAAAAAGATAAAAATTAGAATTTCAGTATTGTGTATTAATATCATTCAAATATTTATAAAAGTTATACATATAACTTATTAAAAAAAATATATATGCATGTCTAGCATGCAATGTATAATAATAGCATTAAAGGAGGGGGGATAAGCATACACATCGATATTTATGAAGTATGGAGAGTTTTCTCAAAACAAACTTAATAGGGATATAAGTAAGATTTTTTTTCAATGATAAACAACAGATTAGGGTGCATTTGACTATTAATTTATGAGCAAACAACCACGTGTTTCTTAGAACAATGCTCTGCAATAAAAAAAAATGTACAATGAAATTTTAACCATGAAAAGAAAATTAACATAATGCATAAGAAAAAGTAAAAGAAATACACTTAATTGCACACTTTATAATGTGATGTTGTAACTTGTAACACAATTAATTCAATGAAATTGAAGTGTTCCTTCTTTAAGAGACTTTGAAATATGTCAAACTTTACAAAAAGCTTTCTTTTTTAAATTTGTTTATTCAACAAATAAATCATAAAGAAATTATTTAAAGCTTTCTGTCTATGATTTTCCCCCCTGATAGTTTTAATAACACGTAATATAATAGGACTATATATTGACTTAAGGGTGTTCTTAAATCAAAAGAGGCAACTTTGTGACACATGTTTTAATTTATTTTTGTTCGGAAATGCATGAAAATTGCAGGTGTTGTAATTCAGAAACTGTCTGATTACACTCAATTTTCTGTTTTTTTAAAAACAAAATAGATCTTTCATAACAAGCCTTCAAAGTCAACGTTTTTGAACATATTTCCCGACGGAAGCAGAAAAACCGGTCGAAAAGCAGGAGAAAAACGGGTGATCAGGTCTTCGAAATAGCTTATAAATGGACAGGTAATTTAATTATCATAAAATGGAAAATTAAGTTCAATTCAAAATTGCTTCCATAGTCAGGCATTCCAATTTTATATCTGTCTTTTAAATAATAAATTTGTAAATGTGTGAAAACATTTTGCGCATGTTGAGCAGAGCAGTTGAGAACACCCTTAAGCAAAATATTAATATCAAGTTCAACATAAGTATCTGAAATTAAAAAAAAAAAAAAATCTGTTGGTGACAAATGTGAATAATAAACACACATATTCAATTGTCCAAATGTTTGCTGTCAATCAAACTGTATAGGCGTGAACATAATCATAATGAATTCGCTCGGTGATTGGCTTAGACTGTAATCGTCTCATCAATATGCATGTCTGAAATATGCGTTCCAAATAGAGATGCGTTGAGTATTGATTTTGCCGAATTCGGATATCCAGCACTAGACATGTTTTTAAGTACCATGCCATCTCAAACAATAAATTATGTACATGTTTTTACATCAATAAAACATTTCAAATGTATTGGAATATAATTTACAAATATTATATCTCTTTGAACATCAGGTCTTGAAATTCCAATTTTTCCAGAAAAAGATTTTCCCTCTTAACATTTATAAATGCTGGGCTCTGAATTGTTTGAAAGAAAAAAAAAATCTTTGAACTTTGCTATTTGTTATATGCCACTTAAAGATTTAAGTGGCATGTAAAGATAACAGTCATAGAGACATGACAAAATACCATTGAAATAATTTAAATCAACAATTCAAGTTAATTATCCAATATGTTAATTTTAATTTTTAAAAAAGGAACAGAATCAAACCTTATACACTATATGGCTTTAATGACTGGAAACTTTCATTTTTAGATATTTTGTCAAACATTTAGAAAATTTCTTGTCAGATTCTTTTGGAACTTCATGATTATAAAGAACATGTTTGACTTCATATTTATCAAAATTGATTTGATGAGTAGAACATTTAGGGACCTAAGATAAAAAAGTATTTTTTTTTAAAGATCATCCTGTAAATTAAAATGCACGAAATTATCTAATGTTGCATAATACAAATTTGTGGATACTGTACAATATGAATTGTATCAGAACAGCACATATATTAATGGAGATATAGCTAAAGTTAAAATTATTTTCAACGTTAGAACACCAGAATATTCGTATTCCAAGCATACCGGTTTCGGTAGCATATAGCATATTTTCCTCAGTGCTAAATATAGTGGAAATTTGCTTATATATATAGGGAGGATGGGGATTCAAGTGACATCCTCCCTATATATATGAGCAAATTTTTACTATATTTAGCACTGAGGAAGGTATGCTATATGCTACCAAAACCGGTATGCTTGGAATACGAATATTCTGGTGTTCTAACATTGAAAATAATTTTAACTTTATCATATTGCACCAGGCAACAACCTATTACTTATTGGAGATATAGCTATTTTTATGAAAAGGTTTTGCATGTTTTTAGCTTATATCTTGCAGTGTTTTCAACCAATTTAATGTATGTTTAAAAAAATAGGAAAAGTGTGGCTGGAATAACATAGAATAATTAATATATAAATATAATAAATATTTTTTGAAATATGAGCAGTTCTACGAAACAATTTTTATCTGTGCAGGAAAATAATAAAGATTATTTTACATAATTTGATTGTCAACTCTATAAAAATAAGCAACTCTAAATATAAGCAACTCTTTAAAAAAAAATCCAGTCAATTTTCATAAAAATATAGTAAGATATTGGCGATAGGAGTGAACTGCTTTTTAGTTGCTGTCTAAAAGCAGATGAATGACAAGGAAATTTATGTGACTTTAGCAAAAGAATTTAAGATGTTTGCTGAAATTACTATTTGAAAATAGTGATAAGTGCACTTTTGAAATTTTTATATTAAATAAGTAATAATTATCCCAAGGCTCCGTCAAAAAACCGCACCTATAATGGTAGAAATGGTACGGTATTAAATATTTGATCGCGGCCGACTCCCCCCACTCCCCCTATCCCTAAAATTTTGATGTCCCCTACTTATTAAATTTTTTGTTATGTGGCATAAATTATCTGAAATTTCCAAATTGATCGATTTGTTAGTTTTCATAATTTTAATAAATTTGTGTTTTAACAATGCATTTCATTTCCTTTTTAAAGATTGATATGTTTTATAAGACAAAAACTTGCGGATAGATTTTTATAAAATTTAGATATCATTAAATAGCGTCTTAAGTTTGGGACAGATGAATAAGTTTAAAATCTCTAAATTGTGCATTTTAAAAAATTTGATGGCGTTTCAAATAATACTAGTATAAAAATTGGGATTTCAGGAGACTGGCATTGAAAATGACAGTTTGAAACGAATCATCCAGTTAATGAAATAATAATTAATATTTAAGGCTATAACTGAGCGACCGTAAAGAAATTTTCATATCTGAATTCAGCGAAAAACTCTACATCTGGATGCATAAAATGTAAAATTTATAAATTTAACAATTTAATTTTTTTATATGTCATCCATAAATGCCACTATACACTGTCAACAGTTGTTTGCCTTTGAAACACCTGCTCTTTCCATGAAAGATTTCTAAAAAACTTTGTCTCTTTGAATTGAAATTAAATAGAATTTTCAGCTTTTTATAAGAGTATGAGAATAATTTTTAGAATTTTTGAAATTTAATTTTTTTCTTGTTTGGTTGGGCAATTTTCCAAGTTTTTAGGCCCAGTAGAATTTAAAATGCAACTCTTCTTAAAAAAAACTAGTGCATTTATCACCCTAGTAGTGTTGTAAATTAATTAAACCGTCCCCTCTATTAGAATTTTTCTGCTATTTGATAGGCTTTTGTTGAATAATGAATACTTTTCCATACTTTTAATTTGAGATTTTTAGTTAATTTTCTCATTTAATTATTAGAGATTTAAATTTCTGAAATTCAAGAACGCAGGAGAGGTCTTCAACTATCTCCATAAAAATTTTGAGAATTCGTACATACTGAAGATTTTTCTGGCCATCACAAATAGGCAGACAGACACACATGCATATTGGAGTGAAACCTTCTTTTATTTCTCTTTAAAACATTGTCGAAATACTTTAGACTTTCAAATGAAAGTAAGATTTTAAATCGAATTAAGAATAGTATATAAATTTTAAATTTCAAAACAAAATTGCGCAGAACTTTTTCGAGTGACAAAAGGGTGCATAAACTTTGCCTGCTCCAGGGCACTGACCTGTAGCTATGCCACTGTCACCAATATTTAAAGATTTTTGAAGAACAACATCAGGTATTTTGGTATAAAAACATGCTAGGGGATTACTGTTGGTCCATTATAAGAGAAACTGATCCAAATAACTATAAAAAGAAGGCAACAATTAGCCATTTTTTATTTTTTTTTTAAATATTAATACCAAAATTATGTAATCCAGTTAAGTAAATAAATACTTCTTAAACCAGATGTGACGGAATTTTTTTATTATTTTTTCTGGAAAACTCTATTTAAATAAACAATAAATTAACAACTTTCAGCTGCGGTATAAAAACCTTGTAAACTAGTGTTATTACTGCATCCTGATTAGAGATGTTGCTGACCTCGCATATTTGTTACTAAGTAACAGGTATGCTCTAAGATACGAAGTAGCAGATTGTTACTTAGACAAACTTCTCATTAATCATCACTGTATTAATACGCAGCTGAAGAAAGTGAAACTGATTTCAAACACTACTTACATTTGTGTAATTCATGATTGCAGCCAGACAGACAAATGCAGTAAATGATGCAAAGTTGTATTATTGAATCAATACCAAGATAGAGTTTGGGTTCCCCATGACTACCCCCCCCCCTCCCCTGAGAGAAAAGTGTCAGAATTCACACTGATTATAACAGGTTGATAACCATCGAATGTAAATAGCCAGGAACATTGTGATGAAATATCAGTGGTGTACTCTCCATCGAGAAAAGTTTTACCATTTTTGAAATTGTTAAAAAAAAGGAATTTTTAACCAAGAATTAGTTGCATACATCATTAACAGAAACATGATTATCAGACCTTACTATTTTAGAAATCGGGTATAAACTCAGTAGAAGTTTAGATTTTTCTGAATTAAACAATTCTCTGAACAAAAAGTCAATTTAAAAATTCGTCTGAAGTTCACCCCCTTCCCCCCCCCCCCCGTTAAATACATATATATTTTTTAAACAAAGTAAAATATTTTAAATGAATAGTCATAATAAGAATTTGTGTCAATTATCGAGTATGAGTGACGTTTGAAAGTTCGCTAAAGAGTGTACAAAAGACCATATCACTTTTTTATGTGCAACTATGTATGTTTATTAGGTATTATCTCCATGCAATTTTTTTACCTTTGCACGGTGTGGTTTATAGACTAAATCCGGGTCTGAACACAGAGCAACATGATTATCTTTGATTTTCAGTAAAATTTCAAAACACGTTAAACTCTACATTATATTTTTCAAAAAACACTTTTGCAAAAAATATTTTTGGATGCAATTTTTTTTTTTTTTTTTTTTTTTTATGATCTTAGATGAAAATTTCTTTTATATAAAAATGCTAATGTTGCAAGAATCTGAGGCGGGATTTACCTGCATACATGTCATAAATCTTAATAAATATTTAAAAATACAGTTAATTACTTAAAATTAGTTTTATTCCTGCTTGAAATACAAAATATTTTAACATATATCCAAAGCATTAAGAATGACTTTTGTTGACGAGTCATTCAAAATGATTCATTCGTATAGCGTATCGTCTTCATTTATAAAAAATTTTCTTGAAAGGTATATATTTTTTTTATCATTATATGTTCCAGTTTTTGTAATACTTGCATAAGATAATACAGTATAGGGAAAATTTTGTTTTTCTATATTCTTAAAAACACTTTTGCAAAAATTGATCTTTGTTCGACCTTGGATGCCAAAAATTTATTTTTGTATAAAAATGTTGCAAGAATCTAAGGCTAGATTGATTTGTATACACAGAAAGAATCTTTTTAATAAATATTTTAATTTAAAATTAATTACTTGCAAAAAAATTGCGCTAGAAATTCTTCGAAAGAGTCATTCAAATTGATTCATTCGTTTAGCGTCTTTCGCTTCGTTGTCTGGAAATCTTCCTTCCCGAATTCCTGCTGTGTATTTTACTCTGTTCTCCTCAGTCTTCGCCGTGAGGTTTTCTATCCAAATCCAGGATTATTAGTTTCAATTTTCTTGTTATTAAAGGTACCCTATATAAATATTTCAGTTTTTACTTTAATATTTTATAACACTGTGAAGTTACAGTTAGGCCTAATAACTCAATATTACGATCATGATCTGTCTAATATAACATCTCTTTTAATTTTATTATTATTATTGATTTATTTATTTTGAACTCCTTCCTTATCTCCTCAACCACTTTCCACAAGAAAAAAAAAAGCTAGGATTTAATGCCAAATATATATACTATGTTCCTGGCATCACATGTGGTACGTCGTCAAGACACTTTTTCTTTTATTATTTTTTATTACATTTTACGAATTTAGCATACATTTCTGTAAATAATATGCTAATTATTCGCTTTAACGGCGACAACCTGATATTAAAAAAGTAAGATCATTAATAAAAATTGCAACACAACATCCTCATATACAACATATTATTTTCAACTGACGTCACAAAAATTCACCAGTCGAGAGGAATAATTTAGAAAAATAACTTAATGTCTAAGAAATTTTATCCAATTACTGTAATAAATAGTAAATTTTACTATTTAAAGTACTGATCGTTCAAACTTTAGCGAGTGAAGTTTTTCTGAACTTCTTCTATTTTAGATTCTGTTTGTTTATTGCGCGTTGGTGATAGTTTTTTGAATAGAAAGTGGTGGATGGGATAAAGCAAAAAGGATACTTTTTCATTTAAGTAAAAATTTGATGTGTAAAGACAATTGCAGAAATCAGCATCTTTAGCTGTAATATAAACATGTCATTGCATAAAAATTTTAATTCATTATTTGGTCTCTTTTCTCATATTTGTTACTTTTATTTTTGCAGACACCCGAGTAGTTGCTTGCCTGTATTTGTTTCCACCATCAAGTATCTCATAAAAGGTGAGTTTTTCCTTCTTATTCTATGTGTGATGAATACTCTAATAGACTGGATGTTACTATAACATTTTAATAATGTCCTCATTTATGGAAAGCTGACTTGTGATTCATCAGCACAAATTGCCCTGTATAAAATCTACCAATCAGTTTTTATCAAGTGCCGTAACCTTATTTTATTTTATTTTTATTTATTTATTTTTTTTTTTTATTTATTTTTTTTTATTTTTTGCTGAATCTTAATTTTAAATTTCATTGCAAAGGATGGATAGATTTTTGAATATGTTTATACAAAATATTATCAAAGATTTTTTACATGTCACTTTTCTTACTGCAACAGCTATTAATGTCGTTTTGTTTTTCTTAAAGAAAATGGTATACTTTTACTGTAAAATGTTCCAAAGAAAACTCTAACAATGTTCCACAACAGTGCAGTGAAATGATTGCATTGTTTTCTACTCTTAAGTGAAAAACTTGGGAGGCAGATCTCTCAATACTACTGTTTTCCTTAGTTGTTTTGTTTAAATTTTAATCTTTTGATACAAGGGATATGGAAGCAGGCTGAATTTTGGCCCTAACTGGAGCACTGAGTTTGTTTACATTTTGCTTGATGCTAACACTAAAGGATATGTATATGTCTGTGGATTCTGGTAATAACCAGGTAAGGCACATTTTTGAAAAAATTGAGATTATTTGGGAAAATGCAACTTTAAAAGGTACTTTCATCTGCCATAGTACTGAAAAATGAAAATCGAACGCATCCCGTCATAAGGGCGACTATAAATTTTCATTTAAAAATTGAAATAAATTTTAATTGGTTTTCAATTAATAAAAACCATTTTTATATAACTATTTTGGCAAAAGGAAAGACGATCTTATATTCTAATTGAATGTAGTGAAAACTATTAAGGCCCCAGTCCTCGCTCGAGGAAAAGCTCGCGAGCTAATGCTATTTGATCGGTTCTGTAACAAGAACCGTCTAAAACAAAATAAAATTTAGCAGTTTATAATAGTGCAACTACGGTGACCTAAAAGAGTAAGTATTGGTGACATTGTGACAGTGTAGTGTAAGACATTAAAGAAACTGTTTTTCAGTAAAAAGGCTAACGTTTATTAACGAAAAATAAATGCAAATTTAAATAAAACATGTATAAGTCCAGGTGAAAAATATAACAGGCATAACGTGAACGGAAACAAGTTCAGTTAAAATTATTCTATGTCATGAAATAATACTCAAGTTTAAATAAAAATATGTATAAACTCAGATGAAAATATAACTGGTAAAATATAAACAGAAAAATAAGTTCAATTCCATATTTAAATTAAAATCATTCTATGTAATGAAATAATATTACTTATTGAATGGCATGGCATGGCATACAACAATACTAGGATAGCAATGAAAACAAAACGGACTCACTTATGGACGACAGCTACCGACGTACTAAAGAAATTCCAGTGATACGGCACACCAACTGTTTCGATGAAAAGTCTTAAGAAAACACAGAGTTTTTTAACTGAAGCTAATAATGTCCACAAATAAATATGATGTCTTGATTAAAAACACAAATGGGTTACGACTGCTAACAAAAATGAAACACGGGCGAAGTTGATAAAAAAAACCATTTTTCACACTCAAATGTCCAGCAATGGCTTTGGCATAATTAATCAACTAGATGTTAACTTTAAAACTTTAAAACTGCATGAGTTAAAAATACATTTCTGAAACTGTATCATATTGACGTTAACATCAATTATCTAGAGACATAACATCACTTCAAAATCCCCCCTCACAACATATCTCCGCCGGTTTTAAATAGCAGCGGCAATTCCGAAACTGGATACGCCCCTCCGAGTTGAGCAAGCGAGCTCCTGACTTGCGATGGAGGAGATGCAAGACAGCCACTTGCGAGATGCGATCCGCGATGCTTGCGGATTGAGATCGAACGGAGCGATAAAACCAGGGTGAACGTACCCATCAGCGACGATCGGAAAAGATAAGCGATTGATTTGAACGTGTAAACAAAAGATCGGAAGATGGAAGATTGGAGAATGCCGGCAAAGAAAAAAATGGAAGTTGGAACAAAACATAAGATAGTAAGCCATGCCATTTTACAATATTACGATATATATAATTAGAATTATGTATTTCAGAGTGTTAAGGAAGAAAAATGGCTGACAATCGCCCCCCCCTTAACACTCGTACTTAAAAATAAAATGGATAATTAACAGATATTGTAAATTATATATATATAGAATAATATAAAACATTAGAATATAAACTATCACACTTCGATAGTTACCAGTAAAACAGAAACTTAACATTAACCAGTATAAATGCAACAAATTCAATAACTTCAACAGGGTTAATCAAAAACATCAATTTTCAACAATGTTAATAACAATATCCAACAATAACAACAATTTTAACAATTATATATAACAACTCGATTAACAAAATTTTTTTTTTCATTTCATGAGAGTTCAGTTACAATTGTAACTCTAACGAAAAGTTTTTTTTTCACGTCGGAAAAGTTCAATAGCAAAAGTCTATAAAGATAACATTTTCCTGAAAAAAACCGTGAAAGATAATTACAATTACCTCGTCACGTGCAAGTGACTACGAGTTACCTTTACATAAACAATTTAATATGATGATTTTTCCTTTGGTCTTGACTTGTAACAATATTCAAATGAATTTTAAACAATCATACATTTGCATATTTATTCTGAAAGAGAATGATTATCACATAAACGTAAATTCAGGATAATATGAAGAATACATATACATGAGTTACAATATGAAAATACTTTGACAATATATGAAAGATACATGTTATGCAAATGAGAAAATTTCAATAATGAGAACAATAACGATCATGATCATGATAACGATTATGAATTATGATTATGATAGTGACATAGTTAAATGACTGTGAGCGCTCACGTGACAGACAACACAAAAAAGATATGCTTAAGCTTTTGAAACGGTATACATTTGCAAATGATTTGGCCAATTTAAATATGAAAAGAACTTGTCATATATACTCTTAAAACGAAAAGGAAAATTTTCATATTTACATATGCAATAAAACAAAATACAACTCGATTTTCAACACCTATGAAATGATATTATGAAACGTATGCATACGAAACAAATATGAAATAACAAGAGTATAATCACATATTCAAACATTTTTTTTTTTTTTTTTTTTTTTAGTAAAAAAAAAAGTACTGAAATATACAAAAATTTCAGTTTAAACAAAAGATGCTAAACTTCAAGGTTTAACATGAAAAGTTAAACAAGCATCTTAATGCTTGACACAAGTTCAAAGGAGGAGGAGTTTTTTTTTTCATAGCATTTAAATATTATGTATATATATAAATTACCTATAACTAAAAATTACATCAATAAATTTCTTAAGATCAAACTTTGTTAAAGGTTTAGTGAAAATGTCTGAGAGATTAGATTTACTGGCTACGTGTTTAACATTAAAAATCTCCTGGTTTAAAAGGTCTCTAACAAAAAATAATTTTACGTCAATGTGTTTCGTTCTATAATTTTCAATGGGAGACTTAAGAAAATCAATGGAGGCCATGTTGTCTACTAAAAGTGTTGGTTTAACTTGTGGACCTGTAAAAATATGTTTGTCATAACATTCAGTTATGATCCTACTGAACCATAGGAGCTCTTTAGTTGCTTCTGTTAAAGCCACAAATTCTGATTCCATAGTAGACAAACAGACAGATTTTTGTTTAAAGGCTCTCCACATGATAGGAGCTTTGTCTAACATTAGTAGTTGTCCCCCCATTGATGTCCTGTCATCCCTATTAGCGGCGAAATCCGCGTCGGTGTAAGTTATTAGGTTTATGTGGTGGCAAGGTAACCTCAGTTTATAGTGTTTTGTGCTTTGGACATACCCCAAAAGCTTCAGGAGACCATTCCAGTGAACAATCCCAGGATTGCTCTGGAATTGGCTGAAGATATTTACAGCGTACGAAATATCAGGACGTGTCCTGCTTGTTAAAAATGAAAGGCAGCCCAAAACACTTCTGTATGGATATTGTAACATTTCCTGGGTTTCTGCTTCGGTTTGAGGACATTGTGACTTGGAGTATACAGTACCTTTAGTTATAGGGAGTGATGTGATGGGAAAGTTGAATTCTTTAAATCTTGTACAAATATCATCAATATATTGCCTTTGATGAATTGAAACAGTGCCATTCCCATCCTCCTCAAATTCAACACCAAGTAGTTTGCGTGTTCTCCCCAGGATTTTTATGTCAAAATGTTTAGTTAAAAGGGTTAAAACTTCATTAATATGTTTCTGATGGTTACTTAATATTACAAAGTCATCCACATAAAGTAATAAAACAACATAATTAGAAAACGAATAGACGCAATTACACCACTCTAACTTTTTAAAACCAAGAGAAATTAAAATCTTATGTAATTCATAAAACCATACTCGTCCACTCTGGTGGAGACCATAAAGGGCCCTCTGGAGTTTGCAGACTAAATGTTCTTTACCTTTTACCTCGAACCCTGATGGTTGTTTCATGTAGATGTTATCAGAAAGAGGGGCGTACAGATAGGCTCCTTTTACATCACACTGAGTGTGGATCCATCCGAGACATGAGACAAGGGCTGCAAAGAAAAAGCGAATTAGACTGAAATTGACTACGGGCGAAAACGTCTCATCGTACGTTTCACCCCTGACTTGTTTGTAGCCTTGTGCTACAAGTCTCGCTTTATACCTTGCAACCCGTCCCTTGTCGTCTCGTTTGATGGTGAATACCCATCTGCAGCCTAGTGGTTCGGTGTTGGGTGGTAGAGATGTTAATACCCATACTTGTCTTTTATTTATAATATCCATCTCTTCCTGCATGGCTTGTCTCCAGAGTTCCCACTGAGGTGATTTTAATGCCTGCTTATATGTGTTAGGTATGGAGTCTTCTAGTCAGGAATTGGTTTTATGAGTTTCAGAGAAAGAGGTGTGTGGAGGTGTGTAACCAGGACTTGAGCTAGGACTAGGAGTGGACTTTACAATGCCTTGGTACTTATTGCTTCCTTTAAAACTGAACAGTGACGGATTAAATTTGATACCATTAGAATGACAGTAATCTCTTACTTCCTTCAATGATCTCAGACGTTGTGTTTCACCCAACTCGTAATAGTAGACGTCGGTTCTCGATTTGTCAGGCCTAGTTACAGGCTTACGGAACCAGACAGCTTCCCTGAGAGTTCTAGTAAACTCCTCGCCATCCTCGTCACTGTCACCCTCAGATGGGTGTGAGGAGGCAGAGTCGGAAGATTCAGAGGTACTTGGTCTAATACTTTGAGTGGGTGGTGTTTCTGAAGTAAATCTGTCAGGTTGAAGGTCAGTCAGAGGGTCTATTTCAGGTGGTTCGGAACTTAGGATGTAAGAGGGTCCCAGATCGCTTCCGTTGCGCTGCTCCGAAGTTGTAAATGGGTTTGTGCCTATTGAATAGCTTGGACCTTGTTCACTGTGTTTATGGATACTTCCGGATACAGATTCGTCACCAAACCTAACATTTATTGTCTCTATTATTTTATTGGTTTCGGGAATCCATACCCTGTAGCCTTTTGTAGACATTGCGTAACCCACTAAGACACCCTTTTTAGCCTTCGGATCGAATTTGGAGTTTCTTAGTTGTTTAGGTACCCCCACATATGCCACCGTACCAAAAGGCCGTAAATGTCTTATGGATGGTTTATTACCACAATAATATTCGAAAGGAGTTTTTTTCTGGGTTTTGTGACATATTCGGTTAAGAGTGTATGCTATGTATAAGACGGCTTCTGGCCAGAACTTGAGACTGAGTTTACTTTCATTGAGTATTGAGCGAGCCCCGTCCATTATTGTTTGATTTAAACGTTCTGAAACTCCATTTTGCTCCGGAGAATATACATTGGTAAATTCGTGTTTTATGCCATTGTCCTCAAAGAATTTAGTGAATGCTTCATTATCGAATTCCCGCCCATTGTCGCTACGAACTTCTTTTACTTTGGTGCCCAAAAACCTTTCTGCTCTCTTTACGTGGTTAGAAAATACTTTAAACACCTGTGTTTTACTGCATAAGGGGTATACCGACACTTTGCGAGAGAAGTCGTCTGTTATAGTTAGGAAATACTTCTCCCCGTTTCGCCCTGTTATTTGTGTTGGACCCCACAGGTCAGTGTGTAGCAGTTCTAGAGGTCGTTTAGATCTTATTTGGTTTATTGGGCGGAATGATGTTCGTCTGTGTTTATTAATTTTACATGTTTCACATTCAAAGTCTTTACATTTAATGGGTGGTAAGCCCCTAACGCCATTACATTTTAGAGTATGTTCAATTAATGTGGAACTGATGTGCCCAAGGCGTCTATGCCAGAGTTTAAAATCATCTTTTTGAACGGTTGAGGCTTGGAAACGTACCCTTTTAGGATTTTGATTACGGTTAGTTTTAGGGTCTCTATTTCTATTTTTATGGTTAGGATCTGGATGGAGGCAGTAAATGCCATCTTTAAGAAAAGCACGAAAAAGTGTGCCAGAATCCCGATATGCCTTGACCCTTCCCTCACCTCCTTTGAACTTGGCACCCATTTTATCAAGTCTGGGACCTGAAATTAGATTATGTCTAAGACTAGGACAATACATGACGTCGCCGAAGCGAACCATTTCCCCATTTATTTTTAAATCCACTAAACCGGTGCCCTCGATAGGGAAAGTAGCACCGTCAACTGCAACAGCCAATTCCTCATTTTTTAACGGTTTAAACTTAACATATAAACTTTTATCTTTACAGAAATGGTGGGAGGCACCTGTGTCAAAGACCCAGGCGTCTCCACCACATTTTATGTTACTCAGATTAGATTGTATGAGGTAATTTACCTGGCCTGTTGGCTTACGTTGACGTCGGTTGCGAGGCACATCTTTTCTGGATCTATGACCATCAGACTGAGCACGGACAGGACTGGATACGGAAGAGTCTTTCGATGAATTTCTGGAAAAGGAGGAACCTCTGGACAAAGAAGAATTTCTAGAACTGGAAGAGTCTCTGTACACCACGGAACCGGAATTGGAGGAGTCTCTAGGCATCATGGAACTTCTGGAACTAGAGCTAAGACAGGATTCCTGGCGGGTGACATCAGGCACTCTACACTGGCTCTGTAAATGTCCTCTGCGTCCACATTTGTGACACCGACCTTTGAACTTAGGCTTAAAGGAACACTTCTTTGAGGAACGGGCTCTAGAGAAATGAGACTGCACGGCATCTATTCTGTCGTCCTCTCGTAGTTTGATACGGGACTCCTCTGCGACTAACTCTGTAAGAACACCTTTAAACGTGAACTGCTGGTCTGGCCATCGCAGAATCCCTTGCACCATGTTGTCGAACTTCTTCGGGAGCCATCTAAGCAATTGAAATGTGAGGTAAGTTTCTTTGATTGGCTCATTTATCGCAGCAAGTTGGTCAGCAAGTCTTTGGAGGCGAGCTGCAAACATATCAACGGGCTCCTCAGGTTGTATCTTACAGGAAAGAGTTTCGCCAAATAATTGCATGTGGCGTGCCCGGTTATCAGGCTGAAAATGCAATTTAAGTTTAGTCCAGGCTTCATGAGGGTCGTCGATATTTTCTATGATTCTCCGGAATTCATTTTCAACATTTAAATACACTATTGATAGTGCAGACCTGACTCTGGATTGATATTCTTTTGTCGCTACAGAGTCACTTTCATCAGGAGCCTTTTCAGTGCCATTAACTATGCTCCACGCATTTTTATCCAATAGTAGATACTTGACGTCAGCTGCCCAAGTTCCATAATTGTGAGAATTCAGTTTTGTTATGCACACCTGTATGTTAGCCATGGCCATGCATTAAACAGAAGATATTACAGGAAAAAAAAATTTTTTTTTTTTTAAATAACGTACTTAGTAGTCAGGTAGTACATAAACAAAAAAAATTTCTATTATAAGTTATCCAAAAAAACCTTTTTGTACTTCATGTCAATAGGAAAAAAAAATTCATATAACCTTCAAAAAAAATTTATATTGCGGCCCCCCCCTCTACAATGACTCGGAGGTCCAATGGCCGCATACTACAAACAACTGTCAATTTTTTTTTTTTTTTGAAATGTCACCAATTAGGTTATGGCCGCCGTAAAGGGTTTAAAAGCGTATTCGCTTTGGCCCATAACCCGTGATCGGTTCTGTAACAAGAACCGTCTAAAACAAAATAAAATTTAGCAGTTTATAACAGTGCAACTTCGGTGACCTAAGAGAGTAAGTATTGGTGACATTGTGACAGTGTAGTGTAAGACATTCATTAAAGAAACTGTTTTTCAGTAAAAATAAGGCTAACGTTTATTAACAAAAAATAAGTGCAAGTTTAAATAAAAACATGTATAAAATCCAGGTGAAAATATAACAGGCATAACGTGAACAGAAACAAGTTCAGTTAAAGTTATTCTATGTCATGAAATAATATTCAAGTTTAAATAAAATATGTATAAACTTAGATGAAAATATAACTGGTAAAATGTAAACAGAAAAAATAGTTCAATTCCGTATTTAAATTAAAATCATTCTATGTAATGAAATAATATTACTTATTAAATGGCATGGCATGGCATATAACAATACTAGGATAGCAATGAAAACAAAACGGACTCACTTATGGACGGCAGCTATCGATGTACTGGAAAAATTCCCATGATACGGCACACCAACTATTTCGATGAAAAGTCTTAAGAAAACATAGAGTTTTTAACTGAAGCTAATAATGTCCACAAATAAATATGAAGACTTGATTAAAAACACAAATGGGTTACGACTGCTAATAAAATGAAACACGGGCGAAGTTGATAAAAAACCATTTTCACAATCAAATGTCCAGCAATGGATTTGGCGTAATTAAGCAACTAGATGTTAACTTTAACTTTAAAACTGGATGAATTAAAATACATTTCTGAAACTATATCATATTGACGTTAACATCAATTATCTTGAGACATAACATCACTTCAAAATCCCCCACACAACATATCTCCCCCGGTTTAAATAGCAGCGGCAATTCCGAAACTGGATACGCCCCTCCGAGTTGAGCAAGCGAGCTCCTGACTTGCGATGGAAGAAATGCAAGACAGCCACTTGCGAGTCGCGATCCGCGATGCTTGCGGATTGAGATCGAACGGAACGATAAAACCAGGATGAACGTACCCATCAGCGACGATCGGAAAAGATAAGCGATTGATTTGAACGTGTAAACAAAAGATCGGAAGATTGGAAAATGCCGGCAAATAAGAAAAATGGAAGTTGGAACAAAAATATAAGATAGTAAGCCATGCCATTTTACAATATTACGATATATATAATTAGAATTATGTATTTTAGAGTGTTAAGGAAGAAAAATGGCTGACAGTAATGATTTAAATGCCCGTTTATAATATAACTATATGGTGATATAAGTTTACTTTTTATGCTTTATTTACCTCAAAAACTAGAAATTAATAATCGTAGTTTAATTTCTCGTGATCATCTGCCAAAATAAAACTATAGCCATGGAGTCACTATGAGAGTATGGGCACCAAAGTAATTACAAATATTAATCGAATTCGCGACAACTTTTAGCTTTTCTAAAACTTATATATTTGAAATATTTAGATTGATGAAGCAAAAAATTTTGCGACTTTTAAATGATGGCTGAGACTATTTCTAAGGGAAAAGATAAGTCTTTTTTTAAAACTATCTAAATCGTTTTAATTTTATTTACAGTAAAGGATCGATAATCCGCGCACCCATAATCCACAATTTTCTATAATTTGCGCTACTTTACAAATGTAAACAGTGAAATAAACATTTTTTTTTAATTACAAATTCATGATCCAAAAATTATTTTTTAAAACAACTAATAAAAAATTGAGAAAATAAATCATAATAAAACATCTACTTTTTAAAAATATAACTCTTTTATTTTATTAACAGTAAAAAACAAACTGTATTACAGAACATGTGTAATTATTTTTATTTAAATGCACACATATATAATTTTTTTTAAGTAAGATAATTTTAAAAAGGCACTTCTTGAGATAGCCTATTAAATTAATTATTGGATTTCATATTATACTAATTGTAGAATAAAATGCTCTCTAGGAATCATAAAATGGCACATAATCCATAATACTTTATGATCCACAATATTCCATAATCCGCATAACCTTTGGACCCAACCAGTGCGGATTATAGAACCTTGACTGTATTTTGAAAATCCCTTACATATTTCAGCGTGTAAAAACAATCTTTCTCTCCCTTTTTTTAAAGATCTTATTGTTAT
The DNA here is from genome assembly GCA_964019185.1 of Maratus speculifer. Taxonomy (NCBI): domain Eukaryota; kingdom Metazoa; phylum Arthropoda; class Arachnida; order Araneae; family Salticidae; genus Maratus; species Maratus speculifer. Next base: position 23,810,804 of record OZ025303.1, on the reverse strand, counting down.
CAAAACTCTTGGATTTTTCCCCAGTAAATTACATATTTGATTTTAATATTTTTTTTTATTTCTTTTATCAAACATATATATATATACACTGCTCAAAACAATTAAAGGATATTGCAGTTTTAGGTGGATTTTGTATCTGGGAAACTTTTGAGCTGATTGATACATGGTCGACAGACATAGTAGGTTATATGAGAATAAATTACACATGTTTGGCAGAAAAAAAATGCATTTTATTGCGCATTTGTGTACAAAAGGAAAAAAACACAATTTGTGCATATGAGAAAAAAAGAATAAGAAAAGGTGTTTTCTTCAAAGAAAATCATTTTCAGTAGGGGGTATGGTTTCCACGGGAGGGCAGCAACGTTGAACATCTTTGAGGCATGGATTCAATGAGGCTATTAATGACGAGTTGGGGTATTCTGCCCCACTCTTTCAGAAGAGCTCTTTCCAGTTCTTGGAGAGTTTGTAGGGGTTGTTGGCGGCCAGAAACTCGTCTTCCTAGAGCGTCCCAAACGTGCTCGATTGGATTCATGTCTGGAGAACATGCTGGCCATTCCATTCGAACGATTCCTTCCTCGAAAAGGAAATCCTCCACCAGGTTTGCACGATGTGGCCTGCAGTTATCGTCCATTAAAATGAAGTTATCTCTGATTGCTGCAGCGTAAGGGACTACAATAGGTCTGAGGATCTCATCCCTATATCGGCGACCAGTCAGAGCTCCATCTCGAATGATGTAGAGGTCAGTGCGCCCGTCAATGGAGATGGCACCATACACCAACACTCCTCTACCGCCAAATCTAACACTTTCGTGCACGAACGCAGGATTATTCCTACTGCCACGGTCCCTCCGGATGAAAATACGCCTATTATCCGGATGCACAGAAAAACGGGACTCGTCAGAAAACAGAATATTGCTCCATTCATTTCTCCTCCAGTTGACATGCTCGGTTGCCCACTCCCTGTGGTCGCGATGATGCCTTGATGTTAATCTACACATACCATCGGTCGGCAAGCATACAGACCTACAGCATGAAGCCGGTTTCGGAGAGTCTGAGTTGAAATCTTGGTGCCTGTAGCCGAGCGAAGGTGTTGTTGGAGAAGAGTAGCGTTCATGTTTCGGTGTCTCCAAGCTGTTAACGCTAAATACCGACCTTCATCGGGCGTTGTTGCCAGTCTATGACTTTGCCCTGGTCTTCGGCCTGCACATCCACTCTCCAAAAAACAGTTCCAGATCCTGGAAATGACACTTTGTGACGCTCCAATGGCTTGTGCTACTTCGGCTTGAGTTTGGCCCTCTTCTAACCTACCAACAATTCTCCAATCTTCTGAATCTGTCAAATGACTTCGTTGAGACATCGTACTCATCGAAACAAAGCAATCACTGAATGCCGATCATCCTTGTCTTAATTCTCTTTTATCCATTTGAAAGTCAAATTTCATTCGCTGCAGCTGAAGCGACGTTTTTGACATCGAACTCAAAATTTGCATACTCCACAGTTTGAAATCCAGAAAAATTTGCATTTGTGATTCTCTTCTTCTATTTTCGGCAAAAAAAAAATTCTTTTATATCTTTATTTTATATAAAACTTCAAATATCCTTTAATTGTTTTGAGCAGTGTATTTAATTACCAGTTCAAGGTAAAAAATATATATATATATATATATATATACCGTAAAATCTCAATAGTAAACCCCCCTCGAATATGAGTTCTTTCCCTACTCTTCAGAAATTTAGATTTTTCTTCTATTCTCAAATATAATCCCCTCCCCAATAAAGGAAAAAAATAATAAAAATCCTTATTTTCAAAATAATTATAATAATAAACGTAACTTTTTAGATTTGTCATCTCTTTAAATTATGAATCTTCTTTAAATTTTAACTCAATTTGCATTTGAAAAAAAAAAAAAATAGCAGCTTAATAATCTGGTTTTTACACAATCCTACAAGACTGATGGAGTAAATATATTTTTTAAGTTTGATTAAATTTTCTTTCATTTATTAATTATTTAAAACTAGTTCAATAGCTCAAAATAATTTTTTGTCTATTGCTATTATTTTTTAACACACTATTTATCTTGAAATTGTTTAAAGATGTAGATTTTGCAATTAAATAAATAAACTTGCTTGATGTCACCGTCTATGGCTAGAGGAAGAAAATAACATATTTTTTCTGCGGATGTAAATGACGGCACCATTCAAATTATCTGTTTATAAAAGATGAATACTTTGAAATTATTTTAGCAAAATGCCTTTTACATAGTGATTTAAATGTCACTTATAATATAACAATATATTGACAATTATTATTATTTTTGTGTGTGTGTATCATTTACTGTAAAATCTCGAAATAATAATAAAAACAGAATTTAATGGGATTTTTTTTCAGAAATTCTGGATTATAATCCCCCCCCCCCCTCCCTAAAGTAGGTAATGATTTATTTAAAAAAAGGCGAGGGGTTGCATCTTGATTTTGCGTATATATTTATATCTTTAAAAAGAAATGTTTTTGGATAATAATTTCAAAAATTGTGTTTTAAAATTAGCAAATTATGTTTGTAAGCATTTTCCAAATTGCTTACATTTATTTATGCTGGATGTGTGATTTCTCGTCTTGTTTTAAGAAATTTCTCACTATATTCATCATATATGCATTAGTTATTTAACAGCAAAAATTGATGGATTATTGAATTAGTTCATTTAATGAATTCATTCTTGTAGAAAGTTACTCACAAATTATAAAATACTATATAAATCAGAAATCAAAGTCAGACCAAACTTTGTTTTTCACTATGGCAACACCTGATTTGGACAAAATATTTTCAACCTCTGTTTGAAATTATGCCTAAAAACTAAATTTGAAATCATTCAAATGATAACTTCTTGAATTATCAACATTCAAAATTTAGTTTTTCGAGTGTTAAATTACATTTCCATATTTTTATTAATATCACACCTGAAATTATAATCCTGATGTAATAATTTTTTGTGTGTTTAAATACTAAATGTCGGAAACATAAATAGTATACTGAATTTATAATTTAAAATTTTTTATTGCATGAATTGTAAAATTAATATCCGAAAAAAATGTGAATTGCAATTTGCAACATACCCTCTTTAGCACTTTCCAACAAAGTTGAAAAGTGCTTATGCATTCGGTTTGTCTGGCCATCTGTCCGCGCTCTAACTCTCGTAAATATACTCGGATTGTCATGAAATTTTTAGACATTATTGACGTTTACCCAAGCACGAACCATATTGAAAATGAAGTATCTACCATGATTAGTTTATCTATAGGGAGAATCAAAAGTTTCCCATTACATTACGGCCTATGGGGAAAAATCGCTAATATACTCGGATTGCCATGAAATTTTAGGACGTTATTGACACGTTTACTCTAGCACAAGTCCAATCGAAAATGAAGTTTCTACCATGATTAGTTTATCTACAGTGCAAATCAAAAGTTTCCCATTACATTACGGCCTATGTGGAAGAATCGTTTCAAAGGAATTTTAAAGATGTTGTACCCTGTCAAACATATTGAAATCTACATTCTATAAAATATAAGATGAAAATGTAGCTATTATTCATTTACTGGGCCACACAAAAGAATCCCATTAGATAATTGTAAATGGGGAATTGTGTGTGACATATATTAAATATATTAAGCTTTTTCATGTATAATAAAATTGATATATGTCACTGAAGCTTAATATAAATTATACGCTGTTGTCTTGCATAATATGAAGTACATAGCATTTACAGAAATGGGCCATACAAAAGATTTCAAAATAGTATATTCTTTCCGAAGTACCGTATATGTGTCCGATGATGGCTGATGGAGGGATGAAATGCATTTTAATTATGATATTCGCATTTATATTTCGCTAAATATATGCACAATATATGGTGTGTATAAATATTGTAGTTGATATACAGGGCTATCCAAAGGAGCTCACCAACATTACTGAATATGAGCGTAAATTATTTAAACATGGTTCTTAAATAGGCTATGCATTTTTACACTGAGCTGCATTCAATTTACTGAGAAATATTTGCAGAATATAGATAAAGGGATATACAAGGCCACGCAAAGTATTCGGTACATGGATGCCTATGAATGATGATTTATGGGAATGTGTTTTCAGTTGTTTTAAAAGTGTTTACAATAAATTTTAGCCTAATGCTGACCTGTAATAAAGGTACAATCTAAACTATAGGGCTGAACAAAAGTATTCAAGTATGCTTCCATCTAGTAGTATGAACTGCTGAAAAAGAAATTTCAAGCTACTGGGTATTTTCTTGCTAAACTAAATTTTCCCATTACATCAACTGACATGAAATACAGGGCTGTTCAAAAGTACTTGAATACATATTTGGGTATATTTGGATATACACTATTATTTCCCTAAATAACAAAGTTTTGCTAAAGGTTTCATTAAGTGTTGGAAAGTGCTTCATAATCTTTGCTTAACGCATGATTTTTCTTACTTGTTTTTTGATAAATTTAAGTTATGTCCTGCTTTATACAAATACTCTATTTCAAATTTTTATTCCAAGTAGTTTTCGAATTTTAATTAAAAAAATATCAAAATAATGGTTTAAGGGACTGCTTATGATGTGCAGAAAACCATAATTAAAAAACTGATTAAACTAACTTTATTAAAACATTTGCTTTGACAGTAACCAAAACAAATTAACTGAGTAAAATGGTACCGTTGGCAAGATATAATTCATTGACAGAAGTGACAGTCATTCTATAGCATTTGAACAATCGAATACAGAATTGCAATTTGGATGCAGCCCTTAAAATAGACTCATTTTAAAGTAATTTCTTTGAAAGTAACTGTACAAATTTCATTAAAAAAAGTTTTTAGTTCATTTGAAGGTGTAGAATTTATTTGTGATGTCAAAATTAGGTATTGCTATTGGTAAAAATGAGTTTGTTTTTATATGTAGATGGCCTCCTAAGAAAATTCTACATACATCATTTAAAAGTAGACGTCATTTTCAATCGCTTGGTACCATATTTTTCTACTACAATATATTTTTAGAAGGTGTATACTATTTTTAACATTAGTGTACATATGATAATGTACATATTGATAAGTACAATCGTGAGGAAAAAAATCGTGAGCCTGCTTTAGGGTCTGTATTCAAATTGAATATCGATGGTCGAAAGATGAAATCTTAAAGAATGACTGTGTCACTTCCCTTGGTGTATTATTTCTTTCCAAAAACACCCTTTCACTCGCTTAAAATCGTTCGACTTTTGCCAAACAGAGTGTTTCAATAAACGGAATAAAATACAATTTTTTTTTTAATTTTGCTTTTCTACGCATTATTGATGGTCCCTTAAACCATCATTTGGACTTTCTGATGCATAATTATAAAAGTACTTGGTAGATAAATTTAAATTTGAGAAATTGGATAAAGCAGGACATAATAAATATAAATCTATCAAAAAATGATGTAAGTTACAATTAATATTTTTTTTCAAATATTAATTTTATAATTCATATATTTTTTATTACAAATTTTATGTATTTATGTTCGCGCTACAGTATTATAACCAAATAAAAAATTGCTGCATTAAGATTATAACTTTAAGAGTTATTTATGAAAATGTAATTAACAATAGAAGTTCTTAAATTTGAATGTTTTTGATTCAAAAATTTGCAATCCAAATTTCTTGAAAGTTCGTTTTTAAACATAGTTTGAGCAAGTCAAAACTGGGTGTTGTTATCTAAAAAAACAATGTTTTGTCTAGTTTTGATTTGTAGATGGTTCCCTAAGCAAATTTTATGTACAACATTTAAAAGTAGACCTTATTTCTGATATTTTGGTTCCAGCCACTTTCTTCTGTTATAATTAGTTGCAGTCAGTAAGGGCTGTTTGCTTTTTTTTATTCCACAACTGTACAAATTTCTGAATTAGTACTTTATTGTACAAATAATACCTACTTTGTTGTTTTTATATTTTGGGTGTGATTTTTCGGCACATGGAATTCCATCTTATGAATATTTCTGAGGACGAACGCAAGACGGAAGAATATCAGAGGCCACAAAAAAATATCCGCTTTTAGGTTTCGTCGGATTTTTGCAAAATATTTAAGAATTGAGCTCAAAATAACTCCACTTTACGAACATCACATTCAAGAACGCGAAAAAAAGATGCTATTTCTGTTAAATGATCGCACCCCCCCCCCCCAAGGAAACAAAAAGTGATTTACGTCAAATGATCGCGGAAAAAGCGCTATTTCTGTCAAAAAATCGCTAGACAGATAATTTCCCTCATGCAATCTGAAAAAAAAAAAAAAACAATTTTTGTCAAATGATTGTAGACTATAATGATTGTAGGTTCATACTGTGCTTGAAAGTCCTTGAATTTTTAAGAGAGAAGAAAGGTATTTGAAAGTGCATGAATTTATTTATGAAAGTGCTTGATTTTCGTTATGTGTTTTTATAATGGTGCTTAATTTTTCTTTTTCAAATGTTCAAAATTAAATAAAAGTTCCAAGTGTTGAAAAAGATTAATTAATCAGACAAAAATATTTGTTCTGAAATGGTTTTTCTTTTTGAAAATCGGAGTATGGGCATTTGTATTTTGCTTTGTTCTATATACTGAACTTGACCAGTTGATGCATGTGCACATGCACATACTCGGGTCTTTGTAACAAATAGTTTTTCCTCTGCCTTCTATAGATCTTTAGTAGTTAATTATTTTTTGAGATATGTACTAAAATGATTCCAAGAAAGTGTACTTTCAATAAACTGTGGATAGAACAAACGTTAATTCAAAGCAGTACCAAATTGCATATCAGTTTCAGTGCATTCAAGCTATGCTGTGTTACTTGGAAATTAGAGAATAAGGGAAATTCTGCTTTAAAAACTTATATAAAAGCTATTTTTCATAATAATCATTTCTATTATGTATATATACAGATCTGATATTGCAAAATGCAGGAGAATTAGAGACGATATCTTTGTTATTCATGTGTCCTGAATCATGACTACCAACAAAGAAGAGCTTGAAAAGGTTATGACACTTGTAAGATTTGAAAAATTTTAAATTAAACAATTTAAGTTACTTGGATTTACTTCAATTTTGGTTTCAAAAAATGAAATTTAATTTCTCACATGATTTTGTTTTTGATTAATCAAATTATTATTTATTAATAACATAACAATTAAACTCTCTTCCATCAGGAAGAAAGCACAAGTATCCCATATATAACTACCCCACCCGATGTTACCTATATCCTGATTGAATTTGTGTAATTTTATGTTTTTAAATAAAAATCCTTTAAAACAAACCTATGATTGATGACCCTACTGGTTTCAGCAGCATATTTCCATGCATTCTCTCCAATATTGCTTGGACTTTAATCAAATTTGCATGATTTTAAATTTTTCAAAAGGAACCTATTGCTATTAAAAATAAATAGGGATTGTTTTATTTTTAATAATTTCATTTTTAAGCAATTGCTTCCATATTTCTTGCTCAATATGCTAATTAACCTTTTAATTAGCATATGCCCTCAATATGCTTTCCTCTTTTTAAATTTATATTTAAAAAAATGTATGTAAACATAAGTTTTTAATATTTTTAAAAAAATATTTTTATTTTGTATTAAGTACTTTATTTTTTTTAAGAAATGATGGTAGCTAAAATGAAATGATTTATGAAAGAAAAAAATAGGATGTTAAGCCTGAAATTCTTCTTCAAATTTAATCTTATTTATTAACTTTTGTTATTAAAAAAAAAGGACGTTCTTTAAAGTTTATGATTATACTTTTTGTTATAATAAATGAGTGATTAAATTCATCAATGAAATCGGTGAATCTATTACTAGGGTCAGTTGGAAAAAAATAGTTATTAACAGTACATAGTTTTCAAAAAATGTCAAGCAAGGCTTCAAGATTATTATGAGCTATTGTCAACTGGCAATAGTGCCTTTAAGTTTTATAGATAGCTTGACAGACTACCAGCTATAAAAAGAGCAATTGAAATATTACATGGAGTATTTATAGTCGTCCATTTCTTGTTTTCAAAAGAAGAAAAAAATCCCAATAATTACGTGTCTAACTCTATTGTATCTTTTTAAAAGATAAATTTATTCTTAAGTTGCATTTCCCTTTATCAAGTGTATCTTTGGTGCAGCCTTTCTTAGCAAAATTTCAAACTGGAAAAACCAATGCTGTCTTTTTTGCAGCTGATTTAACAAAGTTGATTCTGAAAAAGGCTGAAGTTAAAAATTTTAGATAAAGTTGCACTTAAAAAGCTTAAACACTGAAAAGAGAGTCATATTTAAAATGTAATAAACGATTCATGTTGCAGTATGCAATTTTTTCTTTTATATGTGTTTAATATACTTTTTTGAAAAATGATTTCATGAATTAGTTGAAGCAAGCTATAAAAAAATTTATAATTTTTGCAAAATTTAAGATTGTGTATTAATATTATCATAGTACAAAATCATCAAATGTCTATTTTTGTCTTGTGTTAGCGCAAACAATATTCAAAGTAGCATGCAAAAAGATTTTCTTTATTTTTCAGAGCTTTTCTTATAACATTTCACATTTAAGACTTTGCTACTTATGTTATGTTTAACATTCGCCTAAAAATTTGTGAAAATGAGAATATATATATTTCACTTGATACTTATGAATTAGAATTTTAAAGCATTAAAATTTTTATTTCTGGAAAGGTGCTTGAAATTTGAGTTAGGTGCTTGAATTTTATCACAGAAAAATAGTATGAACCCTGTGTAGAAAAAAGCGCTATTTCTGTCAAAAGATCGCGAAAAAAACTCATTTCGACAGAATATTGTGGAAAAAAATGTAAATTTTGTTGGAGGATCGTGTAAAAGTTAGTAATATTGATTTTGAAAGCACTCCTTACCTGCTGTAACAGGGATCTACAATATTAAAATCTGATCATATATAAATATGTATGTATGCATGTGATGCTATCTCCTCCGATCCCGAAAACGGAGAAACCAACGCGTTTGTTTTGAATTGAAGGGAAGAAATCTCGGGATCCCGAGCTGCCCATTTGTCTGTCAATCCGTCTGTCTGTCCGTTCGTCCATCTGTCTGTCCGCATATAACAACTCAAAAACTACCCAGCTGAAACGTTTGAAACTTAAAATGCATAATTATTAGATAATTTGTCGAGTCATTTCAAATTGTATGAAAATCGGATGCATAGTTCAATTACTGGGGCAATCAAAAGGATTCTGCTACATTTTGGTCAATGGGGGAAAAAAGGTTCAAATGCATTTTAATGGTCTTACACTCTTTCGAACATAATAAAGTTGATATGCATCTATGAAGTATATGCTGTAATATACATTCTGTACAATCTGTCATGCAAATAATGTTTCTTATCGATTTACAAGGCCACACAAAAGTATTCCATTTCATAATTGCTGAAACGTCAGTGAAGGCTTAATTTGGAGACACGAAATTTTTTTTGTCTGTCTGTCAGTCAGTTTGTCAGTCTGTCTGTTCCGCGATAACTACCGCAAAAAACATCCTATTGGCATGAAATTAAGTGGGTATGTTAGTGAGGCACTGGGATTAAGCTGTATAGTTTTTTGTAAGATTTGATTCATTCGTTCGGAAAATATAGAATATTTTATTTTGCACAATAATGATTTTCTGTGGCAAATCCAATGATTTTTAATTTTTTTTTTTCTTGAGAGAAAATGTCACATTTCATTAATGGAATTTAATGATAAATGGATACTGAAATTTACCAGTTTAATTATTCGTATTGTTTTGAAATTTTGTCTACACATTTGTCAGATTTTTTATAAATGTGTTCCAATAATATAAACTAATTTGTTTTAGAGATTTACTTATTTCAAGTGTATTTATTTCATTTTCTTTATTTTCTCTTAATGGTTGCTAAGCAACCATTCATCATAATCCTTATTTTTATAATGTTATAAATTTGAATGCATATACGAAAATTTAAATGAAGTCAACGTCAAAACTGATGAATTAATGTCTTTGTATCTTTGTGTATAACTATAACATAGACCAGAAAAGAACATAGGCTATGTTTAATTAATTTTATTCACATATTTTCCTTAATAATTCAAAATTTCCTTCTTTTTCATGCAGAATCAATAGCGATTTTTTAGATAAAATTTAACCAATTTCCTTTATCGTTGCCAAAAAAAAAATCAAAATATGGAATAATTTTTCAACGGCAATAAGTTTCAATTGAGCAATTTCCATTCGAAAAATTAAACTAAGAAAAAATAAATATGACGTCAGAATTAAAATAAAAATATAGTACTTGGTTAAATATTAAACACGGAAATTTGTTTCGTTTATAAGAGTTTTTCTGACAAAAATAGGGGCATAATTAGAAGTAAAATAAATAAAAAATAATTATATTTTTAACAATTATTTCACCTGATAAAATTTGACGTCATAATTGAAATAAAACAGGTATTTTATAGTAGTCGTAAAAAACATTAGAAACATGGATAGCAATAACTCATGAATAATGACGTCATTGCCGAAACTTCAGTGAAGGCTTATTTTGGAGACACAAAATTTATTGTTTTCTGCCTGTCAGTCTGTCTGTCTGCGATAACTGCCACAAAATGCAATCAAAACATCTTTTTTTCGGAAACAAAATTGTAAAACCCTAGATTACTGAGTTTACACTTTCAAAAGTTCCTGATACATCAGATTAAGTGTTTGTGATGGGGAAGTATGTAGAAGTATGAGTATAATGAAAAATGCTTATTAAAACTGTTACTTATCCTTATAAATCAAAATGTATAAAGAAATACAAGATATACGATAACCATTAGCAAATTGATAGAAAGTTACAATTTTAAGTTTAATGAGATTACGGGGGGTTCAGGGGGACGGAGCCTCCCTGAAGAAATCTATGTTATAATAAAAAAACAAAAATAATAGATCATGAAAATTTCAGAATAACCTAACATAACTAAATCTTTATTTTAACGCTTTTGATGGCTGAAAACTTCTTATTCTTATTTTATTCTAATAAATAATTACGTAATTTGAAAATTTTAAATTACAGTTTCCAGGAAGTTGAAAATTATTACCCAAAGTGTTTTTTTTTTTTTTTTAAATGATGTGCAAAGCTGCCGTTGAGGCTCTTGATCTGCAAATTTACTAGTTATATATTGAGACATTGTTTATTACGCATTTTAATAGTATTAAACTATTTGATATTTTATGAAATTGATATACGTTGCACAGGATTACACCAAGTTATAGTCATCGTTTAGTCTGTCCATCCGTTCGTCTGTCTGTCCACATATAATAGAGCAAAAACCATCCAACCAACTCTATTGAAATTTAAAATATGTAATTGTTGCATAATTTTGTCAAGTCATTTAAAAATTTATGAAAATCAGATGTATTGTTTAATAACAGGGACAATCAAAAATATTCTATCACATTACTGTTAGTAGGAAAAGATAGTTTTAAGTACATTTTAATGATGGTACGTCCTTTCGAATATAATAGATTTGATATTTCGTGTTCCTTAAGTTTTCTTTAGATAAACTGACGAGCGTAGCGGGCGAAGGCCGCTAGTTTTTTTTTTTTTTTAATGTTCATAAACGTGCATGAATTTTCGAATGGAAAAACAAGGCAAAAGACATTTTGAAGTGTTACTGTTATTCTTTATGTGAGACTTTCTGCCTTTTTCCTCTTTTTTTTTTAATTCTAGTAGAATATGTATTATTAATTTAATTTCAAGTTAGTTGTTGTTATTTTTTAAAAAGATTCAAAAAATAAAAATAAATAAATTATGCAGTTTGATTCTTTTAAATTCCTTAAATGTAAATACATTTTATATTGTATCTATGCAAATAAATTGCAGTTATTGTTAGCGATAATTTGCTTAACATTTAAAATTGCCTGAGTAGGTAGTCATTAGTTCCACTAAAAACAGTAATATAACAGAAAAGTCAGGTAAGATTGACTTACCTTAATTTTGTTTTCATCTCAGGGCAGGCCGTCGCTAGATTCGCAGGGCTGCCAGTTGGTCCCTACTTCCCTAAAAGGTCCCTATTTTTTAACTTGGTCCCTAAAAGTCCCTTTTTTCACTAAGAGGTCCCTAAAAGTCCCTATTTTAAATCTATTTTGTGTCTAAATTAATTTTTTCAGAGATTTTTTACAAAATTTATCATGAAAATTTAGATTTGTTAAAAATTTAATGCCCTAGATGGCAGCACATAACTAATCATAGCTGAAGAAAGGACCAATAGCATATTTTGAAGATGAATTTGGAACCAATAATATTCCTAGGTTACAACATCCTTTGGCACGTAGAAACTTTTCTTATTTTAACAATCTGATCTGTCACATTCTATATTAATTTGTTTTTTAATAATAGATTTAAAAAGTTAGATGAACAGATATCTGAGAAGAGACCGTACCTATCACCTTTTTCTCTTTTCACTTCTGCAAAGGATTGTCAATTGCCTGAGGAAGATTCTAGCTTTGTACAGGAAAAATTAAAACTTGAAATATTTCAGTTGTTTAAACCTAAAATTCAAAAATACTTCAAAAAATGTAAACAAAAATTGATTATAACAGACATGTCACTTTTCTGCAAAAGCGCAGAATTCCATTTTTTCGGCACTGAATTCTATCATTCTTGAAATCAATGCAAATATGCATTCCATTATAATGAATTTTTTTAGTGGAGGGATTACGTAGCAGTAGCGGATGAAACAAAATAAGAAATAAGACAACAGAAATAAGAGTATGAACTGCATCAAATTTGAAAAGAATATTCAAAGGACCACAAAAAAAAAAATGAAAAAGTAGCCAAAGGATCACAAAAATCATGAAAATAATTAGATTTTTATCAATAGATCACAAAAATATATATATATTCAGTCTTCATCAAAGGATCACTGGGGGAAAATGCAATTTTTGTTAAAGAAACGCAGCAAAAAAGACATTTTCATCAAAGGATCGCAGAAAAAGATGCTATTTTCGAGAAGGATCACAGCAAAAAAAATCCCACGATTTTTGAAGAATGGTGGGAGAAACATGATTTTCATCAAAGTATTGCAGGAGAAACAGGATTTTCATCATCAAGAGATTGTGGGAGAAATGAGATTTTCATTGAAGCATTGTGGAAAAAATGCAATTTTCGTCAAAGGATTGCAGGAGAAACCACACTCTTATCAAAGGATTGTATAACATACATGATTATCATTAGAAGATCTTGTAAAATACACTAATTTTATGAGAGAGTTGTGAAAAAATGAGATTTTTGTCAAATGATCTAGAAAATTAATCTATAATTTCATCAATAAATGAATTAAAATATGTGAATTTTGGCAAAAAAAATTGTAGTAAATTTTTTAATTTTATAGAAAATCATGGAAAATATGCAAACTTTGACAAAAGATTGTGGAAAATACACAAATGTCTTAAGTGCAAATGTCATCAAAAAATCACGAAAAAATGTGAATTTTATCAAATAATTGTTAAAAAATGACTAATTTCATCAAAAAATTGTGGAAAATATATAAGTTTTGCTAATAAATCGTGGGAAAAACCTCAAATTTTATCAAAGGATCATGCAAAATTCGTCAAAGGATCCTGAAAAAATAAGTTTGTGTCAAAACACCATAGAAAAACACTAATCAAAAGTTCATTTCGTTGCAAAAGTTCAGCTTTTTCTATGCTGGGTCTATGTCTGCTATAAATATTGTTGTAATTGATGCCCTCTTGGATGAATGGAAAATTTGCAAGCCCAATCAAGGAGAATTTGGAGTAAATAGAATAAATTCATTTTGGGCTACTTCTATCAATACAAAAGAAGAAAGTAGAGGACTAAAATATTCAAATTTCTCTCACTTCTTAAAAGTAGTCTTAATTTGTACCATAGCAAAGCGGATGTAGAGCGATGATTTTTGCTTTCATATCAAATTCTTTCCGATGACTGGGTCTCTATGAAAGAACGAATGCTTAATGCTAGGCTAAACATAGCATATACTTTAAGACATCATTATGAAAATCATGCTGCCCTAGTACCAATAACCTGTAAAATGGTAAAAAAAAAGCTAATATCAATAATCTTCGATAATTTTGCATATCAAAATTATCGAAGTTACCTAGAAAATGAAAAAAGAGAAAAGGAAAAAAAAATGGGGGGTGGAGGGGGGAGTTGAAAAAAATATATAAGTGCAATTGTAGATCTTTAATAAAAGTTGGAAGTTTTAAACAAAAATATGAGTGAAGAAGTAACTGTATTGGACACATTGATCAATGAAGGCAATGAAAGGTTAAAAATTGCTTTAGAAAAAAAGGAAACTTAACTGAAGCTAGAGTGGCACAAAATTTGATTGCATCTGGTTATAACAGCTAACAAGGAATTGAAAGTAAAAAAGTATAAAGTAAAAAAGGATAAAGCTAATAGCATGTCTAGAGTCATAAATAAAAGAAAAAAATAATTTGATTACAAATTTTATGAGTAAGAAACAAAAAAGGTTAATTTTAGAAATCTGTAAATATTTGGTTAAAAAAACCAAACAAAAATGACTTTTTTTTGTTAAATTGTTTTACTTTGTATAAATATTACGTTTATTTTTCAGGTCCCTAAAAGGTCCCTATTTAAGACTTTTGGTCCCTAAAAAGTCCCTAATTTTAAATCATTAGGTCCTTAAGTCCCTACTATTTTGTATCAAAGTTGCTGGCAGCCCTGGATTCGTATTGTAGTATCCTTATGTGATATCAACTTGTTGTTACATAAAGTTATGAAGATACAAAAAAACATTGCATCATTTAGAAAAAAAGAATATTGTATTAAACTGGATTAAATATTTACGGAGTGCTCATAAAAGCTCCTTTCTCTGCTGTTACATTTTTAGATCTGTGAAATATACAAGAAAAATTATTATTCTACATCGAAAAAAAAATTATGACATAATAGTTTATATAATGTAAAAATTAATTTAAAGTTTGTAAAACAAATAAGTTCTTCATAGTAATGCTCTTAGTTTTTCTATCATTTAAGTATTATAGATCAGGTTGATGATTTGAAGATTACAGTTTTTATAAATATCAGAAGGTTTATTTATGTTATTCCTTTCACTTTCGATAATAAACGAAAATTGTTCTTGTAAAAAGTCATTTCCTGATTGCTGTTTAAATTATATGATGGATGAAATCAATTTAAAAGCTTTGTTTATTGTTTTCTGAATCCTTCATTTAGAATTTAGACTGTTTTTCAACAGTTATTACATTACTTTACTTATTTTTAAAAAAAATCAAGTAGTGGTTTAAAAAAAAAAGATGACATCATAGGGACAGCAAAAATGGCTCGCCTCAGGTGCCCAAATGTCTAGCACCGGCCCTGATCTTATCTTTCTATTCTTTTCTGTGAAACTTGCAATTCAGGTGCGCCATTTTTCAACCCAGATGCGCGTTGCGATAAATTCTTATCTTCATTTTAAAGATTACAGTTGAAAGGACTTTCAATATCATTTATTGGTAAGTTTTTTCTTAAGAATAGGTAAGCAATTTTATACACTACATAATTTTATTGACCTCTTTGAATTATACTTGATGTACAATTATTTGGAAAATTTTTAATTCTTTTTAAATTCTAACATCTTACATTTTATTTCAGGTTAATCCAGATAACATTATTTGCCAACATTATTAACATAGTACAACTCCAGTTCCAGGTAAAGATAATTTTTTTCAAATTCCTTTTTCCTATTTTTTAGTTTAAAGATATCAATCATTAAAATTAACAAGAAAAATCATGCGTTAAGCATAGATTATGAAGCACTTTTCAACGCTTCATGAAATCTTTAACAAGACCTCGTTATTTAAGTAAATAAGGTTATAAATTCAAATATAGCCAAATTTGTATTCCATTTCTATTGAACATCCCTGTTTTTGATCTGTCAGCTAATACGCATACTATATAATGGGAAAATTTAATTTAGCAAAAAATGCATAGTAGCTTGTAATTTCTCTTTCAGCATTTTATACTAATAGATTGAAACTTACTTGAATACTTTGTTCAGCCTTTTAGTTTGCCTGGTACCTTTATTACACATCAGTGTTAAGATGCAATTTATTTTAAACTAAAACACTCTTAAAACAACTGAAATCAATTTCTCATTAATTATCATTCATAGGCTCCATGTACAATAAATAACATAAGAATTGACATTGGAAACGTTTGATTTCTTTATAAATTTTGTTTAATACATTGTCCAAAACTAAGCTTCCCCCCCCCCCCAATGTAACTGAACTGAACCCATCCACACTCAATTGCTAAAACACATGTGGTAAGACACAACAAAATATAAGATTGGCTCATGATTTACTTATTTTTTTGCTATATTATGGCAAAAACTCAGTTTTTTCACAAAAATCCATGTTTTTTAAAGTACTATTATAAAACTAAGAAACAGATTTATGTGTATCAAATCATTGACATATTCATATTTTAATAGACTAATTTTCCAGTTCCTTTTAAAAAAATTTTATATTGTTACTACATGCTTTAATATGTGGTGGTGTGTGAAAATTATCATAATTTTGACCAAAAATATCTTTTACAATTTAATAAAAACAATGTTCAGCTTTTACAAAAAAAGGGGGGGGGGTATTTTGATACCACAAAAAAGATAAAAATTTAAATAATTTAAATATTTTTTTATATATATTTTAAAATTATTTCTCTTAAGCTAAAAACACTTTAAGAACATATAATATCTCAAGCAATTATTAACACATGAATCTATTTTATTTCTATGAAAATATATTTGTTTCACCATTTGTCTATGTAAATATATGTGACATTCTCAATGCAAATATGCATTTTATTCAAATCAAATTTAATATTCATCACAAATGCAAAAATCCCTGTCGGCTTAGCCTATAGGCGGAGGTAGATTTCGAAGAGTGCTCATTTCAACAACAAAAAATAAATTTGATTACAGATAAACCCACTTTAACAACTTTATTTGTCCTCCTTTGAAAAATTATTAATTTCATTTTTCTGTAAGAACTGGTTTTATCAGAATTATCTTAAGCTAAATTCAGATCAAATGCCCATTTTGACAACATATTTTGAAATAATTCTGACTTTATTAAAAAATCGACTAATACAGTACATTATATAGTTCCTAAATAACAAAATACTGTCAATTGAATGCTTTTCAGAGCAAAATGGAAAATTAAAAATGAGTTATAAAATAACCAATTTTGAATACAACCTCAATTCCTAATCATGATAGCTACGGGAAATTTTGCACGAAGTGCTCACTTTGACAGCATTTTTAAAAATATAATCAGCATTTATCAAAAAACTGACCAATACGGGATATTATATAGCTCCTATATAAGAGAACCTCTCAGTTGGATGCGTTTGAGAGCAAAACTAAATTTAAAAATGAGTATGAAAAAACGTAATTTGTTATTTCAATGCTTCTTCAAAATTTTAATCACGATTACTTCTCGAAATTCTGTTCAAAATACCCTTTTTGGCAGCCTTTTTAAAAATATATTCTGTCTTTATCAAAAAATTGACCAATGAGTCACATTATACAGTTCCTAAATAAGAGGACTTGTAAATTGGATGCGTTTGAGAGTAAAAATGGATTTAAAAATGAGTCGGAAAAAACGCAATTTGTTATTTGAATACTTACTCAAATTTCCTATCATGGTCACTTTGGGAAATTCTGTTCAAAATACCCTTTTTGACAGCCTTTTTTGAAATATATTCTGTCATTATTAAAGAACTGACCAATGTTTCACGTTATATAGTTCCTAAATAAGAGGATCTGCCATTTAGATGCGTTTAAAATAAAAAATGAATTTATAAAACGATTCAGAATGTAAGCAGTTTGGATTAGAGGTTTTTTCTCCAACTCCAATTTTTGTTTAAATTATTTTTGCTATACGAATTGGTCCTATGAAAAACTTGTTAATATATAAGTTGTAGGTATTACTGAGAAGATGTAAAATAAATTTAATTGGATTTGATAGTTTAAAAATTGACAAAGTTATGGATTTTTTTCTTTTTCCAAACCCCTTTTTATTTTCGTTTTTAATTTTTTTTACCGGTAAGAGTTAGTCCTATCAAAAACTTGCAAATACAAAAGTTTTAGATAATTTTGAGAATATTTATAAAAAATTTAGATGGATTTTATATCTGGAAAATTGACAAAGTTATGAAATTTTTTCTCCCCAAAACCCTATTTTTTTTCGCCCCTTGAGCAAGGGTTTGAAAAAACCCGGGTTTTTTTTTTTGAAAAAGCCCAACCCACTGGGCCCAGTAGTCTAAAACCCGGGTTTTTTTCGGGCTTTTTTGAAAAAACCCGGGTTTTTTCGGGTTTTATCAAAAATTTTTAGAGAACTCTTCTCATTTCTAATTTTCACATGCATAGTACCTCAATTTTTCATTTATCAGAGAAACAAAGGTATAATTTTGCATTAAGTATAGATTAACAATAAAAATAAATATATAGAAAGAAAATATAAATATATTTAAAAAGATTATTTTGTATCTCATAGAACTAGATTACTGGAAGAATGATATATTAAATCAAGTGCAACTGAATTTCTTTATATAAATCTTAAGTTAAACAGACTAATTTATGCAATTTCTTTCATTTACTTCAATAGAAATCAGTTTAAAGCAGCAACGTTTATGTAAATATTTTTATTTTTGTGAAGAAAAAAAATAGAATTCACACACACATATATATATACTGCAATTTAAGCAACATTTATATTGCAATAGTATTAAATTGGATTATCTAAAAGTCAATGCCAGTCATATCTATAAAGTTACATCGTAAATGGCAATACACTTTTACTAGTTTAGTTTTGCTTTTGTATGCCATCTGTAAGCAATCTTTTAAAGTATCTGGATACATTTTAGATTAGATTTTATTAGGGTTTTTTGGATATTATCAAGGTTATTTATGTTAAAGAAATATGGTTCAGAATGTTTGAAAACAAGGTACTTATACTACTAAATACAATTTAAAATAACTAATTGATTACAAAAAGTTTGAGGTTAAAGGTTAAAAGGTTATGACAATAAAAAACATTATAATTTGCTTTTACAAAAATTATTTATTAGTAATAATTTTAACAATGAAATTATTAAAGTACTATGCTAAAACTTTTTCACTTTTTTTTTCTGTTATAACAGGATTCCCAGCAAAACATGACTGGCAAATTCCTTGATTTTCCATGACCAAATCTCAAAAAATTCCCTGACTTTCCCAAACAAAATCTGGAAAAATTCTCTGACCAAACGAGCATACAGCAAAATTTGATACTTATTTTCACAATCTTTTGCCAAAATTAGCAATTTTTTTCTGCAATCATATGTCAATCTTTTTTTTTTTTTTTTTTTTCCGCCAACTGTTTAATGAATTTTGTGTCATTTTTCATTTTTTCACTCAAATGTTTTCTATGACTTTTTTAGAAATTATTTGTAAATTCCCTGACTTTTCCTGTATATTATGAGATTTTCCTGACTTTCCATGATGCTGGGAACCCTGTATAATCTGTCACCATTTTTGTGTTGAAAATTACTGTATAAACTTTCATTGAACATTGAAGCAGGATAATAAATGTTGCGATTAATCTTAAAAGCTATAACAATACAAGCAGTCAGGGTGGGGATCACATTTCAAGGGCCATCATTAGGTATACATTAAGATTTAAAGCACTTGGATGCATTTTAAAATATATAGCCATGGAAATCTTCCTTATTTACAAACTAATTTATTTTATGGTCATTTTATCAATACTTAGAAATTCTTTTAAATATGGTTAGTTTGAAATATATTTAAATTGGCATTTATCTTTCCATTCTCATATCTTAGATTAAATAATGATACAGTTGTGAAAACACGAGAAAATTTGAAAAAACCCACAAATGGGTTTTTGATGGGTTTTTTCAAGTGGGCCCGCCCGAAAAAACCCGGGTGGGTTTTTTCGGGCTGGGCCCAATTCGGCGAACCCTGCCTTGAGCCCATTTTTAACTTTATCAAAAATCTGTCATGCATAAACTTTTGGCCCATTATTTAGAAGTAATATAAACTTTAAACTGATTCGATATCTATTTTCACTAAGAAGTTCTGGGGTTTTTTCTGTTTTTCCAAAAACGCCCCCTATTTCGACCCCCTTGGTCTGATTTTGTCCAATAACGAACTTAGCCGAGATTTTATCTCCTTTGTTTTTATGTACCAGTTTGGTGGAGATTGGTGAAGAATTATAGAAGTTATTGTGTCCATAAAAAAAGTGAGATATATATATAGATAGATAGATATATAGATATATAAACTGTTGCGATTGCAATAGGTAGTATTTCTTACGAAATCTACCTAATAACTGTTCGCTATAATGAACAGGCATGAAACTGGGAAATAAGATAACAGGTGTGGTGATTTTCTTCCATCTATTTGCAGTGGCACCAAATTCTTACAATTTAAATGTCATCTTAACAGCTACCAATACAGTAAAATGAAATGTAACTGCTATTGAAAAACTTAGCAAGCATTAACAATGCTAAAAGTGTAAATCCAAATATATCTGATCAACTTTTAAAGTACAGTCATTAATCCCCACCAAATATATATATATATATATATAAATATATTCTAAAGGATTTAACTGTTAAATTCACTGTACACTTAAAAAATCTCCTTGCTAAATTGAGCTTTGCTTTATAAATTCATCTTGCAAGATCCTGGGCCAATATTCACCTGTACTTTTTATTAATTTTTTTACTTATCACACACAAACCAATGAATAGTTTATTTTTCAAATCTTTCTATAAATAAATTGCACTGAAGATTTTTTTTTCTTTTTTATTTAACATGTGAATAATGACTAAAAAAAATGTAATCATGATTGTACACTGGAAAGCTCCATGCTTTTGTATTAAAGTCTTTGAAAAGATTTAAATGTATTATAAAAAATACAAGTGGTAATTTTTAAATATTTTTATTTAAACTTCTAAAAAATATTGATTTTGAGCTCTTTTAAACACCTACAATTTACAAGAAATTTTAAGGCAAAATAAAAAAATTCAATACAAAATATCATGGCCTTAATTTTATGTATATACATATATTTAAAAATTCAAATTGAAAATAATCTACTTAAAAAAAGAAAATTCGATTGAATCAAATCATTTAAATCAACAAACCTTGTGTTAAACAATATATTTATAATAAATTTTTGGTTTCATAAGCACAGAACAAAATATTTACACTTTATTATTATTTTTTTAATAATCATTCTACTTAGTTAATAACCCATATTAGTTATAATTTTCCGATTGACTGAAAAAGTGTCTCAGCAAAGATTTGAACCAGGGACCTTTTGGCATAAGCTGTCATTGTGCTGTCAGTAGAGAGTAGAGCTACGTTGGATAAATTTGAGCGATACAATTCAATGAAGCATTAATTTAAACACATTTATTCAAATTGTTAAATAACCAATTAGAATAATTATCCATGATCTATTCTACTGAGCTGCTTTAGATAACAGATTAGATGTCATTATCAAAAAAGTTATCTGAGTGAATTCAATCTGCCAGATTTGTCCAAGATAGCCAGCCCAGTTGGTAGAGCCCATTTGTAGCTTAAACCAAAACAAGGTTCTCAGCAAAACATGTCTGTCAATTTCCATGATGAAATTTCAAAACATTTAAGGATCAAACAGATAAATGCAAAATCTGCTTTGACAAGCAAATAAATTTTAAAAATATATACTAATGATTAGTATTAATAAAAAAATAATAAACTTCAAAAGCTTTAGATTGTTTTTTACAAAATTAAGGATAAAAAAAGCAGGACAAAGAAATCAGAAATTTGATGCATAATACTAATAAACTAATATAAAAAGTCTAAAAAATATTATTGCATTAAATTATTTGTCAAAATCTTTCTCCTAAAATACACAAAAAACTGACCAAAATATTTTCAATGAAGCATACAAAACAAAGCAAATGTATTACAATCACAAAGTAAAAAAGGAAAGGGATAACATTTTAAATAATTAAATAAAATGTGATAATATAAATATACATTGCTAAATGATGTAGTACATTATAACCCAGTGTATCATTTAACAATGCGTACTTTATCAAATTTTATTCTATTATTTAAATTGCACATGGCCTGATGGCCCATGCCTGTATAACAGGGATAAAAATTTTCGGAAAACGATATAATTTTAAATCTTATCCTTCCACAGATATATATCCCCACCCCAGACTTTCTAGATGCACATTCCCTGACTACTTTGAAGTCATCTGACTTTTCAGAGTTCCATGTCATAGGGACCTTTGCACAGGTTCCCAATTCAAATCCTACTCTGGACAGTTTTTAACTCAGTTGAAAAATTACAATTAATAAATTACTAGCATTCTTTCAATTCAATTTAATTACATAAAATTTTGTTGAAATTACAAACGTATTGAACAATGGTGGAAATTTTCTCGATTGTGTAAAACAAGATTGTGAAAACGTAGAAGTTTTAAATATCACTCCATCTGATTTTTAACATTCAGGTAACTATAGAAATTTTGCAGATATTTACACTTAATTTTGGATATCTAAAATTTATTGCAAAAAAAAAAAAATGAAAAGTTTGAAAATATTCTAATAATTTACCAACAAAGACATTTTTCAAAGCTTTTCCTATCAAAAGTCCCTTTCCCCCACACCTTATATTTAGTTATTATCATTAACATGTTACTGAAGAAGGTCAATTACATGTACTTGTCTATTTATGTTGTAAAATTCTGTATAGGGAATCAGATTTAGAAGAAAAAATGAAGTATAAAACACAATTTTTTCTGCTCATACTCACAAAAATAAATAAAAACACTTGTAGAATAATTTTCATCTAAGTATTAATTATAGTAATAAAGAAAGAAAAATATTTCTTACATATAATACTAATTACTGTAAAATCCCGTTAATCCGCCCTTCCCGATCAAACGCCCCCTCCCCACTTTATAAAGAATTTGAAATTTTCAAAAAATCCCGAGAAAGCGCCCTCCCTATCGATTCTCAAAGGCGATTGAGAGTGGAATGAATCATGAATCTTTGGTGAAATGTGCGTTTTTTCAAGATTTTTTAATTGATTTCATGCTTGTTTTTACTAATTTCTCCTTTTTTCTGCGTTTTTTCGACAGAATTTGCGTTTTTTTTTTTTAAAAAAAAACCCAAATTTTTTCAAATATCAAAATTCATGATTAATTCAACGATCCATTCATTTCATGATGATTCATTCCTGTAAATTTTGTTGATTGATCGCGAAAAAATCCCGTGTAAGCACCCCCCCCTCTAACTATTGTACGATTTTTCGTTTCGTTTGGGGGGGGGGGGCGGATTAACGGTATTTTACGGTAATCATCTTTTTTTGGCAGTGTTTTATGAAAATATTAGTTTTCTAATAAAAAGGGGAAAAAAGAAAACAATATAGTTTATTTGGAAAATTAAAGGTATTTGCCATTTCAATATTTGTAAATTTATTCTGTTTTAATTCTGTAGTGTAAAGTAATCTCTTCAAGAAAGGTCTGTTACTTAATACAATAAATTTACTCAGCAGTTCACATTTAAAATTTACATAAATTCATTAAATATCAAAAAAGGCAAATAAGGTTTCGAACAATCAAAGGAATACAAGAAAATTATATTATAAAGTGCCAATCATCTAAATTAATAAGTGGTTTTTTTTCAATAAATTAAATAGAGATCAATGTCTTAAATTAATTAAATGAAGCATTTTTATTAAGTCAAAAATGTTACAGAAGTAATTAATGGAAATAACAAAATACTTAAAAGACTAAATAAGTAATACTATTAGTAATTACCGAGAAAAGGTCGATTCGAATTTTCAAAAGGTCGATTTTGTAGGATACTCCTTTTGCAAACAGCTATCCGGTATCTGAAATAAAAAATATAATTAAGGACATAAGTTGAAAAATTCTCAATATGATGGAAAGCAAGCAAATACGTTTACCTTCTAAAAAACTTTGAATATTTGAATTCAATAAAAATGAGTTTATTAGAATTTCAAAGAAACTTCACTATATTTAAATTTTTGATAAATATTTTCAGGAAAAAAAGATGGTAGTCTTGATATATTTTTTTAATCAAACATTTTTTTTTCTTACTTTTTCCTCACAAAATAGTTTTATGAAAATATGAATTATTAAAGCCATTAAATGATTTTTAAATCATTTCACTGCAAAACATGGAACATATATCCAGCAATTATTTTTTTAATGTCCTTAACTATATATCAGTGCAAATATACCAAAAAAAAAAAAAAAGAAAAAAGAAAAGAAAAGAAAAGAAAATGAAAAAAATTAAACACTGCTTTGGGCTCTAAAATTACTCTGAAGTTAACAATGCTGCAGATGTAATGTACAGCTGTCAGGGGCATCTGGAACATAAAATGATTAAAATGTCTAAATTTTCAAATCATGAGCCTAAAGAATAAAATTAAATGATTACAGACCTAAAAAATTATAGTGCTGGAAGATTTTAAAATAATGTATTTCATTCACTGTGAGTAACATTTAGTTTGCCTTTTTCCCATTTTTTTTTTCTTTGGTGGTTCATTTTTCTGATTTTTTTTTTTTTTTTCAATAAACAATCGAAACTTTTCAAAAATGTGCAGTTAACTTATTTGTTAAAAAATATCTAACATTATAAATTTAAGGTTTTTTTTTTTTTTTTTTTTTTTTTTTTTTTTTTTTTTTAATGATGAAAATTATGTTTTTAAGATTTTCAGATTTTTTAGTAAAATATTTGATTCTATTTCATTTTAAAAAATGCAAATTGTTTATTATTATTTTCAAATACAGTAGATTCCCTTAAATCCACAACTCTAAAATCTACAAATAATTTACAGATGTAACCAATGAAACTTTAAATTCACAAGTAAGGTCAAAATTTGACTTTTTTCTAAAATACAGTAGACTCCCTCAAATCCGCACAGCTTGGGACCAGAGGTTTTGCAGATTTTAGAATTTTGTGGATTTCTGGTCATTGCTTTGTTTACATTTTTTAAACAGTAATTTGAGTG
This sequence comes from Maratus speculifer, assembly GCA_964019185.1. Classification (NCBI taxonomy): domain Eukaryota; kingdom Metazoa; phylum Arthropoda; class Arachnida; order Araneae; family Salticidae; genus Maratus; species Maratus speculifer. The sequence goes on along the minus strand of OZ025303.1, from coordinate 23,785,692 downwards.
CAATTAATAGTGCATTCAGAACTATTATGAATGCTTACAATATAATAAAATATTAAAATAATAAAAATTTAGATAATTTTTAAAATGATTAAAGCACTAATAGCAAAGGTCAAGTTAATAATCAATAGTGTATGATTAAATATTCATTATAAAGATTAAATGTATTTTTCCAAAATTATTCAACAAAACTTGCCTCATAAAAGTACATTACTAATTTACATCAAAATCATAAAATAAGGACTTTTTTCAAGTTAAGTCAGGCTTAGTAACCAAAAAATTTTGATTATTGCATAAATATATTTGGTAAGAAGATTGTGATTACCAGTGATATCAGCAATATCTTAATTTTTTTTCAAAAAAATATTTTTTCTTCATGAAAAAAACATGAATAGAGTATTATTAAGAAAATTACAAATAAAAAAATATATGGAATTGATACAAAGCTAAAAATATCAAATTTTGTCCCAATATCTGAACTGAAAGTTTCATTGTTTACATCCATAAAATATGTGCGGATTTTAGAGAGTTGCGGATTTCTGGTTTGCAGATTTAAGGGAGTCTACTGTATATATATCTATTCTATATGTATTTTAATCTCTAATTTTCTTTAATATTACTGAATATATTCTTTTTCATGAAGAAAGAATGGATTTATGTCTGAAAAAATTTAAGATATTGCTGATATTATTGATAATCACAATCGTTTTGCCAAATGTATTTATACAATAATCAATCTTTTCTTTTATTATTTAGTTTCACTAAACCAGAGATAAAACTTTCTTATTTAATGATTTTGATGTGAATTAATAGTGAACCTTTATGAGGCAAGCTGCATTGAATAATTTAGGAAAAACGCATCTCAACATTATAGTGAATAATTAACTATACATTATTGATTATTTACTTGACCATTGTTTTTTTTTTAATATTTTAATCATTAATAAAAGTCTAAATTTGTGTTACTTTCGTTTATTACTTTAGTTAATTATTTTACTATATTTTAAGCATTCATTATAATCTCAATTGCATTTTTAATGACATTTAAATTACTATTTTAAAAATGTAAACAAAGCAATCACCAGAAATACACAAATACCTAAAATCTGCACAATCTCTGATCCCAAGCTGTGTGGATTTGAGGGATGTATCGTTGTATGAAACAGTATGTTTTCTGACACCATAGCAAAATTTAAGGTGATATATTCAAAAAATTTTTTTAGAAAGTGCACCAAATAAACATATTCACCAATGAACTCAGTCCGGGCATAAGTATGTCCTATCTACGCACCAAGTTTCATCCAAATCGGTGTATAAATACGCGTGTTATCACGTGACGAAAACCAGATCATTTCAAAATGTGAGCAACACTAGAAATTAAAAGTACTATAACTCAGACATTTTTTTAAATACAGACGAAACAAAAAGTGCTTTGTAATTTTTGTATCAAGGTCAAATGCATAAAAGAAAAATCTTTTTCAATTTCTCACTTTTTTGTATCAAATTTCAAATTTTTAATTTCTTTTTAAAAATTTTAAATGGCCGCCATTTTTAAACAAGATGGAACTGAATAACGAACTCGGTCCAGACTTTATTAAGTACTATGTACACTCCAAGTTACATCCAAATCGATTTATAAATTCGAGTGTTATCACGTGACAAAAGTCAGATCGTTTCAAAATGTCAGCCATAAGAAAAATCCAAAGTGCTATAACTCAATCATTTTTTAAGATATAGACAAAGTAAAAAGTGTTCTAGAATCGGTGTTTTAGGATCTAACACATAAAATAAAAATATTCTTCAACTTTTAATTTTTTTGTTTTTTTTTTAGTTTTAAATTTTTAAAATTTTTTAAATGGCCGCCATTTTGAAACAAGATGGCAGATGATGCTGGCCAACGAACTCGGTCGAGATATTTGTACAGGGCCGTAGCTAAGGGGGCGCTATGGGCGGCTCAACCCCCCCCCCCCCTAAAATATTTCGAGCCTCCCCTGGAAAAAGTTCCAAGGTCACTAAATGTTCCAAAAATTCAAATGAAATTCTGTTCAACAATCTAATTTAATTTTGAGACCCTTTCACAGTTTTGCAGAGTTACTAAATTGTATCTAAAATATGTGTTTCAACACTACCTCATTCTATTGGTACATATGAAGCTAACAGGATGTTTAATTTTGCACCAGTTATACATTCAAAATTTTCATCATCCTATACTTTTCTTAGCATAAAATGAAGTTATTACAACAGTTTAATGAGAAACATAGTACCTACAATGTGGATATGCACTAATTTATCTTTCTGCATTAGAGAGAGAACAAAAAATATGAGCCCCCCCCCCTATATTCCCGTGAGCCCCCCTTATATTCCCCTGAGCCCCCCCCCCCCCCCATCGTACACTTCTAGCTACGGCCCTGTATTTTTATGTACTATGTACATACCTAGTTTCATTCAAATCGGTTCATAAATACGTTAGTTATAGCATGAAAAAATCAGATCGTTTCAAAATGTCAGCCATAAGAAAAATTAAATGTGCTATAACTCAATCATTTTTTAAGATATAAGCAAAGTAAAAAGTGTTCTGGATAAGGTGTTTTAAGATCTAATACATAAAATAAAAATATTTTTCAACTTTTAATTTTTTCGCATTTAATTTTAAATTTTTAAATGACCGCCATTTTGAAACAAGATGGCGGATGATGCTGGTCAACGAACTCAGTCGAGATATTTGTATGTACTATGTACATACCAAGTTTCATTCAATACGTTAGTTATCGCATGACAAAAATCAGATTATGTATTTATGTATTATGTATATATATATATATGATTATACATATACAGGGTGTCCCAAAAAGTCGTTCACAAACTTAACATGCTGGTCTGTCATCATTATGAACAATATTAAATAGGAAACAAAGGGTCCCAAACGTCTTCCAAAGGAGATATGCACCATTAAAGTTTAGGGTCCAAAAATTCAAATGATTATAAAAAACAGAAAAAAATGGTCGATTCGTTTGCGGTTTTCACTAAAACTATTCTTTATGTCAGTATTTTCTTGAAAATAAATTATAAAGATAAATTTCAAAAAATGTCGATAGAGGGCGCTTTAGACTTTAGAGTAACGATAATCTAGTTTTTACCATTATTTTTTTCATCTCATTAAACTTTTTTAAAAGCTTAGACATAAACTTAAATAATGAGCTCAAAATCTAAATCGCTGGAAGTGGTTAAGTAGCTCAAACTGAATTGCGGGGTGAGGTTCAAATTTCAAATGATTATAAAAAACGGAAAAATTGGTCAATTGATTTGAGATTTTTACTAAAATTATTCTGTATGTCAGTATTATCTTGAAAATAATTTATAAAGATAAAATTCAAAAAATGCCGATAGAGGGCGCTTTAGACTTTGGAGTAACGTCCAACTCTTTTTTCCGTTATTTCTTGCATCTCATAAAAATTTTTTTGAAGCTTAGACATAAACTTAAATTTTGAGATAAAAATCTGAATTGTTGGGAGTGGTTAAGTAGCGCAAACTGAACTGTGTTCAATGGGGGTGGGGAGGTTCAAATTTCAAATGGTTATAAAATACGGAAAAATTGGGTTGTTTTCGCTAAAACTATTCTTTATATCAATATTTTCTTGAAAATAAATTTTACAGATATCTTTCAAAAATTTCCGTCAGAGGGCGCCTCTTAAACTTTATAGTAATCAATAACTATTTTTAAACGTTATTTTTTGTATCTAATAAAATGCTTGTAAAAGTTCAAACTTAAATTTTGTGCTCAAAATCTGCATCGTTGTGAGTAATTAAGCGGCCAAAAATTGAATTGCGTTCGAGGGGTGGGGAAGGTAACATTTCAACTCCTGAACACAGTTCAGTTTGCGCTTCTTAATCCCTCCTATCGATTTAGATTTTGAGCAAAAAATTTAAGTCTAAACTTTTGCAAGCATTTAATTAGATAATAATAATAATAATAATAATAAAATAAAAAATGGTTAAAAATAATTGTTGGTTATTCTAAAATTTAAGGCGCCCTCTAACGTATTTTTTTAAATTTATCTTTAAAATTTATTTTCAAGGAAATATTGACATAAAGAATAATTTTAGCGAAAACCGACCAATTTTTCCGTTTTTTATAATCATTTGAAATTTGAACCTCCCCACACCCATTGAACACAGTTCAGTTTGCGCTACTTTACCACTACCAACGATTCAGATTTACATCTCAAAATTTAAGATTATGTCTAAACTTCTAAAAAAATTTATGAGATGCAAAAAATAACGGAAAAAATAGTTGTACGTTACTCCAAAGTCTAAAGCGCCCTCTATCGGCATTTTTTGAATTTTATTTTTATAAATTATTTTCAAGATAATACTGACATAAAGAGTAATTTTAGTGAAAATCGCAAATCAATTGACCAATTTTTCCGTTTTTTATAATCATTTGAAATTTGAACCTCCCCCCGCAATTCAGTTTGCGCTACTTAACCACTTCCAACGATTTAGATATTGAACTCAAAATTTATGTTTATGTCTAAGCTTCTAAAAAAATTTAATGAGATGCAAAAAATAATAGTAAAAAATAGTTGTTCGTTACTCCAAAGTCTAAAGTGCCTTCTATCGGCATTTTTTGAAATTTATCTTTATAATTTAATTTCAAGAAAATGCCGACATAAAGAATAATTTTAGTGAAAGCCGTAAACGACTCGACCAATTTTTCTGTTTTTTATAATCATTTGAATTTTTGGACCCTAAACTTTAATGGCGTTTGGGACCCTTAGTTTCCTATTTAATATTGTTCATCATGATATGAGAGACCAGCATGTTAAGTTTGTAAACGAACTTTTGGGACACCCTGTATATATGTCAACATTTGAACGGAGGGTGGTTTTGAGGTCTGGGGGGGGGGGGTCATGATCGGTAAAAATATACCAAAATTTTCTGGAAGTGCTTTCCGCCAGACGATTGCAATAGGTAGCTTTTTACTTTTTGTAATGAAAGCTACCTAAAAATAACATTGTTGATTAGATAATATGTATTAGGGGCTGTGCAAACACGTTACAGAGGTGCCAAGTATTACGATTTGTCCGTAATTATTACGGATATGAAACAAAAGTTACGGCATTACGGGCATCGGATAGAAATTACGGATAAAAAAATCGCGAATTTCATCAAAGGATCGCTTGAAATAACGCAAATTTCAATATAAGATCTCGAGAAAAACAGAAAAGATTGCGTAAAAGTACGCGCATTTCGTCAAAATGTCGCGAAAAACGTGCAAATTTTGTCAAAAGATATCGAAAAAACGGACTCATTTCGTCAAAAAATTGCTTAAAACGGGCTAATTTCGTCAAACGATCGCGGAAAACGCGCTCATTTCATCATAAGTTCTCGCAAAAACGCGCTCATTTCGTCAAAAATCGCTTAAAACACGATTATTTCGTCAAAAGATCGCGGAAAACGCGTTCATTTCGTCAAAAGATTGCGAAAAACGCGCACATTTTATCAACAGATCGTGGAAAACGCGCACATTTTGTCAAAAGATCGTGGAAAACGTGCACATTTTGTCAAAAGATCGCGGAAAATGCGCTCATTTCGTCAAAAAATCGCTTAAAACGCGCAAATTTCGTCAAACGATCGCGGAAAACGCGTTCATTTTATCATAAGATCTCGAAAAACGCGCTCATTTCGTCAAAAATCGCTTAAAACAGGCTTATGTCGCCAAAAGATCGCGGAAAACGTGCTCATTTAGACAAAAAATCGCTTAAAACGCGATTATTTCGTCAAAAGATCGCGGAAAACGCGTTCATTTCGTGAAAAGATCGCGAAAAACGCGCACATTTTGTCAAAAGATCGTGGAAAACGCGCACATTTTGTCAAAAGATCGTGGAAAACACGCACATTTTGTCAAAAGATGGCGGAAAACGCGCTCATTTCGTCAAAAAAATCGCTTAAAACGCACTCATTCCGTCTAAAGATCGCGAAAAACGCGCAAATTTTGTCAAAAGATCGCGAAAAACGCGCACATTTCGTCCAAAAATCGCGAAAGATGTGAAAATTCCGTGCAAACATGGCAAATTTCCCCCAAAAGATTGCGGAAAAAAGAAAGAATTTTTGAAAATTTCCCCCCCCCCTCAACTCTTCTCTGAACTTTGGTTACTGATAACTTTTATTAAAACTTGGCACCTCTGACGTTATCATTTTAGGGGAGAGGAGGGGAGGGGTCTTTTGAATTATCTATATATTAAAACGATAGCGAAAAAGAGTCAGCATACTTAAAACTGGTCTCTACGCATACTGGTCTTGCCCAGATCTCAGACCAATCGAAATAGACTCGAAGACTGTACTTATTGTCTGTAGTCGTGTTTGCAAAGCGCGTAGCGTATTCTCTCAGGCGGTACAAATTGGAAAATCCGGTTGCTACTTGTCCTCTTTTTATCATGCATATTAGTAAGTTATTTATCATTATTTTATTTTAATGTCCATTTCGATTATTTTTCATAGCAAGTCCTAGGTCTAATCATTATTTATTTTAGTTCGCTATGTCGACTTCGATTATTTTTCATAGCGAGTGCTAGGCTTAATCATTTTAACGTTTTACAATCTTTGCGAAATTGTAAGACGAAATTCACGTCTTTTATGATACCTTGGCAAAATTTGTCATTTTCTCGAGGTCTTTTGGTAAAGTTTGTCGCTTATCTCGAGTTCTTTTGATAAAATTTGTCGTTTTGTCGCGATCTTTCGATGTAATTTGCCTTTTTATTGAATTTATCCTTTTTTCGTGATATTTTCATTTTTTAAAATGTATAATCTCTGAAACAGTTTTGACTGTAATTTCGATCTACATATATATTTAAATAAATATATTGTGGATTTATTCATTTATTTCGGTTTTTGTTTTTTTAAATGTATAAACTCTGAAACAGTTTTGACTGTAATTTCGATCTATATATATTTTAAATGAATGTATTCTTTGATTTCACTGTTTTTAAATTTATGTATTTATCGTATGCTAATTATGAATGCATTCTCATCCTTCCCCTATTTTTTTTTTCTTTTTTTACAAATAATATTTGGAGTGCTGCATTTCAGTTTAAAATTTTTTTGTTGTTTATGTTTAATTTTTGAATTGTTCAAAAATTAAGTATGAAGTGGTCAAAAGTAACCAACAAAGGAACAAGATGGCAGACTCCAGGCGAATACTACATCTGTTCCCAAATTTGCCATTTTTTAGGGATTTTTTATCAAAATTTGCCTTTTTTTATTTTTTCATAAAAATTGCTTTTTTCCGAGACGTTTTGACAAAATTTTTAATTTTTGCAATATTTTGACTAAATTTGTTTGGAATACCTAGACAAAATTTGTGTTTTTTTTTTTTTTTTTTTTTTTTTTCAGTCTTTCAACAAACTTTACGATTTTTTTATCAATCTTTTGAAGAAAAATGCTGTTTTTTGCGGTTTGATATCGAAATATACTGTTTTTTTTTTCACCATCTATTTACAAAAGTTCCAGGTGGTTTTTTTGGGTGGGGAGGAGGGGTATTTTAATGAAATTTGCTATTTTTTGTGATTATTTGCCAAATTTTTTTTGGGCTTTTTTGTGGTACCTAGACAAATTTTGTGTATTTTCGATAACTTTTGACGAAAATTCACGGTTTTTTATTATCTTTTTTTTTTTTTTATCTTTTGATGAAATGTGCCCTTTTTTCCATTTTTTGACAAAATTTGTTGTTTTCTTACTTCAAAATTGCGTTTTTAAGGTACCTAGACAAACTGTATGTGTTTTCATGATTTTTTGACGAAATTCACGTCTTTTATGATACCTGGATAAAATTTGTCGTTTTCTCTAAGTCTTTTGGTGAATTTTGTTGTTTTTCTCGAGTTTTTTTTTTTTTTAATGAATTGTCGTTTTGTTGTGATCTTTTGATGTAATTTGCCGTTTTATTGAATTAATTCTTTTTCGTCATCTTTTTGCAAAATTTGTGGGTTTTCTTGCGAAATTTACCTTTTTTGTGTTTATTTGACAAAATGTCTTTTTCCATCCTTGGATGAAATTTGTTTATTTACAATCATTTGATAAAATTTGTTGTTTTTTAACAATATTTTGAACTTTTTTACAATATGTTTACAAATTTGCCATAATATAGTGATTTTATGTCAAAATTTGCCTTTTTTAAAAAAAATTTCATAAAGATTGCCCTTTTTTGAGACGTTTTGACAAAATTTTGATTTTTTTGCAATACTTTGACGAAATTTGTTTTGTTTAGAATACCTAGACAATTTTTTTTTTTTTTTTTTTTTTTTTTTTTTTTTTTTTTTTTGCATTCTTTCAACAAATTTTACAATTTTTTTATCAATCTTTTGAAAAAATTTGCTGTTTTTTGCGATTTGATATCGAAATTTGCTGTTTTTTCCGCATCTATTTACAAAAGTTCAAGGTGGTTTATGCGGGGGGGGGAGAGGAGGAGGTATTTTGATGAAATTTGTGTTTTTTTTTTGCATTTTTTCAACAAATTTTACAATTTTTTATCGATTTTTTGAAGATATTTGCTGTTTTTTGTGATTTGATTTTCCCCATCTATTTACAAAAGTTCCAGGTGGTTTTTTGGGGGGGAAGGAAGGGGGGGTGTTTTGATGAAATTTGCTATTTTTTTTTTCAATATCTTGACAAAATTTGCTATTTTTTGTGATTATTTGCCAAAATTATCGTTTTTGTGGTACCTGAGACAAATTTTGGCAATCTTTTGACAAAAATTGGTAATTTTTTTTGAGAAATTTGTTTTTTTTTTTTTTTTTTGCTATTTTTTTCCGAAATTTACTTTTTTTTTTCAATTTTTTGATGAAATGAGCCCTTTTTTCCATTTTTTGACAAAATTTGTTGTTTTCTTACTTCAAATTTGCGTTTTTTAGGTACCTAGACAAACTTTATGTATTTTCGTGATCTTTTGACGAAATTCAGGTCTTTTTTGATACCTGGATAAAATATGTCGTTTTCTCAAGGTCTTTTGGTGAATTTTGTTGTTTTTCTCGAGTTCTTTTGTTGAATTTTATCGTTTTGTTGTGATCTTTTGATGTAATTTGTCGTTTTATTGAATTTATCCTTTTTCGTGATGAAGTTTGATGAAGTTTGCTAATGAATAATGATTAAGCCTAGGACTCGCTATGAAAAATAATCGAAATGGACACAGCAACATAAAATAAATGATAAAATAATTATAAATAACTTACTATTACAGGACAGGTAGCAACAGCAACATACTTTTTAATCTGTACAGTGTGAGAGAATGAATGAACTTAATCATGGTCTTACAACCTTCACAAAATTGTAAGACGAAATTTACATCTTTTATGATACCTGGACTAAATTTCTCGTTTTGTTGTGATCTTTCGATGTAATTTGCCGTTTCATTGAATTTATCCTTTTTTCGTTATCTTTTTGCAAAATTTGTCGGGGTTTTTTTATTTTTCGGAATTTTCCTGTTTTGTGATTATTTGACAAAATGTGCCTTTTTTCCATCCTTTGAGGAAATTTGTTGCTTACTGACAATCGCTTGAAAAATTCGTTATTTCTCACAATATTTTGATTTTTTTTCACAATATATTTACAAATTTGCCATTTTTAGGCATTTTTTTTGTCAAAATTTGCCTTTTTAAAAATTTTTTTTCATAAAAATTGCCATTTTTCGACATGTTTTCACAAAATTTTGATTTTTTGTAATATTTTGACGAAATTTGCTGTTTTTTGCAATATTTTGACGAAATTTGCTGTTTTTTGTAATTTGTTGACGAAATTTGCTGTTTTTTTCCATCAATTTACAAAATTTCCGTGTTTTTTTGTTTTTTTTTTGGTGGGGGGGGGGTATTGATTGGGGGTATTTATTTTTTTCAATCTTTTGGCAAAATTTGCTATTTTTTGCGATTATTTGTGAAAATTTGTGTTTTTAGTAGTACCTTGACAATTTTTGTGTATTTTCGCAATCTTTTGACAAAATTCACATTTTATATTATGCTTGGACGAAATTTGTCATTTTTCGAGGTCTTTTGATGAAATTTTTCGTTTTTTTGAGGTCTTTCGGTGAAATTTGTCGTTTATTCTCCCAATCTTTCGATTTAATTTGCCATTTTATCGAATTTATCCTTTTTTGTAAATGGAAAAGTATCAAATGAAAGAGATTATAATTCTATGACAGCATGTTTAAATGTAACTCTGCCAATTGCGAGTCATTTGCCTGGATGTAAAATGCATGTTTTTTTTATTTCTTTTAATTTTTGCTGAACATTAGTCGTTAAAAAATCCTTTAATAGCTGGAAAATACCCTTTTCTTTCTTTGGTGCCGTCAAGTTTTGACGGGTTCCATCTAGTATCGTATGATATTTCTGGAAGTAGGGAGAGTTTGTCTTTTGATATCGATATCATTTTTAATCCAGTTACATTTTTCTTTTTTTATTTGTAATGTGGTTTTTGGTTCAAAATAATGTTATCGATATTTAGTCTTACTTAGATTTAGGAAAATACTAAGTTTTCATTAAAATCACTAAATTATTATAAAAGTATTCAATTCTAAAATATGGATTTGTTCGTTTGTATTGATGTCGGCCAATTATCTACACTGTGGGATATAGGCACTAAGGTGGGGTGCCCTCTGTGGGGGGTCTTTCTAAGGGAGCCTTGCCCGTATTTACACAAGGAAATCCAAGGTTTGAAGAAAACCACGCAAAACTCCGAATGGTTAGGCCGATGGTCGCGATTGGGCTCGAAACCAGCACCTACCGTCTAAAATATGGAATATACCCAATATTTGAAACCCCTAGTCTGTTTGAGAAACCATATATGAAATATATTTGAAATGAAGCTTGCGTTTACTAATAAAAAAAAAGAAGAATGATGTCCATTTGTTTTGTTGATAAAAATTTCTACCAGTCCCCACCCCTCCTTCGTTCCGGGAAAATGCAACAAGACTTCATTACTGTCGAATGCATTATGAAACAAAAAGCTGTTATAAATATTTTTAAATAGTAACTTTTCTTTTAAGTGTTATTTGAATAAAGCAATATTTTTTTAACTTCTTTTTATTTGAATCCATAAAGAATGTGAAAGATAAACTTAACCAGTTTTGCATATTACTTCAAAGAAAAGAAATAAATTCTAAAAGTATAATAAAACTAGTTGGATGTGCCAATCCTAAAACTTTCTTCTATCTCATACGTACATTTTAACATTTAAAAAAAATAGTTACTCATTTTAATGCTTTAATAATTTTAATTCAATACTATACCAACATTGATTTTCATCTTAAATTTCTGCTTCAATCAATTAATCGGAGTAAAAACGAATTACCGTCTCTGCACGAGCCGATGGACAATAGAATGATAGGCAGATTTTTTTTTAATTCAGGGAGGACTTACTTGTCTTACCAAAAAAATAATCCCATACAAAAAATATTGTAAATCATACACGTATGACAGGAGTGGTGTTCGAACACACGATCTCTTTCTACGAGAACCAGAGCTTAAATCTGGCGCCTTAGACCGCTCGGCCATTCTGTCCGCATTCTATTCAGCGAACTTATTCAACTTATTTGGCGAAAAATTACTAACTATTAGTTTTTGCCTAATTACTAAAAAGGTACTAAATCAATTTCGATGAAATGTGAATCTGAACCATTCTCGAATCCACTGGAACACACAAAAAATTTCATTAAAATCGGTCCAGTCGTTTAGGAGGAGTTCAGTGACATACACACGCACAGAAGATTTATATATATAAAGATAAATAAAATAAAAACAGAACAATATAAAACAAAATAACTTCCTTTCAAAAAATAAATAAATAAAAATCATTCTTGAAAGACACTTTGAACCACTTCATTTACATGACTTTTAGATGCTTATAGGATATAAGATCATCTTTCATTTTATGTCTCATTTGCACAATAACTCAAGAGCGAACTCCAAATATTTGAGTAGATAAAATTTCCAACTACTAAATTTTCCAGGCCACCCACCCCCCTTCCCTTCATTATTTTTCCAAAATTTTCTTTGCATTTTTACATCAATCTAGATAATGTACAAAATTACTTAAAACAAGTAAGAAAAATCATGCGTTAAGCATGGATTATGAAGCACTTTCCAAAACTTCATGAAATTTTTAACAAAACTTCGTTATTTAGGTAAATAAGGACATAAAGCCAAATGTAGCCAAATATTTATTCCAGTACTATTGAACAGCCTGTATTTGATCTGTCAGCTAATATACATACAGTCGGCCCCGCATAAACGAATAGTTCCAGAAAAAATATTCGATTAAGCAGGGTATTTGATTAAATGGGGAGTAGGGCTGGGCGATATACCGTAATATCGTTATATATCGATATTTCTTTAAGACCGCGGTAACGATATTGAGATTTCAATCCTTCCGATATATCGTTTCAAACGGTATTTCATCCTACTTTCGGAATTACGGAATTTCGAATCTACCTCTGTCGGCGCAAAAGTTGTTTACTTTTGCAAATGTTCGCGCTGTAATCGGCACTTGCGTGATACTTCCGGTTTTGAGCCGGTGTCGCGCAGATACCGGAATATGGGCGAACCGTCTACTTTTTGCGCTGGTGTCGCGCACATACCGGAATATGGGCGAACCGTCTACTTTTTGAGCTGGTGTCGCGCACATACCGGAGTACGGGCGAACAGTCTACTATTCTGATGTACCGCTTTATTTATCGGAGTTCGTTCGAGAATCAAAGTTGAAACACTCGTTCGAGGATAGGGCATTTCCGATACAATCACTTGTTGACTCCATATCGGTGGCGGATTGTTGTTTTCATGTGAGCTTGTGTACAGTTATTGCTGCCGGAATGCAGAATTGATTGACATATTTTCAAGAATATAAGCACAATTAATCGATATTTCGTGTATGTTTGTTTTTCATTTATTAATAGCATTAATAAATAATTATATTAAATCACATATTATTTTACATTTTTTATTAATAACATTAATAATTTACATGTATGGTAATTCTATTATGTCATTTATTTTAAGCAGAAATTTTACTTAAAGTGGAAGTTTTTTCTTTTTTCATTGTGATTCACCTTAGTTTTAGAGTTTATTGGATACTAATATTTTTACCCGTTTTGCGTACGGGTTTTTAAAAAAATCCCCCCCCCCCAAAAAAAAAAATTGAAAATCTTATTTAAATTAGGAAGGAAAATACTTTTCATTTTGAAAGATCGCTAAAACTCTATGGATGGTGTCTTTCTGCTTGGCAAAACATATTACCCATCCACAGCAGATGACATTATGATTATTGTATAAACATTCAAGTTTCGATTTCGCTGAGTTCGATAAACAAAAACAAACGATGGATAGTTTCCTACGTTTTCTTTGAGGTTCTTCTGTACTGGACACTTGTAAAAGATGCTCAAATTTTGTAATAACTTATTATATTTTAATAAAAATTTGTCACACAGCCTAATTTACTATTATTGCAAATTGCTGAAAATTTGAAAAAAATCGGTAAATTAACTTAGGAGTTAGGAATTTTTTTCCCTTTTAATGGTAAAGAATAAAAGGTTTTGTTTTTCTTCTCCCCCCCCCCCTTTTCGTTTGTATGTGCCGTTGAATGTGTTTTTCGCGCACTTAAACAACTGAAACTAGTTGATACTTTCACAAAACCCTTTTTATAAGTTTAATATATATATATATATATATATATATATATATATATATATATATATATATATATATATAACAGTTTATCTTTCATAAAAGAATGAGGATAATTTTGATTTTGAATATCATGGCTCCTTTTTATTTCAAGAGTTCACTAATGCAAAAACATCCGCTCAATATCAATCCTATTTTTCTTTATACCTTGTTTGCATTTCCATATTTTTGTTTATTTACTTATTTTTTGTTTTTACATTGCACATCTGAGGTTGATTTCTTTCAATAACAGCCGTTTTTTAATATTTGTTTTCAAGTTTTTTTTTTCTTTACTGGAATACTTTCATTTTTGAAACTGGTTTCGAAAGTAAAAGCATCCTAGAAAATATCTGTAAACAAAATCGAAAAAGTAAAAGATCATTATAGGGATTAATTCAGCATTATTATTAAAAGAAGAAGAAGAAAAAAAACGGTAGTTAGCAAAACATCCTGATTTGGGACTTTGTACTCTATTAAAGAAATTTCGTGTTTTCTTAAAATTATTTGATTATTCTAATGCTTTCATTTGTATTCTGACTAATAATAGAATTATTTATTATAACAACGAAAAGAATGTGAGTGGTGAAGAGGAGTTCCTTGCTGCCCAAAATTGCAGAAATGCATTTTTTTTTTTTTTTTTTTTTTTTTGTATTGTAATAAAAAATTTTTAAGTTTATAAGTAATTAAAGTATTTTCTTTCAATATATCTAATGTCTATTTGTTGTCTTATATGCATTTTCTTGTTTCATTTTAATGATTTATAATGTTTAACTTTCTAAGAGTTTTCAATAACACATATTTTAGATCAGATTTGTAGGTAAAGGGTTTGCATATTTTGAATCAATACATAAAAATTAAAATTTATGTTCCCTGGAACATGTTAAAATATTGATTTTTTTTTTTTTTTTTTTTGATAATTAACTTCTATACACACACACACACATATATATATATACTGTTATGTGTTTGTAGTATTTTATACAGAGGACAGTTACATTTATGATGAAGTGAGATATGAATTGAAATATATCGATATATCGAAAATTATCGATATTTGGTCAGCGATATATCACGATATTAAAATTCTGATATCGCCCAGCCTTAATGGGGAGGCATATAAATGTAATACTTAAGGTGTAATAAAATGGCAAAACTATTAAATATGGTATATTTAACTACCAGAGTAAGATAATCGTTAAAAACTTTAATAGAATAATACAAACTGAAAAAAAAAAGACAAGTAAATACGAAATAGTTCAATCGCAGTAAACATGCATTTTGTTTATATTACATTTAATACAGATCGTGTGAATTGGGTCCAAATGTTGTTATTAGTTTATTTTGTTATTAATTTTGTTATTAATTTAATTTACGTAATTTATACAAGTTTAAAAAATAGATGAAAGTAGTTTATGTGAAATTTGAGAGTAAAAAAAAAGACGAGATTTTTTTTTTAATGGTATCATAATTACCAACTTGAGCCTCTAAGTAACAACACATTAAAGGGCTACTTCGATCAAGCGAAAAGATTTGCTTGCTAATGCTAATCCTATAAAAGAAATTTATAAAGATATCTCTATCGCATTTCAATATTTTTAAATGATCTTTTTTGCAATGGATAGTTGAGATCAATCTGTACAAAGGGCGTCGTCGTTTTAAACTTTTTCGATTTTTATTGCTGATATTTTAAATGAGGATGATTTCAGCTTCGGAACCGGTTTTGAAAATGAAAGTATCTCCATTAAAAATAACTGTAAAAAAATCGAAAAAGTAAAAAAAAAAAAAAAAAAAAAGTCCTTTGACAAACGAAAGTAAACAAAATACAAAAACAATCGGAATTTCTGTCCAATTTATTTCACCATTTTTGAAATTAATTCGAAAAAATGAACAAGGAAGGGAACTCAATTGGCCAGTCCACTATACACCTGCTAGGCGAAATCCATGCTGGGAGTTCGGGAAATTTGTTTTCTGTGTAACAACCGAAAATGACAAAAAGTGTGGAGAAAATTTCCATTGAAATGTGTTTTTCTCACCTATTTTCCAAATTGTCTCACTCATTTGTTATTCGATTAAGCGAGGGCATTTCGTGAAACGTATTCGGTTAAGCGGGGTAAAATAGCATTAGCCCAATGGGATTAAATTCGGTTCCGGAGGATTTTATTCGAATAAGCGGGGTATTCGATTATCCGTTACCCGATTAAGTGGGGAAGACTGTATTATGTAATGGGAAAATTTAGTTTAACAGAAAATGCCTAAGTAGAGGAAATTTCTCTTTTAGCAATTTATACTAATAGATGGAAACATACTTGAATACTTTGTTCAGCCTTGTAGTTTCACTGGTACGTATATTCCACATCAGTGTTAAGATAAAATTTATTTTAAACTAAAACACTTTTAAAACAATTGAAATCACTTTCTCATAAATTATCATTCATAGGCTCCATATACTTAATTCTTTTCGTGGCCCTGTATTTCATTTTATCTATATTCTGCTAACATTTCTTAGTAAATTTAATGCAGTTCAGCGTAAAAATGCATAATTTATTTAAGAATCACCTTTTGATAATTTATGCTCATATTCAGTAACGTTGGCGAGCTCTTTTGGGTAGCCCTGTATATTAACTACAGCATTTATACACGCCATATAATATGCATAAATTTAGCGAAACTTATACGCACATATCATAATTAAAATGCATTTCCTCTATCCATCAGCTATCATCGGATGCATATACAGTACTTCGGAAAGAATGTACTATTTGAAATCTTTTGTGTGTCCCTGTAATACAATGTACTTTATATTAGGGGAGACAGTATCGTATAATTTATACCAAGTTTCATTGACATATATCAATTTTATTATACATAAAACAGTTTAATATATTTAAAATATGTCACACACAACTCCCCCTTTTACCGTTATTTAATGGAGCTCTTTTGTGTGGCCCTGTAAATGAATAATAGCTACATTTTCACCTTATATTTTATAGAATGCATATTTTAGTGCGTTTCGTAAAAATATATAAATTTTAATATGTTTGGCAGGGTATAACATGTTTAAAATTTCTTTAAAAAGATTTTTCCCCATAGGCCGTAATGTAAGGGAAACTTTTTATTCTCCCTGTAGATAAACTTATCATGGTAGAAACTTCATTTTCAATAAGGTTCGTGCTAGGGTAAACATCAATAACGTCCTAATATTTCATGGCAATCCGAGCATATTTAAGTGAGTTAGAGCGCGGACAGACTGACAGACATCGAATGCATAAGAACTTTTCAACTTTGTTGGAAAGTGCTAATAAAAAGGTCGAATTTCTCCTTTAGGAGGAACACTTTCATGACTGTTAGTGGCTAAAAAACAAAAAACAAAAAAATGTGAATATTTTATTAAATTCGTATTGGCGTATAAAGGGAAACATTGTTTGATTTCTTGTTACGTAAATGAGAATAAGCCCGAAATAAATGTGTTGGTGGTTCAGAGCCCACACTAATCACTGAAACAGACCCGGATGATAATGTTAAGCCTAGGAGGCGTTCTTTTCAAATATCTCGCTCAAATTTCAATATTTTTACATTTTTTCGCGTAGGATAGCTGAGGACGATCTACATCCGGGCTAGTTTTTACTTTTTCGATTTTGGTTATATGTTTGTTATATTATGATCGTTTCAATTTCAAAACCGGTTTTAACCGGCTTCGAAAATTAAATCATTTTTTCTTTTATTTGAAACCAAAAGTGAAAAAGTAAAAACTAGCCCGGTTGTAGATTGTCTTTAGCTATCCTATGCGAAAAAAATCATGTAAAAATATTGAAATTTGAGCGAGATATTTGAAAAGAACGCCCCCTTAGATTTAACATTATCATCCGGGTCTTTTTCAGTGACTAGTGCAGGCTGTTAAAACAGGATTTCGAGATTGCGTCACAAAACAGGCAATTTTCATTTCACAACAATCCTTAAGGGGAAGCTTCAGCGCTGCTCGGTTATGTCACGTTGAAAAATTTAAACACACAATGTTCCTTAATCTAATACACTTATAGAAATACGATTTTCACCTTCTACAAGTTCGATGCCGATATAAGATTTGGAAATTTTTAAATTTTTAGTATTTAAAATAAATCGGTCCATTTTAAAAATTAAAAATATATATATATATTTTTAATTTTTGCAGGAACAACAATGTATGTTCATTTTTTTATTTAGATAAAAATGTATTCCATTAATAAAAATAATTAAACTGTTAGAAATAAATTTTGAAAAACTCTGCACATTGGCACCGCATGCCCATTTTCTCTTGATGAACAGCGTTTAGTGATAGTAATGTTACATTATAAATAACTTATTTAATTTCCTTAAGAGGCTAGTTCAGTCCAGCGAAAAGACCCATTCACTAATGCTTAACCCTAAAAAGGAAATTTTTAAAGGCATCTTGTTTGCATTTTAATATTTTTAAACTATTTTTTGCATTGGCTAATTGAGATCGGTTTGTACAAAGGCCGTTTTTTACTTTCTTGATTTTGTTTAAAGATATTTTTAGTGCCGACACTTTCATTTTCGGAGCTCGTTTCGAAAGTAAAAGTATCCTCTTGAAAATAAATGTACATTCAAAATCGAAAAAAGTAAAAGAAGGCAGATATAGGTATTCGTATCAGCTATCCAATGTAATAAAATAAAATAAAATAAAATAAACATTTAAAGATATTAAAATGCAAACAAGATAGCTTGATAAATTTCTTCTGTAGGATTAACATGAGCGAGCGAGTCTTTCCAGGTGACTGAAGTAGCCTTTTAAATAAATCTGAATTTTACTATCCGTGAAGCGCCCTCTTGACACTGTTGGCGCCGACTGAATTTCATATCGACCACTCAACGACCTGTTACGCATGGAATGAAAACATTCTCTTGACACCGTTTTTAGGTGCGTTCGTAATTATGTAAATACGTAGCACCTATAGTGGTCGTTCAGTCCGTCCGTCTGTCCGCATATAACAACGCAAAAACTACCCAACCGAATCGTTTGAAATTTAAATTCATAATTATTACATAATTTTGTCGAGTCATTTCAAATTTTTTGAAAATCGGATGCATAGATCAATTACAGGGGCAATCAAAAGTATTCCATTACATTACGGTCAAAATTACAGGGGCAATCAAAATTATTCCATTACATTACGGTCAATGGGGAAAACAGTTTCAAATTTATTTTAATCGTTTGAAATTTAAAATACATAATTATTACATAATTTTGTCGAGTTATTTAAAATTTTTTGATAATCGGGTGCATAGATCAATTACAGGGGCAATCAAAGTATTCCATTACATTATGGTCAATGGGGAAAAAGTTTCAAATGAATTTTATACGTTTGAAATTTAAAATACATAATTATTACATAATTTTGTCGAGTTATTTCAAATTTTATGAAAATCGGATGCATAGATCAATTACAGGGACAATCAAAAGTATTCCGTTACATTACGGTCAATGGGGGAAAATGTTTCAAATGCATTTTAATGGTGTTACACTCATTCAAACTTAATAAAATTTATATACAACTATGAAGTACATATTATAATATACATTTTGCGCAAACTGTGGTGCAAAGAACATTTGTTATTGATTTACAAAACCACACAAAAGTATTTCGTTACATAATGGTATAGGGAGAACATTGTTTGATGAGCGTTTTAATTGTAATTATTTACAATTTTATGAGATTGATATATGAGAGGGATATTTTTAAAACCTCGTTATCGTATGAACGCACCTCATTTGCTACGCTTTACGTGCAATTTCCAACTTGTTTTTTCTCTTTTCAGGTGAACACTTTGGAAGAGGAACAACTAGAAGAAAGGACTCCTCTGTTTTCTCGCAATCATCGAGTTTTAAAAAGACCCCGCCATGTCATTTACAGGAACAATTACGACCCATGAAAGTGGAGCGTATCACGTCTTTGAGTGGAGGATCCAGGGTTTCTCCACTCTTCGGAAGACTGACGGCGCACAGTACTGGAGTCCTACATTCTCCTTTGGCGGGGAAAGATGGCGGTTGGAGATCTACCCGAATGGTTCGAGAGCATGGTGGTCTTCTAAACACGTGGATCTGTGGCTCTGTAAATATCCTTCCGGTCGCTCCATCAAAATGTCAGTGTCCCTCTCGCTGAAAACGGCGGAAGGGGAAAGACACAAAGAAGAACATGCCACAAAAGACTTTTGTGATGATGGTGACAACTGGGTTCATAGATTTAATCGACTCGTACCGAGAGCGGAACTCACGGCGTTAAGATCCGATCTGTTGCCGGACGACGTCCTGACGGTCGTCTGCACCATGAAGGGGAGGTCATCTGCCGGAAGTGAGGGTAAGTCTTGGTCAGCTGACCACAAACACTGCATAAAAAAAAATCTAAATACATGTTTTTTTTTTAATTTTGTAAGTACTTGACTTCCAATATTTTCTAATAATAATTTTTTATTTATGAAACATTAGATGTTTCTGTGGTCAAGCAAACTTTTATGATTATTATTTGGAAATGCTGGTGCGGAAATACTTAAACGCTAACAAAAATAAAGATCGCAGAATCGATGTAACTTATCGCGATTTTAATAACTTTAAGAATTTTTAAGGTTTTAAGAATTTAAAAAGCCAATCTCTGTTTAAGAAAATCAATGTAACGGAATTCAGTAGCCTTAAGAAATTTTTATTGCACTTCAATAGAAATAAACAAATTTTGCATTTTCAATTCCTGGAGAAAAAAAAATATGGAAGTTCTGGACTTTCAGAACAGGTTCCGAAAGTGAAAGTGCCCACAAATATTTTATTCAGTAAATCTTATCCATCAAAAATCTATAAAATGCAAACCAGATTTGTCAAAGGAATATTGTCATTGGTTTAACATTAGCTTGTAAGTGTCTGTATTCTTTTTAACATTTATGTACATGGTTTATTATAAGAGACTACCAGTTTTAAAAATGAAATAAAAAAACAATGGCAGTTAGTACATTATTCTCTCATGTACTGAATGAATGATGTCAAGAATTAATTTAGTTTTCTATGCTATTTAAATAGCAAATGTCACCATCAAATAACACTGCATGGTCTTAGACCATAAGAATACCCGAAATATATTTTCTGGGGCTAATACTTTTTTAATTTTGGAGGCTAAAGTGTCATAATAAAATGTGATTTTTTAAAAATCTGTATATAATGATTTAAGTATTTTTATCGATTAACAGCCCAACGAAAATTTTCAGTAATATTGGAATCAAATTAAAAATCGGTTTCACATGTAATTCCAAACCTGATATATTTAAAAGCTGCCAATACCTGTTTTTGAACAATCTCTATTTTAGTGTACTCTGAATGAATCAATGACGTCAGTCTCTTGCAAGTATAACTTCAATTAACTCTTATCTCATAGTTGTAATGTGAAACCTGATAGTATTAAAAAACTGCCAATGACTGTTTTCGAAAATTCCCTATTTTAGTGTGTTCTAAATGAATCAATGACGTCATTCTTTTGCATGTATAACTTTACCCATAGGTACCAACCTGACATTAATCTTCCGTGATACGCGTGTTAGTTTGGCCTTGGTTTAAGGAATTTAGAAACAGAATTTTTTCAAAGAAACAAAATTAAACATATTCAACTTAAACATCTAAAATTAAATATATAAAGATTCATGAAATGAATTTTCTGGTTCGAAATGAGGTAAACCTGGATCAAGCTAATCCATGTATTACGGAAGATTAGTTGAAAGTTGGCAGCTATGCGTTACCCTATACTTGTAGTTCCTAAGTGGCTATTCAAAAACTTTCAAAGTCCGTTTTTGAACATTCCCTATTCCATTATGTTCTGAATGAATAATGCTGCTGCACCTTTGTTAAAGGTCACTCGTCATTTTCAAGACAAATAAAAATCATATTCCAAAGTTGCATGGTCTATACACTGTAGAAAAAAATCTGTTAAGTTACTAAAAGTTTTCTGGGAAACTGGGATTCCTAGAACTTTTGTATGTAACGGCAACAGCAAAAGTGCAGGTAACAGATACAGATTTGCACTGAAAATCAAAAAACCTGTAAGGTTACTAAGAATTTTTTAGGAAACTGAGATTCCAAGAATTTTTCATGTAAGTGCAACCCAGATTACAGATGAAATGTTGGTAAGATAACTGTCATTTTAGTGGACTCGTTTGTAAAGTTACAGATTTCTGTAACTTTACAAAAATTAGTTTCGTAGATTTGCATTTTTTCTTGTACAGTGTATAGATAAAATTTTAGTAACCATACAGATTTCGGCTACTTTACACATGTAGAGTTACAGATTTTCTTTTTTTACAGTGTTGTACTGTACAAGAATCATGTAGTACTGTCCTGAAATGCTATCATTCAGTTTTTCATGGACTGTATGAACGTATAATAAAACAGAAATAAAAATCCAAGTAAAATAAAAAAAATATTTTTCGTCACATTAAAATTAAATGATGACGTTTCAGTTCAATGCACCATAGACCATACAACTTTGGAATATAATTTGTTATTTATTTTATTTTATTTAATTTTTGGAAAATTACTCGGTGATGTGTTGAAATATGTCAAGAGTAAAATATATTTTTTCTATCTTATTCTTAACCTTTTTAGCAATTTGAAAGGACGTATTAATACAACGTAATTTCTTATGTATTTAAGATTCCTGGTTTCACTCTCTAAAATATTTGTTGGTTATTTTAATGCACTCTAACATCACTGACCTAGTTATTACTTTTATTTAGATCAAAAATAAAAAATCAAAGAAATGTCTTTTTTTTTCTTAAGCATGAAATTACTTTTTTAAAATATAATTATTGCAGGATAACGTTTTGATTTCGATTGTTGAATTTTAGAAGCATTTTGTGCACTTGAAGTAATACTGTTAGTATTTTTTGCAGAGTTTTGGTATTTTTTTTAATATTAAAATTTGCTAGTACAAAAATATTAGTTTTTTTATTATTTATTTTTTTTCTCAAATTAATCATACTATCTGCCGAAATACAATGCGACAATGCTTCATTAAATAAATAACTGAAATTAAACATAATATAAGAATTTCAATAATTGGTAGATATTTTTTTAATCAAAAATCAAATTCTGTATAAAAACATTAGCTTTTTTATTATTTATTTTTCTCACATTAAATCTTAAGAGAAGAAAAAAAAGCATCATATTATCTGCAAAAAATTACTTGATAATGTTTAATTTGATTAAATAACTAACATTAAATAAAATTTAAGAATTTCTATAGTTGGAAGATAATTTCTATCAAAGAGAAAACAAATTCTGTAAAGATATTATAGATTATACAGTGTGTCCACTCTCAACGGTGGCCAATGGCTAATTTCTAAACGATTAGTCATAGACATATAGTTCCAGTTTCAAAAATGCTTTATAAAAGGTAAAGAATTGTTTTTAAAAATATTTAGGTTAATAAAAAAAATAAAAAAAATTAAGAAATTTAACTTTTTATACAGTCCCTTGCCCCTATAAGTGATAAAAAATATAAAAGATAAAATTGCCTTTGGCTATTTCCATGAGTACTTGTAGTGTAAGTCACAGGCTACGATTTTTGGCTACCAGTATTATAGAACAAAAAAATGTGATTAATTTTATTGGCACATTCTCATTAATTGAATAAGGCCAAGCAGACTTTTCGAAAATAACGGTGGCTAACAAGCATAGCAATTAATAAGTTATGTGACTTACACTACAGAACCCATGGAATTAGCCCTTTAAAGATTAAATATTTATACAAATACTCCGTAAATTATAAGACTTTCTGAATTCCCCATGCTAAGAATTTTGAGTAAAATACTTTTATAATTCATGAGGCTTTTTAGAAAGCAAATTTCGAAGTTTTAAATAATGCGTTAATTTTAAGAGCCATAGCATCATTATGTTGACGACTGATTTCAGAAGCTTTAAATGTCACGCATATCTGTGTATTTTTTGTCACTCTCTTTATTTTTACATTTGTCATTTGATTTGTACAGACTTTTAATAGAAATGTGACTAAGTGTTCCTTATTATTTTAAAATAATTATTCTAAATAATAAATAAATCATATGCAATGTAAATTTCCAACTGGGTGAAAAAAGACTAGATCAGAATTCGAACCAGGAATTCCTTAAGTGAAGAATAGTTAATATTCTATCGTATAAGATAGCCCGAATGAATCCGGTGCATATAATTCACTCAGCCAAGCTTACTGATTTTAGAATATAGACTGATATCTGAATCAGCTCCACAGAATAACCATTTCTAATTCAATTTCATTTCAAATTACTAAGTGTTAACTTTTAGGTACTTTTCGGTTTGCCGGGTGCCAATGTTATATATGTATATACATTTATATTTGTATGTACATGTACAGTACATGTATATACGTATAAATACGCATATGTATATATTATATAGATACTATATATATATATATAAATGTATAGGTAAGTACCGTAATTTCGAGTGTATAAGACGCAGATCAAACAATTCTTTCTTAACCCAGAATTTTTTAAGAAACGAATATAACTAGTTAAATCGCCGTAAATATTTGTCTTCAGTCACTAAATAAGATTTCTGGGTCCAAAAAGAATTGTTTGACCCGAAGCTTATACACCCGAAATTACGGTATATATATATATTTGTCTATCTAATACTGACGCTCTGCTAACCAAAAGAACTAATTTTTATTACAGGACGTCTGGAAGCATGCACTGTAAAAAAAAAAAATTCAAGAGGTTACTAAATTTTTTTAGTAAATTTATATTCCACAGAATTTTTTAGTAACCATTACAAACTTTTTTTTGCAAGTGAAACAAGCATTTCTTTTGTAAACTGAACAAAAGAATCTTTTGTATAACTAACTTAAAAATTTTTAGTATGAGCCACGAAGCAAATTTTAGTAATAGCTCCAAAATTATTTTTAATAACCATTACGTGCGCCCAAAGGTCAGGAGGCTCCTTCGAGCTGCATCCAGACTTCTGAAACGGAAGATTTTCGGCAAACCTGCAATAGATGGCAGCAACAAACATTGCTAACTGCTCCGACAGGATTTTCATAATACTTTTACTAACGAGTACTTACACTACATATATTCGAGGCGTATTTGGCGATGGCCAGTACCGAACCCGGGACCTTTTAGCCTGGAGTCCGTAACTATAACCACTATGCTATCAAGGCCACACCAAGTGAGTTTTAGTAATGGTTATTAAAAATATAAAAATATAAAACTATTAACTCTCTTCGTTGCTAACTTTTTTCTAGTAATTGTTACAGATTTTCTTGTAACCGACTAAGATTACTAAAAATTTTTTAGTAATTACAAGGATCACTAAAGTTTTTTTAGTAGATCGACCCTTTTTTTTACAGTGTGCACTCAAACGGAAAAGAATGCACTCAAGCAAGTATCTGCTCAGACTGAGAAACAGGAAGTCAGACAAGCATGTACTCAGACGCAAAAGCAGAATTTCAGAGATGCATCTACTCAGACTGTAGGAGAAAGATGTAAGTATATATATATTTCAATAAGCAAAATTTTTTCATGCAAAAAGACATTAAATCCATTTTAAGTGTGTTCATAATTATGTAAATGCGTAGCACCTATAGTTGTCGTTCAGTCCGTCCGTCTGACCGCATATAACAATACGAAAACTACCCATCCAAATCGTTTGAAATTTAAAATAAATAATTATTACATAATTTTGTCCAGTCACTTTAAATTTTATGAAAATCGGATACATAGATCAATTACAGGAGCAATCAAAAGTATTACATCGATGAGGAAAAAGTTTCAAATGCATTTTAATGGTGTCACGCTCATTCGAACATAATAAAATTGATATGCATCTAAGAAGTAGGGTAACATCCCCAGTAATTGGCACTTTAAGAATTTGTCTTTAAACTTACTTCAATTTTCATTAAAAAGAAATAAGATATTTACTTGGAAATATTTTTAAATCAAAGAATGTATATTTGTGCATCTATTTTGCCCACTAAAAGCAAAAAAAAAAAAAAAAAAAAAAAAAAAAAATTGAAAAAGTATTTTTATAAAAATATATTTATAAAAAGTTGCTGAAATCACCAGTAATTGGCACCTAGAGCACCAATGTATGACACCTTGTGATCCAGTAATTGGCACAAGTTTATATTAAAAAAAACTTTACATTTTGCATTGGGTTTAATCGCTTTAAATGAATTTACTGTAGATGAAGATGCCATATTTCAGGTTTTTGAGAGTAAGAAATCAGTGTATTAGTCTGAAATATGAACACTTTAAAACAATACAATACACTTATATTAATACCCAGTAATTGTCATGCTGTCCCCAGTAATTGTCATATGAAGCTTTAATGGATTCCATTTACTGATAATATTTCATATTTTCAAATAAAAACAAATGATAAACAAAATTAGTCTATAACTTTAAAAGAACGTCCAAAATAAGTGGTTTAATCTCAAATTCCTTGCGAATTCCTTGTAATTGGAATAGACCAATTACTTGGAACTAGCAAAATTGAAGCACCATTAATTGGCATCTATCATTAATTCGGAAATCCAAATATTTGTGTCGAAAATACTTTTACACAATTAAAGTAACCTTTTTAAACTAAACAAAACTGATCTCAATTAAAATTTAAAATATATTATAAATCATATAATAATGAATTGAAAAGCATGCCTTCCTAAACTAAAGAAGAAGCATTTGCAACAAAAATGGCTTATTTCATACAAGCCATAATTATTTCTCTTTCCTAGGCACTATTGTCATCTAGTAGCATAAATCAAAGTTATAATTTGTAACGTAAATGAGCATATAACTGGTATATGGTCTTGAATTTTTAAAAGGCTGGATATAAATCTTATTTTAGGACATGTTTGTTGGATGTGCCAATCGCTGGTGCATGCCAATTACTGGGGGTCGTATATATTATACCCTATATATTATAATATACATTCTGCCCAATCTGTGGTGCAAAGAACATTTATTATTGATTTACAAGGCCACACAAAAGTATTCCTTTACATAATGGTTTTTTAGTGCTTTACATTTTTACAATATAAATACTTTTACACAATTAAAGTAACCTTTTTAAACTAAACAAAACTGATCTCAATTAAAATTTAAAATATATTATAAATCATATAATAATGAATTGAAAAGCATGCCTTCCTAAACTAAAGAAGAAGCATTTGCAACAAAAATGGCTTATTTCATACAAGCCATAATTATTTCTCTTTCCTAGGCACTATTGTCATCTAGTAGCATAAATCAAAGTTATAATTTGTAACGTAAATGAGCATATAACTGGTATATGGTCTTGAATTTTTAAAAGGCTGGATATAAATCTTATTTTAGGACATGTTTGTTGGATGTGCCAATCGCTGGTGCATGCCAATTACTGGGGGTCGTATATATTATACCCTATATATTATAATATACATTCTGCCCAATCTGTGGTGCAAAGAACATTTATTATTGATTTACAAGGCCACACAAAAGTATTCCTTTACATAATGGTTTTTTAGTGCTTTACATTTTTTAGTGCGTGTTTTAACTGTAATTAGCTATTTAACATTTTATGAAATTGACATGTGTTGCTGACAAACACTACAAGCTAATTCCTGTATAAAAAAAAGCAATTTACAAAAACACACAAAAGATTTCGGCTACTATACTGTATCCGAAATACTGTGTTTATTACATCAATATCTGAATAATTTTAGGTGCGTCCGTAATTATATAAATACCTAGCACCAATATTCGTCGTTCAGTTTGTCAGTCCATCTGTCCATCTATCTGTCCACATATAACAAAACAAAAACGGTCTATTAAAATTGCTCGAGATTTAAAATATATAATTATAGCGTAATTTTGTCAAGTCATTTTAAATTTTATGAAAATCAGATGCACAGTTTAATTAGAGAGACAATCAAAAACATTCCATTACATTACAATCAACAGGAAAAATAGGTTCGAGTACATTTTAATGATGTTAAATCCTTTCGAATATAATAGAATTGACATGAATCTATGAAGTATATAATATTAAAATATACATTCTGTACAATCTGTGATGCAAAGAATATTTATTATTAAATTACAGGGCCACACAAAAATATTCTACTATATAATGTTACACGGGAAAGCATTGTTTGGGACGTGTTTTAATTATGTTAACCTTTTGATTACGAGGTATAAATGGCGAATTTTTTGTATTCATTTCTACCACAATTAAGAAAAAAATGTTTGTCATACATTTCTCTTAGAAATTTTTCTGGCTCAAGTGCATGTCACTGATTAGTTCTTAAAATTAGTGCGAATATAAAAAAGAAATCGTTTCTGGGACGACATATATCCCAACCCCTTAATCAAAGGGTTAAACTATTTCACATTTTATGAATATGATATACGTTGCTGAAGTGTAATACAAGTTACTTCCTGCATATTTACAGAAACACAAAAAAAGATTTCTACCACTATACTGTTTACTATAACAGTATTTCCTGAATATTTTTAAAATTTCGTTATCGTACGAACGCACCTCATTTGCTACGTTTCACATGCAATTTCCAACTTGTGTTTTACTGGGAGGCTATTCATGTTTTATATGAAAGGGAAGAATTGGGGCTGTTTTGTAAACAAAAGGGCACAGCACCTTCCTGAAAGTGTCTTGGAGAAATTCTACTCCCATTTTCAGAAGTTTTGAATATCTGTGCGTTTTTTTCTTTTTTATTCAGTTTTATTAGTCTTTACATTTCTTTCTTTTATATTTCTAATATAAAACTTCAGAAATGTTATTATATATTACTAATTTTATTTTATTTCAAATGGTTAATTAGAAATGTTTACTATAATATTGAACAATCCGTAACTTATAAGTGTGGACGGATGTTATAACTTAGTGAAAGAAAGATATAAATGTATGGTACATATTATCACTACCGCATTACAAATTGCGCTAATGCGATGATAAAGATCAATCTTGTTGTTCGCGTCAAAAATGGCATCAAAAATGAGCAAAAAAAAAAGTACTAAAGTACTAAAAAATGGCGTCAAAAATCTGTAAACAACAAGGCAATAAGGAATCCAAAAGATAACTGAGTGCGCGTGCGAACAACAAGATTGCTCTTTATTGGCGCATTAGCGCAACTTCTGCTGCGGTGGCGTTAATACGTAAGTACAAAATGTATTTATTTTAATATACAACATAATAAGTCAGAGGCTCTTTAAAAACATTAAACATAATCTATGTTACCTAGAAGAGGGATTCGCCAAACTTTTAGACAGATGCACCACTCAATTGCAATTATTCTTTTTCTCTTTCTCTTTTATCAAAGATAACATTAACATTTAAAACAACATTAATATATAAGTCGATTAACCTGCTCAGTTCCGGTGTCGCAACCTTTACTATGTAGTGACAACCTTTAAATTAACTTAAATGGTTCTCAAAATTTTTATGTTTTTTCTAGACTTTTTTAATAAATGCGTACATATCATAAGTATCGATAAATAGACTGATACATCTTCGGGGACATTTTATAAGAGTTTTAAATATATTTTGACGTGACAACGTCTTGTAAATTGGTTTGCCGGGAGACACTTCAAGAAACTGCGTTACGTTACGTTACGCTCCGCTCACGATACGCGCTCACTTTTCTCTTAACTTTTTCCGGTCACTTGTGGGACCATTTTCTGAACGTGAATGTGAATTCGCTGCAAGGAAGGGGCGGTGCTTAATAGGAATTTTAGATAGTATCAAACTAAGACGAAATACGTTATGTATTAGTTATTAGTATAAAGTACAAAGAAAATAAGTGTAGTTTATTTCGTAATTCGGTGGTATATTATGGAAAACTAATGATATGTGATTAGTGAAAGCCATTTTACTTTAGTTATATTCTGCTCATTGAAAAATTCTTTAATATGCTGTTTACAAAATTCAACATTTGACATCAATAAACATGAAGTAAAATGTGTTTAACAAACACAGTGTATTGCAACTTATTGTATGTATATTTGTATATAAATACGTATGTATGTGTAAAGGTAAAAATAAAATTTTGTTAATATGAAATTCAGTGCGAGATTCTTTGTATAAATTAATGTTTTAAATATAATTCTTTGTATAAATAAATGTTTTAAATTGTTACTATTATTTCATCCTTCTTCCTACTATACGAATGAATATTCACATTAAAATTATTTTACAACTCAAAGTCGTTGTCACGTAAAACTTTCGCCCGTATACCGACTTTACAGGCAACCAATTTTTTTGTTGTCCTTCGTAATATTTGCCTCAGGACTGAGGATATTAATACTCGGATTATTTTCGCTTACGATGTCGTTTAATAATATCAATGATTTCATTCTAATACAAAGCTCATACAATTCACATTTAGAAAAATTGTATAAAATAATTTTAATATGACAAACAGAAAACAAGTTGTGTAAAAAGTTTGGCTCTTTATTAATGATAATATTTAAAGGGAAGTCTATACAACTCCTGACTTGCTGGGAAAAACATGACTTATTTTCACTGTACTCTTTAAAATTACATAAAAATAGTAATTTATGATATTTTTAGAACGCTTTTGGCGTATTTTATTCCTATAAATTTCGAATACCCTTTAAA
The DNA here is from genome assembly GCA_964019185.1 of Maratus speculifer. Classification (NCBI taxonomy): domain Eukaryota; kingdom Metazoa; phylum Arthropoda; class Arachnida; order Araneae; family Salticidae; genus Maratus; species Maratus speculifer. Next base: position 23,755,335 of record OZ025303.1, on the reverse strand, counting down.
ATTGTTCTGTGTAAGCATTTACGTTTTAAAAATAGCAGCCTTAGTCGAAATATTATTTCGACTCTCTGTCCTTAATAATCCCATAGCAAATGTAATTTAGAAAATTTTTAGAATGATTTATGCTCAGTTTACCCTTTTAAAATTTTAATTTTTTTTAGAAATCATTACTTGTGAGTAACTGGAGCTTAAAAATAATCACCATGCCAAATATGAAATTTCTAGTTATTTCAGTATCACAAAAATCCTATGTTTGGAACTTTTTTCCCACTCGGAACGCTTTTAAATTTCGAATTTAAACAAAATTTAAAAATAGCAGTCATGCTAAATTTCAATTCTTTATCTTCGACAATTCTATGGAAATCTTATTTTTGAAAGCTTTTCATGCATTTAAAATGTTGAACATTCAAGAAAGAGATCTTAGAAAATATTTTCATTCTAAGTACCGTACCAAATTTCTAGTTTCTATGTCTTCAGTGCAATAAAAACCACTATTTTAGAAGGGTTTTTTGGCGCCTGCGCCTTTGTTGCAGGTAGTGACACAAACATAATATATAGACAGCCTGTGTTGGAGTAGAAATAATCACCATCAGTTTATTATTATTATTTTTAAATGAATTTGATAGCACTATAGATTACTCCCACAAAGAAACATTACTTCTTTATGATATTAATATAGATTACTTTATTACAAAGTAGTTCAATGTTTAAAAGGTGTGCTTTAATAAGTTAAGAATATCTTTATAAGCAGAGCGTGTTTTAAGCCTTAATTATACTCATTTTCTTTCTTTTTTTAGATTATAATTGTCGTGAGAAACTATTGATGGCTTTATGTATTGCCAGCATTATAATTGCCGTTGTCACAGGATGTGCTTTAGCCTACTTTAAAACACCATTATCATTTTCGCATCCTGGTAGAGGTACGTGTCTTCTTTTACTTCTAACATCTACAATTCTCATCACTTCTACACTGTTAAAAAAATCCATGAAAAAGCAAAAGATATACTATTAATCAAATTGTCATCTATTTTCCGTTTGTAACATTTTCACGAGTTGAAAAATGTTTATGAAATAGGTTTCTGTGTTTGTCCGTCCGTGCTCTCATTTACTTAAATGTGCTCAAATTGCCGTGAAATGTATATATGTTATCTGTGTTTACTGTGGTATGTTCGGTATTGGAATTCAGATGTGTTGCACATACGATTCACCTGCATTCAATTAAATTCCGTTATGTTATAGCCCATCGAGAGAAATCATTTGTTGTGCATTTAAATGATAGTAAACTATTTTAAATACATTGAAATTCATACATATGACTGAAGTGTACTCGAAAACGGTTACTGTAGAGTATGATTTGCATATAAACTATTGTTCTTTTACAATGGCGCGCAGAAATATTTGGCTACTTTTATGAATAATTATTGGGAATGCGTTTTCAGTTGGGAATACGAGCTTAAAATTAAATTATATATTTTTTTCATGTAATTTTATGTTTTATAAATTTTATGGGTGACCATATAGAGACACACGAAAAGTAAACAGAGCATTTCAGTGTATTGATGGAAATGGCTGATCGGAAAATTTCTGTTTTGTACTATGTAAATTGAACGAACATTTAGCATACTATGTAATACATACAAACTTGGTATCCTATGCAGGGCTTCACTAAAAAATTTGAAAATGTTTCGGCCTATTCAGAGTAATTGCACAAATTTTATTTTGAAATACATTTTGCATTTCCAGAATTGTTTATTTTGACATGGGTGGGGCTAGTAGAGCTTCAATCTTTGGGTCGGCCTCCTCCCCTCGTTGAATCTTGTTTACTTTGGATATTTTGCGTAAATAAAATGTGAAGTTATATAATGGTATTCTGAATGTGTTGAAAAGGGTTTCATAATTTGTGCTGAACGCATACTTTTTCATTCTTGTTTCCCAAAACTTGTTTTAATATTGCATTGTTCTCATTTTTTAAAATTTTCTGTTATTCAGAACGGAAAATTTCTGTTATTAGAAATCACTGCAATAGCTAAATAATTTGTATCTATACTGGTGCACATTTTCATAGAATAGGTGATTGTACTGAATATATTCATTTCAAATCGCCTTGCCTTCAAACTCTGCACTCGCCAGTACAGGAGGATGTATACTCTTGCCTCTCGACACCAACTGATCGGAATCAACGACTTGATTTCAGACCAAAGCATAAATTGCAAAAAGATTACTGGAACCTGGGTTTTCTCGCAATTGAAAAAAAAATTTCTGTTTGTCTGTCTTGCAAAGAAAAATAAATTTTCCTTTTATTTTGGAAAATTTTTTACATATATATAATCTATACATATAAATATATATGTGTGTATAATTGTTTTTTTATAGATTTTTTCCGGTGTTTTTTCTTTGTGAAGAGACAAAAAGTTTTCCTTTTGCAAAAAGTTAAAATTTCTATCAAAAACATTAGCTTCATTTCAACAGCTTCAACAGCTGCAATTATGAAACTGCATTTTTATGTGCTAATAGTATATACCAGAAATTAACGTATGTCAATGGGATTTCTATTCAATCTGAATGTTTTACAAGAACGCCTCTTAAAATCCTTAATTAATATAAATTATATTTAAAGGGGGCAGGAAGGTTTTGAACTGATGAGATGTAACTGAAGTTTGTTAGCGTGTTCGGAAGCTTGTGATTAATTTGGACTCTTAATCCTTTATTTAGTTATTTTTTTTAATGTTTTACAGAAATAAAAACTATTTGTTAAATTGCAAAATATAATTACCAAAGTCATAATGTAGTACAAAAATATTAATCTTGTAAAATCCATTTTTCTAGGATTTGTAAATCCTAGATTCCTGTTTTTGAGTCGTGATTTCCTTTTTATAATGTATATTATGTTATCAATTATACCAAATAAATAAATGCATAAATAAAACAGGAATATACATAACAAAAAATCCAAATTATTAATTTTTGTTATATGGCTAGATAAACACTTTTATTTGTTTGTTTGTCGAGTATAATCTAGGAACAACCCAAAAATGAGTTTGAAGAAGAAACGATGGCTTTCAGAGTAGAAGCAAGTACTTTTTTGCGCCTGTTGAATATAGACTATGTCTTTTAAAAAACTTTGGGCATTTCTGTATTTTTATGGTGTTTCTAAGAAATTACATTTTACTTTAAAGTGTGCACCAGCTTATATCAACATTAAAAGAGAATAAGTTACTTTACATGTGAAAATATTATTTTGATATTCTTTTGATATTATTGCTTGATTTTAATATTCTTGGTTCTAGAAGCAGTAAAAAAAATAGAGACTTCGGAAATGAACAACACTATTAATGGATCAGAATTGGATGGTTCAGTTTCTAACGAGATTGAAGATACTGATATCAAGCAAACGGGTAAGTTTAAGGAGATGAAAACTAATAAATATAAGTTATCTGATTTTAAAGCAGAAACTCATTGTATTTTATTCCGTCTTACTTGATTCTAGAAGGAGTAAAGAAAGCTGCTGATGTAACTTTAACTACTGAACTGAATGCTGAATTGAATAAAACTAATCAATCAGAAATTGCTAAATCTGTTACTCCTGAAGCTAATCAAGCTGATAGTACTGAAACAGGTGATTCAGGTGAGTCTATCAGAAACAGCAACAAGAAATTTAAATGTTTATTTTTGAAAGAAGAAAATGTACCGTATAGATACCGCAAGACATACCATTTGCGATTCTCTTAGTACGGAAGACTCCCTTAAATCCGCAACTCTTTAAAATCAAATCCGAAAATCTCTAACATAAATTACAGATGTAAACAATAAAACTTTCATTTCAGATGTAGGGTCAAAAATTTACTTTTTATTTTCATATCAATTCTATAAATATTTTAATTTGTAATTTTCATTAATATTACTGAATTCATATTTTTTCATGAAAGAAGAATAAATTTATTTCTCAAAATATAAAGATATTGTTGATATCACTGGCAATCGGGATAATCCTTTTGACAAATACATTTATGCATTCATCAAGCTTTTTTGATTTTTAAGTCTGGCTAAACCTGAAAAAAAAAACCTCCTTTTTGTATGATTTTGACGTGAATTAGTAGTGCATTTTTACGTCGCAAGTTTCACTGAATAATTAAGGAAAGATGCATCTCATCTTATCAATGAATATTTAACTATACATTATTAATTATTTACTTGAACTTTGCTTTTAATATTTTAATCATTTATAAATATATGTAAATTTTATTATTTTAGTTTATTACTTAATTTAATTATTTTAATATTTTACTTTATTATAAGCATTCTTTATTATCTCATTTGTATTATTAATGGCACTGACATTGCTGCTTTAAAAATGTAAACAAATAAATGACGAAAAATCCGCCCAATCTCTCGTCCCAAGTTGTGCGGATTTGAGGAAATGTACTGCAGTTTTATTAGTCTGCTGTAAATCTATTTTAAGCTTTTTTTCCCCTTATAATTCAAACAAATGAATTTAAGAAAAAGAAAATGTTATCAAAAAGTCTCTTTTTCTGATTACTTCAAAAATACAAAAAATATGATCTTTAAAAAAAAAAAAAAATTAAATAGTTTCTTAATGAAAAAATCTATCGCTATTTTTGCTTTAAATGAAGCATTCAGCTTGCTTTTAAGATGTAATTTCATTAGCAATGATTAAATTGTAACTTTTAAATAATACTTAAAAGTGTCTTCAACAATTTTCACAAAAACAATGTTATTAATCCTTTAACCGGCTGGCCCGTTTTTTTTCCGTTCTTAGAAATGGTATTAAAATGATTGTAGAGAAAAATATTTTAAACAGAATTTTATTTTGAACCCTATATCGAAAGAATATATGGAATATTTAGATTATAGGGAATATTTAGAAAATTTAGATTCTAGAAAAATGCTTAACTTTACTTTTATAAACCTAATATACGCACAAAAAGTATTATCAAAATGTTATGTTCATGGAAAGGAAATTTGAACTTTTAAATACAACCACAGTTAACGAAGTTTTAAAAAGAATCCTGCGAATGAAAATACATTAGAAAATGAACGAATAATCTAAATAATCGAATCTACGAATAGTAATTATAATGTGGTATTTAAAAATTTTCACAAATCCTACATAAATACTATTTATGAGAGAAAACCACAAAAATTTTAAAATATTTTTGATACAGTATCTTATTTTAGAAACATAATAAAAAGAAATCTTCTATATTAGCAAAAGAAATTTGATAGTAGAATTTTTTTATCGTTTAATATTTATTTTAGACAATCTTACAGCAATTACTTTGAAAATTGAAATCAAAATATTTTGTTTTGAAAATCAGGTCTTTTAAATCGAGGATTAAAGCTAAAGAAAGTGAAGCGTCAAATTTGACGACTAGGCATAATTGCTGTGGTCGTGAAATGCAATAATTTTGTTGTATGTGGCGATTAACGACTTATAATTTCTCAACCTACTTGGTAGTAATGGCGTCAAAAAAGAATTACAGAGGAAATATTTTTGATTTTGGATTTAAAAATACACCCAATTTGGAATAGCCTTAATGTTCTTAACTGTAACATTTTTTTTATCAATAAATAAGTAAATGTTTATTTCAAAGTCAAAATTGTTGTGTTTTATTCGAGTAATAACTTAAACTCAATTCATGTGAAAAGATGAATTTAGTTTGCTTTTCGTTTATAATTTCACAATTGATACAGTTTCATTTTAAAACTCATCACGATTGGGTGAAAGTTGTGCTTATGCACTCAATGAGTTCATCCAGTTGTAACACTGATAAAAGCATGAAATCTATTTTAGACCTTTCAGTGATTCCATTGTAAAAATTTCTGAAGACCTATTCTAAGAAAAGGTCTCTAAGTGAAAATATTTAAGACCTGAGATTTTAACAGTTTTGTGACGATAAGTGATCTAAAACACGTCCAATGGCTGATTATTTATAGCTATTTACGAAATTATATATCGGTATTACACACATCTATCTGCATTTTTTAAATTTCTTTATTTGTGACAATCTGTTGTTTTTTATATATTAAGCCTTCTCTTTAAATGCTGTAGAATTTCATAAGTGTTTGATTTTAAAATATAATCTCATTTTATCATCCTTGTGTCTAGAAGATGCGTCAAAAATACAGACTTCAGTTAATAATAGATCAGATGTTGTTGAATCTAATGAATATGAAGCTTCAGACTCCAACGACACTAGTGCTACTGATATCAAAGAAGACGGTGAGTTTGAGGAAAATAAACAGCAGTAAATACATGTCTTTATTTGACAAAATCTCATTTTATTTTGTTTTATTCTAGGAGACATAAACAAAACATTAGCTGCTGAAATGAATGAAATTGATAATTCAGAAATCGCTGCATCTGATATTTCTGAAACATCTGCAACAAATCAGGCTGATTCTGCTGAGAAAGATGAATCAGGTGAGTGTATGAAAAGCAGGAACAATAAATAAATGTACTGTGTAATTATTCTAAAGTTAGAAAGGAATATATTGCATTCTAAAATACCCACCATTTGTGCTTCTATTAGTTTGCATAACTAAAAGTCAATTTTAATTTTTTTTTTTTTTTTTGAAAGTGCGCTCTTTGTAATTCAAACTTTACCTTGATTATTTCGAAGATACCACAATGTGCTTTGCTGACCTTTAAATATTTTTATGTAAATGAAAAGTATATGCCGCCATTTTTTTTCCGAGCTGACATTCTGTTTGCTTTAAAAATCTACTTTTGCTTTTGAGTAAATTATAAGGAATATTTAAACAAAAAGTGAAAGTGACTTAAATTAGTTTGGAAGTACAGAATTTTGTTTTTGTTAGTTATTTCTTTACTGTTATCTAAAAAAAGCTAAAGAAAAATTACACCGATTAATTTGCTTGTTAAAAGTTACTCTAAACTTCTAAAAAAATTGTTTTGCTGTTTCTTAAAAGTAAGATTGTTTTCTAGAAAAAGCTTGTTTGATCGTTATTGGAATATCTCCTTCTCGTTTCATTTCAGATCACAATTTACCTAAAGATCATGACAAACAACTTGTTCTTTGTGCTGCCGCTATTATTATACTCGCCATTGCTATAGCATGCGTTTATCACTATTTCAAAACATCTCTATCAGCTACGCATGCTTATGGAGGTACGTATCTTTGTTTTTTTCTTAACAACTATATTATTAAGCAACCTTATAATTTTTCTGTTACTTCAACCCTGTTATCACACAAAATTAAGTTGGTGTAAAAATTTTATCAATATTTTTCACACTTGTGTGCGTGGAATGTTGAAATGAAAACTTCTAACTACAAGTGGATTGTCTGGCAATCGACAATAAAATGATGAAATTTTAATAGTGTGCGAATTTTGTTGAATATTTTAGGGGGAGTTATGGTATAAAATCTTATTTTATTATCCTTGATACTAGAAGAAACCCAGACAATATCAGAAGAAGACGATGCCATTATCGAAGGTGATGTATCGGAAGAAGCTGAAACTGATGAATCCGAAGCATCTGATTCTAATACATGTATGTCTAAAACTGAAGGACCAGGTAAGTCTATTAAAAACATCAACAATGTATTTATTTCAAAGGAAAATCAAATTTCAAAATGAAATGATTTTCAAGTGAAAATAAAATTTTTCTGTGGTAAAAATTTCTAAGTATTAATACAATGTATTTATACGATATTTGAATACTTTAAAAGTAGGAGCCAAATTTTTGAAAATATTGAATGTTATCACATGTTCTCCATGCCACTAACATATATTGCTCTAACAATAACGGGTAATCATAATAGTTATAATAATAACGTTTTGCTTTCGAAATTGTAACTGAATAATTAATGTTACAGGCCATTTTTCAATAATAGAGATAGCGCCTCTTTTTATAAAAGCTTAGCGAATTTCAGGAACCAGAAAATGAGATAATGTTGCTCAATGACATGAACAGTTATGACAGCGAACTTGATGAACTTTTAAGTTTGTTCTTATATGCATACAGGTTGAGTCATAAAAACCGAAACAATAGGCTATTTCCTTAAATATTTCCCCTAAGCATATACTTTCAATTGCAAAGTTTCATAAAATGGTGCAGTTTTTGATAAGATAATTTGCAACTCCATGCTTGGTCTATTTAAAAAAATATGAAAATTAAATTTTTATACAGACCCCGTAGGGAAAAATTCCAATTATAAAAACTTTCCTTATCCACTCCTGAGTTAGACATAAAAAATTGCATCTTCATATTTGAAAAACTCGCAGAGTTATAGCCATTTAAATACTTCACCGAGTTATAAGGAATTAGACACAAATTAAAATGCTCTCAAATCAAGAAATAATGTTTATCAGTTCTAGAAAACATGTTTAAAAATCTTTTGAGTTAGAATTTTGATTTTTTCTCTATAATTTAGTTGTATAATTTGCTAACAAAATCACACTCAAAAATTTCTCATGAAATTTATAAAATTTTGAAATGATTAGTAAAGTTTTACATCGGATAATTTAAAATCGTTCTTACTTGAAACATGATTCATTGGATTTCCTTTTTTTCATTTAATTAAAGAAGAAAGTCTAATTTCAGCTATGTTCCAGGTTTTTATTCAATATTAACTTTAAAACTATTACAAATATTTGTTTTAAAAAATGATGTAATATATTTTTTTAAAAATCATATTTTCAAAACTATTACAAATATTTGTTTTAAAAAATTATGTAATATATTTTTTTAAAAAATCATATTTCAAAATATTTTTTTCAAATTTTCCGAAACAAAATTAATGTAAAATAATCAAAAAGGACATGTCTTAAGTTTGCACAGTCTTTCTTTAACGATTTTTAATTTTGATAATTTAAAGACGAGAAATGGCGATGGCAGTGAGGGCGGGGGACCATCATGCAGAAAAACATATTTACAGTTTTAAACAAAATTCGACTTCTAATAAAATGTTCAAGTGCTTTTGAAAAAAATGAAAGTGAAAAGTAACTCTTTCTGTAGCTCAAACTTCCGATTCAGTTTAATTTTTCTCATTTCCTTCTCCTTTCTGTGCTGTTTAAATGCCTGTCAGTTGTTTAAAACAATGTTTTTTCTAACATGCGGATAAAGAGCTTTTTCATAATTTTTGCTCTCACATCTTCAGACCTTTTTAACGTCCCGGAGAGGCTTTTATTAAAGTCTGTATTCTGTTCCCAGACGGGTCATGACCCGGACGTTACATTTTTCTGAAGAATTGCTTGGCCGGGCCTAATGTAATTTTTAAATCATACCGGGACTACTTCCTTCTTCTTAGTTCTGCGCGGGACGAAATTTTCAATCCAGGTCTCTAGACTTTCCTTTTAATCCAGGTTTAATTAAAAAAAAAAAAAAACAAACATTGTGTTTGCCTGCATTCCCTTGTCTTATTTGTGACTGCTACGATTTTCATGATACAGAGTGTTTTCTTATCTATGTTTGAACTACAGATTACACAATCATTGTAAAACATCCTTTGCTGAATACAAGAGGAGACGAGCGATAAATTTGAGCAAATTGAATTATCCATATTAATGCTGATTGTCAAAAACCAGTTAAACAATAAATTAATAATTCTAAACAAATGTTTCATATCAATATTATTAAACATGTCATTGAAATCAAAAGTTTTAACATAATTTACATAATTTAAAATTTTATTAATATTTACAAGTAGTAACCTTTTTTATACAATGTTTGTTAGTCTATTATATAGCAATGTTATATAAAATTCTGTGCGTTTAGTTAATTGCAAATTACTTGCTTTCTTGTTGCAGGATCTCATTTTTAAAAGTTAAAAAAAATCAAGAAGGTTTCTGTTATTAATTACTATACTAATTGACTTCTGATTTCAGAAGTTTTAAAAATCATGCACCTCTGTGAATTTTTCATCCCATTCTGATCAATTCAAGCACTTTCCAACAAACTTGAAAAGTGCTTATGCATTCGGTTTGTCTGTCCGTCTGTCCACGTTCTAATTTTTGTAAATGAAGTCGAATTTACATGCATGTCTGGTATACAATAGGAAGTATGCACGATTAATGGTTCATTTACAGGGAACACTCAAAAGAATTCGATTACATTATATTATATGATAAAAATTATTTGGAGAGAATTTTAATAAAATAATTCTATTTCAAATGTATCGAAACTGATATAAATCGCTGAATTTCATTATGATCACGTTGAAACATGGCATTTATAGCATTTTTTATTAATTTACAGGACAAAAAAAAAGAAATCGATTTTGCAAAGTAATTGCTAAGAGTACGTTTTAAAATTCAGTATGCGCTTTTAAATTTAATAAGTTTTTTGCATATTACTCTTTATATATAAATTTTATACCACATATGCAGGGATCCGCATAAGTATTCGCAAACCGTTCTCCTTACTAAAGGAAATTGCTGAAGGGGAATTCTCAACTGAAGTATATGTATCTCTTAAATGATCTAATTTTTGGGAATACATGTTGTTAATAGATACAAATCTCTATATCATATACAGGGTTGCTAAAAAATTCAGATGTTTTTCCGATTGTAAATGGGATCATCTGAAATTCTTTTTTGAACTGCGTTATACATTTCCACAGGGTGAAAATTGACGCAATATTTTAATTTTTTAAACGGTGCAGTTTTGTTACATTATTCTGAATGTGTTGGAAAATGCTCCGTCATGTATGCTTGAAGCATGATTTTTTCTTTTCTGTTACATTTGTCGTTAGATTTGTATGTAAATTTTACAGAACAATTTCCTTTTATTTCAAATTATTAACTGATAAATTTAATACTGCAGAGGACAATCTGGAACAAAATTCTGAAAATACATCTATGGAACTATGTACTCAGATGGCAGAAGAAAATGGTAAGTTCATATATTTTAATACATAGTAAGCGATAATTTTTAGTCTTTTATCAGTTTAGTTAAAATAATACTTGTGTTATCAAGATAGCTAGGGCTTGTTGTTAGGACCGGTCCAAGGGTATTTTCGCACCCGTGCGAGCAGTTGCCTGGCACCCCCCCCCCCCCACACACACATACATGAAAGAAAGGAAATAGTCTTGGATTATTCTTAAGTTATTATATATTATAGGTCGTTTTGGTCCTTTAAAATCTATACTCATTAACTCCCTTGCAGATTCAAAAAGCACGTTAATTCGATTGGCTTTATAAAGATTACTGAAAATTGAATTATAATCTTAAAACAATTGGCGATCTCCCTGTAAACAAGTTTCTATTATATTACCTTTTACTATGGAATTTTAATGCCGAATAATCTGCTGTTATTAACTGTTTCCATGTTTGAATAAATAAGACTAGTTAAACATTTGAAAATCAGCTAATGTAAAATTATCTGACTCAACAGAGTCCTTGCCACTTGTTATTTTTTATCAGTGCTATATAAAAATTGTTATAAAAAAGCTATTTTAAAAGTAACGTTTTAAATCTGAAATAATTTACACCAAAGGTTTATTTTCTTTTTATTATTAATGTTAAAAATAATTTTTTTCGTTAGAAAGAAAAATTATTATTCATGTTAACTTAGAATTGGCAACCGTAGTTAAAACAATCATCTCGAAATATAAAATAAACATCTCGTGTATTTTTAAATATAAACTGTTTGACAATGTTATTATTTAGCTATTTTAAATCAGACCTAATTTTCCATCATTTACAGCTTTTAACACATACGATTGAATTATTTATTTGATTTATTATTTTAAAGTTTTCTGTCATTTTTAATATTCACGTGTAAATACATGTTTTTTGCTTAAATTTCGAATATTTTCCATTTTACAAGTAATTATTTAATTCTAATTTCAAAGTTTTTTTCTGTTTATAATAATTCACATATAAATAAAAGCTTTAATTGAAAGGAAATATTATAATTTGCACTGTTTTTACAATTGGCAACAATTTGAAATATCAGCCATTGCTAAAATATTTTTAAAATATGTCTCAAAATGCTGAAAAATTGAATTTAAAGTTGAAAAAAAGCTACAAAATCAGTCAAGTTGAAAGGGTAAATGCAGTTCCAACACCGTGAGCTTCTAATGTACAGCCTTAAAAAATGATTAATTTTTTATGTCTATTTTTTTCTGCTTTAAAACTTTTTTTTAATGGAACCTACTTTGAGCAAATTTAATACTAAATATATCTTAAAATATTTCTTTTTTTTTAACTGTATGTTTTAGCGTGTTTATCAAGCAATTCTCAACAATACAACATTTTTCTATATTTTTGTAAGTAGCAGTTTTCTTAAAATTAGGGGAGAAAGATCTCCGGTCACAAGAAACTCAATTTACTAAAGCGATAACCTTACTAAATGAATCTAGATTTAATCCTATCTTTCATTTCATGTTTATTAAATTACAAAATGTTTCGAAATAAAAATTTTAACTATACAGTAAAAAGTATCAGTTTTACTATGTAATATTATGGTTTCAGAGAAAAAGCCGCATACAAGACTACTTACGACGTGATAAACCCCCAAGACAAAAAACACACATGTTTTATCCGGATACCCTTGATAGATTCTGCCAAGTTTTAATAAATCGCTAATATAGCTTTAAATTTGATATTGTTTAGTAAAAAAAAGAAATGATTAATTTGTACGATTCTAAATAAGCTGTTACCTGTCATAAAATCGGTTGTCAGCACCGCTTAGTTAGTGGATTAGACCGCAGAGTTCAGTGTAAAAAGGTCTTAAAACCTCACTATTGAAACTAATTTGCAAGGAAAGGGAGATGATTTGGGATAATTCTGTCTGCATAGTATTCCGCCACGTAGATGGAGTGTTGATAGTTTAAGGTTCCGTTCTTTCTGATAAAGAATAAAGAAACCGGAATGTACGTGAAAATTCAGTGTTTTTGAATTGTTGTTTAAACAGAACTTTTCCCCAGTACCAAGCAGACCCCCCATCTAAAGAACATTTTCCGTACACTTACAGTAAACTGCGAACCGCATGATCGTGACACTTGGAATATTGCTCAAAACAAACTTTACAGGGGTGAAGCACACTAATACAGGCAATATTTTTTTTATAAGAAAAAAGTTAATTCATTTTTTTAACGGTACTTTTTTGTGAGACTCTTACATTGATTGGCCGGTTGGCGTCTTCTTTACTAGGCGTCCAGTGCGGTCCCGCACTTCGCACACCCCTTGGGCCGGCCCTGCTTGTTGTGCTTAAGCCATTTGGTAGGCCTCCCCACCCAGCTGAAACTGTATTATTTTGAAAAGGAATTACCAAACTTTTAGACGTATGTACGACTGTGTAGAAACTCATTTTCACAATTAACAATGGTAATGTTACAATTTAAAAGAATGTATTCCATTCAGCTAATACTGAATATAACGCTTTTCATTGATACTTAATAACATCGTGATTTTATTTTAATACAATTCTCGTTGTATATCAAATTAAATAATTGTATACAGTTTTCTAAAGTATGACAGGAATTTGGAAAGTTGTTCAAAATATTTTATGATAATATTTAAAGAAAAATTTATGTTATACATGCATGATTTGTTGGCAAATATCATATATACATCAAATACATTAATTAATTTACAATTTCCAAGTTGGTTTGGACCGGATTAACCAACCACATATCAGTTCAAGTGTGTTAGTTTTCGAGTTTTTTCCCCGAGTTTCTTTTCATGAAACAAATATTTAACATCTGCAACGTTTTAGAAAGGATATTTTTACGTTTTAAATGTTGCCATAAATTGCATTAATTTTATAACTTCTAAAATATATTAAAATGTATTTAGAAATATTTGGTACTATTTGGTTATATTGTCAACCGATATCGACAAATAACACAGATCGCCAAACTAATAGCAAAATTACACATATTGACATAACTTTTATTTCAAATAACGAAGAAGAAAAAGCAAATAATTAGTAGAATATTAATAAAAATACAAAGTCGAAATAAAAATCACTTAATGGCGTTTCAAGCACGTGTACCCTATTTACTGTCATCGAATGCGACATTTATTATCATCCATTATCTGCATTTAATCTTACAGTTTGGCGATAGTTTCTTGGTTGACGGGATAAAAGAGTAGTATCTATTATTTTTACCTCTGAACATTTTATTGTTCTGATAATCATTACATTTGGGATTTCCCCGAACTTTACAGGAATTTGACTGATTTTTTGTTATTTTATTTTATTTTCAACTGCTGACTCTGCTATTTAATATTGCAGAAAATTCGAAAAGAATCTGTATGAATACATCTACTCAGACGGGAGAAGAAAACGGTAAGTTCATCTATTTAAACAGGCGACAGAAAGTTATAGATTCTTTAAAGTACATTATTTTATCGAAGCAACTTATTTTCGATGCATTCATAATGTTTTAACTCGACAATATTTAAAAATTTATTAAATAAATTTAATAAGATTTTGGGCACTAAGAAAACATTAAGAAGGCAATGTCTAAGGAATTTCCTCGCACATCTAGGAAATTGTATTACTTAAAACATAAAGAAGGGAATTTGATAATCCATGGAATATATGCTTTAAAAGTAAATGCTCATTTTAAGTTATTGTATTCAATTAAAAGCGGGGAAAATGAAGTCCACATTCACTATTACAAAAAAATAAAGGTTATACGAAAAAAAAAAAAAATCCTCAAAATATGAATCAAATGAAATCATCAATTCGTCTTATCTTAATCATCTATAGAGTGTTAAGAAGCTTTTTTGTTATAAAATTTAGATGCTGTTTTTTTACTAAACACAAATTTCTCTAGTTAAAGTTCGTATACTCCCTGTACACAAGTTTCCATTAATTTTCCTTTTACTATGAAATTTTAATGCCGAATCATCTGCTGTTAATAGCTGTTTCCATGTTTGAATAAATAAGACTAAAACATTTGAAAATCAGCTAATGTAAAATTAACTGACTCAACAGAGTCCTTGCCACTTGTTATTTTTTATCAGTGCTACATAAAAATTGTTATAAAAAAGATATTTTAAAAGTAACGTTTTAAAACTGAAAAAAATACACCAAATGTTTATTTCCTTTTTATTATTAACGTTAAAAATATTTTTTTTCGTTAGAAAGAAAGTATTATTATTCATGTTAACTTAGAGTTGGCAGCCGTAGTTAAAACAATTATCTCGAAATATAAAATAAACATCTCGTTTATTTTTAACTGTAAACTGTTTGACATTGTCATTATTTATCTGTTTTAAATCAGACCTAATTTTCCATCATTTACAGCTTTTAACACATACGATAGAATTCTTTATTTGATTTATTATTTTAAAGTTTTCTATCATTTTTAATATTCACGTGTAAATAAATGTTTTTTGATTTAAATTTCGAATATTTTCCATTTTACAAGTAATTATTTAATTCTAATTAAAAAGTTTTTTTCTGTTTATAATAATTCACATATAACTTTAATTGAAAGGAAATATTATAATTTGCACTATTTTTACAATTGGCAACAATTTAAAATAACAGCCATTACTAAAATATTTTAAAAATATGTCTCGAAATGCTGAAAAATCGAATTTAAAGTTGAAAAAAAGCTACAAAATCAGTCAAGTTGAAAGGGTAAATGCAGTTCGAACACCGTGAGCTTCTAATGTATAGCCTTAAAAAATGATTAATTTTTTATGTCTATTTTTTTCTGCTTTAAAACTTTTTTTTAATGGAACCTACTTTGAGCAAATTTAACACTAAATATATATTAAAATATTTCTTTTTTTATATAACTGTCTGTTTTAGCGTATTTATCAAGCAATTCTCAACAATACAACGTTTTTCTATATTTTTGTAAGTAGCAGTTTTCTTAAAATTAGGGGAGAAAGATCTCCGGTCACAAGAAACTCAATTTACTAAAGCAGTAACCTTACTAAAGGAATCTAGATATAATCCTATCTTTCAGTTCATGTTTATTGAATTACAAAATGTTTTGAAATAAAAATTTTAACTATGCAGTAAAAAGTATCAATTTTACTATGTAATATTATGGTTTCAGAGAAAAAGCCGCATACAAGACTACTTACGACGTGATAAACCCCCAAGACAAAAAACACACATGTTTTATCCGGAAACCCTTGATAGACTCTGCCAATTTTTAATAAATCGCTAATATAGCTTTAAATTTGATATTGTTTAGTAAAAAAAAGAAATGATTAATTTGTACGATTCTAAATAAGCTGTTACCTGTCATAAAATCGGTTGTCAACACCGGTTAATTAGTGGATTAGACCGCAGAGTTCAATGTAACAAGGTCTTAAAACTCTCACTATTGAAACTAATTTGCAAGGAAAGGGAGATAAATTGGGATAATTCTGTCTGCTTAGTATTCCGCGACGTAGATGGACTGTTGATAGTTTAAGGTGCCGTTCTTTCTGATAAAGAATAAAGAAACCGGAATGTACGTGAAAATTCAGTGTTTTTGAATTGTTGTTTAAACAGAACTTTTCCCCAGTACCAAGCAGGCGCCCCATCTAAAGAACAATTTCCATACACTTAACAGTAAACTGCGAATCGCATGATGGTGGCACTTGGAATATTGCTCAAAACAAACTTTACAGGGGTGAGGCACACTAATACAGGCAATACTTTTTTTTTAAAGGAAAAATGTTAATTCATTTTTTAACGGTACTTTTTTGTGAGACTCTTACATTGATTGGCCGGTTGGCGTCATCTTTACTAGGCGTCCAGTGCGGTCCCGCACTTCGCACACCCCTTGGGCCGGCCCTGCTTGTTGCGCTTAAGCCATTTGGTTGGCCTCTCCATCCAGCTGAAACTGTATTATTTTGAAAAGGAATTTCCAAACTTTTAGACCCATGTACGACTGTGCAGAAACTCATGTTTACAATTAACAATGGTAATGTTACAATTTAAAAGAATGTATTCCATTCAGCTAATACTGAGTATAACGCTTTTCATTGATACTTAATAACATCGTGATTTTATTTTAATATAATTCTCGTTGTATATAAAACCAAATAATTGTGTACAATTTTTTTTAAGTATGACAGGAATTTGGAAAGTTGTACAAAATATTTTATGATAATATTTAAAGAAAAATTTATGTTACACATGCATGATTTGTTGGCAAATATCATATATACAATTTACAATTTACAAGTTGGTGTGGACCAGATTAACGCACCACATATCAGTTCAAGTGTGTTAGTTTTCAAGTTTTTTTTTCCCGAGTTTCTTTTCATGAAACAAATATTTAACATCTGCAACGTTTTAGAAAGGATATTTTTACGTTTTAAATGTTGCTATAAATTGCACGATTTTTATCACTTCTAAAATATGTTAAAATGTATTTAGAAATATTTGGTACCATTTGGTTATATCGTCAACAGATTTCGAGAAATAATACAGATTGCCAAACTAATAGCAAAATTACACATATTGACATAATTTTTATTTCAAATAACGAAAAAAAAACAACAACAAATAGTAGAATATTAATAAAAATAAAACAAATAGTCGAAATAAAAATCACTTAATGGCGTTTCAAGCACGTGTACCCTATTTACTATCATGCGACATTCACTATCATCCACTGTCTGCTTTAATCTTACAGTTTGCGATAGTTTCTTGGTTGACGGGGTAACAAAATAGTACCTATTATTTTTATCTGTAAACGTTTTATTGTTCTGATAATCATTACATTTGGGATTTCCCCGAACATTTCAGGAATTTGGCTGAATTTTTGTAAGTTTATTTAATTTTATTTTATTTTCAACTGCTGACTCTGCTATTTAATACTGCAGAAAATTCGAAAAGAGTCTGTATGAATACATCTACTCAGACGGGCGAAGAAAACGGTAAGTTCATCTATTTAAACAGGCTCAAAAATTTACAGATTCTTTAAAGTACATTATTTTATTGAAGCAACTTACTTTTGATGCATTCCTAATATTTTTAACTCGACAATATTTAGAAATTTATTAAATAAATTTAATAAGATTTAGGGCATTAATAAAACATTAAGAAGGCAATGTCTAAAAATAATTTCTCGCACATCGAAGAAATTGTATTGCTTAAAACAAAAAGAAGGGATTTTCAAAATCCATGGAATATATGCTTTAAAAGTAAATGCTCATTTTAAATTATTGTATTTAATTAAAATCGGGGAAAAGGAAATTCATAAATGAAGTCCACATTCTTTCTAACCAAAAAAACCGAAAAAAAATTCTACAAAATATGAATCAAAGGAAATCATGAATTTGTCCTATCTTAATCATCTATAGAGTGTTAAGAAGCTTTTTTCTTTTGTTATAAAATTTAGATGCTGCTTTTTACTAATAAAAAATTTCTCTAATTAAAGTTCGTATACTCCTGTAACTATTTCAGAAAGGAAACTTTTTGCAACCCGATTTTTTATTTTTAACTTTTTAATTATTCCTGGTTTCTTTTCATATAAACATTTTCTCGCATCACGTATACTATATTTGTATATTGTGACAGAGAAAAACAATTTCAAACAGCAATGATAAAGTGCCAACCAGAACTCAATGTTTAATTTGCCCGTGCAAGAATATCTGTATCAATGCATGTTTACCCTCAAAAATATCACATTAGCTTTGAAAAAAAATCTAATCATAGTGCTTGAATCACTATTTTCTTTCTTATTGTTTTAAACATAGATTTATCTGTTTAATACTTTTTATCGCACAATAGGGAAAAAACACCGTAAACATTGGCGATAAATAATAAATAAAATAATACACTTCTTAAAATCACCATAAAATGAAAAATAAAGTAGGACGCGTTTGGAACTACAACAATAACAGCTCCTCATCAGCTAAACCAACACGTGTCCGTAAGTGTACAGAGTCGAGACTGTGTGCCCGAGTGTTATTCTCGACTATGTCCCCTTACGGACACGTGTTAGTTTAGCTGATGAAGAGCTGTTATTGTTGTAGTTCGAAACGCGTCCTACTTTATTTTTCATTTTATGGGCCTCACCAGTGGCCGAGAGGTTTTGACCTTCCAACTGGTCGACGCCAGGTGTTGGGTTCGAGCCTAATCGCGGCCGTCGGCGTAACCGTTCGGAGTTTTCCGTGGTTCCCTTAGAAAGAACCCCCAAGAAGGGCACTTCCCCCAGGGCCTATATCCCTCGAGTAGATAATCAGCCGACACAAAATAAACCAAACCAAATCATTTTCATTTTATGGTGATATTACAAAATGTACATAAGTGATTTTACAAAGTGTACTTTATTTATCGTACAATGTTGTCTCTCAAACTCACAGAAGAGCGTGACTGGATGACGGATGTTCTCGACTTCTTGAAAGCGGGGAATGGCATAGACGTGACTTTCGAGGTGGAGACACCGAACGGCCATGTCGAATTCTTCGCTCACAAGTTGATACTGGCCATGAAGTCCCCTTTCTTTGCAGACGAGTTCTACGGTGAAGGAAAAAGTGATGCACACCTGGTGATACCTTTGAAAGGAATAAATCCGAAGGCTTTCATGGAAATGTTAAGGTAACCAATTGTAGCGTCATATATCATTGTATTCTATACCAGCAAACAAACTTGTCCTCTTTATAATATAGGTACAGACGACACAAGTTACAGCTTATGTTTGATTCCTGGCAAACACCATCATTTTAGTATCATTGCTTTTGAAATCGGTTCGGTAGTTCCGGAGATTGGCCCCTACAAACAAACAAACAAATTTTTCCTATTTATAATACAGGTATTGACGACATAAGATATAGTCTATGCTTGATTCCGGGAGAACACCATTGTTTAGGTGCCATTACTTTTGAAATCGGTTCGGTAGTTTCGAAGTTGCGGCATAGACATAAAATATATCCTATGTTTGATTCCGGTCAAGCACCATCATTTTGGCACCATTACTTTTGAAATCGGTTTGGTAGTTCAGGAGATTAGCCCCTAGAAACAAACAAACAAACTTTACCTCTTTATAATATAGATATAAATTAATTTGAGTGTTTTTATCCTGATGCTAGGCATGAAAGGTAAAACTTTGTGCCAATCATTTTTAATCACTTTCAAGAAAATGGCGTTTGAAAACAGTAGCGTAGTTTAACAAAAAGTAGGTTATATTTTTTATACATTTTATCATTAGTGTAGGCCAATATTAATAAATGGCTGGTCGGAGATGTTTCCATTATAGGCATTATTTTTTAATTCAAAATAAATGCCAAAAATTCTCAACAGCAATTTTCCTGTTATTTAATGACAGACATTCCATGATTAAGTAAAGAAAATACTTCTCAGAAAAAATTTTGAAACGTGTTTTGCATTTAAAAAAACACTATATTCGTAACTAGCATACGCATAGAGAAATTGGTAAAATGACAGTTTTCTGCAGTGATACCGCAAAAATTATAATTTTACATTTTCTGTTCCATTTCAGTTATTATAATAAATATTTCAGACATTGAAGAGTTAATTTATTTTTTAAATGTACATTGAAGACATGAAGGTTCTCAAAGAACATATTTAAAAATTCATTATTAATCCTGCCATAAGGGATGAAAAAAAAACTCTGAATTTAGAATTAATTTTGGCAAAGCTGTAAGTTGTTTTAATCCCTATAATTTAGGATTAAAATGAGTACATTACATTTTCTTCTTCGTACTAAGTAAATCTTAGCCGCTATTTAAAATTTATAGAGAAAAAACACGTTATTTCTTTATTGATATAACTGTACCTCAGAACAACTGACTCTATGAACAAAATTGTCTATACAAATGTTGTACAACTGAAAATTCGGAATAAAATGAGCATCCATATTTAATATTTTTTTAACACTAAGCTCACAACAATACATAGAATTTTTTCCTAAATCGCTAATCAAGAGCTTGAAGTGAGAACAGACCAAGTTGAACCTTGGTTAAACATACCAAGTAATCCATCCTCCCTCCATTTTTATATAAAAGTAATAGTGGATAAAGCTTAGTATGATCATCTTTTAACTAAATTCAAGTGATTAAAATATTTTCCAGCTTTTCTTTAATTCCGAATTCACCCCTTAACCACTATTCTATATTAATGCGCTGTAATGAGAGAAAAATGTTCTAAAGTCACAATTATTCCTAAATTTGTGAATTTTAAAAATCTTCCACTGTAAGATAAAACTCACACGAAAATTGGAAAAAGGCAATATTATATCCAGTTTTTGTAAAGAGAAGGCTGTAAATCATTAAAATGAAGATTGTCTATTTAATTTAGTGATACACAATTTTTTGCCAAAAAAAATTGTTTGCCACTAGAATATTTGAAAAGTGACGTTTGTTTTATTTAATTGTTTAATAGCAAAGTTTCTGTCATTATTATGAGGAAAATTATTTTGCATAAGAATAGTAGTACCTTTGTGTCCCGCGGGCTACAGATTGTGCATCCCTTATTTAATTAATGGTATTTTTTTAGTAATCGAAGCATTATAATTTCCACATCATGTTGCAACAATTGTTCACCCCAATTTGCAATTGGTGATTTTTACCTTTTTGTAATATGCTGTCACAGTTTCTATAGTACACTGTTAAGAATTTTGTTCTACTTTGAGCCAAAGTTTCGTGCTCAGTAGCTACTACTATGAAATGGTGAAATCTCGTATGAATAGTTGAAGCTTCCTAGTTAGACCTCGTTCCCAGTTCCGGAACTATGCATCAACAGGAGGTTCAAGATTTTGCCATCTTACAGTGGCAGCTACTTGGCCCAAAATTTTGGTTCAAACTAGGACAAGATTTTTAACAGTGTATATGGTTATCCGTTAATGATTAGGAAACAGAATTGTGGCAGTTTTCTCTATTTAAATATAAAATTTCTTCTTCATCATTTTTGTTACATTATCTGTTACTTTTTCCAGGTACTGCTATGACAACAAACCTCGGATGAGAACAATCGAAGAAGCTTGTGTCCTGTTCAAAGTAGCCTCCGATTTTAAAATTTTGAATCTGCAGAAGTTATGCCACGCATTCATCAGGGATGCCAAGGTTGACTCCTAAGATGTTTTCATTAGTATGACGATTTCAGAAGAAATGGAAGACAAGGATCTCGGAGACTTGTGATACATGATCTTGCAAGAGAAAACCAGAGAATAAATTTGGAGTTGAAGTTGTCCCTCAACTCTGAATATGAACTGATTAAACGAATATTACAGAGTAAGAAGTTCTTTACAGAGAATCATTTTTCATACACTGCAACGGCAACTTCTTCGACATGGGATTATATATAGACAGTAGTGATTGCTGCGGGTGACGCTGAAACTACGGCCGTAAGGGAAGCGAAGTTACTAATGCGATGATATATCGCTTTCTGGCGGAAAATGAGAGATATAAAACTGCGATTGTTTGTTGCTCCTTGTTTTGAAATTTAAGAAAACAGGTTTATTTTTAACATTTCCTGAAACAATCGCAATTGAACTTTATTTTTAAATACGTGCTGTAGTAAAAAAAAAAAAGAAGCTTGAAAGGAACCTTTTGAAATCTTTTTCTAAGTTTGAAAGAGGTTATTTTATAAACAAATTTACAATATATTTAACAAATTTAAAATGTATTTTATATTGCTTACTTTAAATTTTTTATGTGATTTATCAAATAAAAGGATATTTATAATTCTTTGCTGTGTGTGAATTATTAGTTCTGAACATTAAAATAAATTTTGATGTAAATTATCTAAAAATAAGCCAAATAAAATAACTGATAATAAAACATGAAAATAATATATAAATCAAAGATTAAAAACAAATTGTAATGTTTCAAAGGTATCCCATGACTTTAATAGCTTATTTTAAAAGTTACTTTGGATTTTGAAAAAGTTCTATTGGGCATTTATATATTTAAATATATTATGATAATTTGATTTTATTTTAATTCACGTATATCTTAATCTCTTTCAATAATCGATTAATGCTATTATATAAATGAAACACGTCTAATTTTCTATGTAAGGAATCTCGAGAGTTTCTTTAGTTATGTACTAGGTGTCTCTCATTGCTGTTTAATAGATAATCCCTAAGCAGGCGATTTTAGAGGGATACTTTAATTGCAAAGATGTTTTAGTATTTTTAATTATCTTAGAAGTCATTTAAAAGTCAACATATTTATTCCTGCAAAAGTTTATATTTAGTTTCTTGGTTATGCGAATTTTTATTTGAAAAGACGAATTTTGTGGTTATGTCACAGAAAAAAATATATTGTTATTTTATGGGAAAAAAGGGGATAATAGGAAAATTTAAACATTTTCCGTAATTAAAAACATACGTTTTAGTGCTGGGAAATAATAAAAAATTCTTATTAATTCAATAGCATTTGAAACATTTTGGCAATTGGATATGATCCTATGAAAAAGACGGCTTATTATTTAATAGGGATTAATGAAGAATGAAAGAACTACATCATACCTTCAATTTTTATTCATTTTCTTTCTATGGGCGTATAAACTCAGAATCATTTGTATTTAATGACTTATTAAACAGTAGAGCACTATGGAATGATTTTTCAGAAAGTGACTCGTAAAAATTGAAATACCAAATCATATTGCATTCTTGCTTCAAAAGTGCCATAATGCCAAAAACTGATATTTTCAGAAAATGGTGTTAGTAGGCTGTATTTTCAGTGCACTATCTATCGCTTTAGGTGGTTTTTAGAAGCATGAAAACCAAGTCAAATAACAGTGATTTTTGAGTTGTAATTTTTTTTTTAAAGAAAGGCTTTCTTGAAAATGAAAGTCGACACACAAATCTTTACATAAGATTTCACTAAAATAAAATAATTTTATTTAATAATTTTATTGCTAAATATTCTAACATTATTAAATATATGCACAATGGAGATTTTTATTTCAACTTGAACTTTAAATTTGAAAATACAATTTGATGAGTTTTTATTAAGAAATTGGAAGTGTTAAATTAAAAAGATGTAACATGAAACATTTTCAAATCGAAAGAAAAAAAAACTTAAAATGTCCTAATAACAATAATTTTTTCATATGAAACAAAAATAATATTGAATGACATTTTACATACAGTTTAATGTTTTCTCAATATATATCAGATTTATTAAATACAATTAAATATTCTTTGAAAAGAATAAATGAATAAAATTCAAATTGCGTGAGAAAAAGGTAAAATTTTATATTAAAAGTAAGGAAATTTTTATAAATTTCATCATAAATTTTATCCCTTTTTCAATTTAATAGGATTTACAATTCTGAAAACTATTAGCTAAAGAAGGACGGGACTACGTTATTAAAATTTAAATTCTTGATGACTTTTGAAAAACAAAAAAGAAAATTTTATATTCAAAACAAATGTTACAAAAATATAAAAGGATGCTTAGGCTTTTTCAAGTTTATTACATACATAAAACAATAAAAAAAAAATACTGAGATACATAAAAGATCCTAAATACAAGTGTTTTCTTTGCAATAAAGACTGGAATAAATTTAAAAACCTTATTGAGCTATCTTTTAATAAAAATTAAGAAAAAACGCCAATAACCTGAATTCAAATAAATTTGAAGTTTTGACCAAAAAAAAAGAAACAAATTTAAAATATGCATATGAATCACTCGGGCGATAGCCGGCTGGGATTTTTCGCTCAGATAACCTTATTGGTCATAACATCTGGTCTGTCATTTGAAACAGCTCGGCAGAATAAACCGCAGGTAATGGAACTCCATACAACGATGGATACGTAGATATACTAATTATTTTAACACAATCAAACTGATTGGTAAAGTTATCATACGAATTGAATATTTCCAGCTGAGCGAAAAATTGCCCAAGCCGGGAATCGAACCCGGATACTTGGCTTACAAGGCCAATGCTTTACCTGTTAAGCTATCTGGGCGATAGCGTTATGACCAATAAGGTTATCTGAGCGAAAAATCCCAGCCGGCTATCGCCCAGATAGCTTAACAGGTAAAGCATTGGCCTTGTAAGCCAAGTATCCGGGTTCGATTCCCAGCTTGGGCAATTTTTCGCTCAGCTGGAAATATTCAATTCGTATGATAACTTTACCAATCAGTTTGATTGTGTTAAAATAATTAGTATATGAATCACTGACATACAAATATATAATGATTCTGTAAAATTGAGAAGGCAGGCATAAAGAATAAAACTAAATTTTGTATCATTCAAATATTTATTAAAAAATATTTATAAGTTTTAACAAACATAAATATACGATAGGTATTTTAATTAAGTAGTACTTTTTAGGTAAAGAAATATCTTTAAAACATTCAATAGTGCAGGACTCAAATTTTCACACTTTCCTGCCAGATTGTAAATGAAAAAAAAAAAATCTGAGTGGCAGATTCCTCTAATACCTACAATGGAATTTTACAATAACTATCATCGTTTTAAAACTGTGTTAGGAAAGTGTGAAAATTTTAGGGTCGCTGCGACCTCTGATGGTACAAACAAAAAATAGTGAAGAGAGACAAATGTGATTATCATTTCATTAGTATAAAATTGTTTAAAATGTATTTCACACATTATATATTAGATACATTAAAAAATCATTAATTTTAGTTCGCTAACATAATCTGAAACATTCTACTTAAATATAAAATCAAAGGAATTAAAATACATACACAGATATAAAATATACATATTGAAAATAATAACTTTGTTATTTTATATTACTGTAGCATAATTATAACGTAAGAAATTACGAATATTGACCGAGTGTTGGCAATTTTATGCTTTTTTTAATTGGGATATATACCAGAATTTTCTAATAGTAATATTCTCAATTATTTTATTTAAAGACATAATAAATGACGCTAGTGGCAGAACAAATAAAAAGAACATTACTATGATAAAAAGTTAACTAAATCCAATTGATTTTTTAAATCACCAGATTTTAAAACATTCACCTTTTATATAAACATTTTAATAAAAATTTTAATTTTACTTAATTATGATTATGGAACTTATTTGACGGTTCCGAAACATGTCAATGTCTTTTATTTTTGTTATAACACCTTCCTTAAGTAAAATTAAAATTTTTATTAAGAACATTTCTGTTTTAAAAAATCTTGTTGATACGAGATTGATTTCATGAGTTGACAAAAGAAAAGGAAAAATCAGATTTTTTTCCCCGCATAATCGCTTTTAAGTTCAATACACTTAATCTTGCGATGTTCCAAAGCATCATTAAAAACAAATTTGTAAGTGCGATCGCAGATCCCACTGAGGGTTTCGTTTAATATTTCTTTCACAACAAATAATCATTTAATTAACAAATCAAGATTGTTCAGTTATGATTATTAAATTCTTACATACACGATAGCAACAACAAATTTAATTTTGAAATTTTCACAAAAGGAAGTTATTTATTTTTATCAAATTAAAAATGTTCAAATCAAATTATCTATGTATCTATCTATAGAATAAAGGCCAAACGCATCTGAGCGTAACCCATACGCCATTTTACGAATATATTTTGAAATTTGAAATGAAATTTCGTGTTTGCATTTTTTGCTAGTACAAATTTAAAAATTTCTAAACATTGCACACTTTCAATTATTACATCATCATATAGAGAAAAAAATGCTCTTTTATATCTTGAGCACTGTACCTTTATTTGTTTTAGTATGAAATATATTAATTTTTATTGAGATATTATAATTGAGTATTTGAGATATTAATTTTTTTTTTGTAATTTTTAATGTAATTTTTATAATTGTGGCAACAGAATTGCATCATTTCTATTAAAAATATAAGGGAAAAGGGAAAATAGTTTTTATATCTATTTAAACTTGCGTGCAACAATTAGAAGGGAAAAAACAACAGCAAAAATAAAAACAAACTGATAATATATATAAAAAAATATTTTAATTAAAACAATAGTCTTTTACAAAATTTCATGATTTGTTATGTGACAAGAGGTATTCAGCTGTAAGTACACAAAATTTAAACTCTCTCACTTATATAGTTTTTGTGTACGGACTCTATGACGGACAGAGGACAGAGACGCGGAGTTTCGTCAGATGAACGAAACCCTAAAATGGATAATTAACGCGTTAAATTAATTTATAGAATTGATACATTTTACATACAGCCTAAGCTGATATTTATGGCACAGATGTCATATACGCACCTGCTTTTTTCCCCAGTCAATTTGGCATTGCACATGTGTGCCAAGGAGAAGATCCGTTTAATAAGTGGGTTAGGGAAATAAAAAGTTAAAGATTTCAATGAAATGTGCTGATTAAATAATACAACTGCATGTATTCAATATCGCTATATATATTCATAATTATGAATTACTGTGAAAATTATCTTTAGTGTTTTGTTACCTATTAAGTTTATTATTTATAAATGTTTATTTATTGTTTCCTTTTTTATAAAATTCATGTTTATTTACTGTTATTTTTTATTTTAATTCTTTAAATTTATTTTAATTATATACTATATCAATAATTATTTATATCAAACTATTATTTATTTATTTTCATTTCCTTTTTTTAAAATACTAGAATCTCTTTCATTTTTTCACGTTATTTTATTTTTATATTGCAGCAAAAAAAAACGTCATGTTATAGAATGCAATTTGTAACTTATATTCAAAGGCAAAATCTTCGCGAAATTGGCGGCACGTGCAAATGTGGTGCGTATATGACATCTGTGCCATATTTATTACCAAATTTGGCATTAGTGGTCGCGAAAGCAGCGTTAGTCCAACTTACCAGTCTGTGTTTGTTTGGCAACATAATTTTTCAGAAGTTTCAGTCGCATTTCTCCCACGCGTCAGTTTCAAGGGAGACGTGGAAACACCAATATGATTTTCTAAGACAGCTTATGAATCAACCAGAGACAAAATGCTCTCTGAACCGATCCCAAACAGTTTAGAAGATGCATCGAACTCGCAAATAGACCAAGCATTAAGTTGTGTAATCGTAGTGAATTTCTAATCACAAAATCCTACACTGTTCTCTATCTTTCAGTCATAGGTAGCCTTGATTTCTAAATACTAGGGGCTATGCATATATAACGTTATCAACTTTTTGGTAATTTTGGACCCAATCCCCCCCCCATTTGCAGGGGCCTCACTAAGGGGGGGGGACAGGGGGGAGCCTCCCCCCCCCAAATATTCCCAAATGTTGTTACACTTGGCAAATTTCATTGAAATTTTAATAAAAACTGTAATATATTTCCTATTTTTAGATAGAAGTTGCAAAAGTTACAACTCTAATTGGGAATATTATTGAAATTTTTACAAATAAGAACTGTATTACATTTTCTAAGTGTGGTAACTTGGCAAAAATATGAAACATGTTGGCAAATATGAAAATTTGACTTGGCAATTTAAGGTCTTCTCCCCCATTAATAAAAAGTGTTAGCGATGGTCCTGCCCATTTGATATCATACGTTATCATTCCACGAACCCCCCCCCCTTCCCAGGTAATTATATCGTTATCAATGTCTATTTTTTTTTAAATCTTTAGGATTTCTTTTTTTATTTCGAGGGATATAAAAAAATGGTTACATACATTTTAATAACAATTTTAATTTTTTTTAATTTTATATAAAAGGTGAATATTTTGTAATCTGATGATTAAAAAAATCAATTGGATTTAATTAACTTTTTATCATTGGTTACATACTTTATTAATACAAACGAAGAGAAAATAAAATATCACTTTATATCATATAACACTTAAAATAAATTGTTTTTATTCAAAAGTATTTTATAATAACTTTTGTTAGATAATGCTTTCAAAAGTATTAATGTGTTGTTGCACTTGCCCTGCGCGAAGGAGCGGTGGGGAGGGGGGATGGCGGCGGAGTAATAGAAATTTTTATCAACAAGACAAGTGGGCAGCATTTCTCTTCCTCTGTAATTTGTTAGTAAACACAAGCCTCATTTCAAATATTCGTCACATATAGATTCAATTATAAAGTTTTTTTCTAAGCACACTTTCTATTCTTATTATGTGAAACTGTTTACGCAAACAAAACTTGCGCATTTTTTTTTTTTTTTTTTTTTTTTGTAAAGTGGATACAAAGCAGTTGTAAACAAATAAAATTAACTGTTCTATTCGTTATATAGATATAAAGTGTTATTCAAATTCGAAAGTTGAAAAATATTCTTTATTAAGAAGTAATTTTTATTAGCATTACTTTTTATATTTTTGCTGTTAAAAAACAATTTATGGCATTTACCTCAATTAACATTTCTAAAATGTAAATACACAAAAAAAAAATTAAATAACGTTTTCGCTTTAAAAAAGGCAAAAAATAACATAAAAATTATTGTTACTTTCAAATGATTATCTTATGAAATAATGCTTCGCAAATCCAAACAAAGCATAGCTTTTGCTAGTTAAATTTAGATTTCGCAGATAAAGTAAACAAAATATTTTGATTTCATAAAATGGAGCTGAGCTAAGAGACAAGCACACAAGTCTAACACAATAAGTTTCAATTTTGAAATTATTATTATTATTATTTTATTACTATTATTCTGAAACAGCGAACGCCGAAAAAAAATAAAATAAATGATTGATATTTTTTGACTCGCCAAGAAAGCGTTAAACTGCCAAATGCATTAACGTAAACAGTCTTCTACGCATGTGCACCAAGCTCTGATAGGGAGCCTACCTTGGCGATAAGAACTTGTGACTATGATTGGATGATGTAATTTTCTTTATTTCCTCCTGAAGGTACCTAGCATGGTAACCCACGCCAACGCTAATCGACCAGGTCTGGGTTCGTACGCTTCAAGGGATTCGGGGAATTTTGAGATGTTTCATTATCAGGAATTTCATAAAGTATCGGTCTCGAAATCTGAAGATAGATTTTTTTTTCATTAAGCTTGTTTATAACTGCTCCGCTCAACAAGCGCAAAACGTTTTGACACATTTACAAATTCATTTTTAACGGAATTATATAAAATTGGAAGGTCTGACTATGGAAGCGATTTCGAATCGAAATTAGCTTTCCATTCTATGACAATTCAATTACTTTATCGAGCTCTAAGCTATTTTGATCACGCGATCATCCGTTTTTCTCCTGCTTTTCGACCGGTTTTTCTGCTTTCGTCGGGAAATGTGCTCAAAAACGTCAACTATGAAGGCTTGTTAAAAAAATCTATTGCGTTAAAAAAAAAAAGAAGATTGAGTGCAATAAAACAGTTTCTGAATAACAGCATCAGCTGTTTTCGTGCATTTCCGAACAAAAATTAATTAAAGCGTATGTCACAAAGTTGCCCTTTTTAATTTAAGAGCACCTTTAATTGAGTCAAAGATTCTGGTTAAAAAGTGCTTAAAAGTCGCTGTATTAGTAAAACTTAAAAAAAATTCTTAATTAGATTTAAAAAATAAATAAAAACATTGAATAATAAAAAAAAAGAAATTTCCAAAAGGAAATAATTTTAAAAAGGAAGAAAATTATAGTAATGACCGTTATTTAAATAAAATCTTCTGTTATATAAATCTATAAAAAAATATTTCTTTAGCTTCATATTATTATTTAATATATTTTTCTAACGAACTTGAAGAATAAAAAATAAGTAAATTAGTTCTGCAACATTTTTGTTATTATTCTATAAATATATTTAAAATCTTTATGTCTATTTACAGTTTAGTATCTTTTTCATTCGGAAACTCGTCTTTAAATATTTATTTTTTATTAAGATATGTAAATCAATTAATCGCCTTTGTATCTCTTTACTAATCCTTATCTGTTGTAATCTTTGTCTAAATAGGTAAATTGTCGCAAACATTTTTTTATTATTATTCTGTTACTATTAGCAACAGCCTTAAAAATCACTATAGTATCCGACGTTTAAAAAGAAAAAAAACTGTCAAAGCGAAATTAATTTCTAATTCATTTGAAACACAGCCATTCTTCATTTTATGTGAATGTGAAATTTAAAAAGATAAAATCTTCTAATGTATTTACAAAGAATTTAGATTTTATATAATATCATTTTTTTTTATTACAAAGATAGTTCAACTCTCTGAGTTCATCGGCCATTTCATGGTCATTTCACGATAAATAGATCCTTATCATTAAAAATATTTATAAATAACATTTGGAGACTGCCAATTACAGCGCACGACTGTCAAATATGGCCCCGCGGAGATAGTAAGCACCATTCTGAGACGTTTCATGAACAGCCATTCATGCTCAGAATGCGGATTCAACCATACCAGATTTGAGCCCACATAGCACACATTCATCTATAAGTCATCTAGAAGCTGTAAATACAAGACGGCCAAAACATCTATAGGTTATCTAGAAATATCCACGATACTCTCTTTTTACGTCTATTAGAAATAACATGTGTGATCTCTCTGAGTTCCTCCAGACGTTGATTACATCCAGATAGTCTACAAGACAACATCTATAAGACCTCCAAACAAGAGTATTTTTTCCATAAGAGATGCATAATGCGTGTTATTCGCAAATCCATTGGATGCAGTCTTGAGTATTTCCTAAGGACATGGAGTAAAGGATTTCCTTTAGATGTTAAAAGAGTGAAAGCCACAGGTCGTCTGTTGCAGGTCACAGACGTCTGATAGAAATCTAAATTGGAATGTCAGATCGACGTCTGTTTATTTACTGATATGCACATCTAAATAACATTATTATAGACGTATTCATACTATAAGTCGACGTCTTATAGATAACGTGTGTTGTGTGGGAGCGCTTGTAGTTTACATGCGAGTACAATGGTAAATGAAATTTCCCTTGCAGAGAATGGGAGTAGTTTCCTTTTTGAATCCCTCTTATTCTAAGAAATAAATCGAGGAGAACTGGAGAGGCCCTCACTCGATCTTAAAATTGTTAAGCTCGAATATTATGAACTATAGGAACAGCATTTGAGTACAGTAACATATTATTAAATAAATTGACTGGTATGAGTTGAAAAAAAGGGGTTAGAGAGTTCTTCCACAGTAGAAAAAAAATCATCCGGAAGAAATAGGTTTCTTCTAAGCGGAAGAAATGGAAGAAACTTATTCTTTAAGCATTTACAATGCAACTTTCAACTTTGTGAAACACAATAAATATATTCTTCTATTAATCTTATGCAGGGTGACTCTAAATTTTTTTTACAATAAAAGAGGGATGATAATACACATCAAGACAAACAATATTAAATGGGAGACCAGGGGTCCCAAACGTTTTCCAGAGGAGATAGCGGCCATTAAAGTTTAGGGTCCAAAATTTCAAATAAAGATAAACAAGTTGGAAATTGCACGTGAAGCGTAGCAAATTAGGTGCGTTCGTACGATAACGAAGTTTTAAAAATATTACTTTCATATGTCAATCTCATAAAATTATAAATAGTGAATTACAATTAAAACGCTCATCAAACAATGTTCTCCCAATACCATTATGTAATGGAATACTTTTGTGTGGCCTTGTAAATCAATAACAAATGTTCTTTGCACCACAAATTATGTATGATGTATATTATAATATGTACTTTATAGTTGCATAAAAATTTTATAAAGTTCGTATGAGTGTAACACGATTAAAATGCATTTGAAACATTTTTCCCATTGACCGTAATGTAACGGAATACTTTTGATTGTCCCTGTAATTGATCTATGCATCCGATTTTCATAAAATTTGAAATAACTCGACAAAATTATGTAATAATTATGTATTTTAAATTTCAAATGTATAGAATATATTTGAAACTTTTTCCCCATTGACCATAATGTAATTGAATACTTTAGATTGCCCTGTAATTGAACTATGCATCCGATTTTGATAAAATTTGAAATAATTTGACAAAATTATATAATAATTATGTATTTTAAATTTCAAACGATTAAAATGCATTTGAAACTTTTTTCCCCATTGACCGTAATGTAATGGAATACTTTTGATTGCCCCTGTAATTGATCTATGCATCCGATTTTCATAAAATTTGAAATAACTCGACAAAATTATGTAATAATTATGTATTTTAAATTTCAAACGTATAGAATATATTTGAAACTTTTTCCTAATTGACCATAATGTAACTGAATACTTTTGATTGCCCCTGTAATTGATCTATGCACACGATTATCAAAATATTTGAAATAACTCGACAGAATTATGTAATAATTGCGTATTTTAAATTTCAAACGATTAAAATGCATTTGAAACTTTTTTCCCCATTGACCGTAATGTAATGGAATACTTTTGATTGCCCCTATAATTGATCTATGCATCCGATTTTCATAAAATTTGAAATGACACGACAAAATTATGTAACATTTATATATTTTAAATTTCAAACGATTCGGTTTGGTAGTTTTTTTCTCTGTTACATGCGGACAGACAGACGGACAGACAGACAGACGGACAGACAGACAGACAGACGGACGGACTGAACGACAACTATAGGTGCTACGTATTTACATAATTACGAACGCACCTAAAAAGGACCCTCGAAAAGGGACGAAATCTCCTCCTCCTGAATTAGAGTTCCACATCTGATTGAATCAACAGTCCAGAGAATGCGAGACAGGTCAGCGGTGTTATTTTAGATTTTTGCAGGTTGCGATCCGATTAACTCGAGATTTTAAAATTTAGTTTAGAACATTATTTCAGAGAAAAAACTACATCGAAGTTTCTCTCTGAGAAACCCGTGTTAATACGTTTAATAAGCTCGAGTTTTCTCTGCAATATGAACACGATATAGAGGAATATTATTTTAATAATTTAATGAATTTTTAATGCATTTTACAATACTATCAAGCTTCACATATATATTTGTAATCAGGTATTTTTATATAACGTTGAAAGAATAAGATTTTATTAGTATTTAAAACAAAATAAATACAAAACAACATTACAAATTTTCCGCTTTTTAAGACTGTCAGAGAGCTAGAATAATAAAGATGTTTGTTTACCTTTGTGGATTATATTTTGAAGAGATTTCTATGCAAAAAGCTGCAAGATTCGATAGGAAGGTATCTGTACGCCTGAAGTTATATCACTCGATGTCAGTTTTTTAATTTTTTTTTTTATTATTTTATTACCTTATTTCTTTGATTTTTAATGATTTCAAAAATTTTCCACGCGTCAAGGTGAATATGAAAATTTTTTCCTGAAATTCTTTTGTAATTTTTTTCATCTTATCAATATTAAGGGTTTATTTGGAAATTCGGTACATCACAAGCCCAAACACAATAACAAAAATCTAATGGAAATTCGAAACAAATAATTTTAACTCCTTCCCGCCACAAACAAAAAATAAGTCAACTGACCCGATATAGTGCTCAGTTGACGATTTTTTTTCTGCAACCAAATGAAGAATATTGATAATGAATTATTCTTTTAATTACTGCGACGATTTTTTGACATTCGTTAGAACAATCGAATTTCAATCGTCCAGCCTAAAATTTTTTTATGTGGTTTTTAAAATTTTTGATTTTTTACACTTTTTAAGGTGAATTTGATTATTTTTCTGAAATGGATAGTATTGTATCGTAATTTTTTTTCGTCTGAATAATTTTCAGGATTTATTTGAAGATTCTATACAACACAATAACGAAAAATTCAATGTAAACTCGAAATAATATTAACTCCTTCCTGCAACAAACAAAAAATAATAATAAGTCAACTGACCGAGATTAATGATTTTCGCCCCCCTAGCCTCGAAAGTGACTCATAAAATGAACAATTATTAAAAGCGATTATTTAACATAAAAAAAGGCAATTACTTAACAAAATTTCTATTTTTTCATCTTCTGATTGTTGAAATTAGTAACTTTCTTGAGCATCAAATGGGAGAAAATAGGTACCTGTTTTTGAAATCTTGAGAAAATTCACATTTTGTTTTCATGATCATTAAAAGAAACTGTCCATTTTTTCTGCATTAGATGGACAAATTTGATTTTATTTACGAACAACTGCAGTAATATTTGATACATTTAAACACCCAATTGAAGAAAAATTACAGTTTGTTTCTGAAACTTTTACAAAATTTATATATTTTTTTAAGAATCTTTTTAAGAAATTCGCTTTTTTGCGAATCAGATTGATGAAGCTATTTTGAAAATTCCGGAAAAGGAAAAAAAGTGGCGGACTTCCACGAAAATTAACAAGTAAAAAAAATCATGCGTTAAGCATGGACGGATTAACTTCTGATAAATATTTAATAAGTAGACTTTATTGAAAAGTTTGTTCTTTATTGCATATATTTTTTCATGTCTCAATTTCCGGATTCAAAATCAATATTTTTTAATTTGTGGAAGTAGATGGCTTAAAAATTTTATAAATCACTTACTAGGTTTCTAAAGATAATAAACCTCTGTAACATAAAGGATTTTTCTTCTTGTATCATCAAGAGAAAAGTTTTTAAAACATATGACACAATTCTTTATTTAAAGAAAATCTTTTTTAATTTGAATAAGTATGCTTACATTACTTTCATACGTTAACCTTTCACATGAATTACTGTATGAACCATGTACAATTTACACCAGATGGTTTCACAGCACTACATGAATCTTATTTGCTTAACACAAGGATCATTGCTCCTAAACTGCAACATTAGAGGAATCTAAATTAGAAAGAAATATAGAATAAATATTACTTTTGAGATAAGAGGCATTTTAATAAATTCAATGTCTGGTTGAAATAGGCAATTTATATAGAACACATGGAAATGACAACAAGAAACGGAATGGAACTGTTCATCCACATTCCAGCAACCAACGTGTTACAATTATTATCTTAGAAGAAGAGTAAATTGTTAAAATTCATAAGAAAATCTTATCACTAACAAAAGGTCTCTCACTTTTCATAAGATATGTTTCCTTAAGTTGACATTTCCGAATAGCCTTTGGAACACATTACAGAAACAGAGGGGCTTTTCTCGTGGATATACAAATATATTTTTTTACATAATATAAAAATCCTGATCATATTTTACCAACGCAAACACGTTCATTTTAAATGTGTATGCAAGTCTACTTTCAGATTAAAACTCTATGAAAAAACTTTGGAACATACTTCACAAATAAAAGATTTTTTTCATACTATGGGTGTCCAAGTGTGTTTTTAAATTATCACTCCATAAAAATACTTCGGAGGATATTTTAATTATTACGATAAGAATAATAGCAAACAAAAGATTTTTATTTTTACAGATATGCAGGTGTTTTCTCAGATCATGGAAGACATTTCACAATTTTTTTTGTTTCAAGGAATCCGCACATGTTTCTTAGATCACCAACGTGTAAAAATACTTTGGAGCATATTTCACAATTTATCATTTGTATGGGTATATAAGTATGTTTTCAGTGTGACAAACAAAAGGTTTTTCCTTCGTATGGATGCGCAAATGTACTTTCAGATGATTCCTTTCAGAAAAGCCTTTGCAACATATTTCACAAACAAAAGGTTTTTCCTTTGTATGGATACGTAAGTGATTTTTCAGATTAGAATTTTGTGAGAATCCTTTGGTGCATATTTCACAAACATAAGGTTTTTCCTTTGTATGGCTGCGCAAGTGTCGCTTTAGATGACCACTTACGGAAAAGCCTTTGAAACATATTTCACAAACGTAAGGTTTTTCGTTTGTATGGATACGCAAGTGTCTTTTTAGTTCATTACTTGCTGAAAACTGTTTGCAACATATTTCACAAACATGAGGTTTTTCCTTCGTATGCGTACGAATGTGTGCTTTCAGATTACCTCTTTCTAAAAATCCTTTGGAACATATTTCACAAACAAAAGATTTTTCATTTGTATGAATACGCAGGTGTTTTTTCAAATAATCATTTTGTGAAAATCCTTTCAAACATATTTCACAAGCAAAAGGTTTTTGTATTTCTTTTGTATGGGTAAGCAAGTGTTTTTTAAGACTACTACTTATTGAAAATCCTCGAAAACATACTTCACAAACAAAAGGTTTTTCCTTTGTATGGGTGCGTAAATGGCTTTTCAGAATATCACTTTGTGAAAATCT
Organism: Maratus speculifer; assembly: GCA_964019185.1. Taxonomy (NCBI): domain Eukaryota; kingdom Metazoa; phylum Arthropoda; class Arachnida; order Araneae; family Salticidae; genus Maratus; species Maratus speculifer. The sequence continues at coordinate 23,718,420 of OZ025303.1, read as the reverse complement.
TTTTAAACATATTTTACAAACAAAAGGTTTTTCCTTTGTATGGGAACGCAAGTGTTTTCTCAGATTACTACTATATGAAAATCCTTTGGCACATATTTCACAAACGAAAGGTTTTTCGTTTGTATGGCTACGCAAATGTTTTCTGAGATCACAATTTTGTAAAAATCTTTTGAAACATATTTCACAAACAAAAGGTTTTTCATTTGTATGGATAAGCAAATGTCTTTTTAGATGACCACTTTCTGAAAATTCTTTGCAACATGTTTCACAAGAATAAGGTTTTTCATGTGAATGGATTTTCAAGTGTCTCTTTAGATTACCTTTTCGTAAAAATTCTTTGGAACATATCTCACAAACAAAAGGTTTTTCATTTCTATGTATAGGCAAGTGTTGTCTCAGATCACAATTTTTTGAAAATTTTTTGAAGCATATTTCACAAGAAATTTTTTTATTAATTGTTTGAAAGTGAGTCTGAGACACTGACATTTTCTTTAGGGAAAAGATTTAATTTTGTAAAGTGTAGATAGCATATCTGTTTAAAATGGTATTCTATAAACTTTTTTAAAGATGATATTTAAAAAGAAGTATGGAACATTTTCATAATTTAATCTAAAATGATAAAAACATTAATTATATATTTTTTATCTGCACATTTAAAAACATTTGTTATAAATTTTCAAAGCATTCAATAACTTAAACAGCCAAATAATCAAAAAATATATTGTACAAACTATTTATTATTGTATTAAAAATTAAAAACATGAATAGACTGTTGCAGAAAAAAACAGCAGCATCTTCTCTGAACCAAAACACTTTTAAATCTTAAATATTATCGATAAATAATATTCTTGACCGATGTGAAATCAAGTTGCAGTATAAAAGCAATAAACATAAATCTGAAATCAGTAATCTAATTAGAAATACAATATACTCCCTCAAATCCATACAGGTTGGAACAAGTGATATTGCGGATTTTAAAATTTTGCGGATATCTAACTATTTGCTTTGTCAGTATATTTAAAACAGTAATTTCAAAGTAATTAATAATGTAATTTAGATTATAATGAATGTTTACAATGAAGTAAAATATTAAAGTAATTTAACAAAGTAATAAACTAAAATAATAAAAATTTAGATTTTTTTAAATGATTAATATTAAAAGCAAAAGTTAAGCAAAATAATAAATAATGTATACTTAAATATTTATTATAAAAATAAGTTGCTTCCTTCCTAAATTATTCAGTAAAGCTTGCTTCATAAAGGTGCTTTATTATTTTACTTCAAAATCTTCAAATAAAATAGTCTTTTTTTTCATGTTTAGCCAGACATAATAATCAAAAAAGCTTAAATAATGCATAAATTCATTTGGCAAAAAGATTGTGAATACCGATGATATCAACAATATTTTGAATTTTTTCAAGAATTATTTATTTTTCTTTTATGAAAAATCATGAATTCAATAATTTTATGAAAATTACAGACTAAACTATACATAGAATTGATATAAAAATAAAAAAAACTCAAATTTAAACTGAAATTTGTCATTGTTTACATCCATAAACTATGGGTGGATTTTAGGGAGTTTACTGTAACATAAAACAACAGTATTAAAAATGTGATTGACAATTTATAACATTAGAAATTTGAGGCAAAAACAAATATCTCAAAATTTAAAAAAGTATCTGTCATTCGGAGAAGTCATTGTGCATTTATGGCTGCTTTTACAGATGGAGATGTGTTTAGATATTTTCATACGTGCTTTGCATGGGAAACTGGAGTAACCTGATAAAGTATTCTGCACTCTAGTGCTGACTTTTAAGTAAAAGTAATGAAAAATAGTGTGAAATAATTGAAAATTTCTTATTTACTGCTTTAACACTGAAGGATTTTTGGGAAGGGGCTATTGTTAAGATAATTTGTAAAAATGTAGAAAATTGATCCAATAATAATAAATATATCTCTACAGCTCAATTATAAGACTCATGGAAAAACGCTCAAAACATTCTATATTAAGGAATTTTAACCAATACCACTTTCACTAATTAGATGATAATTGCAGCCGATATCACTAGAGTAGAAAATTTGCAATAATTGTTATTCTCTTAGCACTGGCTCAGAATGTATAGGGTTTGCTATTATTAAAGATCAGATTTATATGTAGCAGAAAGCAATTTTATTAGACAAATCGAGTAGAATACTTATTTGAAACATTCGCCAGAGCGCCATACAGTACTTCAATGCTTACATAGATAGCCATTGTGAAGTACATTTTGAATGTACTGGTGTCATGAGGTCATCTATTATACAGAAAAAAAATCACTTTTAAACAACATCCATGAGTTTTAATTTTCCACAGATTTCCAGTCCCTACTCACGTTTTGGTATAAAATACATCCTGTTCCTGGCATAGTGCTTTTTACTGCATTGCAGATATACTGATTAGTAAATTGCAGATCGAATAAGTGTCGTGCTATATTTTTAAGTGCACAGGAAAAAAGAAACATACCGTCTTATTCTCAAAAGAATGTTAATTACTTTTATTATAAAAAAGAGAAATGGAGAAAAATGAAACTTACAGATCAGACAATTTTTATAGAAATTGACACCGGACATTTAAGACTGAAAAATAAAAAAACCCTTAATATAAATAATTATGTGAAATGTTTATTGAATAGAATTTTAAAGAGGAGTATAATACTGGGACTTCCCTCATAGAGATTAGTCTGAGCGATATTGATGAGAAGACAGATTTAGTATCTCGCTATAAGTAAAGATAATGAGATGCTACCTTTAATTAGTCATTCATTATGATGAAATATAAAGATGAAAATAAGCATATTGAATCGTAGAATAACAAAATGTTATAAATAAATCTGCATACATTGTTTTTTGAAAAGGGAAAGCAACCATGCATGGATATAAAATTGCAACTATTCAGTACGTTAAAAGTAATACAGAAAAAAAAAAACACCAAATTATCTTATATTGGAATTTCAACTCTTTGAAATGATGCCATAAGCATAAACAGATGCCCCTCACCAATTTGAATAACTCTAAATAACAATAAAAAGAACATTGCTCAGTTAAACTGATGGCATTGAGCTCACAGGCTACGCATACTAATTGTACATTACAGCCTTATACAGTGAAACCTCCAAATAAGGGACACCGATGGGACCGGAAATTTTGTCCCTTAAATAGAGGTGTCCCTTATTCGGAGTTTAAATTACAGTGAAGCTTCCAAATAAGGGACAGCTATGGGACTGGAACTTTTGTCCCTTAAATAGAGGTGTCCCTTATTTGGAGGTTTCACTGTATTTTCAAGGGTTAATTCCGTTCGAAAAAAAATTAATAAGGGGAAACAGCTTTTCCCTTTCCACTGTTTTATACTTAATCATTGAACCCCCAAAACTATCAAGAACATGCTTTATCATATTAAAAAAATCTTTATCCAAAATTCAGAGCAAATCAGATAATTCTTAATAAAACCCCATTTAGCATTTATATAATTTAAGAGGAGTTATCCCCCTCTTTTATACTTATCCATTAAACTTCCAAAACTATTCAGAGATTTGAACGAAATCTGACAATTCTTCTTGAAAAATCCTTTTATATAAATTAAAGGGAAGGGCATTAGAACATCCGTTCCCCCTATTTATACTTATTCAATGAACACCTAATAACAGTCACGAAATCGCCTCATCAGAATGATCCTATATCTAAATTTTGAACAAAAACTGATAATTCTTCATGAAAAACCCATTTATACCAATTACGGGGAGGGGCATGAGCCCCCCGTTCCCCCTTTTATACATATCGAATAAACTCCAAAAACTAATCAGGGAAGCGCCTTATCAGGATATACCTATGTACAAAATTTCAAGTGGATTGGATATTTTTATCATGAGTTATCGCGTTACGCACGTACACACGAACGAACATACATACAGAACCGGCGGGCACATAAGCTCTCAGGCTATGATAGAATGTGAGCTAAAAACTATGATGTTTGAAGAGAATGGACTGTATTTTATATGGTGTGAGATCGCTCTGAATAGTTTATATTGTTCAATATCTGTTTTTCACGGTTACAATGAGATTGTCAATAAGAGTTAAGGAATTCTTTTTTAGAATTCGTTCTAAACGAGCATTTACATCTTATAAGTTACTACGATGCCAAAATTATAATTTCTAACTCCAACAGTATCTCAGAAATTACAATATTCCGAATAAATTGCGATTTAAAATCTTTCTAGAAAGTTGTATGTTTGTTTGTAAAATTAAACTGTCGAATCTTATAGAAATCGTTCATAACGAGTGCATTGTATCTTAAAAGTTATCACAAAAAAATAAGTTTCTAGTCCAATCAATATCAAAGAATTCGCAATTTTAGAACTTTTCTGCACGTGCGTTGATGGAGACTATGGTACCGACATAAAATAAAGTTTATTTTGAAGAATAGATGGTTACCAACATTTTTTGGCCACATTATTTTTGAAATCGTAAAAGTAGTTCCAATGGTAACACCGCAAAAGTACACAAACGTTACTGCTTTATAGCATGGAAGTACAGAATTAAAAGCTACTTATCACTTATTATATATACGTAATTTATCTAATTAGTGTTAGCAGGAGAGTTTTGAAATATACATAAACCAGTATAACAATTTTTCATTTTTCTTTTCTTAGTCATTTGTATCATAATAATCATCAGTTATTTGTATCACTTTCTTAAAACCCGAATCACGTTAAACTTTTTATAAAAGCGCCAAAGTCTACAGCGAAGTACTGTGAAGATTATTAAAAACATGGTAGTAAGGCACTTAGCTAGACGCAAGTAATAAATCGCTAAGTACTGTTCTATCGCCCTCTCTCGAAATGATTTTTTCCGTACATTTAAAAAACAAGATTTTTAATCATTTGACTTAAAATACAAAATAAATAAGAAGCAATAATATCATAAATCAAAACATTTTATTTCAACTTCAAGGAATTCTATCGGAGTTGCTCAAGTGGAAAAAAAAAGATTTTGGCGAAAAAATGTGGTCTTGGCTAAATTTGAATCCGACTAAAAAAGTATTGAGATTAATTGAGTCGTTATAGGCAGAGCTGCCAAGTTTCCGGTTTTTGGATACAGGTAATTTAATACGGAAAATGTTGTTTTATTTAAGAAAATTCTGGTCTGCAATAAGCCGGAGACTTGGCAACACTGTATAGGAATATTTCGTAATCCGCTTTTGGACCTTAAAAAAACAATGGCCATTTTTCGAGTACACAAAATGTGAAAATTGTCCTATTTCGCATACCAAGTACGATTGTAATATTGATATTTTTATGAGGATAAATTGCCAAGAATTTTACAAATCCCATTTATTTCATCATCTATATAATAAAAGCCTAAGTCATGTGACTGTCATCAACACTTCCGGGCTTACCCACTTCACTCTTTATATGCTATGCAGCCAATTTCATGTTAGCCAGCGCAGGTGATAAGTTGCCAAATTATTGTACAGATTATTTGCTATTATAAGCGCATTTGGCTGTCATTAACAGTTTGTCGTGATGACCATTTCGCTTTTCATAGGTCAAGTAACCAGTTTTAATCAAAATTATTTTTCCGGATAAAGCTGTATAAAAGTTATACTTTTATAGAAATCGCTTGAAAAAAAATGTTTGACAGATGAATTACATTGAAGTACATGTATATTTTGAGATTACTTCAGTGCAATTTAAATTAACTTCCCAAAATCTGTTTCCACCAAAGTAAACAAAAAAAGATTCATTCTCCAATGATTAAAAAAAATAATTTTTGGAGGTAATAATTCATATAGCAAGTTCTCCAATCATCAATCTTGCAATGCAAAAATAATTCGAGCATGTAATGCAATCAAACTTCAGTTTCATTCTGCTACGTAAAATACTGTGGCGTTAAAAAGTTCGTTGTATGCGTTGTGTTGTTAATTAAGTTTGTTAACGTGATCGATAGTGGAACTTTAACATAATGTAGGTGAATAAAATTAACTTGAAAGAAATGTCATTGTTAATAAAGAACAAAGTTAAAAAGTTACAGAATGAGTAGACTTAAATCATCAAATACAGAAAAAAAAATTCCAAAAAAGACGTTTGAAATATCGTCTTTTAAAGAAAAAAAAGAAACATGGTCTGATTATCCAACCCACTGATTATGAAATGTGCATTACATTTTTTTTTTAATTACTGCAAATATTTATAGGATAAGCATATCATCTCGGAATAATTTGGAATGTTTGTGGAGTGCAGTGTATTACCGGCAGGCTTTTCTTATTCTTTTTGTGGTGATGCAGGCTTATAACAAGTTGTCTATAATGTATTTGTGGAGACTAAAGAGGTGTGGAATAACTGCTGTAAGTGCTTCAAAAGAATAATGGACTAAAATCTGAACTAAAATGGACTGATTTTTTGCATTTTTTCTGGAGAAATTCCCATAGATCACATCTCCATTGCTTTTAACTACGGCCGCTAAATCAGCATTGATAAAAAGACAGGTGTTATTCCACGATAATCAATTTATTATTAGATATATATTTTTTAATAAAAATTAGGGTTGCACTGAATAGTGATTTTGGCAGAATGCCGAATATTCGACCCACACGTGAAACAAATACCGAATATTCAGCAACTGAATTGGAATAACCAATATAAATTCTGCCAAAAGGTAAACTTCGGAAAATAATTTTTTTACTTTTTCCTGTGATGACATCATTTTAATTATGATTGTCAACACATTTCTGTCAATTCTGTTCAGACTAGTGTTGATAGAAATGTCAACTTTGCAGAAAGTTTGTCCAATCAAAGTCATCAGCATGTATTCTAAGCTTTTGTTTCATATCTTCTGACATGATTGAAGCTGTTATCCAAGAATCTGGATTCGATCTTTATGAGAGAGTCAAAAGTTTTTGATTAAATCTTTTTATTAGTTCGTTGGTAGTAAAGTTCAGTGCCTCACTGAAAATTTTCAATTTTTCTTATTGTTCGAATTGGGATTCGTGTTGGAGCGGATGGAAGGCTTGTCTGCTCATATCTTATTAAAACTATCTTTAGTTTGGAGATTTTTATCCTCGGTTTTTATTTTTTAATTTCTTCCAGGGGAGCTGAGCCTACTTGAAATATCCCAGGGGGAGTCACAGTTCCCCGATTCCTACGCCTATGGGTCAACTTATTTAAGATATACAATTTTTTTTTTTTTTTTTTTTTTTTTTTTTTTACAATGAAAAAAATGTTTATTTTTTTCATTCTTTTATTAGCCTATCTTGCAATGCAAACTTGTTGACACATAAACAGAGCCTTTTTTTTTATTTAAAATAATAGAAATTGAATGTATTTTTCTCATGCAGAAAATGAGAAAAAAGAATAATAGACTTTTTTTCCAGGGGGGGGGGGGAATCAAGTTATATGAGAGTTTTCACTTTTTCTTATTTTTAACAACATAAGTAAGTTGATCAGGTTATAAATGAATACATATGGTAGATAATTTAATGGAAAAAAAAACTATATTCAAACATAAAATTTTTAAAATATTAATTAAAATATAAATTGCACCAAAATTTTAAAAAATAAACTCAGTCTGAAAAAAAAAAGAATTTTTCTGTAAAGGCAAAAGTTTTTTATTCTTTAATAATAATAATAATAAAATTATGCATTTTTTTAATGCATAACAAAACATTAGAAAATATAGCCTAAGGCGATGATATAGTTCTGGCTCAACTGAGATAAATTAACAAAGACAAACTACACATTTCTCTCTCAGTTTTCTTGGGTTTTTTTCGATTGTGTGTCTTTCTGTGGAATGATCTAATTTTCTAATAGCTTAGTTTAATAAAAAATTGTAACACAGCCTAATTTACTACTAATACAACTAGCTACAAATCTGAACAAAATTGTCAAATATTTAAATGGTGATAGCAATTTTTTTTTCTTTTTATTACTATTTTTAAGTTCTTTTTTTTCAGTGTTCTCTTCTTAAAGGATGTTATTTTTTTTCTTAGTTTTCAAAATATTTCTAAAATCTATGCATACTTTTATATAAACTATTAAAGTTTACTTCTAGTTCGTTCATTTTTAAAACGTAAAATACTAAATTGAACATAAATTTTAGAAATATTTTGAAAACTAAGAAAGAAAACGACATCCTTTAAAAAGAGAACACAATGAAAAAAGAATTTAAAAATATTAATTCCTTAAGGAGATATGTTGAATATAAGAATGCATCAAACACCCATAAGACTTAAAATTACCGAAGGGAATTTGGCCGCACAGTGACTAGCAACATTAAGTGCCTGCCCCAGATCAAAATTTTGGCCTTTTGATTCAATACACATAAAAATGTGACTATGCAACAATCCAATAATTAAGCATATAAGAGAATGCAAACATGGCTATTTCAGAGGTGATTCTGAGTTTTTAAAAAATGTTCTGAAAGGTTACTCCAAAGGAGGGGGGAGGGGGTGTGCAGAATCTTTTGTTTTCGTGTCGTCATTGGATGCAATGTGAAAAACACTGTAATAAGTTTAAGTAAGAAAAAGAAAATTCTTTGGCAAAGAAAGAAAATGGCCCAAAGAATTTAAATTTAAGAGAAAAGGGAAGAAACAAAGTGACTGTTTTCACACAAAATAACTCATTATTTATCACAGATATTTCCATTTTGGAAATTGTTGCAAGATTTTAACCCTTAACTGCTGTGACTTAAATTGTCGCATAACTACTCTGAGCAGTCTGTCAGATCGCTTAATCTAAAGATGAATAAAATGTTAAATTAACTCTCAGAATATTATTTTTGTATTAATCTATATGTACAGGACTGTTATAAATAAAATTCAGCTATTCAAAAGTCTCTAAAGAGAGTAATAGGGCTACAAACAAAAGAAAATTTGACTAGTATATGTAGTTAAACTAAAAATTATGGTATAAACTCCAAAAATGTAAAATCTCAACGGTCTCAGAGATTGCTAACAGTAGTTAAGGGTTCAGTACCCACAAAAGTGACAATTTTCTAGATTTATTCAAATAGCACAAACATTTTTTTCACCAGGAAATTTTACTTGATGAATTCAATGCAATAAGTATGACATAGAAACAAGACACAAATATACTACTTAAATTTTCTGTAATGTTCCTACAAAAAGAAAAAAAAACAAAAGTTTACATAATATAAAATAAGTGGTATTATAAACCAAATACTTCCTCAATTGTATTTAATGAGGAAACTATATAAGATTAAATATGACATTACAAAGAAAATAAAATGCTGTAAATAGTAACATTGCTGGCACAGTGTAGTTTCCTTGCATGAGAAAAGAAAATTACCATTTTTCTAAATGCAAGGAAATAATAAAATACTATTATTTCTTTTTTGAATTTGTGCAACCACAGCATTTATTAACTATGGATCTAATATATTATGAATATAATGGAATTTCAGATCTTTGGTTTCGTAAATTGTTTGACATTTTATCTAATTTTTGATAAAATTTATATAAGAACTTCAGTATGTGATTAATGATTTTTAAAATATTTACTTTCAATAGGACAGAATACGACCAAAGTCAGTCTATGAGCAACTAAAGGTTTTAAGTTTACAGAATAAATATTGAAACACATGAAATTTCGAGCAGTCATAATTATCAAACTGCAAGTTGAGAATTATAGTTAATGAAGATAAAAGAACCACTTTACCGTTAATTTATTTTAGTAAAAAGGGTGAGATGAATAAATTCATATTTTAAAAGTTACCTGATAGTTATAGACAGGGCAAGCAAAAGACGCCAATACATGAATGAATCATGACTTTTTACAATATGATTCAATTAAAGTAAATCATTCATTGATCTCGAGAATGGTGAATTGCCTGATTAATTAAACTGCTGAAATAGCAATAATACTAGTATCCTTTTTTATCCCTTATTTAAAACTGATTATCAGACAGCTATTAACAGAAACAAGTTTCACAAAAGAATCTATGCTGGATTTTAGTGAGTCATTCAAAATTATGTTGCTTAAATTTAATACGCGAGGGTATATTTGAATGCTAGATTTGCAAATTATTATTAATGCTTTGTGTTCTTTTTTTATAAATAAATGTATTGTTTTACATTCCATTTCATTTATAAAGGAATTAGTTAAAAATTTTCTGTTGCAGTTTGTTTATTGATTGATTCATTGTTTGTGAATGAATTCTTCCTCTGTGATTCATTAATTGTGTTGGTGTCTCAATAAATTAAGCTGATGCAAGACCGTAATATGGCCGATCCAGTGGCGTGGTCGGTAGCGTGAGCTCCTCCCACACCGCTGGACCCTGGTTCGAGTCCAGCTAGCGGCATGGGTGTGCGGGTGTTGTCCCTGTGATGTGTATTAAAATGAGCGCGTTCAGAGACCAAAACACGAGTAACTCGGAAAATCGGGGAATGACGTCATACTGGTTTCTCGGGGAAAGATTGGGTTAAAACTTCTCTGAACGGCTTCGGGAAAAGTTACGGGATTTTTTTATTTACATCAACAAACATGGCGGCAACTGGGCTTTTGATTGTGCAGATAGATTATTCGTCAGATGAGAAGATTATTATATTTTCTCAATAATCACTCTTGTTAGAAAGAGAAGTGTTTAAAAATTTATTTTTTATGTTAAATATATACTGTGGCACAAATGTCTGCTGCAGATTTTGCTGGCGATTTTAGTGTGAAGTGGAGATGCAATCATTCGGTTGAAAATATGGTATGTTTAAATTACTATGTGCTTATATCTATAAAATTTGTAATAAAATTCTCGCCCTCTCGCGAAAAAAAGCATAGATCAAATAAACGTTTCTGCTGACATTTCCCTCCCAAGAACTTCTATTTTATGGATGTGTAAATTATAAAATAAATTTAAAATGATCGGGAAAAAAAAGCCAGTCGCTTAATTTGCTAAATATCTTTGTGTACGTGGCGAAAATGGGCAGATTGTGTGTTTCCATGAATTCAAGAATATGGTAACACAACTGTCGGTAGCTGTAACTATATTGCAATGTGTTTGTTTTGATGCTTACTTAGTTTATTTTTTATTTCCAAGTAATATTGTTTACTTTATTTCTATACTCTTAAACAAAAATTAAAAAAAACCTCGCAGACAGCAGAAAAAATAAAAATATTTACAGAAAATTAAAGAAGTTTTTTAAACTGCTATCTAAAAATGTACATTTAAAATATCTTTTGTTAATTCTAATTGAACTTGGTATCAATATATTAACTTATAATGGAGTGTAATGAAATCACATAATGTTATCCCTGTTGTTAAGAAGCCTGCTGGGAAGTCAAGGAACTCTGGAATCGAAGATCTTTTAAAATTTTTATGACAGCTGGATACATTATCAGGCAGATATTTTATTAATTTTCTGTCTGTAAATGTAGCCTGCTAGTCCTTGGTGTCTTCACTCAAGCTCTTCACTGATGTTGCAAGGTCTCATTTGTGACAGTGGATGTGTTTCATTCACAGTACGTTAATATGTTGATATTAAGTTCATTTGGGATTTCAAAAGTTATTCTACTCATACTTTTTTGGATAACAATATAATAAAATGTTCTTTCTTATCCTGTAAATATTTTTACATTATCTTTATCTGAAAATGTTATAAATAAGAAATGCAGACAATGTTCGACTATAGGGATTTTGGTGAGAATAAGAAATTTTGTATGCATATTTTCTGCATAGATGTAACTAGGGGTTGTAATATGTTTTAAAGCTCATTTCTATTCTATGCATTTCAATTTTTTATTTTAAATACTAGGGATGCAATGAGCGCTGTCTATTTGGCTTGGTCATACTATCATAGCATGTGCGATAGCATTTGGTATAATATGTTTAAGAAATGAAAAATACAAATGTCTGTTTGAAATTTGTGGCAAACAGTTCACGTATGACAGTGATTTTCTTTTTTTTTCAAAAGATAGAACTTGACAAGACGAATAAAATGATAGCATTCAAAAAATTATCGTAGTTTACTGTAGTTTTTATTTAACTTTTAATGAAAAAATGAAGACCTAAAATTCAACAAGCGATAGTTAACGATCCCATGGAGGGATTAACTTCACTTTTGGTTTATTTTAATCCTTTTGGGGTACTACTCTGTTATCCCGTCGACCAATTTCATCAAATTATAAATATCGCCAAACTAATAGCCAAATTATACTTATTGACATAATTTTTATTTTAAATAACAAAAAAAATAATAATAATAATTATTATTAGAATATTTATAAAAATACAAATAAAAAGTCAAAATAAAATCATGCAATGACATTTTAAACACCTTTAACGTATTTAATGTCATTGAACGTGATATTCCATTATCAGCATTTAATCTTAGAATTTGGCGATAATTTTTTGGTCGACAGGATAACAGAGTAGTAACAGAGTAGACCCCTTTTGGTAAAACTTAAAATAGATTTTTTTTTCATCTTTGTATGTTTGACGATTGCCGAGAAAATCGAATTTGTGTCTTAAAGTTCCAGTTGAAAATTATTGCTGTTGTAGATTTTTTTTTTTTATTCGTTGCCACCGAGTTTAAATAAGTATAAATTTTTTATGTGTGTAATATAATTCATTCAAATTAAATAAATCATGTGGAAAACGTAATTGTTTTTATTGAGAAGCATTTAGTTTCAGTTCTTTGAATAAAGTTGTGAGCGCACTGTAATTATTTTTGTTCGACTCCTTGGTTTATTTATCAGACATCATGCATTTTATTTGACAATGCAATAATTAATTCAAATATAAAAATAAAATTTGGGCAGCAAATATTTTTCTTTTCAAGATATAAAAAAATCTTCAGTTTTTAACAAAAAATTTTAATGACAAGTATTAAAAAATGCTCTGGTGAGCAACAAAAAAGGTTAATATGTTTTTAAATATGAAAAAGTATTTGACAAATGCTTCTAATTGAGCATGAGAGAGGACAAGGGGTCCCTTCTTGGCTACAGCTCACTGTCAGTACCAAATTTGAAAAAGTCATATTTGCACTTTTTCCATATAAAAGAAATTTGCGTAAAACTTTTTTTTTTTTTTTTTTTTTTTAGTAAAATTTTCAATTTTGCTTTACATGTGAACTGCACTATTGACTACAAATCATTTCCTGTGCAGTTCTATGCTGGGAGCATGCTTGGTGGCACTGCATGAGTATGATACGCTACAGGAACTAAGGTTTCTGGTACTATTTCGCCTTACATTCATGTTTAATTATACTGCATTTTTCTTGGCTATGTCTTTGCGCTTCACATTTTTATCATAATTGTGACTGATTTCCTTTACACAGAAAAAGTGCAAATATGATTTGTTCAAATTTGGTATTGGCAGTGAGCTGCAGCCAAGAAATAATCCCTTGTCCTCTCTCATGCTCAATTAGAAGCACTTGTCAAACACTTTTTCATATTTAAACATTTAATGTTTTTTGTTGCTCACCAGAGCATTTTTTAATACTTGTACTACCAAATATTCAGCCAAACCGAAGATATTTAACAATATTTAGAACAGACTTATTTTGCTTTTTGTGAAATATATTTCAATCAAAAATTAGATCACTTCCAATGACTTCTTTATATTTCATACAAAGCAAAGTTAATATGATCTATTATTAAAGTTTATGCTACAAAAGTATTTTGTAAATGTAAACATTTGACATTTTATTGCATAAATACAAATATTCCAGTGATAGATCATAACGTTTGATGTGGTATGACACTCTCTTCCATATTTTAGGATTTTTGTAGGATGTGAAATAAAAATTTACGAGATGACTACATCGACAAGTTCATTTCCACCTATTTGTCTTGTTGATGACCACAAAATACTTGGAAAAGAAAGTCCAACTGAATGACTTATTACTTTTCATCAATTTAAGGCATATAAAGTTTGGTTTATTTATTTTATCTAACGAAACTCTATAAATATTTTTCTTTTTTGAGTGTTCTGTGGTCACCAATAAAGAAACAGCCAGAGATGGACATGTCAACTACGTCCAGTAGTTAAAATCTGACCTCTAGGCATCTGACGAAAGTTATAAAATATGAAAATTTCTGTAGTCAAGAAAAGTACAGTAAAACCCTGATAATTCGGATTAACTGGGACCAGATCCAATCCGGATTATCGAAAATCTAGATTATCTGGAGAATTAGAAAAAAATGAATTAAAATAAAACATACTTACAGAAAATCACCTTGATGTTAAACTTATTGAATATTTACAGACAGTAAAAATATTTACTTTGCTTAATTCTTCCAAAAAGATTTCAGAAAAAAGTTTTTTTATTCAGAATACGACGATGAAACAAATTAATATTATGGAAATTTGCCAATCGCTTCTCAAACCAGGGCCATCGCTAAGACTTTTTATTGAGGGGGGAGAGGACCTAAAATTGCCAAGTCAAATTTCAATATTTGCCAACTCATTTTACAATTTTGCCAACTTACCACAATTAGAAAATGTAATATAGCCCCTATTTGTTAAAAGGTTAATAATATTCCCAATTAGTTTTGTAATTTTTGCCAATTCTATCAAAAATTGAAAATATATTATAGTTTTTATTAAAATTTTAAAGAAAATTTGCCAACTAAGTTTGTGAATTTGCCAAGTGTAACAACATTCACGAATGTTTGGGGGGGGGGCTCCCCCCCATCCCCCCCTTAGCGAGGCCCCTGTCTCAAACTTGAAAAAAAAAAAAAAAAAAAAAAAAAGAGACCAAACTGATCCGGATTAACGGGGTCCGAATTTGCAGGGTTCTACTGTAATTTGTTTTGATCTTAAAAATCCAACACTTGATGTCAGAAGTTTTTATGTGATCCATTTGATGTTTTGTGACTTTTTATCAGAAGTTTAAAAATCAAAGATCACCAGTGAACATTGATGAGTGTGTCTTTAATTTGTTGATGATCACAGAATGTTCCTAAAAGAAAGGCAATTGACATATCGTCAATTTTTTCTAAAACAAACCAATAAAATAACTTCAAATGCACCTAAAGAATTTATGAGATTGGAGGACCAAAAATACACGCCTACAAAATAGTTTTAGTCATGCCTATGATTTTCTGTCAATATATTCACCATTTTCCTACACACAAGAATTTGTTGAACATTTATACAATTAATCTAATATAAAGAAGCTATTTATCTCATTATTTACAAACAGAAGTATTTTATAAATAAAAGATAATATATATCTAAGTATAAAAATATATATAAACAAATGTTCATCAGGGTTTTTTTTCATAGCTGTTTACTTTATTTGACGACTAGATATCACTTTCTAAACCCGCTTTTGGTACTTAAGTATTAACGCCACTGCAGCGACAGATATGACAGTTTTTAAGCACTGCCAATCTACACCTAAAATTTTTGCGAGAAAAATGGGATAAAATAAAACACTTTATTAAAAATTAAAACACTTTCAAAATTGAAAACACTTTATTTAAAAATAAAATAGTCAATCGGATTTCAGTGGAAAATGAGTTGATATACAGTTTAACATAGACTCAAAACTGTCTCTTTTTTGGCAAATCGCAAATGCGCATTTTCGTAGCACTAACAAATGGCATCAAAAATCAGGAAACAATAAGACAACAAGGGATCCAAAAGGTAACTGGATTCGCATGCGAACAATAAAATTTCTCTTTATCAGCGCATTAGCACAACTTCTGCTGTGGTGGCGTTAATACGTAAGTACCCCGCTTTTTAATATAATGCCAAGTCCCTATGGGAGGGAAAAGTACCGAAATGCATTAGTAATGTAACTGTTACAAGTAATTAAAAATAAATTTGATACAAGAATTTAATTTTTTTTAATAAATAAAGTAATAATGTGAATTACAATACTTTAACAGCGATTTTGGTCAAATACCAAATATTCAGCACACAGGTTCTTTAAATTTCAGAGTTTTAAAATATTAAAAATTTTATATAGTATTTAACACACATACTTTCATGTTGTTAAACAAGATCTTTTTAAAAAATAATTTTATACGCTAAAAAAATCCCCTATGCTTTGAATTGTTATTTCATAAGAAGAGGATAGTTTTAAAGCATTTTTTATTTGATGGACTCCTTTATGAGTGAATAATATTATCTGATATTCTAAAACAAATATTGAAAAATAACTTTATATTACAGTATTTGCTCATAAAAACATTAGATAAAAATTATATTTTTCATTCTGAAGAACCAAACTGTTATTCTAGCTAAAGAATCAAAACATAAATATTTAAGAGTGCTGGTCAATAAGATATCAAAATCCTTTGCTAGAGTCAAACCTACAGATTCATAATGCAATCATATTTTTTTAAATATCTCCACTGGAAATTACTTCAGTAACTTCTTTTTTCCTATAATATGCATATTTTCTTTCTGTGTTTTTGTAATCAAAATGTTTTTAAAATGTATACTTTATTAATAAGTTTATGTGTTAAAATCATTATGAGCTGTGCTAAATGTTTAGCAATTAGAAAAATATGGACAAACAAAATTTCAAATAAATGGAACACACAATTGTAATTACTGATATAAAGAATTATTCCTATTCTCTACCTTTAGTTTTTGCTTATGTTAAACATATTTTGCCAAAGTAAATATTTTTTTTTGCTTTTAATCTTAACTAATTTGTCATATGAAAAAATAACATTTATCTTCTAACTTATCTAAAATAAAATTCAGACTAGAAATATCTTTATTATTTTTTTTTATCATGAATAAACGAAATTATTGTTCTAACTTGTAAGAAATGTAAAACTTAGATAAAAAAAATGTCTATATTATCATTTCCTTAATATGAAAAAACGAAAATACTGTACAAAAAAACTAATCAAAACAGAGATATTCCAATATACAGTCGCAGTTACGCTATCAAATGATAAACAAATCAGATTACCCAACCACGTGATCACTTTACCCAACAAAATTCTGCAGGTAATGTGGGTTACCCGAAATCTCGGTAATTCACGGCTCTGAACGGTAGGAAAAGTCACGTGACGGCGGTCTCTGAACGGTTCGGGTTCTACTCGGGAAACCCTACGTTACCCAGGTTTACGTCTCTGAACGCGCTCAATGTATGTACTGGATTTCTTGTAATAATAAAGTGTTCTGTACTTGTTTCTGTGGTATATGGATCATTCGAGGTAACAGCCATTTGTAGCTATAGACCTCAAAGCATTGTTCACTCAAACTATGACCGTAATATGGCTAAAACATTTTTCTCTTCTTATTCCGGGTCTTAAAAATAGTTACCAGACAGCTATTACTCAAACTTAAACAACGAATCTAAGCAAGATTTTTCTGAGTTTCCAAAATCAAATTGCATTGTATTAAAATAGAAAAAATGGTCATACTCAATTTGTAACAGTGGATATATTTTTAGTCAATTTACTGAACTTGCTTCTTTATTAAAATAAATTAATGGTAAGACATGTTTCTTTCATTATTCTTCCACTAAAAATTTTTGAATTTGTGATTTAATTGATTTGATTTGATTTGATCATTTATTGACATTTTAAATATTCTGCACACTATTAACTAAATATTCCGCACACTATTAACTAAATACTTTGCTAGCCGAATAGTAATCATCAAGCCGAATACTTTATTATTTTAGAGTTTAAAGATATTTAAGAATTAAAATTTACTTAACATTTAAAACAGATACTTTCATTTACAGATATAAGATTTTTTTTTTCCCTTAGAGTAAAATACTTTATAAATAACTAACGTACTCTATAACTAAAATGCACTAAAAAAACTATAATTTGGCATTATATTTTCTAGCAACCTATTCATTGTTTCAATTACAAAAATTGTTTTGTTTCCCTACCATTTGAATAATTTATTTATTGTAACACTATTTATTTATTTTATTATACGAAAAGAAGTAAATTGTGTATAAAAACTAATCATAATGCATACACATTCACACACATATATATATACACGTGTAAATATAGAATTACAGTAGACTCCCTCAAATCTGCACAGCTTGGGACCAGAGGTTGTGCAGATTTTAGAATTTTGCAGATTTCTGATCATTGCTTTGTTTACATTTTTTAAAAGTAATTTGAATGTAATTATAAATGAAACTAAAAATATAATTAAAGCTTACAATGTGCTAAAATATTAAAATGAGTAATAAACTAAAATAATAAAAAATTTGATGATTTTTAAGATACAATACTAAAAGCAAAGGTCAAGTTAATAATCAATAATTTAGAATTAAGCATTCATTATAAAGATGAAATGTGCTTTTCCTGAATTATTCAATGAAACTTGCCTCATAAAGGTACATTGCTAATTCATATCAGAATCATAAAATAAAGAAGCTTTATTTCAGGTTTAGCCAGACTTAATAACTTAAAAAGCTTCAATAATACGTAAATATATTTGGTAAGATTGTGATTACCAGTGATATCAGAAATATCTTGATTTTTTCAGAAATAAATTATTTTTTCTTCATGAAAAAACATGAATTCAATAACCTTAACAAAAATTACAAATTAAAAAATTTATGAAATTGATATAAAACTAAAAGAGTCAAATTTTGCACCTACATCTGAACTGAATGTTTCATTGTTTACATCTGTAAATTATGTGCGGATTTTAGAGAGTTGTGGATTTTAGGAGTGCAGATTTGAAGGAATTTACTGTATATAAATATATAGATATATATAAACACTCATAAGAATTCATCAGGATTGTTTTGAAAGCTGTTTGTATCATTTGTCAATTAATTAATTTTATAAAGCCCAAATTGTGTGAAGTAACAAATAGCTATTTAAAAAATGTGAAAGCCTCTATGATAAAAAAAATAACTTTTTTTTAACCATTATTACAAATTGTCAATATAAATCATTAACATATAATAATTATAAGTAAAATTTGATTAAGTGAATATTTTACTATATTTTGTCTATTTTTATATATATTTACTGTAATTATTTTGAGTTTTATACATAATTTATATTTTTTTTATTGTGTACAGTTGAACCTCGAAAATCCAGACCTCCAAATTCCGGAAATCTCTAAAATCCGGACATTTTTCCGATTTCAGTTTTATTAATTTTTAAAATAAGATACAGCTGTAATTTTCATCAACTGCAGTTAAATTCTGATAACTATACTAAAAAAATATATATAGATATATTCTGGTTAATATTGTAATGACTTGCCGTTAATTAAAGACTTTACTATTACAAAAATTAACAAATTTGGGTTTAAAAAAAAAAATGTAAATTCTGTCGAAAAAATGCAGAAAATGTGGAAAAATTTGTAAAAACAAAGAAAGCCAAAACAAGCATGAAATCAATTAAAAAAACCTTGAAAAAATGCACATTTCATCAAAGATTCATGATTCATTCATTTCATAATGATTCGTCTCACTCTTAATCGCCTTTGAGAATCGGGATGGAGGGCGCTTTCTCGGGATTTTTTGAAACTTTCATATTCTTTATAAAGTGGGGAGGGGGCGTTTGATCGGGAAGAGCGGATTAACGGGATTTTATGGTATTATATAGCCATAAAAAAGATTTTTTAATAAACCTCCAAAATCCAGAAAATTCAAAAATCCGGAATCGCCGCGGTCCCGACGGTTCTGGATTTTCGAGGTTCAACTGTATTATCCTTGAACAATACAATGTTAAAGTAATACTAATAATAAAATCTTGATGTAGTAATATATTTAACTGTACTACATTTTTTTTAATTCTAAAAATAATTGTAATAGTTTGTGTTTTTTATGTAATTAAGACACACATTTTATTTTTATTTTTTTACCTTAACCTAAATGAATTTGTAATTAATATGAATTTTATATACTTTTGTTATTTTCCTTCCTGCAGAGTAAAAGAAAATTGTCTGACTTTCAATTTAAAAATTAATTGTAATAGTTTGCTTTGTTTTATAGGTAGTTTCTATATGTTTTTAATTATGCTATATTGAGTATTCCAAAATTCAACTACAATTCAAACAACTAAAATTCAACCAACAAATTAAACAGAGTAAATGGAAGTCCTCAGGAGGATGAAAAAACACCATCTGACTCATCACTGGGGGCGAGGAATAGTAGTGGAGTCTCCAATATTTCTGAGCTTGGCAAATTCTAAATTTTTGAAAGACATTTTTTCTTTAGGAAAAAAAAGTAAAGGGTATATGATTTCTTTTTGTTCTGATGATTAGTTTTCTAAGTGTAAAAAAAGTTACCGTAAAATCCCGTTAATCCGCCCTTCCTGATCAAACGCCCCCTCCCCACTTTATAAAGAATTTGAAATTTTCAAAAAATCCCGAGAAAGCGATCTCCCTCCCCATTCTCAAAGGCGATTGAGAATAGGATGAATCATTATGAAATGAATGAATCATGAATCTTTGAAGAAATGTGCGTTTTTTCAAGATTTTTTAATTGATTTCATGCTTGTTTTGGCTTTTTTTTACAAATTTCTCCTTTTTCTGCGTTTTTTTGACAGAATTTACGTTTTTTTTAAACCCAAATTTTTTCAAGTATCAAAATTCATGATTCATTCATTTCATCATGATTCATTCCTGTAAATTTTTGTTGAACAATCGCGGAAAAATACAGTGTAAGCGTCCCCCTCTAACTATTGTATGATTTTTCATCACATTTGGGGGGGGGGGGCGGGGGCAGATTAACGGTAAGTAATCAAAATGCAAAATGAATGCAACTATGCAGTCTGGTCAGATCTATGAAAATAACGTCCATCACAAGATCTTAATTTCTCTATTACTGTCCATCAATAGATGAATCATATTGTTTAATTCCTCCAAAACTGTGTTCTTTACCAAAGTTAATAAATATCATGATATTTTCGATGCATTATGTGATAGTTTCAAAATAGTTAACTTGCTGCTGATAAAAATATTTAAAGCATAATATAAATTAGAAACTAAAACATATTCCATTTAAAATGAATACTTTTAAAGAAAGAGTATATTAAAAGTGTTTTTTTTTTTTTAATTAAAGCAATATCGAAAATTAACTAATTAAAAACAGAAACAATTTTCTTTATGCCTTTACATGAAGCTTAAAAGAAAAGTATAGGATTCAGTATCAGCTATCAAGAATCAAAAATTTATAAAACTTTTTTCTTTTTACAAAATATTTTTGTAATTGAATTTACAAATCTTAAGTTTTTCATGTTGAATCAAAGAAAAGCATCAGTTCATGTTTGATCTCTAAAAATAAAATAAAACGATCTGGTGAAAAGATAATCTCATGCCACAAACAAAAATAGTAGGTACAAAGTATTGTTATGAAATTTTTTCAAAATGGTAACAATTGGATTAATTCCATTGTTTCAGAGGAGTAATAGGTTTTATTTATTGATTATATCTTTTAAGATGCCATTTTCTCATTATAATTAAAAATAACTTTTTAAAATAATGTGAACAGAAAATGACATCAAGCTTTAAAAAACAGGCATTTTCCTTCATGAAGATCCTTTTTGATACTTTTTCACTCTGCCAATACTGAGTTTGAGACACAAGTCAAAATGCTCCTGTCAATAAAAAGTATGTCATATTAAAAGATAAGCGATCATTTACTTTCATAAAACTGAATATTTTTTTTAACAAGTCTACAAGACAAGAATTTCTGAAATTTTTACTTATTGTTACTGAGATTACTGATAAAGTGGGCTCTCTCAAATCCACACATGATTTACATATGTAAACAATGAAACATTCAGTTCAGATGTAGGGACAAAACTTGACTTTTTAATTTTTATATCAATTCCACATACCGTATTTTCGGGTGTATAGCCTGCACCCCTAAATCGAGTATTGCAGTAAAAAAAGTTTGTGTATAAGCCACGAAGATGCATCAGTGTATAATCCGTGGGCTTTACACCATTTACGAACGTATATTTTGATCAAGATTCGAAATTAGAAGTCATTAGTTGTAATTTTCAACACAAATTTACCAAATTTTTTCGTGATGCATAATACCTACAGTAATTCGTCCTAAAAATTAAGATTATCAGTACCGTAATTTTCGGAAGAAACGCCGCAGCGTTTACATATTTTAAGATAAAATTTCAAGCAATGCGGCATTTACCGTATATACTCGCGTATAAGTTTAGAAATTTTAGACAAAAAAAGAACTTCAAAGTGGGGGGAGGGGGGGTCAACTTATACGCGAGACCTAAAAAAAATCTTTAAAATATCGGAAAATAGTTTGCTAGTGAATCGGTGCTGCAGCACCCCATTGTGTTGTTTAGTACAAAATCCAAAATCCAGAACCCTTCCAATCTCGACGAATCTAAATTTAAGATTTTTTTTTAAGTTTATTTTTCAAAAAAATAATCTACCCTACACTGTTGCAAAGAACAAAAAAAAAAGTGTGTGATTTATGACATTTAAGAACGATTCAGAGTAGTCGAGCTTTTTAGGAATGATTCCGAAGAATCGTTCCTTTTCAGAGTCATTTCAGTTCAGAACAAGTCAGAGGAATATGCACTTTTTCGCAGCAAGAAGCTAAGAATAAGTAGCTTTATTTATAGTTCCATGTTTCGCAGTCATTTCATTTTGAAACGAATCTGAGAAATCAATCCGTTTCGGAACGAGTCCGAGGAATCAGTCCCTTTCAGAGTTTGTTCATTTCAGACAGACTCCAAGGATTCGATTTTTTTGGGAACGGTTCCAAAATTTATCGATTCCATGAACTCAATCCTTTTTGGAATTGTAAAAAAAGCCTTTACAAACATGGAAGAACTCTCTAAATTCCGCGTCATAGTGAAAAAAAGTTACAAATTTTGATACTTTTTCAAATTTTTTGAGGTTTAAAAATTGTAGAAAAAATATCACGATTTCCAATTTTTTTAAAAAAAATCTTTGTATAACCTGCACCGTGTATAAGCTGCAGTGGCTTTTTCGAAGGTTTTTTCTTGTATAACCCGCGGACTATACACCTGAAAATACGGTATATTTTATTTGTAATTTGTGTTCATATTATTCAATTCATGTGTTTTCATGAAGAAAGAATAAATTTATTCCGAAAAAATTTTAAGATTTTTCTTATTATTCCTTTTTTTTAAGTGTGAGTTATACACAAGTACATACAGTAACATAAAAGTAATATTACATTATATATTCAGTTTTTATACATTATTTAATAAAACATCTATTAATAATTTGAGATGCATTTTTCAAATTTCTTTAACTATTTGTCATCAGTTATTTTACAAAACAGCTTTTTTTAATGTTAAATTGTCTATTTTATACTTTAACAGTTAGACAATCATTATTCTATAAAATAGCTAGTTAAATCATGGAATCAAATAATTTTACAAAATTTCACTGACTTGGCTAATTATTTTATGAAATAACTGAACTACAGTATAACTTCTTTAATCCGGAATCGTCGTGATTACAACGAGTCCGAATTATAGAAAATTCCGGATTACAGAAGTTGTGTAGCTAAGACGCATGAAGATTCGTGATAATACTAATATCTCTTATTAATATGACAATACAGAATAGCAAGGAACTGGATAGTTGAAAACATTGAGAAAAATAGATTCAAAATGCTCAAAAATGAATGTTTTTTTTTAAATGATGTATATTTTATGTAGTGTTACGTTAATTCTATGCAGTGTCGCCATCTATCGTGAATTTTAAAAATAACAAACCTACGATTTTTTTTAAAATTTCGATTTTTGCTTAATGAATACTTAATAAATAACGCATATCACAAAAATAAGAGACTCATCATGAAAAATATTGAAAAACTAAATTCTAAAACCAAAAAAAATATATTACAGTGAGAAATTTAAGACTTATAATTTAAAAATCAATCTTATAATTACAGTACCATATTTAAAAATGTGATAGATATTATAAAAAATTAAATATATAGCAACTATAAATATCAAAGTAAGTCATAAGTTAAATACTTAAAAGAAAAATCAATAAAAAGAATCTGATTTTGTGATATTTTAGCGACATTTTATCTTTCGAAAATGAAAAATAGCTGAAATCATGAATCATGATTCAATTCATGATAATGATTCAATATCATGATTCAATTCATGATCAATCATGAATTTTTACAACTTTGTAACTATAAAGACACCTATATTATTTACAAATGTAATTTAGAAAATTCTTACAGTTTTAATATTGAAAAAAAAGTTGTATTACTATGTATTTTTTCATTTTCTGAACCATTTTCTGAAATTCCTTTACATAAGACCTATGGCGCCATCTATTATCTCTAATCCTAAATAAAAATGAATAAACGTACTGAAGTGTCCGGATTACAGAAGTTTCCGGTTTATAGATGTCCGAACTAACGATGTTATACTGTATACACTTTAATGGTAACATTTACATCTATTATTATATGTTATTAACATTTTGTAAAACT